>OY755041.1:112206473-113406473 GCA_963576565.1 Aspidapion aeneum | reverse complement strand
GTATAATCTTATGCTTCTTCAACCAATTAATAGATTTGTTAAAATTGATGTACCAAAGGGACATACGAGGTTTTTTTTGAAGAACATTTTGTGAAAGAAAATCAATTTCAAAATTAAAAATCAAAAAAAGTATCGGCACTTGAGAACTTCATTTTCTTTGAAAAACTTCTTTAGTTGATTACCTTTCTAACGGTATGCTACACATTGATAAAAAAACATTTCTGCTTTAAAATACGGATATTCTGTCAGAAGGGTGAGACTCGTTCGGAATTGGTAAGAAAAACAATTTAATGTTTATGATCGTTTACCTACTTAAACAAAAGTTAAACTTTTAACAATAATGTATTGTGTCCTTTATTTATAAATTTTGTTTGAAACGATCATAAACATCAAATTGTTTTTCTTATCAAGTCCGAACGATTATTGCCTCTCTCACGGAATATCCGTATTTTAAAGCAGAATTAAATACTTGGGTCTAAAAATTACAGCTGACGGAACACTAGACAAAGCTATAAAAGATAGAAACGTACAAGGAAGAAAAGCAATAACTTTATTAAATGGAATAATTTGGGACCAAAGTATATCAAAACATAACAAAAAGCTTATATATAACACCATTGTAAAAAGTATTATTACATACGGCTAAGAAGTATGGCCAATCAAAGATAGAACAGAAAAAATGCTTTCCGCTACGGAGATGGACTATTGGAGAAGAGCAGCAGGGAAATCAAAAAGAGAAAGAGTTACCAATCAAAGAATAAGAGAAATTATGACAGTGGGTGAACGTACTCTAGTGGATGATATAAGAACAAAACAACTGGTGTGGTACGGACATGTACAAAGAATGGATGATGGAAGACTACCTAAACAAATATTACAATGGAAACCAACTGGCCGAAGAAAACGAGGAAGGCCGAGGAGAAGCTGGAGAGAAGGAATAGATAGTGAAATAAGAATAAGAGGCCTAGATGATGAATTATGGGCAAACAGAAACGAGTGGAGATTGGGTATCGGAAGACGTAGAACGTTGTGAAACCGATAAATATATATATATATAAAGCAGAATTGTTTTTTTTAATCAATCTGTAGCATACTGTTAGAAAGGTAATCAACTAGAGAAGTTTTTGTTTGTCGATATTCTTTTTAATTTTTAATTTTGAAATTGATTTTCTTTCACAAAATCACTAATGTTCTTCAATAAAAACCTCTTATGTCCCTTTGGTACATAAATTTTAACAAATCTATTAATTAGTTGAAGTAGCATAAACTCCATACCATAATTTTTGAGATAACTTTTTGACAGTTATCAGCTGTTTACCATAACAAATAGCATAGGCAAACGAAAAAAACTTGTCAAAAGTTGTCTTAAAAATAATGATATAGGGTGTAAGATTACAGAATTTTAAAAAAAAAATGATGCTTTTCCAGACATTAATAAAAAGCTTACGAGGGTTTAAAGGTGAGATTTTGGGTAATTTGAGAAAAAAAATTAAAAAATTCATATCTCTTTAGCCGTGACTCTAAGGACCCAAGTTCCAAGGTTGAAAAGATAGCAAATGACCCCAACAATATCCCAAAAAATGTTGACGGTTCATGTGTCGAACACCCTGTATACCAAGACTTAAAATATTACAATTGCATTTATAGGTACGTACTTATACTCTACATAAAAAAGAAAAGAGGTTAGAGGAAATTTTAACATTTATTTACACACAGATCGTTAAAATTTCTTCCTCCCAGAACAATAATAACAAAGAACGCTTTAAATCATGTTGAAAAGTTGCAAGGCAACAAGTAGTGTCAACTATAATGACCGCTGCCAAATATAGCAACTTAGGAATGCTATATTGAGCAGAATCGGTGCACGCAGAATGGCCACTTAACCACACTATTTTTACGTAACTCTGGTTTTAACTTGACAGTCTGCTTCCTTTTAAGCATCAATATTATTTATGTTTTGTTGCGTTCGATCCAACAGTCGCACAATGCTATAAATACGCAGACGGGAACAGCCTATGGATACGCATTAGGTATTCTTTTATTATTTATTTCTTACTCGATCAGGGTTGCCAGACACCTGTCTGTATGTTCTTGTGTGTGCTTAAGACCACACGGCAGAAGTGTAAACTTCAACAAGGCGAAATTAATATTACGAAATACAAGATTTTTTGGATTGTATTTTGACAAAGTAATAACATTTACATAATTATAATTGGGTATTAATTACTCTGGTCAATTTTGCTCTGAGTGGCCTTCATCTGCATCATCATATCGCTCTGCTGACTGTTCCTCTCACAGTTAGTCGACTCGAGCCGACTTCACCCGAATGAGCGTTACATAGCGGAGCGTGACGGCTCAGTTCAATTCAGTTCCCACAAAAAGTGCTAAACGCGCCTAAAGAAGTTTACACTTCAACAAACAATCGAAGAGGAATGTTTTACTTTTTCGTTTAATTTACTTTCTCATTTTAGGGCGGATATTTCTTATCTATACATACTTATCTTATGTGTTCGTTCTTATTTGTTTATTTTAAATAAAATTCACAAATCACTAAAAGAAATTACAGATCATATATTTTATTATGCATGGAATTTTGATAATCGAAATATAATGAAGACAATTGAAGTTTGAAACACAACTTAATTTAAAAGTTTTTCACCTCTTCAATAAAAAAAAAACTCACCAAATTTAAATAGGTAGGTATAACATTTAAATTTTAAAATTAAATTATTGAATGTATTTTGGAAAAATAAATAAATAAACACACCATTTGGTTCCTAAAAGACTCCTACACTAACTTTATGTTAAAATCGATGTAAATTTTTGGTATATATTTGAAATTTTTGTGTTTACGCATTTACTTAGTTTGTACCGCTTTTTAATTTGAAAAATCTGGCAACCCTGTACTCGATATCTATATCCATTTGACAAGGATTACCTAAATAAAAGGGACTCTGGGTCAATTGGCTTGGGGCAATTTTCGAGTTACATAAGAAAATGTATAGTTATAAACAATAAGTAAAATTAAAGAAAGAAAAATTATAAAAAGGTTCTCTTCGTCCGGGACTTGAACCCGGAATCTTTTGCTCTGTACGAAAACGCTCTCTTTTTTAGCCACCAAAGACCATACATAAATTTTCGGAAAACTTCTACCTATGTATGCGTGTTAAGGACACTCAGCGTAAAGGCAAGCTTTATAGGAAGCGAAGCTAACGTCAGGCTTTCTATTTTTTAGTTATTATTTTTTACATGTTTTCCTCGGTTTCGCATTGCCGGTTCTGTTTTATTTTGAAGATGTTGTTTTACACAGTATGAAGGTACCTAAACTATATATATTTATGTAATTAGAATTAAAAAGTTATGCTGCACACTATCTTGAAACTGTATCATTATTAAATAGATCTTTAGACTGTGTTAAAACCACATTTTTAAAATAACAACGAGCCGCCAATCCGAAACCGAGGAAAAGATGTCAAAAATTATAACCAAAAAATATAAAATCAGAGTTAGGCTTCGCTACCTGTAAAGCTTGCTTGACGATGAGTGACCTTAATGCGTGTGGTGTCTCAATACAAGAACGAGAAATTCTCAGGGTATTAACTCGACCAAGCCATTCAACTGACCTCTATAATTCTTCTCTGCCACCGTCAAAGGTATGAAAACTCAAATTAGACGTAAAGCATCAAAGTCTGAAAACATGAGATCACCTTTTCCGTGTGTTAAAATTTTTGATCGCAATGGGCGATTGCCAATATAATTTTCAAATACCAAATTGCAAATATCCTGTTTATCCCCTTCGCACTAAGGTCACTCAACGTTAAGCAAAGCTTGCTTGACGATGAGTGACCTTACTTCGAACCTCAGACGTAGTACGCCTTCCTATACTGCCGTCCTTAGTAAGTTTCGAGAAAAGCGAGTTTAAAGTTTAAATACTTGCTAAGAGTACATAGTAATATTTTTTTTTTCTGAGTGAACTTATTTGTTTTTCTTGGGGTCATCAAAGTCAACAAAGATGACTTTTCTTTCCATCTATTTTTTGATGTCATAAAAATTTTTTTTTGGTAATAAGCTCAGAACAGTACCGTAGAAATTTCACAACAGGACTTGTAGTAAGTCCAGTCAGATGCTATACAAAGCTCAGAACAGTACCGTAGAAATTTCCCAACAGGACTTGTAGTAGGTCCAGTCAGATGCTATACAAATTTTACGGTGAACAAGTTTCAGGTGTCAAAAAGCATGGAAATAAAGGAAAATTTGCACCAAAATAGTTTAAGTTAAAAAGAGGTTTGAGTCAGGGAGATTGTCAAATTTACCAGTTTATTCTAAACTGTTTTGCGGTCTGTCAAATAAATATTTATTAAAGAAAAAGAAACTTTGATGATACAGGACTCCACTGGACACTATACAGGACGCTACACTACGAAGGGTTTATTTAAGAGTTCTGTAGGATGGTGTCCAAATTTGGTTCAGCTCATTACCCACACTTTAACCTCATATTGTTTTTCTTTTCTTTCTTCTCTAGACCCTTTTTTCAACCATTTTTATAATTTTTCAACCGTTTTGAAACAATAATCCATTCAGGAGAGACCCAGTCAGGATCATTGCTGTATTCTAGTTATGAAAGTTGGTTGCCTAGCAAAGGGTCCACTCAAGCACAAGGAAAGATCCCAATAGAAAATGTTGCCAAAATGGCAGTTACATATTTATCCAAAAAAAAAATCTGACAAAAAACTTTCGAATATTTCAATTTATCCTCTGTTAAGTCAGGTAATAGAGCACTTATCCACTTTCTTTTCCCTTCTTTGAGCTGATACCTAGTTCAATTAAATCAAGATGATTTTTTAAGGGCAAAAGACTTGGCATTCCATCAAAACTAACATTATCAAGATCTCCCCAGCTGCCACAATTTATAACAGCACTGAAACTAATAATAATGATTGAAACTAGGTAGAAAACTGGAGGGAGGGTTTAAAGAGGCAAGAGTAAATAAAAACATAACTTTTTGAACAAAACATGGTCCCTTTTATTTGAGATTTACTGGCTTTAATTGATTTTTTTTGGGAAAAGCGCATTTTTCCCATGTGTACAAAGGGTCAATACTTAAAATAGCATCTTTGTTGTAAATTAAATCGTTTCACTTTTTTAAAAATTACGTTTTTGTTAACATTGCGGCTTGTGGGAGGGCGCTTTGTTTGTCCTATGGCAACCATCTTGGATCGAAAAACAGCTGATCGTGACAGTTCGTTAGACAAGCTAATAAAGAACCTCTTCATATTATTTAAACTTTTATTTTTTAAATGTTATTGTTTCATGTTTTTTTAAATAATTTTTTCATCATAATAGATGAGCCAAGGAAGAATTCTTGACGGTGGAATGTATAGTCTGTTTTAATATTTTTTCGGTAAGTTTTTGATATTAGGGCTGGGCTGAACTATAAAGTTTTCTATAGCAGGATTGTCTATTTTTAGCTTTGGGATACTGAAGATGGCTTAATTGGCCGAAACCGGTTTATCTACATTAAAGCAATTAGAGGAAGACAGTGTTTCATTTCACAATCTTACATACCTCTAAAGTAAATGGAGTACTTTTTCAAAATATTTTTTTTGTTTTCAAAATAAAACACTTCCGAACCAAAATCTTGGTATTTTTCTTAAAAAACAGATGAAAGTAACCTATTTGAAGCCATTTTCGGTCCTAACTCATTTTTGATTTTTTTGCAGATAGGTGGGTCTTACTAAGGACGGCAGTATACTTGTCGACCTACTCATCCGAACTGTGAACTGAATTAGTTTCGCTACTTTTCCTTGTAATACCAAAAAAAAAACATTTTTTAAAAAAACAAAGGCATATTTAGGGTTGGCTTGATCCTGGGTCTCTCATCGCTGTCCACCTGGATAAAGAAGGAAGCGATAGCAGCATACCTTAGGATAAGGGACGCGGGCGTGTGGAGAAGGAGCAGTGGACAAAAAGGACATTCGGAGATCGCGACTGTGACGGAAAAGGAGATTCCTTTATCGACATACAGGCTAGCGATGCCAGAGAAGCGGTTAAGGGAGAAAAGAAGATACCGTGTAACCATACCGCCAAGGGATGCATGGAAGGAGGACGGAGTTGAATTCCTTAGCGACGCCACGGTCTGCTATACAGACGGATCAAGGCTAACAGACCGGAATATGACCGGTGCAGGAGTTTACGTGGAAAGCAAGAGCATTTGAATAAGCCACCAGCTGGGATCCAATGCAACAGTCTTCCAGGCAGAAGTTTACGCTATACTGGTGGTAACATGGGAGGAAGAAATTAGGAACGAAAGGAAAACGCCTCTGCATCTATTCCGACAGTCAAGCTGCGCTGAAAGCACTTTGCAAACCAACCATGTCCGCGGGTTTGGTGCAGGAGTGTGCGGATGCACTTCAGGAGTTGACGGCGTAAGAGCGGTGGAGCTCGTATGGGTCCCAGGCCACATGGTAGTCCCAGGAAACGAGAAAGCGGACGGACTCGCCAGGGGAGGATCCCGGCAGAAATGCGTCGGGCCAGAGCCTTTCCTGGGGCTCACAAGAGGGCAAATGAAGTCGGCCCTAACAGAGTGGACACAAAAAGAGATACAAAGGGAATGGACCAACACAGGAAACGCCAGACAGGCGAAGGAGTATGTGACAGGATACAGCAAATCCCGTAGGGACTGGTTGCTCCGTAGAACACGAAGAAAGGTGGGAGCCATAGTGGGAGTCCTAACCGGACACTGCGTCCTACAGGGACACCTGGCAAAGATGAGAGTGAAGGAGGACGCGACGTGCGAGCGATGTTGGGCCGAGGACGAGACCTCGGCGCATTTCCTCTCATCATGTGAAGCATACAAGGAGGCAAGAAGAGAGGTATTCGAAGAGGAAGCCTTTGAGATGGAGGACCTTCTGATTCTGAGGTGGCCCGATATTCTGGCCTTTGTACAGAAGACGGGCAGATTCTTTAGCGAAGAAAGAACGCAGTGGGGGGATGCCCGGGGGTTGGCGAAAAGGGCGCTTCATGTGCCTAGTCGCCAGGCCTAGAGCCTACCCCACACTACTACTAGAGTTGGCTTAACTTAAGTGAAAAAATATCTCGGGACATAATTTAAATTTAATTTTTAATTGAACAATAAATTATACGAATAATGTATCCGTGACTTAGTATGTTTACATTTTGGGATCACTAATACAGACTGATTTACAACTTCATGAAGTATGCATTTAAGCAGAGTACTAAACCTAATTTTACGGTGCAAGCAATATCGTTAAATAAAGCTCACGTTATGTATTGCTAACCGATTTCTTTTTCCCTTCATCTAACGAAGGAAAAGTTGGCAATTTTTTTTGTCACACTTTTAACAAAAACAGTTGAACTTTTGGTTATCTTTTTTGCCTGTCCGTTACCCTTACCTGAGGCAGCAGGGTAGTGCCGTGGTATGATCGTCGGCTTCACATGCAGAAGGTGCCAGGTTCGCGTCTCGAACAAAGATGCAAAACAAAAAAAGGTCCGTCGCCTTGCCGCTCACTTACTTTTCAGCGTTCAACAGTCATCGTCGAATTAGCATGCGATGCGATGCACTCAACCTTGAATATCGAGAATATACGCAGGTGTAGTCCAGGAGCCGACACGGACCCAGCCGAGGAACCATGATTAATAACCCAGGAGCCTGCTATAAGTGCTATATAGTCGGTACCAGGATGCCGCCAGCATAAATCTCCTACAGTCAACTCACGACGACCACAACTGTTTCGCTGAAAAGGAAATAACCAAGTTCTGCTGGGACGATAGCGATGTTAGATAGATGCAAGTCTAACATGTAGCAGGACCAGCTTTCGAAAGGGGTGTAAAAGCGTGGGTCCATTGTATATACTTCCTACGCAGTATAAAGATCCCTGCTCTCGACAAAGGGGTGAAGGCAAAATTAAGTCCTCTTGGAGAAAGGAAACCTGCATCCTAAGGGGCACGTGCATCAGTTTGATATATCTATCCATCTAGCTCCTGCATGTCTCTTCAAATCGTCCGCTCATCTCATTTGGGGTCTTCCCCTACTTTTTTTTATTTTCCCAAGGTCTCCAGGTAACAATACACTTGTTCCATCGATCGTCTTTCTGTCTGATATTATGACTGGCAAATTTCCATTTTAATTTTGCTACTTCTCTTCTTACATTCCTTACTTTTGTTTTATTTCTTATCCATTCAATCCTTTTTCTATCTTTTAACTTTACATGTAACATGTGTCCATTGATCTTTGGACTTTTATCACCTTATCCATGTTTGATTTTGTAAGTGTCCAGGTCTGAGATCCATAGGTAAGTACAGGAAGGATTGGTTATACACTTTCGTTTTGAGGTACTGAGGATATTTTATTGTATTATATGTTGAAAGGGTTAAGAGGAAAAGCATAAATTTATGAACTTCGCCCTTTTCAGAACTTCTTGTAGAAAAGTTAGAATTGTAATTTTACTTTTGTTATTTGTTCTGAAATAAAGTCATTTATTATTATTATTAAATATCAATCATTTGACAGGTTTCACCAAATCTAAACACAATTTTATTAACAGATATAATTAAAAATTTAAATTAATATACACATATTGTTTATTTAGAATAACCGATAAAAAATACCGGTAGTCTGTCATAACGTTTCGAAAATCGGACAACTGTAGTTAAGGTTAATCATAGACTATTTTACTAAAATTATTGCTTTTTTAATGCAGTGTTGTATTTCTTAGCTATATAATATAGTCCGTGTTTTAAAACCAATTTTCTCTCAAGTTATTATCAATTTCGTATTAAATTACCTACCTAATATATTCTAAAGGTGGCCAAGAAATAATAAAAGATAATAAGTAATACATAATAGCAGCAGCGGCAGTCAAGTCAGCAGTACATTTTATTCAAGACCATTCCAAGGCCAACCAGAAACTAACTGTTATAAAAAGGTGCACCTCGTGTATCTATCTATATGCCGTCAGTGCACTTCCTGAATAATGATCGGAACTGATTGCTAGGTTGTCATATTGTCCCGCAGAGGAATCAAAACACCCATGTACCTGTTACAATGTCAACAATATCATGCATTTGTCTGAGAGGAAAAGGGGAATCAACTGGGCATCTGGCCATAGAAGACTGACAGCAAACAGATATATCCTCCAGCAGAGCCCATACAGCTTAGAGGCAGTGGTGGCTTCTTCAAGGAGGACAACGGAGCAATGCCCTCCCAAAACTAGACAACAGACAAACAGTATTTTTAATTAATGAACATGATTGTCTAGTTCTTTATATTATCTGTGGTTAACAACAAGCGATTAATTGGGTGAACTTTTTTAGCGTAAATAAATACAAGCCGGCAGCACCGCGCGGGACAAGATTTTAATTTCACCCGTTTTTCGGCGGTGTATGGATAGCTGTTCAATCGGGGGCGGGGGCGGAATGAATGTTTGTTTTAGTTGACGTCGGCCCTATTCATCGTGCTAAAACGTTCGTTGCCCTTCTTACATATTGCCGGTTCTATCCTTAGTGAAGACATATGAGTTTGTTTTGATTTGGGGTAGGTCAGTCGGTCGCGTGTCATTGTTTGTTTTTGTTATCGTTTGTTTAAAAAATGGAAATAAATACCGTCGATTACATAATTAACTGTGCAAATTTAAATACATTAACATATGAACTTACGATTATAAATAAAATCTTTAGGGCCACATAGACCGGATTTAAAATTAATTTCCATTGTCCAAAGTATAATGGAAAAAATAACGCAGACCAAACTCCTCATCAGGGACTAAATATTTTGATAGCCAGGTTCTAGTTTCTTATGCGTAAGGGAAAATATGTATATGAGGTTCGTGGCAATAATTAGTAATAATCAGGTAGTAACGTCCACTTTTTTATTAAAGCTAAAGAAAAAACAAAGCGTAAAAAACTTAACATTGATCCAAAGTAAATAGTTAAGTTCTTAAGTGCAAGAAACTATATATAGAAAATTTAGGCAACGATTGCTTTAGAGTTACATTTATTTATCTCAGTGCTATGGAATGTATATAAAAAGACAAACTGTGACAACATTGTAAACAACATTCTGAAGAAAGACGAGCATCAAAGCGACCTACTGATAGAAAACATCTATCAGCTGGTCATTAGACCAGTAGTGAAGCATTCAGGAGTCAGGTTTTTAATTAGTGTTTTTTACGATTAAAGCTTAAACAAAGAGCAATATATTTGTCTTGGATGTCTGTCTATTAAAAAAAATAAAAAAATATATATTCAGTAAAAAGCATAAGACTTTAAAAATCTTATTATGAATTAAACTTTAGTTTTATTTTGATTCGTGCCAATTTGAATTAAAATTAAAAATCTCAAAAATTTTACATTTAAATTTCAAAGTTTCGCATTCCACATATTTTACTACTTTAAAACTTAAATATTATCCAAACCCTTTAAAAAAGGAGTGAAATCATAAAAAAAATATTTCATGTAAAAAAAGCCAAGTACGCGAAAGTGGTATTATGTAAAAAGAATCGAGATAAAAGTAAAGCCAAGTTCTCCAATCCAAATTTTATAATGAAAGGTTCTTACTAGTTTGGAAATATTTTTCTAAACTTGGCTATTACGGCTGCATATGACTCTTAGCACACTGCTAAATTGAACATAAAGAAGTTTGGCTGTAATACCAAAGTTTAAAAAAAAAATTCCAAACTAGTAAGAACCTTTCATTTTCGCGTACTTGGGTTTTTTTTACATTTAATGTTACCGTTCTATAAAAAAGCAAAATTTTTAAAGAATTGGAAAACAGCCCAACAAAAAACTACTCCGAGGGAAACTACCCCTACCGGCGCAGTATTGAATCATATGCTAATAGAGCTTGTGGCTCTACAAGGAGCTATCGCCTGCATTCACCTGTGGATGGTCCAATAAGGCCGAAACTGTTGGCATGGATCCCGGTGCCTGCAACACGTCAGCAAATTTTCTAAACCAGGATAATTCATAACCTTGGGATCGACGTTGCAGAAAGTGAAAAAAACCATGTAATTTTAAAAATTGTTTTGTGGGAAACTGGGAAAGCTTAACAAAAAATATCACATTCTTATCGAAGAAATTCTCATTTTGGGCATGTGAAAACCTCATAATTTTAAAAATTGTTTTCTGGAAAACTGGAAATATTAAATAAAAAATATCACATTCTGATCGAAATCTGACTTTTCTAGTAAATTAAAACAAAATTGCTAATTAGTCTTACTGACTAGATTGTATTACAATAAACACAGTGTGTTTGACAAATAAAAGAAATAAAAAACATTCTGATCGAAGAAATTCATATTTTGGGCATGTTTATATATTGTCCCGCCCACTCGATTTCCAATTTGTCGTACCGAAAATAAATTTCATTGTTACCCACATTAATAAATTATTCATTACCGAAAATATATTTACACACTTGTGCGCTGACAGGTGAATCTTAATGTTTTCTTTGTAAAAAGGATATTTAGTGTGACAGATCATTGATTTATCAATTGGGTGGATAAGAATGATTTGTTTTTATTTTAGGTTTGAGTCTCTGGCGTTTTCAAAACTGAGAGTTAAATATTTAATTAAAAATTACAATTATAATAAGTGGAAGGGTTCCTGTCGCATTTAATAGAACGTATCTCTTTCGGCCTCAGAGCGGAAGGGTTTGACAGAGATGCAGGCTGTCTCGACGTTTTAAGAATACTTCGCCCTATATTATTTGTTATATGGTTCTCTATGGTCCCTGCAATGTGTCGTCGTGTTTCCATCTTCGTTGCTGGGGTTCAAAGGACATACGTCACATTACACGGAAGATTAGGTCTTGTATCTAAGGACACGATTAGAACGATGGGATCTCCAGTAGCCCTCACAATATCTGAGGTCAAAAACGTGTGCAAAACCTTAAAAAGCGGTAAATCTGCCGGACCCGGAAATATCCCAGCTGAACTTATTAAATATGGCACTGAAGAATTGTTTTGGAGATTACGGAATCTTTTCCAAAGATATTTAAATGGAGCTGTAGTACCAACTGAGTGGAAAACGTCATATATATCCACAATACACAAAAAAGGAAGGAAAGATATATGTGACAATTATAGAGGTATATCTGTAACTAGTACGCTAAGCAGAATATACGGCAAAATAATAAGAAATAAAGTGGAGAGCGAATATAAAGATATGGAGGCAGAAGAACAAGCTGGTTTCAGGGCGGGTAGATCGACTTCAGATCATCTCTTTTGTATAACCCAAGTTATTGAAAAGAAAATGGCATACGGACAAGAGCTCCATCTGCTTTACGTAGATTTGCAGAAGGCATATGATAGTATACCACTAAATCTACTTTGGAAAGCGTTGGAAAAGACAAACATAAGCGTACAACTAATTAAGGCCATCAAAGAGTTATACCGCAATAGTAAGGCAAAAGTTAAAATAAAAGCAAAACTAACCAAAGGCTTTCAAGTAAATAAAGGTCTTAAACAAGGTTGCTGTATCTCGCCTACGCTCTTCAAGATATATTTGGAACAGATCCTTAAAGTCTGGAAGAGAAAATGCCAAAACATGGGAATTCCGTTGCATGAAACCACCTTGTATACTTTATGTTTCGCCGATGATCAGATAATGGTGGCTCAGGATTATGACGACCTCGAATATATAACACGAAAACTAATAGAAGAGTACAATAAGTGGGGACTAGAGGTTAATATCAATAAGACAGAGTATATGTGTATTGGTGGAACGAAACAGGATCTAATCTTAAATACTGGGCAGCGAATTCAATCCTGTGATGAGTATAAATACTTGGGTCTAAAAATTACAGCTGACGGAACACTAGACAAAGCTATAAAAGATAGAAATGTACAAGGAAGAAAAGCAATAACTTTATTAAATGGAATAATTTGGGACCAGAGTATATCAAAACATAACAAAAAGCTTATATATAACACCATTGTTAAAAGTATTATTACATACGGCTCAGAGTATGACCAATCAAAGATAGAACAGAAAAAATGCTTTCCGCTACGGAGATGGACTATTGGAGAAGTTCAGCAGGGAAATCAAAAAGAGAAAGAGTTACCAATCAAAGAATAAGAGAAATTATGACAGTGGGTGAACGTACTCTAGTGGATGATATAAGAACAACACAACTGGTGTGGTACGGACATGTACAAAGAATGGATGATGGAAGACTACCTAAACAAATATTACAATGGAAACCAACTGGCCGAAGAAAACGAGGAAGGCCGAGGAGAAGCTGGAGAGAAGGAATAGATAGTGAAATAAGAATAAGAGGCCTAGATGATGAATTATGGGCAAACAGAAACGAGTGGAGATTGGGTATCGGAAGACGTAGAACGTTGTGAAACCGATAAATATATATCTAAGGACACATCGTAAAGGCAAGCTTTATAAAGCTTGTTTGACATGAGTGACCTTACTTGTATCAGCTTCTTCTCTCTAATTCCCTGTCTTGTCACGTCAATGCAGCAAAAGGGACGGGCCACGATCTAGCGAAATTTGGAACAAGGTACCTGTCCCAATAATTAAATTATCTCGAGGAAAAACACTTTTATGCAATGAATTCATTCTATAGAAAGAAACCGCAACGAAAGTGGACATGGCTCAGCCCTAATGGAATAACAAAAAACGTAATCGATTACATACTGACTACTGAGAAAAATATGATCACAGGATGGTCTGAATAAAAATCTGCATTGATAGCAATTTTGAAATGAAAAGAAAAAAATAGTGATACTAAACAACTTGACATGAATCAACTTACACAAAATAAAGCTATATACAAAGAAAGGCTAAAGGAACAGCTAACCCAAAACGTAAATTGCGAAAATGAAAATATAGATTAAATAAATGAAATGCTGACAAGACCTATGACCAACGTAGAAAATAGTTTATCAGAAGAAATAAAAAAACTGAAGGAAAAAAGGCGAAACCTGGAGAAAGAAGGAAAAAGAACATCGATAGAATACACAGCAATAAATAAAAATATAATAAAAATGATAAAATAAAATAAAAGAAAGAGCCAACAAATAAAAGATGAGTGTTATAGAAAATAATAGAAATATGAAATGTCTAAGGCCGACTTTAGGTAGATATGAAATAATTAAAATAAAGGATATGAACCGCATAGAAACGTTAAAGAGGATAAAACAACAAAGATTGCGGGCAATTCCTCAAAAAGGGATATTAGTAGCTGGCATACTAGTTTCGGTCTTTTTGGACCTCTTCGGTACGAGCGTAACAAGTGTTAAGGGACGATTAATGGGGATGATGGTGTCTGAAAAGGAAACATGAAATGTGGACATTTACTGAAAACAGACCAACTGCCGAATTGCAATATCAGTCAGGGTAGCCTCAGGTTTGAGGCGAAATTTGACGTCACTACGGAGACAGATATACTAATATCCCTTTTTGAGGAATTGCCCGCAATCTTTGTTGTTTTTTCGTTAAGAATGTCCTCACAATATTCCTGTTAAAGAGGATATTATAAATATCACACAACCATCGCGAGAAACCATAAAGAAACTCTAAACAAAAATAAAGAACATAAACTCAGAGCTACAACACAAAATAAGCAAAACGGAAATAAACAGAGCATTAAAGAAAATAAAAAATAACAAATCACCGGGAAAAGACGGAGTAACGGCAGAAATGCTCAAGTACGGTGGTAAAACTGTAGTTAATACCTTCCATATCCTACTGAATAAAATACTAAAAGAAAAAATAATCCCAAACAACTAGAAATCCATCACCATTATAATACCCAAGAAAGGCGATAGAGCAGACCTAAAAAACTATCGACCTATAATACTAATCAAAGTAATTTATACGCTTTTTACGAAAATATTAACAGACAGACTAATAACAAAATTTGACGGATATCAACCAAGAGAACAAGCAAGCTTCAGAAAATGTTTCAGTACAGTTGGCCACCTATTAACCTTGAAAATCCTAATATAACGAGCCAACGAATACAATATTTCACCATATATTGCGTTTATAGACTTTAAAAAAGCTTTCGATAACATTAAGCACTGGACAGTAAAAGCATATTTAATTAATAGCCGAATAGATCACAGCCAGTCCACATAAGTAGAGGTGTCAGACAACATGACACAATATCCCCTAAACTATTTAACCAGGCTCCAGAAGATGTTTTGAAAAACTTCGATTGACAAGAAATGGGCATCAAAGTAACCCAATAATACTTGAACCACCTAAGATATGCTGATGATATCGCCCTTATAACAGATAAGAAAGAACTGGATACAGCAGCTAAAAATATAGGCTTGAGTATGAACTACACTAAACTAAAATCATAACAAACACAGATGAAGATATAACGATCAGAATAAACCAAGAGAAAATAGAACAAGTAAAGGAAAATCAAACAGTTGAAATCAAGAGACGAATAAGATTGGCTTGGGTAGCATTCGGTAAATTAAGCTCAAAACGAAAGCGTATAACCAATGTATCTGTACTTACCTATGGATCCCAGACCTGGACACTTACAAAATCAAACATGGATAAGGAAACAAAAGTCCAAAGAAAAATGGAAATACAAATGTTACATGTAAAGCAAAATTAAAATGAAAATTTGCCGGTCATAATATCAGACAGAAAGACGATCGATTGAACAAATGTATTGTAAACTGGAGATCTTGGAAAAATAAAAGAAATAGGGGAAGACCCCAAACGCGATGGACGGACCTATAAAAACATGCGGGAACTAGATGGATGAACACAACGACAGACAAAGAAGAGTGAAAGATATTGGGCAGGCCCATGTCCAAAGATGGATCGAAGAACTATATAGATAGATAGATAGATAGAAATACCGTTTTACTTACATACATCTTATTTGTCTGACCATATCATTGGTGTTTTTAGGTTGTTTCAAGAATACAAAATTATAATTTTCAATGCAATAAGACAAGAGGATCAGCTAATTCACCCTGTATAACAAATATATTAAAAATGCATTAACCTATTAAAATTTTAAATTGAACTATAATAAATTTATCTAAAAAAAAAAAATAATTGCTAAGTGCATGGTAGATCCAAGATCCAATTAGTTATAAAAATTGCAATTGGACTATTATGTGCATTAGAAAATGAACATTTTTTATTACCCATTTGCAATAAATAATTTAACATCTGTTGCTTTGTTTTAAAGTTAATGCGGAACCCATTATAATTTTTAAGAGCAACCTCTAACATAAATTTCCTTCTGGAGATATTTCTTTACAATTAATTGAATTACATTTTCTTTAAATATCTCGAAAACCAAATATTTCCAAATAAGTAAAAACCTCTCATTTTGAAATGTGTATTGAAAAACTTGGCTATATAATTTCATCACAATTCCTTTTACGGTATACCATTTTCGCGTACTTCCTCTTTTTTACAAGCTTTTATTTAGCTTCAGATGTTCTGTCTAACTATCTAACTATCTAACTATCTATCTAACTATCTAACTATCTAACTATCTAACTATCTAACTATCTAACTATCTAACTATCTAACTATCTAACTATCTAACTATCTAACTATCTAACTATCTAACTATCTAACTATCTAACTATCTAACTATCTAACTATCTAACTATCTAACTATCTAACTATCTAACTATCTAACTATCTAACTATCTAACTATCTAACTATCTAACTATCTAACTATCTAACTATCTAACTATCTAACTATCTAACTATCTAACTATCTAACTATCTAACTATCTAACTATCTAACTATCTAACTATCTAACTATCTAACTATCTAACTATCTAACTATCTAACTATCTAACTATCTAACTATCTAACTATCTAACTATCTAACTATCTAACTATCTAACTATCTAACTATCTAACTATCTAACTATCTAACTATCTAACTATCTAACTATCTAACTATCTAACTATCTAACTATCTAACTATCTAACTATCTAACTATCTAACTATCTAACTATCTAACTATCTAACTATCTAACTATCTAACTATCTAACTAACTAACTATCTATCAAATCTTGTGAAGCGTTTTCGACACTTCCCATTATCGGATTTGGATACAACAATACAACATTAAGAAAAAAATATCCTCCCACCCCTTCCCCCACCCCTTCTATAGAAAAATGTGTTTTGGACACACTTCCCGTTATCCGATTTGGATAAAATTTAGTATACACATAGTGGTCCGATGATAATACAACAATAAGAAAAAAATATCCTCCCACCCCCTTCCATAGAAAAATTTGTTTTAGACACACTTCCCGTTATCCGATTTGAATGAAATTTGGTATACATATAGTGATCCGATGACAATACAATATTAAGAAAAAATATCCTCCCACCACTACCCCCACCCCCTTTTATAGAAAAATTAGTTTTTGACACACTTCCCATTATCCGATTTGGATGAAATTTGGTATTCACATAGTGGTCCGATGACAATACAACAATAATGAAAAAATGTCCTCCCACCCTACCCCCCACCTCCTTCCATAAAAAATGCGTTTTTGACACACTTCACTTCAAATGACTTTTATAAAATTTGGTATAAGCATAAAGGTCCGATGGCAATACAGCCCAAACAAAAAATATATTTCTACCTCTACCCCCACTCTCTCCTTCCCCCAATAGAAAAATGAGTTTCCAAACAACTCAAGATCAGCGATTTTATTATAATCTAGAATAAACTCTTCTGTTCTGCTATTGAACAAATATTTTCATTTAATAGAGTAGATATCTGAGACTAAAAAGTAGAAAATAAATTGGTAAAAAATTTTTTTTAAGTCACAAGCTTTTATAAAATGCACTAAGAATTAAAAAATTATTTTCTAACATTCTAATATTATCATAATAATAAAAGCGATGGCCGCAAATCAAAGCATAAGTTAATCTAGATTTGTGATCTAAACACTTAAAGAATATTCAACATAGCAGGTCATCAAAGATATGTTTGATGTGCCGCAATGTTATGCCATTGCCATACCTATGTCAGAGAAATGCTGGGGTACTTTGGGTCGGGTTAGGTGGGTTTGGTACCTCTGCATTTTACTGCTAGATTGATTCCTGCAAATAGTGATATTTAATTGATACGGATATCTTACCGTGCTAACATCGTCAAAATTTCCATCAGTCGGCCATCGCTTTTATTATTATGATAATATTAGAATGTCAGAAAATTATTTTTTAACTTTTAGTGCATTTTATAAAAGCTTGTGACTTAAAAAAAAATTTTACCAATTTATTTTAGATGAAATGTTTTTGTTTTGATTCATCTTTTTGTTCCTATACGATTTGCAATTTACTCTTAAGAAACCTTTAGATTTTTTTTATTGATTATTATCATAGGATTTTTAAAGCAAATTGAACAAAACAATTTTAATCTTTCGAGAAAAACATAAAGAAGTGGAGCAATTATATTAATTAAGATATTTAAAAACAGAAAAATTAGATCATCGATTGTTTTTTTACGCTTATAATTTTTTATATTTTTTCCAGATGGTAAGCACAACCCACGAAAATACCTTATCACCCATGCAAAGCAGCGATAATTAGTCAGTGCAAGGTAAAACTTAATTATTTATATTTATTTATTGACGGATTATTAACACTATAGACAATCGGATGATATCAATACTAATATTATAGAAGATTACACAAATTAAATCTTAATAAAAAGGGGCCTACAGACACGCGAGCATTTCTTGAGATTAGTACGCGCACTAATCTCTGCATACATGTACGTTTGGTGGAATTGCCTACACACACGAAGACAAAATTAAACGTTCTAAACATAAACACGATATTATCAATGCGTTTTGCCTAGACACCGAGAGATTTGCTCGCGTACATTGTGCGCGCGAACTAATCTTCGAGAGATATTTTAGGCGGATATTGTCTACACATGAAGAGATTAGTATGCGCAAACTTGTACGCGCGTACTAATCTCTGGAAATGTTTGCGTGTCTGTAGGCCCCATACATGTATGCAGAGATTAGTTCGCGTACTAATCTCAAAAAATGCTCGCGTGTCTGTAGGGCCCTTAAAGGGGCCTACAGACACGCAAACATTTCCAGAGATTAGTACGCGGGTACAAGTTTGCGCATACTAATCTCTTCGTGTGTAGACAATATCCGCCTAAAATATCTCTCGAAGATTAGTTCGCGCGCACAATTTACGCAAGTAAATCTCTCGGTGTCTAGGCAAAACGCATTGATAATATCGTGTTTATGTTTAGAACGTTTAATTTTGTCTTCGTGTGTGTAGGCAATTCCACCAAACGTACATGTATGCAGAGATTAGTTCGCGTACTAATCTCAAGAAATGCTCGCGTGTCTGTAGGCCCCTTTAGGAAATAACTTTGAATAAAGAAGCTTAATTTAAATTGTTAAACAAAAAAATCCTTTGTAATAAAAATAAAACTAAAACAGTAGGTACAAATGTATTTAAAAAATTAGTAGGAAAAAATGTAAGTATTATGTAAAAAAAAGTAAGTATTAAGAAGTTAAAATATTTTTTAAAAGGTGTACTACTTAGAAAACAGTGATAAAAAAAATTAAATCAAAAAATTTTGGGCTACTAGTTTGTGTTTGTAAAAAACAAAAATGAGATTTTATTTCTACAAAGCAGTCCAAAAGTTACCAATGCATTTTATATTAGTAGTAATAATTTTTAAACTTGCAATACAAATCGGAAATCTACCAGCCAAGAAGTTTAAAACAAAGTTCGGGCCGAATCGTATGTATAATACCGGGTGAGCAAAAAAAAACCGGACAATTTTTTATCATTATTACTTTTGAACTATACCAGTTAGGGACAAACTGCGCTTGGTAGAGAAATCAGAGTTTGACTAAATATAATTTTTTGTCCGCCGTCTCAAAATCCAAGATGGCAGATAAAATTAAGTTGTACTCTTCAAAGATGCTCGTTAATTCTTGTATTGCGAATGTTTTAATTTAAGTATTTTACTAATATTACGATAAATATTTTCTACGCTTATACAGATACTACTTAAAATAATTAAAATATAAAATATAAAACTGATATAAAATTGTAGAAACACATAAATAAATTAATATAAAAAAAATGTTGTAATTATTTTTTTAAATGAGTAGAAATGCTGCATTCTTGCTACGCACAACAGGGTACGAATCAGCAAAATCGCTTTAGTGGTTCTAAAAAATATATATTTTTCTCAACTATTGTTTTGAATATTATACGATGTCTGCATTTATTTCCTTATAAATTCAAGACTACTAAACCGATTTTTATAAAATAAAACTCATCCTGGTAAAAATTGATTGCTTTTTAAAGATCATGACCAAAATTTAACGCTATCTTAAAATGTAAGATAGCGGACAGAATCATATTTAATTCTTTAAAATGGCGTGTTTATTCTTATTTTCTAAAAATATTTTAATCTTTATTTTAATTTATAGAAAAGCACCACTTTTCCCGCACAACGAGGTACAAATTAGCCAAATAGGTACGTAGTGGTTCTCAAAAAAAAATTTTTTCAGCCATTGTCTTACAGATTATACGATTGCATTCATTTCCTTATATCGGCGTATTTTAAAAGTTTTCCAAATTCCATCAAAAAGTTGTTAAAACATTCTGTATATGAAAGCTTTAATTTAGGTATCTGCTTGGCGAATAAATGGTTTTCAGGATATGTGTTCCGAACAAATTAAAATTTTTGCTTGAGGTCTACTACTGTGCAGTACCTTAATTATCTGGTCATCGTTGTTTACCTTAACTATATCAAGCCAGTTTAAAAAATAACTGCTGTGTCGAAAACCTATTCCATAGTCTGGTTGCGAAACAGCTATTTTTGCCCAAAGTGGGAAATGAATAGTATAAGCAATTTTTAACTGATTTTGTTAGTCAAGGCGCTTACGAATCCGAGGGATGCCACTCTGGCACCTTTAGCAAATTATTTCAGTCGGTTTTTGGTCGCCGGTTTCCAAATTCTGCACTATTTTTTTTTGGGGGTTACCTCAACGGAGCGGGGGATGATTATATGAAAAAATCGACCCGGTAACATACGCAAGCGATTCTAGGTTTTTTGGGTCCGCAATGAACAAAATTTAATCATGTTCTTTTGCAGATTTTTTACGGCTTTGTTCAACCCTATTCTAAAACTTACCAATGATTTTTGAGCATCAGCCACCATTTGGAAATATTCAAGATGACGACCGTCGGCAAAAATTCATGAAAGAAGCATATGCATATGGATCCGCTGAATCCAAATCTGGTAAAGTGGAGGGGGATATTTATGGGTTAAACAAAAAACTCTTTATGTGGAGACTTAAGGAACAAAATTTATCAAATATTTCTTACAGGTTTTGGCAGCTCTGCTCAACCGTATTATAAAACTAATCAAGGACTTTTGGGCATTACCGACCATTTTGAAGTATTTAAGATGGTGGCCGCGAACAAAAAACAAAAGACCACCATGCGTATGCGATTCATCAATTATAGGGTTTTGGGTTCGCTGATTCCAAATCTGTTTTAGGGGTAATCTGGACAAGTGAGGGGTTTTTATAAGGTAAATATTACGCAAAAAATTAACGAACAAACTTTATAAAAAAAAATTTTAGATTTTGACAGTTCTGGTCAACCCCATTATAATCCACCATTTTCAAATTTTCAAGATGGCGACCGTGGACAAAAATCCAAAAAGAAGGATATCAAATATTTTTCTACCAAACAGTTTTCACTAAAAATTGGCTGCCATCTTCGATTTTTTAAAGTACCCAAGGGATGATTAATATAGAACATCTCGGCTAACAAAAGAGGAAAAAAAAATTTATACCATCCATTTCAATTTTTTTTGTTTTCCTCCAGACTATAAGTAGGTATAATTTTGCAGAATTTTTCCAAAAAGGAATTTGGCCAAGAGATCTTATCTAATTAAAATCTTCAACTGTCACAATTACCGTTTAATAATTGTATATATTTCCGCATAATTTGGACTAACCGATTTTAAACTTGAGCTCGATAATTGGTTTTGACGTTTCTTTGCGCCTCTTAAAATTTAGCGGTAGATCTTTGGGCGGTGAGTATCTACACAAATCGAACAAATTTTAACTATTCTTCTTCCTCGTCTTCAAGTGGCAAAACAACCCCTGGTGGGTTTTAGGCTAATTAACCAGAGCCCCCCATCTCGCTCTGTCTGATACGATTTTGCCACCTTTTATCCCCATATTTTTGATGTCACCTTCAATATCGGGTCGAGCCTTCAGGAATTTTCTCTTGTGTCCAAATTTCTGTTATAAGCACATGTATACGTCGTGATAAATTTTAGCCAGTGGGATAAAATAAAAGAAGCATTTTTTTCAAACTTGCTTATTTGTATTTTTCTATCCTTTTTAGTTTTCGGTAAACTTTAATTTCTTATATTAGCCTACCGTTAATTACAATACCTCTTTATCTGTTTATTAAAACTTTAAGAAAAAATATTTTTTTCAACAAAACACACTTTATGACTAAACTGTTGTTTTAAATTATCATTTATCTAAAAATCATCAGTCGCATCATTGTCAAAATCAAAGGGGAGGGCAGGGCGGGATATTGTGGCCGCCCTAAGGAGAAAATGGTCACATATTATTTTATTAGAATTTACTTAATTTATAAATTATTTAAATAAAAAAGTAAACAAGGCGAACAGAAAAGTTTATTATTCAAACAAGTTTTCGTGGCTAATCGGGTAAAAAGAAGTTTTTGTTTCTCTCATATTTTTCCGTGAGTAGCTCAAAAGCTTAACCTCACTGGGGTCCTAGATCTAATGAACACCTAATAAGTGTTGACAGTTAACTGTTTCGTCTTTAAGGGACCCCTCAGAACACTGCTTGGTCATTGTTACACCCTTGCGAAGTTAATTAGACAGTTTTGTCTTCAATTCTATGTCTATAGTGAGAAGCCTCTCGCAAAAAGCGCCATCTACCGATACCGATTAGCCACAAAAACTTGTTTGATTTTTTAATTCACAGGTACTAAAATTCACGTTTGTTAAAAAAGTTTTTTTTTACAACCGGTTAGCTATACTCCTATTTATTATATTTGTTTTTTCAATAAAACTTTGGGAAGAAAACTTTTTGTTAATCAGTTTTAACGCCTGTTGCAATATCCATTGCCGAAACCGAAGTCTCTTGCTGGTACGCCATTGTGTACGGTATCAAACACACTGCTTATTTCAAGGCTAAAGGGCGCGAACTGAATTCTCGCATTGGGAGTGCATGCATTGACCGCACACTATGTTTTACAGAACGAGAGAAGTAATTGTATCTGCCGCATAGAGCTTAAAGCGACGCTTCTCTCGAGTCAAATCAAGACCGACAGTCGATGAATTTTTATTCGTTTTCTAAGCGTGTGACAAAGACAACTGCCTACATGGTTGCATTTCCAATACGCCCTTATATTATATACAAATACGTTTATAACATAAGATGCTGCTTTTCTAGTATATATCATATACGTAATAATCCAATACTCCCTGTTACCCATTTACACAATGACTGGCGTTTAATGCAAGCATTCAGAAATAAAGATATGAAAAACGCATAGATACCAAATTTACATGGATAGAGTTTTTGTCAACTGATTTGACGTGACAAATAAACGAATAAAATAATATGCATATATAAAAGTATAACCAATCAGAACATTTTTTTCTTGAGGATCGCAAAATGGATAGACTTATGTCCATAGGTATTACTATTTCAAATATGTTTGCATTATGCATCGTAAGGTACCGTGGGTATAGGAGTAATACGTACTATATGACTTACTATTGACAGGTTTTTGACAATTAAATTTTTTATTAATATGCTAACTTTTTAACGGAGCATCGCATATAGTAGACTACATTTGGCTCAATAATTTGTGTTATAACAAAAAACTTTGTAAGAGCTTTAGTTTCTGACATATTTAGAAAAAACTGTTTTCAAGGCTAATTATCATAGCTTCACTTGAAGTGTGCTAATAGGCTAGCTAGAAAGGTATCAGATCTGTCATGAATTCATTTATTTATTTTGGTTGGTTGTAAAATCCAAACGCTACTTGTTGTAGAATCTCTGCTCCAAGCATATTTAGTTGAGCGATTACTGTTTCAGCCCTATTGACTACCGCCCAGCAATTGGTTTTCGTTTGCGAATTATTAACTTAAGTTATTTTTTTTTTAATTATTTTGGTAGGTATGATGTTTTCTCATGTAGGTATGACATTTAATGACCGACCAAACTTGTTATGAGCCTTATTAATTTAGCTCAGCGACGACTTTTGAAAATACCGGCCCGCTAATTAATCGAAAAAATGTTTTATTGCAAACTTTGACATCAATAACACTACTCATGGGTATTACATTACTGCGAAAATTTAATTATTAACACCTTTCAGTAAAAACTTTTATAAAAGCCAGAATTTATCATGTGAAAAGGAAAGATATTGATGCCAAATGTTAATAAGGGGAATTTAATCAAATATTTTTTTATAGAAATTAAATAATACTGCACCTTAATGGTAGAATACCTGAAAAATTATAATTTATCATAAAAAAATGTAGAAAAAAAATTTGAGCCCAAGATAAAGATAAGCGATGTCTGATAAAAATATTTACACCCTTTTTTGTTTTGATCAGACGTACTTTTACTGTTTTGCCATTTCACATTAATAAATATTTTTAAACAGTTTGTGGTGCAGTGGTGAAGTCTAATAATTAGGGTAACGTATGCATAGTAAATTTTTTATATGGTACGTCTTTGTGTTGTATATAGCGCAATTTAAAAGAGTAGTTCAAACATATAATATAAAAAAAAATACAAGTTTAGATATGTTTCATATAAGAAACAAACATATATAACTAATTTTTTTTATATTAAATTTTTGAACTACTCTTTTAAATTGCGCTATATACAACACAAAGACGTACTATATAAAAAATTTACTATGCATACGTTACCTTAATTATTAGATTTCGTCGTATATGGTTGTCAAATAATTATGAAAACTATGACCATGGTTTCTACTAAAATACACTTTTTTGGCTATTAGTCCGTGGACTTAATTACAAATTGTTTACTTCCTGTTACCAATTTAAAATTTTGAACCATGCTTGTCCATAAAAAGCCAAGTTTAGAAAAACATTTCCAAACTAGTAAGTACCTTTCATTTTGAAATTTGTATTCGAGAACTTGGCTCTACTTTTATCTCAATTCTTTTTACGGATTACCATTCTCGCGTACTTCGCTTTTTTTTTACTTTAAATGTTTTTGTTATGATTTCACTCCTCTTTTAAAGGATTTGAATAATATTTAAGTTTTAAAGTAGTAAAATATGTGGAATATTGTTCAAAACTTTTGCAATGCAATATTAAAAATTTTGATTTTCCTATTATATTATCATAGTTCCAGTCAGCCTTCTAAAGCTCAGCTTTCTAGCGTTTCTGGAAGTTGCAATTTTACTTTTACATAACTTTACAATTATAGGGATGGAAGAAAGTTAAAATGTTGGGGTTTTAAATTTTTTTCTATAGTTTTATCATAGTTTCTATCGGCCTTCCAAAGCTCAGCTCTCTAGCGTTTCTGGAAGTGGGCAATGTTACTTTTACATAATTTTACATTTATCGGGAGGGAAGAAAATTAAAATGTTAGGGTTTTTAAGTATTTTTCTATAATTTTATCATATTTCCTATCAGTCTGCCAAAACTGTGCTCCCTAGCATTTCTGGAAGTGGGCAATGTTAACTTTTACATAGCTTTACATGTATAGGGGACGAAAGTAAATTAGAATTTTAGTGTTTTTTAAATTTTTTTCAAGGGTTTGGTCATAATTTCTATCAGTCTGCTAAATTTCAACTCTGTAGCATGTCTGAAAATAGAATTTTGATGATATACCGGGTGGGCCAAAAAAAACCGGACAATTTTTTTTTTATTATAACTTTTGAACTATACAATCGATTTTATGTCCCATTAAAACTGCACTTGGCAGAGAATTAATAAGAGTTTTGGCTGAATGTATTTCTTTGTCCACCATCTCAAAGTCCAAGATGGCGGCCGAAATTAAAATGTACCCTTTAAAGATGCTCGTTTGTTCTCGTGTTGCGAACATGTTTTAATTATTTTTTTAAATTAGTAAAAAAGCTGCATTCTTGCCACGCACAACAAGGTACGAATTAGCAAAATCAGTTTAGTGGTTTTTAAAAAAATATGTTTGTTTCAACCATTGTTTTGCATATTATACGATTGCCTTGTCAATAATGTCTGCATTTATTTCCTTATAAATTCATTACTACTGAACCGATTTTAATGAAATAAAAAAGATCCTGGTGAGAATTGATTGCTTTTTAAAAATCATGTTCAAAGTTTATCGCAATCTTAAAATTTAAGTTCGCGGACAGAATCATACTTGATTCTTCAAAATGGCGTGTTTATTCTTAGTTTCCGCAAATGTTTTAGTTTCTTTTTAAATTTATAAAAAGCACTACTTTTCCCCCACACAACGAGGTGCAAATGAGTAACATCGATGTGGTGGTTCTCAAAAAATCTATTTTTCTTTTAGCCATTGTTTTATAGATTATACGATTGCATTGCTAATCCTGTCAGCATTCATTTCCTTATTAATTCGTTATTAATAAACCAATTTTAGTCAAATAAAAACAATCATGTTGAGAATTGATTGCTCTTTAAAGATTATAATCCAAACTTGCCGCCATCTTAGAATATAAGATGTCGGACAGAATCATACTTGATTTTTCAAAATGGCGTGCTTTTTCTTATTTTCCGAAAATGTTTTAGTTCTTTTTAATTTGAAATTTCGTAACTACTTTACTACTTTATGGAAGTCCATAAACCTGGAGGGGTTGTCAACTCTATGAATATCTACGACTTTGCAAAGTTTCAGTTTCGTAGCTCATTCCAAAGTAGACTTTTAGATAGGTCAAATCGGAAGGGACCTAACCAGCATTGTGTAAATTTCTCAGGAGAGTTAAAATACGAAAAAAATGTAAGTATGTTTCTGCAATTAAATTTTTTTAGAAAAGCATTCTTTATGTTATTAAAATTTTTTATTTCTTAAGAAGAGAACAAAATCAGTTTGTGTGCAATTTTCGCCTCGGCCACCATATGCTTCAAATTTTTATTTGCTGTTAAAGAATCACCTCCATTGTTTTCTTTAAAAATCAGTTATTAAGGTTATAGTAGGTGTTTAAACAAGCATAATCTGAAATTTGTTTCCGAACCATTTTTTTTAACTTACGTTAATTTTGACTCAGAACATAATCGTTTTTAATGCGCAAGGCTCCCGTTAAGGAAAGTGAGCCATCTGATAAAATGGCGACCGTAGGTGTCAAACAGATATTGTCGCCATGTTCGATATATGCAGAGTGGAGAGTATGTTAATGTTCAAGCAAAATTAATGACCATTTTTTCTGAATACTACACGATTCTGTAATGGACTTTTATGCTAAATGAATAGGGTATCATTTACTTACAGGAACCTACGTTTCCTGTGGGCCTACAATCTACATTTTCAGTTTTAATTTTATTAAAAAAACGTTCTACCTACGAATTTTTTTCCTTCTAAGGTCACTAAAACTTTTATTCATTTTTTACCTTTCCAACATCCGCATTTATCTACTAGTACTCGTGTCACGTATGCCCTAATAATATGTGGGCTCATTTTTGTTGCGGGACATTATTAATCACCCATAAAAGTATAAAAAAAGTTTGGTCAGGCGCACAGTGGAACGTTTTGAAGATCTAGGTGGACAACCCCTGAGCAACATTAACACTCTTTAATGCTTGATTTTTTAGCTTTAAAATAACATAAAATATTTAAAAGCATTTAGTATTTGCAGTATTGCCTACCTCTTATATAGGGTGATTCAGATTTTAACGTTTTTAAGATTTGTAGTCATACTGTATGTTTTTAAAGAAAATTGTTTCAACAAATTTTAGAAGATTAATTAATTAAATAAAACAGTTTTGCAATATACAAGGTGTTTCAGAAAAATTTAAATAAAGACGTTTTAGGCGGTAAGGGACGATCAAGAAAAAAATTCCGCTCTCATCTGTCACTATTTGAAAAATAAATGCATTAAAAATTTTAAACCTCTCACCCCTTGCCCGGGGTGAAACCAACCTCTTAAATTATAATTGGAAATATTCATCGGATGGCATTATCTTTAAAGGGGTTTAATGTGAGAAAATTAAGGAGATATTTTAATTTTATATAACTAAGAAAGTTTAAAAAAATATTTATTAAATTGGAAAATTCCATTTTTATTTGAAAAATATCATTACTTAACATAACAAATAATAGAATAATTAACTAACACAAGTCCATTTTATTGTTATCTTGCAAACTAAACTGTGTTAATTAATTTCTCAATCTGACACAAAAAAGACAAGAAAAATATATTATGATATTTCTAAAACCGCATAATAATAACTCGCTCCGTTTAAAATTTAATTTTTTTGATTTTTTTAACTTCAAAAAACTTCCCTTGGGGTTTGGTGCAGATGCATTTTTATTAAGCTTGGTTAAGCTTGTGACAGAGTGAAAAGTTACTGTTTACAAAAATTCGTGAAAGTCGAGAGTTTCAAAAACCCATCGTACAGACATACATAGGGCATATTCTTAGATTACGTAACCCCTCCTCCCCCTCCGTAATGCATTTTTAAGAAAAAATATATTCAAGGATCATGACAGTGTAACGCAAGGTTAATAAGCCCTCTACCCCCTTGAGCGTTACGTACTTTAGGAATCGGCCCATACACATAGGTTCATGGGATAGGGTGTCTCAGATAAAAGTAACTACAAGGGGGTTTATGAGGATTTAGGAGACGGTAAGACATACTAATTTTGGTAAAAAAGTGGCGCTATTCCGAGCTGTATCAAAGAAAACATTTATATGCGTTTTCAAAATATGGAGAAATAAATGGATCCATGAGGGATCTGATATCTTCTTAGCTAGCCTATTAGCACACTTCAAGTGAAGCCATGATAATATATCAGCTTTGAAAGTTTTTTGTATATATCTAAGGAACAAAGTTTTTAGTTATAACACGAATTATTGAGCAAAATATAGTCTACTATATTACGAAAACTGTATATTGATACGATGATCCGTTAAAAAGATAGGTTTTTTTTAAATTTTAATTGTCAAAAAACTGTCATTAGCATTAATAGATTTTGAAATCTAATCAGCTCGTAAGAGTGTCGAGCACTATTTTACCTGAAAATTTTATGAAAATCGGTTCAGCGGTTTAGGAGCTATCGTGTTACGGACAGAAATAATATACACACACACAGACAGACATCACGACGATATTGCTACGATAGGTCAAAATAGACCCAAATAACACATTATCGGCGTTATCATAAAAAAAAATTTGGTATACGGGCTAGGAAGGCAAAAACTAAAAATAGTGACTTTTTGAAAAATAGTCCTAAAAAAATTGTTAATTGTCATTTTATTGGCCTAGTCATATTCATATAGTTTTATTCAATTTGTTTAAAAGAAGGCGGCAATATGTAAATTTTTCGAATAACACAATTTAAGTTTTTAAGCATTATTTTGAAACCCCCTGTAGATATTTTTAACTTCGATACTGCATCCGATTAAGCTCGCAATAGCGCCACTTTGTTCCTTTCGAACGAATATCGTAAGTGTTACCGTTTCTGAAAATCCCACAAAGCCCTATGTACTTAGTTTTATCTGGACACCCTGTAGACGAACAGACACATTGACTCATCGTGATATAGAAAAATGCACGAAGATTGACTAATTTAGGTTAGAAAATCCCCAAAGGGCACATTTGTAAAGGTATCAAAAAGAAAATGTCATTAAACACAAATAATACGTTTTCTATTTTTAGAGTTGCAGGCGAACAAAATAATTAAGTACAAGTTTACCGCAAAAAAAGGACAAAATTTCAATACTGCGTCAGAAAGTAGAGATTTTGGTTAATTGGAAAATAATAAAACTAACATCAACAAATTCTAACAAACTAAAGTTTGAGTCCAACAAAAACTTTATAAAAATAATATTTTCCTTACCAAAACACCAGCGAACTCATAAAATCATAGCAAGTAAAACACTGCAACAATGACAGTCAAAATGCTTCCCTGGTCTTAGGGACATGTCACTCTAAAAATGCCTGGAACTTGTTTTACTCCAGCGCCTACTACGCGGGAAAAAACATTATTGTTTTAAAGCATTGCCCATACATAAGATTAAAATGTCTAAGCAGAACATTTTTAAGATGCAACTTTCAATGCAAATATCTTGACAACCAGAGGAAATAAAAGAATAATATTATGGATCTAGGATGAATGGAATATGCTCTTTAATTGTAGGTAGCTGAAATGTTAATTTATAGTACTTAACCATGTCCACCTAGATTAGTCAAACGTTCCACTGTGAGGCGGTCCAAATCATATAGTAGGCGAGGCCGTGAAATTGTTTGAAAATTTTTTTCTTAGACAGCAAACATTAATAGAATTGTCAAATACCAAATTGCAAATAATGCAAGGACCTAAAACTATAAACAACAAGTGAAATTAAAGAAAGAAAAATAAGAAAAAAGTTTTCTGCTTCGGTCGGGACTCGAACCCGGGATCTCTAGTTCCTTAGGCAAACATTCTAAGCATTGAACTACCGAAGCCATACATAAATTTTCGGAAAACTTTCATCCTTTCTCTTTTTCTTATTTTTCTTTCTTTAATTTCACTTGTTGATTAATTGTTCAGTGAGCAATTCTAAGAAAAAATGTTCATATAAACCCTTATTAGTTTCCGATGGGCTTAGTCGCAAAATGCAAAAGAAGATATGAATTCGAGGAACTTTTTTCTTAGTAATGCATATATTATGTTTATTAGTGAAAGCTATTCTTAAGCTAAGTATAAAAAATAGAAGGACTTATCTTTAAATAAGGGAACTATCTCTGGCAAAATTGTCAAATATTGAATATTATTTTTTTTTTTACAATTTTGCCAGAGATATTTCCTTTTATTAGAGATTAGTTATACTATTTTTTATACTTAGTTTAACTATAGCTTTTACTAATAAACATATATGCATTACTAAGAAAAAAAGTTACATCATTTTGGTTTAGCGTATCTCGGTAGTCAGTGCCCCGATTTTTATTTTTTAAATCTCCTTTTATTTCTTCTTTCTAAAAATCAAAAACCCCAAAATTCTAATTTTCTCCCTCTGCTATACATTTAAAGTAAACGCTAGAGATCTAAGCTTTGGCAGACTGATAGGAACTATGATAAAACGATAGGAAAAATTTTAAAAACCCCAACATTTTAATTTACTTTCCTCCCCTATAAATGTAGAGATATGTAAAAGTAACATTTCCTACTTCCAGCAACGTTAGAAAGTTGAGGTTTAGAAGGCCGATAGGAACTATGATAAAACTATTAAAAAAATTTTAAAAAGTAAAAGTAACATTGTCCACTTCCAGGAACCCTAGAGAGCTGAGCTTTGAAAGGGTGATAGGAACTATTATAAAACCATGAGAAAAATTGAAAAACCTCAAAATTTTAAATAAGGCATTGCAAAAGTTTTTAACAATATTCCGCACATTTTACTACTTTAAAACTTATATTATCCAAATCATTTCATGTAAAAAAAAAACAAGTATGCTAAAATGATATTACGTAAATAGAATTGAGATAAAAATAAAGACAAGTTCTCCAATACAAATTTCAAAATGAAAGGTTCTTACTAGTTTCGAAATGTTTTTTTAAACTATGACAGTTCATAGTGTTAAATTGAACATAAAAAAATTTGGCTGTAATAGCATAGTTTAAAAAAACATTTCCAAACTAGTAAGAAACTTTCATTTTGAAATTTGTATATTTTCCTGGCAGTTTTTCACTGATATTGCTCTTTCAGTTTTTTCCTAGTTGTTTTCGAAACTTTTTAATTAGTTTTGCCTACAGAACACAAAACAGTCTTTTGACAGATAAATAAAGGATAAAGGATAAAAAATTGTGTCTGCGAAAGGTCCAAAATTACGCTTCTAAATATCACGTGACATCTGTCATTTAATGTCGCATTTATAAAGGATAAAGTTAGCTAAAGGAAGGCATGCACAAGGTCCCTATTAACAGCGTTCCATATCGAGTTGAGGTAAAATCTTTTAAAAATTAGGAAGAGTTGAAGTCTAAATAAATTTACAAAAAAAACGCAGTTTTTGACGAAATTGCTCATAAAATCCTGGGTCCACCTCTTTGTCATATTTTTAACTTATTTCGGTTAGATATTCTCTTAATGTGAAATGTTTCTGTAGATTTATTGCAGGGGCTTCCCAGCCTTTTAAAAAAGGGGGAGCAATTTAGATTGTTTGAACATTTATATAATAATATTTTTTTTGCTCATGTACACACACTAGAATGTGCCTCTTATCTTTGGGGTTCTCTGGGCAAAAGGGGTGGAATTGCCCCCTGTGCCCCCCCCTCCTTGGGACCACTTTTTATTGTTAATTTGGTCTGCACATACAGGACACAAAATTTCTCAACAAAAGAAACAGATTCTTTATAACTCAACTCAACAACAAACATAATTATGCGAAACGCGGCTAATTATCAGATAATTCAAATAAAATCTTTAGGACCACATAGACCGGACCTAAAAATCCTAAAAATTAACCAAAATTTTAGTACAAGGAATAAAAAATTATACGATGCTGAAAACTGGTTGTGCGGTTGTAAAAAACGAAATGCTTTTTTTTTGCTTTATTTGTCTTATTATGAACAATCCACGAAGTGATCCTGCGAAGGTGCGTCTCTCTCTAAACATCGCTATAGGAGTATAGAGGACCGATATTTTCATCCTTTGATTTGGACTTAAATAAATTTGACTTTGAAGAGTTTATCGCGTCTCCATATCTTTAAAATATGTCATACATACAGCGGCGTAGCGTGGGGGGGGCGGGGGGTTCGTCCCCCCCCCCCGCCCCTAGGGTACTGGCGCCCCACGGGTGACCGAAGCGCCCTATGCTGTATTAAGTTATTAAGTAGCAGGGCTGTCAACGGCAAATTGAGAGGGCGGCAAAGGAAACGAAAGATATATGATGACCTTTTTTTTTTGGTCGCAAGATTTTTGAGGGGCGCCCTTTTTGCTGTAGGCCCCCCCCCCCGCCCCTGCAGGCACGCTACGCTGCTGCATACATACAGGGTCTCTAATTCTGGTTAGGTTATCTCTCAAACTTACACGTTTCTGTGGATTTATTGTTAGTTTGGTCTGCACATGAAGGACATAAAATTTCTCAACAAAGGAAAAACTGAAATCTTCATAACTCAACTCAACAACAAACATTATGCTAAACACGGCTGATTATCAGATAATTCAAATAAAAGAGAAAACTACAATATAACTAAATAAGGCAAACGCAAAGTATCGCCACTGGTTGGCACTTAAACAGGAATGCCCATTTATTTAATTTTAAGATGCAAAAAGATATGCAAACTATGCCGCGGATGGACTCGTGTTTTAAAGTTTTCAACGATTTCAGACGCACTTGCTTATCGCATTCTTCTTATAGAAAATGGACCCCTGTTAAGCCTCCTTTACACAATCTCGGATGTGCCGGGAGGTAGGGGAAAGGGGGGTAATGTGGGATACTTATTTTGAAAGGCTTATTTCTCCTTTTAAATGATCATCATTCGTCATTTGGAATTAAGTTGGCTAGATATGTTACCTTTATGTGTTAATTTTCAGTTTAAGCGGTTAAGAACTTCATTATATTTTATTTTTGTAAAAAGTTGACTTTGCCCCATTTTGCCACGCATACGAGGTAAAATGGGGTAGGGTAAATGCGGAAGAGACGTCGCGACTCACAATGGGTTATGTGAGAGGACTAGCGCGACACTCAATTTTAACTCAGTTTTAACCCACTTCTAGACATCGGATCAACTTCAAATTTGGTACACAGCTAAAGTTCCGATGACAATACAATATGATGATATTTTGAAGTTCACAGCACCCTCCCCCATGGGGAATGCTGGAGGGGGGCTACTATCTAAGTATGTCCGATATCGTTCAAAATTGGTATGCAGATACTTTTGGGGATGGAGATCAAGAATTTTTAATTAGATTTTTAAAATTGTAAAAGTGACGCCCCCCTCCCCCTTCAGCAATTTTGACAAACTTGTACATATCCGATCAACATCAAATTTGTTGTGGACTTATAGTTATTATAAGTTACAGTGCCAATACAATATTATAATGCTTTAAAGTTGGCAACCCCCCACCCCTTTAAAGAGGGTGGAAGGGGACCATCTTAGTATGTCCGATTTCGTTCAAAATTGGTATGTAGGAACTTTTGGGGATAGGGATCACGAATTTTTAATTATATTTTTAAAATTCTGGAATTGGTGCAGCCCTTGTCCCTCTTGTAAGTCAATTTTGACCAACTTGTACATATCCAATCAACATCTTTGGTGTGGACTTATAGTTACAACGACATTACAATATTATAAAGCTCTAAATGGAAACTCTCCACCTTTAAGGATGGTGGAGGGGTTTTCGGGGTTTAGGATCACGCACCATATTTTTTCTTATTTAATAAGCATTCGAATAAGTTGCCAGAAGTTGGGTCTACCAGTTGCAAAAGAGGTTGGATGTTACTAACTTTTTACTTAAGTTTTTTAATTAAATTGTAAATTTTACTTAAAAGGATATTTTTATTGTCTAAAAATGGCAAAAAAGTAAAGGTTAGCTTTTTTTTAAATATTTGACACGTGTCACAAAAAAGTAGTTCATCGTTTTTCTTTTTTGATAAGCTTTCGAACAAGGTGCCACAAGTGAGGTTATCTTATTTGAAAAAAAAAGTTGTATGTGAGTAGACCCCTTTGCGGGGCGTCTATACAAAAAAAATTTCGAACAAAAATATTGCTCGTTAAAAATCTCAGTCGACGCACTTTTGGATTTTTCAGAATAATCTAAATTCAATCCGCTGACGAATTTATTCCATTTGGCTGATACACTGACTGTATAAAGACAACGTACATGGCAGTGTTTAGGGCTACCCCCAGAAACACGGGGCGGCTAGGGGCAGCAAATTTTTTGTTTTTTTAGTAAAATAGACCCCTCTCTCTAATATTCTGATGGATATTTTACCAAGCCTTGCCAAGCTTGTTTCTGCAGGCTTTACAAAGAAAAATAGAGACGAAAATAAACTTAATATATTTTAAAAATTTTAAACCATAAAAACGGTTTTGGAATTAGGAAATTACTAGTAGTTTTTAAAAGTGCAGTTACTGGTTATGCCCAATTTACACCCATATACCCAAAAAGTGCTGTTTGTATTGTCATTTTTTTTATTTAAAAATACTGTAAAAATACATAAATTTTTTTCCCAAAATATTTTTCAACTTTAGGGCTCTGTTACAGAGAAATGCATTAAGACTTTTTTTTTCAATTGCATTTTTTTATTAACTGGACTATCTGCAATACATTGAGTGGGTTTGGTTATCATAATTTAAAAAAACATATACAGAGCTAATGTCGTGCTAGCTCCGCCATATAACCCATTCTGCGACTGGAGAGATGCTGCATTTGTCGTAATTTCACCCACGCGCAACAGATGTCGCGGCAACCTAATTTACGTGACTCACAATACAGCGTCTAAAAGCAGTTTGTATTTAGCTCGTGTATAAAGCTCGAAAACGAATCCTATAGCCCCCCCATTTTTTTTTGGTAAAAATATCAGGAAGGTTTGGCCTTCAACATATTATCTCAAATTCAGCTCATCTGACACATCCCGGTAAACAATGTATTTAGGCCTCCTCCTTTATAAACCTTACTTTATTACTAAATTTTACAAATAAATTTAAAAAAATAAAAGAGAGACATTTGTTTACTTTTGTTTAGTTAACATGCTTACATACATAGTTACATAGCTACTGTAGCTTTTCAAAAGTGTCACATTGACCTTGCTAAAAATAATGTTTTTACAACTTTTTTGATGAAATCATTGAAAAAAAACTTTTTAAAAACAAGCTTTTATAAAATGGACTAAAAAGCATAAAATAATTTTTTGAGTGTTCTGATATCATAATAATAAAAGCGATGGGCGTATTTAATATTAGGTAATGCGCATTTGGTGGATCGTCTACAACCGATGATGGGCCGACTCTTCTTTTTCAATGTGACAATAAATCGACACACTGCCGGTCGCGGATGATCTGCCTAATATGAAGCAGGCGTAATAATGTCCATCCATATCAGAAAAATGTAAGGATAGCTTGAGTAGTGTTGGGTTGGGTTGGGTTAAATTGTCTACCCTTACATTTCTCTGAATTTAATTTTCACTAAACTTCGAGGTAACAAGGCTAAAAGAAAAACGGGTAAATTTCCTTTAATATGCCCATCGCTTTTATTATTATGATATCGGAACACTCAAAAAATTATTTTATGCCTTTTAGTCCATTTTATAAAAGCTTGTTTTCAAAAAGTTTTTTTTTTTCCAAATTTATTTTTTAATTTTTAGATTTGTCGAAGTCTATACATTTATAGTTTTGGTCGAGATCGAACAAACTAAAACCTTACCTCTTCTACGCACCCCCCCCCACTTTTTAGTGGGAGAGCATGTAAATTTTGAAATCAGTCAGATACCTACGTGGAAGTCAGTTGAAAGTAATCAGAAAAACTCGTTATTGAATCGTCCATTTTGAATCCACCATATTGAATTTTTGTAATCTGATCAAAAATTCGTAATCCTCATCCTCAAAAACCCCCAGATACCAATTTTGGTAGAAATCCGAAAAACTAAAATTTTACCCCCTCTCCGCCCTCCACGTTAGGGGGGAGGTAGGTAGTCAGTGATACCACATTATTGGATTGTCATCGGAACTATAACGGTATGTGAAATTTGAAGTTAATCGGACACGTGGAAGTCAGTGGAAAGTAATCAGAAAAACTTGACATTAAATCGTCCATTTTGAATCCGCCATATTGAATTTTTGTAATCTGATCAAAAATTCGTAATCCTCATCCTCAAAAACGCCTAGATACCAATTTTGGTGAAAATCCAACAAACTAAAATTTTACCCCCTCTCCGCCCTCCAGGTTAGGGGTGAGGTAGGCAGTCAGTGATACCACAATATTGGATTGTCATCGGAACTATAACGGTATGCAAAATTTGAAGTGAATCGGATACGTGGAAGTCAGTTGAAAGTAATCAGAAAAACTTGACATTAAATCCTACATTTTGAATCCGCCATATTGAATTTTTGTAATCTGATCAAAAATTCGTAATTCTCATCCTCAAAAACCCCCAGATACCAATTTTGGTTGAAATCGGACAAACTAAAGTTTTACCCCCTCTTCACCCCCCACGTTTGGGGTGGAGGTAGGTACCCGATGAAACCATATTATTGTATTGTCACCGGAACTAAGACGCTATGCGAAATTTTAAGTCAATCGGACGTGTGGAAGTTCTTCAAAAATGAGTTGCAAGATGTGATTACATACATACATACATATAGGTGAAGTTAAATAAAAGCTCGTAAAAATCGAAGTATTCATTTCCATTAAGGGTGGCAATATTGGAAAATTAAATAACGTTAAATATTTTTACGCTAAATCAACGAACTAAGAAATAAATATTATATGATCAAATCAAGTTACACTTTTTCTCTTGAAATCAGATTTGATTGAAAACTTTACAGATTTGAGAAACATTTTATTTTTCTACGCTCGAAAAATCAGGACATTTGCTGTCCTGATAAGGGTGTTATCAGGACGCCGAACCTTTTGCTAAAAATCAGGACATTTCCGAGAAATCAGAGCGGGTTGGCAACCCTAAGGGTATCATAATAAGGTCGTAATTATAGCGCCTTAAGGCGTCGAAACATGTCGGCTTAAGTAAAGTCAGTGAAGTAATCAGCAACGCCCAACTGTAATGGACTACTTTATAATTTCTTAAATCACATGCAGATAATTGTTTTTATTTTAACATATCTTTTTTGATACCTGTCACTTTCTTTATAAAGACGTCACATTCTCGCGCTGTTTAAACCCATAATTTTAACAAAGAAATTGCTACTTGTAAAACACTGCCTTGACTTGCGGCCGGCACACACAAGGAAATTTTGGAGAATAGCTGGTCAAAGGTATGTTTGAGTCTTCTAGAGGTCTTTTTTTTTAAATAGTGAAATAATTTTTGCTTTTAAAAACTCTAAGAACTTGGTTTTATTTTAAATCTTTTTGAATAACACTTCGTCAAGACAAAGGCTTAAAGTACACTGTCGTTAAGCGCCCTACAAAAACCGCACAACCCGCCCCACACGGCCGGCAGATTTAGATTTGTACGTAAAGAAATGAACACGTTATAGTTTTTGCAAAGTCACCTGAAATGCTCCTAATACGGAGTTCTATCGATTTCATGAAATTTTGCTTCAATCTGCCCTTCAAAAGTTATCCAAATTCATATAAAATCTTCCTGGTATAATTTCAACCCTACCGACAGAGAAAAGGCGCGACTCTTTGCGGGCCGACGACAAAGTATTTGTTTTCTGACCGACCCAGCACAGGTGGCTAGACAGCATTTGATTGGCAGATTTTTTTGAGATGCGCTTTTAATTGCTTTTAGGTGTTTTTTGCGGGACTCCTTTAGTCGGCAGTATGCAGAGTTAGAAAATAAATCATTGTCGTTTCTGTAGGTATGGGAATAGAAAGTTTTATTATCTATTTTTATTTCTTTAGTTTACGCCATAATTAAATGAAATAATTTTCATGAGTATATCTACCGCCGCCCATGTCACTTTCTTTAAAGGATATGCCGATGGTCGGCTTTAACCTTTGTTCAACTGACTTTGCAAAAATTATACACGGTTTTATATCTAAGAATCATGTAAGAATGAACTAACTTTAATGTTACTGCTAGGCGTTCTTCTGATGAAATAGCTTTTCAAAAATTGGTATTTTGTTTCAATGTCAAGATATCTAGAAGTGTGTAAAACGTGCTACATGACATTTAAAAGTACACGGTAACACAAATTGTAAATTGCTTTGAAGTAAAATAATTTTCGCTTTCCTATTCACCAAGAGAATATTTTATTGATATAGCACAAAAAATGTCTTGCCTCTTTATTTTAAAGTGAAACAGAATATGTTTTATTATAAAGTGGAACTGAATTAATCTAAGGCACCGTTTTCTCTGGAAGCAAATTATTACTTATATCAAGACAATTTGCTTTGTTACAAAATTAAGTATACAGTGAAACCTCTCCTTGCAGACACCTTTATTAAGCGGACACTCCCTTTAGGCGGACACATTTTTGGAACCACGCTTTTCTCTATTTCTTTACATGTAAAATTCACTCCTATAACCGGACACTCTAATAGCCGGACGCGGACAATTTTTTTTCGTTAAAAAATTTTGAAACCTCCTTAACCGGATGCGAACTTTTGACAACGGGACGGAACGCTGCACAACAGGGGCACAAATATTATGTAGTATGTTGGCAACAATGCACTCTGCAGCCGGGGAATTACCTTTTTCTATTTTAATGCGGATACTAAATACTTCTGTCGTATTTACAACATATTTTATTCGGCGGGGGCGGTTCTGCTGTCTTTTATTTTTATTGTTCAATTGGGTGGTAATAGATCTCTTTGAAATAGTACATAGTAAAAAAATTATTGTGTGTGTTGACCACACGGCAGAAGTGTAAACTTCAACAAGGCGAAATTAATAATATTGGCCCATAACATATTATGGAAAGCGGACCGAACCGAACTCTTCTGTGTACTGGCCTTCATCTGCGTCATCATATCGCTCGCTGAATGTTTCTCACAGTTATTCGACTTGAGCCGATTTCATCCGAATGAGCGTTACATAGCCGAGCCTGACGGCTCAGTTCAATTCACTACCCACAAAAACTGCTGAACGCGCCTAAAGAAGTTTACACTTCAAAAACTTCTTAGTTTACATGAAAAAATGGAAGTTATTAACGTTTCGGAGAAGGAACATCTATCGGCACGAAAGATCGCTGAAAAACCTAACATCGGCAAAATCAAGCGGCGGAAATTGTTAATAAATATATATTGAAATTTCGCAGTTCCCTCTCATAAGCGGACACCTCCAATAAGCGGACAAAATCGACGGAACCGTGAGTGTCCGCTTATGGGAGGTTTCACTGTACTGAAACAAGACAATTAAATAAGAAAAATAAAGTATTATTTTAAGATTAAACGCTGCGTGGAACTAAAAATAAATATTTTAATTCAAAACAAATTGTTTTAAGGTAAAACAATTTATTCAAGAAAAGTACCTGTTTTCATTGTAGACAAAATTTTTTACTGTGTACTTAAAAAAAATTTCATCATCAGCCAATATATCCGGAAATAAGTGATGAAACTCCTCTTGAATACATATATCTCTTTTTATTAATTTCGTGGATTCAGTTCCTTCTCCTCGCTTTCTCTTCATTCTCCATTAAGCATATGTGGCAGACAAAACAAGAACTTCTTCTTCCGAATCCGATGAACTTATCTTTCGAATATTTCTGTCGCTAATCACACCTCTTTCTCCTTTGATAGTTAAATTCGTACTACGCGTGCCGATCATGCCGATTCAGTGGGCAGAGCTTCCAGGACGGGCGGGGCGGGCTGCTCGATTTCAGGGGACGCCCTGCTTAATACAGATTCGAATAAACGTAAGAATAACTATTAATAAAAAAAATTTTTATAAAAAAGTTGAGTACAAAATTGATGTGTACGACATGCTTCAACTTTTAGTTATGATCCCCAAAGCGCACTTACGAAATTATACAGTTTTGTATTTTCATGAATCAGGTTATTGGGTAATTTTGTACCAAACTGCGACTAGTAGTTACAATAAAGGTATAATTTATTTGGTAGAAATTACATAAACATTAACAATAACAATGTAAAAATTAAATAAAAATACAAATAAAAATACAAATAAAAAAATAAATGTAAAAATCCACACCCTCACATCCTTCGATAAAATAATAAAATTAAAAAAAATTTATTTCATCGAGACCGGAATTTACTGGGATAGTCCCCAAAACTGCTGCAGAATTTCCTCTTTGTATGGCCAAACTTATTTTCTGTGTTTTTTTATTTAATTTTTTACCCTCTTCCCCCTCTCTTCCCCCCAAGGAACAAAAGTTTCCACAGAGAATGGTATAAAATAAAATCTATCTTCAAGCTCTTTATATTTTTGTTGTTTTAACCTTTCCCCTATTTCAGCTGCTGAACCAGCTTTTATAGATGTTTTTGTAATATATGATTCAGCCAATATATCTCTACAGGTAGCATCCCACAAGAGGGCTTTACCTTTCTTCCATGGGACTAAAGTTAATCCATTAACACGTTTCCCGTCACTACCACAAATATTCTGTGGTTCAAGTACAGCTGGAAAGTCAACAGAATAGAGTGCACGTTTGAGTATATCATTCAGTAACCTGTGTCTTGCCCAACGACCTGCATTCTTGTTGCAGCATAGTCCATGCAGACCATATATATCAACTTTTTTGCCGCAAATGCAATCGTGTGGTTCAACAATAGGTTCTCCAATTCGAAGTGATACAGAAATTCGAAATGAAAGATCATCAAGAAGATTGCCTAAAGTTGGTTTTTTATTTCACATTTTTATAATTTCCAAATTTCAGGTTTAATTCTTATTCAGCCGTATAAAAAGCACTATGCATATACAATTAATTTAGCTTTACCCAAAAGTACGTGTAGATTTTCTACGGACGCGAACAGTGTTACCTTGGATTAAGGGGAAAGTGGGGGAGGAGAAAGGGAGGAGGGAACTTGCAAAATGGTGTCGAAAAAAATCTTAAAGCGTGCGCCGAAAGAACTTTTAAAATCGCTCTAAATTTGTGAAAGGTATAGCTACAACTATTACTAATAAGGAGGGTGGGTAGAAGAGAGGGAGAGAAAGGGGGAAACCAGTAAAATGATGTTGGAAAAAAAAATAAGAGGATATTTGCAATGGGTAATCAAAGGAATTTCAATAAAATAGCCTAAAATTTAGATAATTTGTATGCCTTAAAGCCTACATCATGTGACAAAATGACGTCTGAAGACAGCCACGTTCATTCCTGTTTAAAAAAATATAGCCTATAGCACCTTCGGGATCAGTAACAATTCAACAACACCTTTTTTGTCAAAATCGGATCAGCCGTTTAGCCTCTAGCGTGACACAAACATACATATTTACTTACATGCATACAACAATCGAAAAACATTATCCTTCCTTTCGCCGTGCTGCAGTTGGGTTAAAATAGCCAAAATCAAATTGATTGAAACTTTTTGATCACCCGATTTTAAAAAAAAGGCCTCTAAACATAGCCAGATAATAACTCTTCTTCGAATTAGGTTTCGAAAGTACACAAATTTACCAAATCGATAGTATTGGATTTTGGCCAGCTATTCCCTTAAATTTCCTTGTGTGCGAAGCGGCGATTAACGTGAAATATCTCGCTCCACCCACTCTTGACGTTGTATACTAAAATTTAAATTTTGGTTCTCACAGGAACCCATATCAAACACCCGATAATTACTAAACGTATCACATGGTTCGTATAGAAGATGCGTGCGTTGTGACGTACATCTTAATTTGATTCGTGACTCTAAACAAATAGTGCTAGGATTTTTTGGAATTTTGAAATTTGCCGTTATCCATCAAGGTTAATTTTTTTAAAGTGGCTTTAGCTTGATGGATGACCTTTATTAGAACTTTAACCTAACCTGACAACACAACACCAAATCGCCTAAAGAATGAGAAAGAAACGAAATAATACAAAACTTTTTTGATTTTATGTGAAAGTGACTGTAGATCTATGCAATTATGTCCAAGTGTGGTTGGCTTTTTCTTTTTAAACAGTCAATATACGTTGTTGTTACAATTTTTCGACAAAAATTTCTAGTAGAAAATCTTAAGCACGATCCATTCTATCGGAACCAATAAAAAATGTAGTTACTATCACTCTTAAAATGATGAAAAAAAAACAGTGTCCTTGGGAAAAAGAAAACATAGGCACATCACATTAATGGAATACATGGAAGAAAGCTATACTGACCATAGGGTAGCCTGCGTAGAAAAAGAAAAACTAGTTTAGCAGGTGATTGGATAGGAATAGAACCATAAGGGTTTACCCTGATCGCAGCAAATCCCGGTGACTTGTGAACTAAAAGTTAAAAGAAGAGAGGTAACACCGGATGTAAAACTTTACACCAGATTTGGCAGAAGAAGACTTTGCTTTAAGGCATCGACATTAAGGTCATTAACTATATATACCTACCAAAGTACAAGCCACAAAATGTGATTTTCCTAACTTCTTAGAAGTATCACGATCTCTATTTCCTAAAAATAAATAAAATCACAAAAATTTTGTGAATATTAAGGCTTTCTATAATATGTAGGTAATTTCACAAATATTTTGCAAAAATCAAATTACAAAATATAAATAAATAAATATATATATTTCACATAAAACTTAATATGTGCTATGCAAGTTCGTTTTAATTTTTGGTATATTTAGTTTATTAGGCAGTTTGTAATGGTTTATAGTTTGAAAATATAAATTAAATTAATGTAATTTTAGCTGCATTTTAAAGAACTAAAATTAAAAATGTATTATGATAGTCCTATGTAATTGTGTAATCATTTCTGTGTGCAACTTTAATTTCGTGCTCTCGAATTCATACGTTGCCTTCGATCTATCTTTACGCAAGACGCCGAAACCTACTCTTTCATTTTGTAACGTGACTTTAAATTTAACTCTCGCGCATATGATCACATGTCTGAATTAAATCGATCACTACGCCAACAGCATTCGTTTTTTGGACAGTTATTTGGTCGTCCCATCTAACCGAAACCGTTTTAAAACAGTCCTCGTACTGCCTTGCGTGCGCTTTGGGATTTTTTGGACAGTTTTATGACTGTTGAACGGCCTGATGAAACGAAACTACTATCGTATATAGTTTGAGAAACTCTGCAGATCATTACTTTAGCTTCTAGTTACGGCCCCATGCTAAGTATGCCCAGTAGCGTGTCGTGGATAAAAGGGCGGGGGGGCGAAGACCTTAAGGGGCGCAAATATAGATATGGGAGTCAAATAAATTACAAATCTTTTTTTAAAATAATAACACTATTATTTCTATTTTTTTTTTTAAAGGACGCCAGGGGCGCCAAGCGCAGAGGGGCGGTTCGGCCCTGGCCCCCTATACGACAGGCCACTGAGTATGCCCCATGGGGCATCGTTGGTTAGTCAATAAAGAAGCATTGTGGATGCTATTAGGGGCTTCTGTAACCTTCCCAAAGGGCTGTACAAGAAACCACAGCAAAGCGCTTAGTTTATATAAAATTGTTCTTGTTTTTATACACTATCGCCCATATGTAGAGCAACTGTTTTAAAAATTTAAAAAAAACCTATTTTAGCAAATAGTATTTAGGAATTTATATATAAATAAGTTGTGGCTCTTGACACAAAAAATATGATAAGGTTTTTGTTCATTTTGTGAGACTGCATTCTTTTCTGATAATTTTTTTGGTTTTTGGGTAGGTCATATGTAGAGCAACCAAATTTAATATTTAATTTTTTATCATTTGTATTCGCGCTTTTGAGTCTGGTTGTAGTGTAATTTAAAGTTTAAAGATTAACAATGCTCAGAGGTGTGCATTTGTCACTTCAAGTGAAACAAAAAATTTTGGAAAAGGAGAAAAACAAAACACAATTGCGAAAGATCTATACTTGAACAAATCAATTGTTTCTAGAACTATTTCTAATTATAACAAAAGAGGCAGTTTGGAAGGAATACCCAAGAGTGGTAGAAAATGAAAAACTGATGCTGTACTTGATAGAAATAGAAAAAGGCTGGTAATTGAAGATCCATTCATTAAACAACAGCTAGAAGGGGTTTCAATATCTGTCAGCACCATAAAACGTAGGCTAAAGGAAGCTAATCTTTATGGAAGAAAATCGGCAAAGAAACCCTTTATTTCTAGAAAAAACAGATAAGCAAGATTGAAATTTACAAGAGAGCATGTCAACTGCTCTTACTAAAAATGGCAAACAGTGCCATTTTCAGACGAAAGTCGTTTCAAATTGTTTAGATCAGACGGTGTTGGCTGGGTAAGAAGACCAATAAATGAAAGGCTTAACCCGAATTATACACGACCAACTATTAAACATGGCGGTGGTGGTATAATGGTTTGGGGTTGTTTTGGAGGGTTTGCCATGGGTCTGCTCATAAAAATTGATGGAATAATGGATTGCTTTGTTTGTCAAAATATATTAGAAAACCATATGTTACCTTGGGCAGAGGATAACATGAGCTTAAGATGAGTTTTTGAACATGACAATGAGCCAAAGCACACGTCAAAGTTGGTTAAAAAGGTAAATAATAAACTCAATGTTATGGTATGGCCAGCTCAAAGCCCTGATTTAAACCCGATAGAGAATCTATGGGATGAAATTGATAGAAGAATTCACACGAAAAAGCTATCAAATACGAACGAATTGTATGCAAAAATTCAAAGAGTTTGGAACTCAATTTCCGAGGACTACATTAAAAAACTTATAAGATCAATGAAGACGACATGTTAAGCAGTCATCAAGAGCAAAGGTTATGCTACTAGATATTAAAAATATTTACAGTTTTATATTTAAGAAAAAAATAAATCTTGGTTTCTCTACTTTTGGACCACATATTTTCGAATATCTTTAAGTCTTAGGTTTATAGGCTGTTGCAAATTAAACATTTTGTATTTATTAAAATTGTTTCATGATTCTAATATCCGTCTCCAAAACAAATTAAATTACAAAGAGCGAACAAAGAAAAAATTATTTATTATTTTAAGTTGCTCTACATATGAGCGATAGTTTATATTTAAAAACACCCAATGGATGACGAAAACTTTTTCAAACAAATAAAAATTTTATTACCAAAAACATCAAATAATTGTCATTGCCGATTTAGCGTTACTTAAACGAGTCGTTAAATACCGAGATGAATTCCATCAAAGGAGCATGCGCCAAAATTAACGTCAAAATGTCTAATTTAAATTATTGGCGCGAATACCGGGATTGGCGCGAGATCGAAGAGCTTAACGTATAATAAAAAATTCAAGGAATAAAATAATGGTCAATTCTAATTTTTAGGTATGATTTTATGTAGGTACCGGGTGGTTTTTTATAACCGGAGCACTCAGCAACTTTATCATTGAAAATAAAGGGCTATAATAAATTGTAGATTTTTTTTGGTTAATTATGATGATGATGAACTTTAAAAGCCAACATAATTTTTTTCTATCCGTCACAATGTACAGGGTGTCCCAAATTCGATGTTTTTGGGGAGTTTCGGGTATTTCTAGAGGGGCTAAAAAGACCTGATCAACCTTTGCGACACTCAAATTTCAAAAGAAGCTTAAAGGTGAAAATCGCATTTTGATATAGCAAGCCGTTTTTAAACTACGGGGTGTTTTTAAAAAGTCTGCATTTTGAGAAGGGGTCTATAACTTGTTTATTTATTAATATTTTTATTTCTGTGAAAACATTCTTTAGACACTTTTTTAAGAGGAATTCAACTGTTAAATTAAATTTCATTTATCACGTTTAGTTTTTGAGATATCACATAAAAGTAATTTTTCTTTATGGGATTAGTGGGATTTCTTTATATTTTTGTTTTTTTTTTATTTTTACCACATATTTTAGTTTGCTTAATAGGTTAAAAATATTTTAATATTATAAAATTATAAAAATAAAAAAATAATAAAGAGGTGATTAAAAAATAAAAATAAAGAAAACATATTAACAACAAATTAAAAATTAAAATATTGTGTGTGATACATCATTTTAAAGGAAATTTTAGAGAGAGTTTTAGAGTTATTCTGTAAGAAAAATAACAACTTTATGCAATATTTTAAAAGAAAAGATCTATAAGAAAGCTATTTACACAAAAGCAAAATGCAGACAAAAACGGCTTAAAAACGGCTTGCTATATCTAAATGTAGTTTTCACCTTTAGGCTTCTCCTAAAATTTGAGCGTCGCAAAGGGGGCTCAGTTTTTTCTTTCTCCCCTAGAAATACCCGACACCACAAAAAAACAACGAATTTGGGACACCCTGTACAGGGTGTGACAATAAAGTCGATTTTTTGAGAGGGAACACCCTGTATATTTTTGCATTTTAAGATTCTTTTTTTCTTTTTGATTTCAAAAATATACAATATCTATGTGCTGCGATTAATATTTTTTGAGGTATATGCAGTATTTCTTCTATATGCATTTCACGTTTATTTTGTTTTGCCATGGGAGTATTGACAAATTTAAATGCGCTAAATCTTTAAAAAAATGTTTATCGTAGCATAGACATACAGTAGAACCCCGATGACAGTGTTTATTCAAATTAAATTGGGCACTAAATAATTTGTCACACAACTTGCACGTCACCGGCATTTTCACAGCACAAAAACGACGAATTTTCATCAAAAAGAACTGGGAATTATTAAAGTTTTGCTGTATAAAACCATACTGAAATATATCTTAGTTGATTGGTTGGCAGAAGTGACAGATCAACGCTTGCGCACGTTTTGGAATTCATCTCGGTATTTAACGACTCGTTTACTTAACGCCTAAACCAGCTGAAAACCAAGGAATGTTCATAAATTTAACTAAAGACTTTTCCTCACTCGAGGCAGTACAAGAATCTACTTTAACATTGTGCCACCTCTTAAAAGATAATGCTGCCGTTAGTCTTATAATCGTTGTCACTAATAAATATTCTATGACAAACTGAAGTTGCTGTGTTTCTGTCGGCGGTGACAGTTTAATTTTATACCTTAAAGCTATTAAAAATATTTCCCTGAGGATAGGATATGTTAATTATTTTCTTTAAAATGACTACATACGTATCTTACTTGCTTCATATTTTGATGGTTATTTACATATGCTCAAAGAAATGATTTTATGGTGTCAAGTTATGTTATCCTATATCGGTTAACAAAGACCTTTTAATTATAAAACAATTTAACATTCTAAAAAAATCTATAAATAAGCGGTTTAACATAGCATTGCCAAGAAACACAACTTAGGATGGAATAAATATTGTTGCAACACCTGTTCTCCCGAAAACGAATCACAGCTTAGCATTACCACCTACCAAAGAATTATACAGAGTGTTCGGCACATGAACCGTCAAAAATTTTTGGGATATTGTTGAGGTCATTTGCTACTTTTTCAACCTTGGAACTTGGGTCCTTAGAGTCACGGCTAAAGAGATATGAATTTTTTAATTTTTGTTCTCAAATTACCCAAAATCCCACTTTTAAACCCTCGTAAGCTTTTTATTAATGTCTGGAGAAGCACCATTTTTTTTATAATTCTGTAATCTTATGTTAATTCAACTAAATAATAGATTTGTTAAAATTTGTGTACCAAAGGGACATACGAGGTTTTTTATTGAAGAACATTAGTGATTTTGTGAAAGAAAATCAATTTCAAAATCAAAAATTAAAAAAAGTATCGACACTTGAGAACTTCATTTTCTTTTAAAAACTTCTCTAGTTGATTACCTTTCTAGCGGTATGCTGCACATTGATTTAAAAAAACAATTCTGCTTTAAAATACGGATATTCCGTGAGACGGGCAATAATCGTTCGGACATGATAAGAAAAACAATTTGATGTTTATGATCGTTTCGAACAAAATATATAAATAAAGGACACAATACATTATTGTTAAAAGTTTAACTTTTGTTTAAGTCGATCATAAACATCAAATTGTTTTTCTTACCAATTCCGAACGAGTCTCGCCCTTCTGACGGAATGTCCGTATTTTAAAGCAGAAATGTTTTTTTTAATCAATGTGTAGCATACCGTTAGAAAGGTAATCAACTCAAGAAGTTTTTAAAAGAAAATTAAGTTCTCAATTGTCGATACTTTTTTTGATTTTTAATTTTGAAATTGATTTTCTTACACAAAACCACTAATGTTCTTCAATGAGAAACCTCATATGTCCCTTTGGCACATCAATTTGAACAAATCTATTACTTAGTTGAAGAAGCATAAGATTACAGAATTATAAAAAAAATGGTGTCTTTCCAGACATTAATAACAAGCTTACGAGGGTTTAAAGGTGGAATTTTGGATAATTTGAGAAAAAAAATTAAAAATTCATATCTCTTTAGCCGTGACTCTTGGGACCCAAGTTCCAAGGTTCAAAAGGTAGCAAATGACCCCAACAATATCCCAAAAAATGTTGACGATTCATGTGCCGAACACCCTGTATACGAAGTAACTGGAAAGGCCACGCCTATACATTACGTATATGGAACACTAGGGACTTATTGGAATAAAACCTGACTTTATTTTAGAGACTTTATTCTGACAGATTGACAAAGAAATCTGACAGCTGACCTCTCAAAATTGACATACCAAAGTCAAATTTAAAAATAAAGTCGCCCATTTTCATTATATAGAAACAGACACTAAACTAAAGAAAGCAGCTGATTTTTTTCTGTAAATCTGTCATAATACTGCCGATTTTAAAATAAGGTTAGGTTTTATTCCAATAACTATCTATTTGTCGCCAATAGACACTTATTGCAATAAAACCGGACCTTTAAAATCGACCATATTGTGACAGATTTACATATAAAAAGCAGCTGCTTTCTTTCAAAATTCGGCCTTTGTGTATTTAAGACACGGATTTATTAATGTCTGTATTTATTAAATAAAAGTTAGCGAATTTATTTTTAAATTTGACTTTGGTATGTCAATGTTGAGAAGTCAGCTATCAGTTTTCTTTATAAATCTGTCAGAATAAATTCGACTCTAAAATAAAGTCAGGTTTTATTCCAATAGGTCCCTAATATCTTTACGCTAACAACTTAACTAAGGTACAGAAAAACCAAAAAAACAAAATTCTTAAACCAAATTATTTTGACCTTTTTATTCTGCAGTAATTTTTAAACCAGTTGCTGTACGTACCACTTAATTTTTTTGTCTCATAACTTAAAAAATTATTGTTAATCTCTTTCGCGTCGACTATTATCATAAATTAATATTATTACGGCTATTAAGCTATAAATTGGGTCTTATTTACAACCTTCTTGCTTACTACTTGTGAGAAGTAGAAATTTTTATAACGAATTTTATAGCTTAAGATAAAGTTTCCATTTCTGGTCAAAGGTCTTGCACCACCCACTATTTTTCTTAGCCGAAAATAGAATTACTTGGGCTCAGAAGTGTATAATAATATCTTGAAATAATAATAATTAAACTTACATAATAATAATAAATTAGTCAACGCAGTGTCCCGTAATTTGTTCACGATATTAAAAACTTATCTAAATAATGAATGCAGCAAAAAAACATACCTGCTTTTATTTTTACTATGGTAGTTTCTTTTGTATTTGTAGATGTCGCCACTTATGTGAAAGCAAACGGTATTGCAGGCTTTATTTCTCTTACCAACATCTTAAGATGAGATTCATATACCATCTCTGTAGCTGTACAAAAGTGTCAGATTGACCATGCAGTGTTCTGAAGAGTCCCTTAAGGACGAAACAGTTAACTGTCAACACCTGATAGGTGTCCATTAGATGTTGCTCCCCCGTGGGTGTACAGCTTTCAAGCTGCCCACGGAAAAATACAAGAGAAAAAAATCTTTCTATGTCCGCTTAGACATGAAATTTTTTTTGTATTAAATTAATGTATACTGTGTTTTATTTAATTTTTTATTTGCAGTCGTTAAACTTACGAATGATTAGTATTAATAAATAAAAAATTACGCTTAGTATTCTAGGATTAAATAAAGTCTAGGACCCATCACAGGATGAAAACAGTAATAAAATAAATCCAACTTTTCATGCAGATTTTGTAAAGAAATAAATATCTAGCAAGCTTTAATGCTAATCTAGAATTCAACCAACATACTCCAACGATGCATATCGATAGTAAATATGTCAAATCATACTCACAATTTTGCATGTTTCCGGAATGTAACCAGTACAATAGAAATTGAAGATCAAAGTATGATGATTGATGAATGCGCAAAATCCCAGTTTGTTTTTGAAAGGAATACAGTACACTCGCGCTAGTGTGAACACGAAAAAAATCTGCACGTTCATACCATGGAGACCGTTCACACTACGAAAGGTCTATTCTACTCGTAATACCGAAATATTATTGGTACCTACGATATAATAAATCCATACCTATCAACTTTTAAATGTAAATATTCTTATAATTTACAGCAAATCTATAGGTTTCTGCTGAAAATTTACATATTATTAGGTAAAATATGATGTTATTTTAGTCCAAACTTATCTAGCTGACCAATGAGTGGCTACTGCTCGGTCTCAATATTTCTTAGGCTCTAACACCTATGTTGTTTATTTCTGACTATAATGTAACCACTTTAAGCGATTCCAAAACATACCTTACCGCAACTTTTCAGGTGTCTTCATTTCGTTCTCAAATTCGCCTTCCAAACTTAGCTCTGAGAGCAAGAATTATAAACTTGGTTTTTACCATTTTACAAAGCAAAATATGAAATGGTACTAGTATTTACCACAAAAAACGAATTAAAACTCTCTACTCTTTATACTACTATAATACATTGATTCTCACTGTTCACACTACTGGGAGGTTCACACAAGCGTGTGTTCACACCAGCGCGAGTCTACTGTAGACCATTTTCGTACAGTTAAAATAAAACTTAGATCAAAGAGAAAATAAGACTATTCCTAAACATCCGAAAAATTATTAAAATACGACAACGAAAAATTTATCATTCACAATGTTACTATATGCTAATAAATTATTTTATTAAAATCTTTGAATGCATCTTATTATTTGCCCTTTAAATTAAAAACAAGCTACATAAGTAAACTATATAGGATTTACGGGGATTTATTCGGATTTATGAGGATTTATCGGGATTTCTTCGGAATTATTGGGATTTATAGGTTCTTATTAGGATTTATAGGAAATTATTGGTGATTTAACAGGATTTCTAGGGATTTATTAGGATTTCTAGGGATTTAATTGCCAAAAAGGATTTATGGTGTACAACATTTTGGGCAGATATTTACCCCTCGCTTTTTTCTAATATTAAAAAAAAAGTTGGGTACAAAATTGATAGGTATACCTATAATGTACGACATGCTTCAACTTCTAGTTTTGATGGCCAAAGCACACTACGAAATTATACAGTTTTGTATTTTCATAAATCAGGTTATTGGGTAATTTTGTACCCACCTGCGACTAGTAGGTACATGTAGATTCAGCAGTTGGGTGGTTTTTTTATTTAAAAAAAAAATTATTTCCGACTTTGAGGTTTAATTCTTACTCAGCCATTCATTTAACTAAACCAAGGTACCTAATTATGACCTCATGCATTTGTGTCAAACATTAAACTATGCCCAAAGGGTAGATATGTGCTTTTCTACAAACTTTGAGTGAAGGTTGGGAAGGGGTGGGCAGAGGGAGGGAGGGGACAAATTGTAAAATTGCGTTGAAAAAATCTTAAAGCGTGTTCTCTACAAGAGTAACAATTTTTGAAAGCGCTCTATATTTGTGAAAGTTATGGCTACAACTATTACTAATAAGTAGGGCGGGGTGGAGAGAGGGAGAGGGGAACTGGTAAAATTGTGTCGGAAAAAAAATCTTAAAGTGTGTGCAGAAACTATTTTTTTAATCGCTAAAAATGATTTTAGAAATATAATAGCATGAAACCAATCAAAACAGTAATAAAAAAATCCAGGTCCGTATTTAATTTTTTTATTAAAAATACCTTATCTCAAAACTAAACAATATTTTAAAAAATTGACAAAGTTCTAATTTTGATCTAAAAAGTTGCCATAAGAAGGTTTTTACAGAATAAAAATATCTTGCAAAATAAGCGAGATATAAGGGATTATTAAAAATACAATTTTTTCAAACACCCTATATTAGAGAAACCACGGGGTGTAGCAAAAATCTGATTGCAACATTTTTAACGGCTCAAAAAAAGAGCACAGTAAGGCGCAATCAGAAAATCGATATCTTTAATAATAACCGAGTTTCCCATTTAATCTCATCGAAAATGGGACACGCTGTACACATAGTGGTTAGATGCTTCTTTTTAATTAAATGGAAACAAGTAAAAATTCATTTCAAAAACCACAAACCAAATCGTAAAAAGCTTTTAACGAAATCTACCGTTGTTCAGTGAGCTTCAGATAATCTATCAAAAGCTTCTTAATAAAATCACCATTTTTGCTTAAGTCTTGTTTAATGATATTTCAGCAAAAACTGTACAGGTATCTTTCCTCATGCAATTAAAGATACAGCAAATATTCATTAATGTTTCCCTTTTTTGCAAACGCGTTGGAATCTGGGTAATAAAATTTATATTAAATGTTTTATTGACTATCATTGCTTGGTTTTTAACATGATAGGTGCTTTTATTTTGCTATATATTGGCTTTATTTTACCTACCCTCTATCTTTGACAAAAGAAAATTATTTTTACAGATTGACGCAGTAAAACCTGTAAGTCCCATTTTTAAAATGTCATCCCTTTTGAATACAACTCTGGCCACAATCCTCCACTTTGTTGACGCAAGGCCAACACAAAAATAGAGGCCACGACCCTGAAAAAATCAGCTGTTCTCCGGGGGCTGAATTTTACATTGGGTCTTATGGGAGGTCAGACGTTTTTTATGATATATTCAAAATGGCACTACAGATTTCCGCGAAATTTCACTGAAATATTCTCAGACACCATCCCGATATTTCACCAAAGTTTTGTAAGGAAGCAACTTGATTAAAAGGGTGAAATCTTCAAGATTTAGCATTCCTTATTTTGAATTCAAATAACCCGCCATGTACTACATGCCATCTGTTATATTTGACATGTATTTGACTTTGTCATCTGTGATTGTCACATTCCCTTCTGCTTGAAACTTAATTTTTGTGTGAGCTAATGAAGCGGCTCTGAAAAATTAAGGATTACTATAGATTTTAAAAAAATTGTTCTAAAAGAATATAGTAAAAACAATCTCAAAACCGGCTTTATTTAAAAAAAAAATCAAATATTCATGAACCGTCATTCCAACTTCAATATTTTGATGACAATCAGCTGTGTCGTAACGTGACCATCAAAAAAAATCAGCCCCGGATGTGACGTCAACAAAGTGGTGGATCGTGGCCCGTCCGTTTTGATAGCCCTGGTTGACGTCACATCCGGGGCTGATTTTTTTTTTTGATGGTTGCGTCACGACACTGCTGATTGTCATTAAATATTGAAGTTGGAATGACAGTTCATGAATATTTGAGATTTTTAAAATAAAGCCGGTCTTAAGATTGTTTTTACTATATTCTTGAAGAACAATTTTTTTAAATGTAAAGTAATGCTTAATTTTTCAGAGCTTCTTCATTAGCTCACACTAAAATTAAATTTAAAACAGAAGCGAATGTGACAAACACAGATGACAAAGTCAAATATATGTCAAATATAACAGCTGGCATGCCGTTCATGGCGGGGAATTTGAATTCAAAATAAGGAATCCTAAATTTTGAAGATTTTAACCTTTTAATCATCTTGCATCCTTACAAAAGTTTGGTGGAATTTGGGGGTGGTATTTGAGAATATTTCACTGAAATTTCGCCGAAATCTGTAATGCCATTTTGAAAATATCATTAAAAAAAAATCGGACCTCCCATAAGACCCAATGTAAAAATCAGTCCCCGGAGAACAGCTGATTTTTTCAGGGTCGTGGCCTCCATTTTTGTGTTGGCCTTGCTCTGATCAAGGCCAACAAAAAAAATACAGGTCACGACCCTGAAAAAATCAGCTGTTCTGGGGGGGCGGGCTGACTTTTACATTGGGTCTTATGGGTGTTGGGAAAAATGCTTGGACACGTCGATTTGTATTTTTAAATTCGCATTTTTTTTATAAAAAAAATTATATACGGTATTTCATGTGACTGGCAAATACCAACTTTCTTATTTTAAATGCAACCCCCTATATTATTTATTTTTTGGATTCTTCAGAAAATTCTAGACTTAATTCATGTACAATGTCCTCCACCTCGAAATTGGAAATTGTCGTTTTTGAACTGTCAATATTTTAAAAATAGTTAGGTTGCATTTAAAATTAGAATTTTTGCAATATAAATAGCTTTTATACAAGATTTATCATTGTGTAACACCATATTATGCCAGTTGTCAGTACTTCAAAAAGAACAACTTACTTAAATGCAGTGGCGGCTGCTACAGGGAGGGCAACGGGGCAGTGCCTTCCCAAAACTAGACAACAACGAGTATTTTTATTTGATTTATTTAAAAAAAGATAAATCTTTCCTTACGACATGTCTAGTTCTTTTTTTTTAGTCTGTGGTTAACTAAGTATACTTTTTCCTACTTGCGTGCGTAAAAGTGCACTTTTACGCACGCATTTGCGTGCGGAAAGTTGAACTTTCGTAAAAAATACTTTTACGCACGCTTTGCATATTAAAGTAAATTTAGACTTTTTTTGTTTTATATTTTTATTTGTAACGGAAACAGTGAAAAAAAACTAAAAACTACTCGAAAAATTAAAAAAGTTTAACGCATAATGTGAAAATTAAACGTGCAATGCGTCGCATTTTGTAATGTTAATGCTGACGCCGCCACTTTTGTTAGGTTTTCAGATTGTATCGATGTATTAGCCGTCGTCATTGATGGAAACACTGTCGTTGCTTCTGCATTCGTGCTTCTTTGCACTGATGTGGATCGAAGTGCTATGCTGGGGGAGGGTAGTACTGAGGTGGATGGTTGGCGTTCTCCTGTCTCCTGATTTGTGTCACTTTTTTTCTGCAAAATTTGCGTTGCAATTTTTTCCTTGTTTTCCTCGGATTCTTCCACATAGGATTCGGCTACTGACGCACTCTTCCACCCACCATGTCGCTTCAAATTGGTTATATTTGCTCCGGCATTGGCCAACATTGTGGCAGAAGATCGTCGAAAACAATGGCCCGTATAACTTTCCGGATTTGGCAGCTTAAGAAACCCGGCGATGTTACCGGGGATCTTGCCAAATGTGTTTATACCAACCACTTGCTTCGAGCATTTACCGGTATGGTAGGAAACAAAGAACCGTTGGTGCGGTGTGTCAGGTGGTCGCAAATTTTTGTATTTTTTGTAGATGTTGATATAGCTTATATCGTCTTTGTTGGGATCGCAGACCACAAAACTCCTTGAAGTATGGTTCTTAGTGTTTGAAATTGTTACCACCAGGATGTCGCCTTTCTCTTTGATGTCGGATACTTGTAAATTCGCTAACTCCGCTCTTTTCCGCAGGCTTCTGCAATGCCGAATATTGTGGCCACCTCATTAAATAAATACCTCTTCTTTTAGCGATGAAGTGTTCTTTGCTTTTAACCAATCTCCAAAAGCGTGATACTCTTTTTCGTATCTCGGACGGGACTTTTCTGGAACTAATTCCTCCCTCGCCGATGCTGCGTCATTCAAAATACTGTCTGGAGGTTCAATATCGCTGTCGTCGAAATCCATTTTAAAGAAAACTTTGTAGATAAACCCAAAGATTATAGATTATAATATATATTATAAACCGAAAATAACGCTGAAATGACACTTGCTGCAATGTTTGTATTTTTAATCCCATAGTAACAACAATAACACAATCCGAAAAAATAGCTTGTCACTAATTAATGTCAAAATGACACCAAAATAATAGAGTGCCTGAATATCAATTTGGAATTATTTTACAAAATTTTTAAAAAAGGTAGCGTGCGTAAAAAAATTTTTTGCGCACGGCGTGCGTAAAAATTTTTTTAACGCACGCTACCTTTTTTGGTGATTTTATGAAAGCAAATAAAAATAAAATAATTATAGTAATGAACTTGAATTTTAAAACTAAAACAAAAACATAATTTGTCAATAAAAATACAAAATACATTATGTAGGAAGAAGTTTTTTACGCAAGTAGGAAAAATATTGTACATAACACGCGCGGAAAGTGTCTTTTCCGCCCTTAACGGCCTTTCCGAACTCCGCTTCGCGTCGTTCGTGTAACTGCCGTTCGTGCGGAAAAGGGTCACTTTCCGCACTTGTTAGGTAAATAACTATTTTAGCGTAAATAATTACAAGCCGGCAGCACCGTGCGGGACAAGATTTCAATTTCACTCATTTTTCAGCGGTGTATGGGTGGCTGTTCTCGCGCGGGGGCGAAAGGAATGTTTGTTTTAGTTAACGTCGGCCATATTCGTGGTGCAAAACCGTTCGTTGCCCTTCCTACGTCTGCCGGTTCTATCCTTAGTGAAGACGTATGAGTTTGTTTTGATTTGGGGTACGTCAGGGTCAGTAGTTAAAAGCCTTGCCGGGTGCGCGTCCATTGTTTTTTTGTTTTCAAAATGGAAATAAATACCGTCGATTATATAATTAACTGTGCAAATTTAAATACGTTGACATATGAACTTCGATTACAAATAAAATCTTTAGGGCCACATAGAACGGACCTAAAAATCCTAAAAATTATACGATGCTGAAAACTGGTTGTGTGGTTGTGAAAAACGAAATGCTTTATTTTTTGCTTTGTTTGTCTTATTATGAATAATCCACGATGTGATCCTGCGTGGGTAACAAAACGAATGTGTGAAAAGTTAAAGACATAAAGTAAATTCTACTTATTTAAATCACCACATAGAATATTTTATGCTAGGCAAAACTGATATTAGGTGCCAATTGAATAGTGCTTATAGGCAAAACTGGAGTCCCTCGATATATTTGACAATTGCAAAACAACTGTCAAATTACCGAGGGCCTCTAGGCAAAACATTACCGAACATAATGAACATGTGGCAAAAAATAGATATATACTTAGTAGGTTAATAGACTGTTTAAAATTCTGTGGGATTTTTGAGGTTGCTCTACGGGGCCATGATGCGTCTGATACTGGTGCTAATCCAAGCACTTTGCGCATGTCAAAGAAGGGCGAATAGACTTTGTCTATAAACAGGGTGTTCGGCACATGAACCGTCAATTGTTGGGGTCATTTGCTACCTTTTCAACCTTGGAACTTGGGTCCTAAGAGTCACGGCTAAAGAGATATGAATTTTTAAAAATTTTATCTTAAATTATCCAAAATCCCACTTTTAAACCCTTGTAAGCTTTTTATTAATATCTGGAAAAGCACCATTTTTGTTTTAATTCTGTAATCTTATGTTTCTTCAACTAATTAATAGATTTGTTAAAATTGATGTACCAAAGGGTTTTTTATTGAAGAGCATTAGTGATTTTGTGAAAGAAAATCAATTTCAAAATTAAAAATCAAAAAAAGTATCGAGAATTGAGAACTTCATTTTCATTTAAAAATTTCTTTAGTTGATTACCTTTCTAACGGTATGCTACACATTGATAAAAAAAAACTGCTTTAAGATACGGATACTCCGTCAGAAGGGCGAGACTCGTTCGGAATTGGTAAGAAAAACAATTTAATGTTTATGATCGTTTACCCACTTAAACAAAAGTTAAACTTTTAACAATAATGTATTGTGTTCTTTATTTATAAATTTTGTTCGAAACGATCATAAACATCAAATTGTTTTTCTTATCAAGTCCGAACGATTATTGCCCGTCTCACGGAATATCCATATTTTAAAGCAGAATTGTTTTTTTTAATCAAAGTGTAGCATACCGTTAGAAAGGTAATCAACTAGAGAAGTTTTTAAAAGAAAATGAATGAACCTCGTATGTCCCTTTGGTACATAAATTTTAACAAATCTATTAATTACTTGAAGTAGCATAAGCATTACAGAATTATAAAAAAAATGGTGCTTTTCCAGACATTAATAAAAAGCTTACGATGGTTTAAAGGTGGGATTTTGGGTAATTTAAGAAAAAAAAAATTCATATCTCCTTAGCCGTGACTCTAAGGACCCAAGTTCCAAGGTTGAAAAGGTAGCAAATGACCCTAACAATATCCCAAAAAATTTTGACGGTTCATGTGTATAAACAAATAAACTAAAAATTATACCAAGTAGCTGCTTGTTTGTAAAATGCTAAAATAAAATTGTTTAGGTAAGTCTTTTTATCGCCTTTTTCATGCAATATAAATTTCTGACCCCCCCCCCCCCGAACCGAACCGAACCGAACCCCCCCCCCAATTTATATCGTCACCAGCCGCCACTGCTTAAATGATTAGTGGTTTAAATCTCACTTAAGTGAAAATATATTCGCCTATTGTTTAATTTTATTCAAAAACCGTAAATTTTATGTATGTTTTAAACAATATTATTGAAATGTTTGGACTTGTGTTTCTTTTATGAAAATTTATACGAGCTTCGTGATGAAGATATTTTATTGACGTCCTTGATTTTGCGTTTTTCCGTTTCGCAGATGTTTTTTGCATTAAATATAAATTTAAAATGGCCAGTCACGTTTGATTGATTTCGATTTCTTTTTCGCATGCATACGCATGCCAAAATGGCGCTGCGTATCAGCGTGCAAGTTTTAATGAATACCATTTTATGGTTTGTGATTAAGACGCTTTATGATTATATTTTTACAATTAAAAATAATTACGTTGTAAAGTTTTATCTACAGAATACGATTTTATTACACAACATTTTTAAATAAACCATGTCACGATAGTACCAAACTTTAAAGAAATATAAAACAGAGAGAGAGAGAGAGCTACTACCAAGCAAATCTACTGTTAAGGAACTGTTAAGAGAACACAAATGCACAATAGTACTATTAACATTTATTAGGTGTCCATTAGACCTTGGAGCCCTGTAAGAAGTACCCACGGAAAAATAGGAGAGAAACTATTTTTTTAATATAAAATTATGATCTTAAACTACTAAACTATGCCATTTAAGTGCTAACCGTAAACTTGGCCCACTTCGATGATACATCGTTTAAAAGATAACTTAATTTTCTATCGTAAACTTAATTACACACTTTCTGTAAAATACTTACCTTTGGAAAAAATGACTTAAAACTGAATAATTTCGGTTTATTTTGCATATACTATGGAAATATATTGGAATTACTACAGGCGCAAGCGGTCGCACTCGTCATGGGGCGGACAATCTGAAACATTTTATTGGGGCGTGAACTATTACTTGACTTGTCACCATCAAGACGTGGACGATTAAAAACGTAAATATTTTATTTTTAAAATTTTATTAAATGTGACTTATTTAGTTCCTAAAACACCTAGATCGGATAATAAAATAAATTGTCTGTCTCAATACACGATAACTCAATAATACCTCAAACGTTTTAACCCAATATGATACACAAGTTTTATGTCGGCATTAGATTATGGTTAAGAATAAATTGGTAAATTTTTTTTTAAGTCAAGCTTTTATAAAATGCACTAAAAATTAAAAAATAATTTTCTAACATTCTAATATTATCATAATAATAAAAGCGATGGCCGACTGATGGATATTTTGACGATGTTAGCACAATAAGATATCAGTATCAATTAAATATCACTATTTGCAAGAATCAATCTAGCAGAAAAATGCAGAGGTACCAAACCCACCCAACCCGACCCAAGATACCCCAGCATTTCTCTCACATAGGTATGGCAATGGCATAACATTGCGGCACATCAAACATATCTTTGATGACCTGCTATGTTGAATATTCTTTAAGTGTTTAGATCACAAATTTAGATTAACTTTGATTTGCGGCCATCGCTTTTATTATTATGATAATATTAGAATGTTAGAAAATTATTTTTTAATTTTTAGTGCATTTTATAAAAGCTTGTGACTAAAAAAATTTTTTTTACCAATTTATTTTCTACTTTTTAGTCTCAGCTATCTACTCTATTAAATGAAAATATTTGTTCAATAACAGAACATAAGAATTTATTCTAGATTATAATGAAATCGCTGATCGTGAGTTGTTTGGAAACTCATTTTTCTATTGGGGGAAGGAGAGGGTGGGGGTAGAGGTAGAAATATATTTTTGTTTGGGCTGTATTGCCATCGGACCTTTATGCATATACCAAATTTTATAAAAGTCATTTGAAGTGAAGTGTGTCAAAAACGCATTTTTTATGGAAGGGGTGGGGGGGTACGGTGGGAGGACATTTTTTCATTATTGTTGTATTGTCATCAGACCACTATATGTATACCAAATTTCATCCAAATTGGATAATGGGAAGTGTGTGAAAAACGCATTTTTCTATAGATGGGGGTGGGGGTAGGAGTGGTAGGATTTTTTTTTTCAATGTTGTATTGTCATCGGACCACTATATGTGTACCAAATTTCATCCAAATAGGATAATGGGAAGGGTGTCAAAAACGCATTTTCTATGGAAGGCGGTGGGGGTTGTGGGAGGATATTTTTTTTCAATGTTGTATTGTCATCGGACCACTATGTGAATACCAAATTTCATCCAAATCGGATAATGGGAAGTGTGTCAAAAACTCATTTTTCTATGAAAGAGGGTTGGGGTGGGGGTGGGAGGTTATTTTTTTCTTAATGTTGTATTGTTATGGGATCACTATGTGTGTAACAAATTTCATCCAAATCGGATAATGGAAAGTGTGTCAAAAATGCTTCACAAGATTTGATAGATAGTTAGTTAGATAGTTAGAGAGAACATCTGAAGCTAAATAAAAGTTTGTAAAAAGGGTTAATTAAAAATATTATTTAACTATCTACTTAACTATCAAGTTTTCATGTTGTATCGATTTTTGTTTAAAAATGTTCCTTTTGTATTTAAAGCATCTGGAAATTTTCGTTTTTAGTTTAAAAGGCATTACTACTCATAATTATGATATTTGTCTTGAAAAAGTACTAAATGAGCTCCGCGGAACTACTTTTGAGGCTCAATACCATCTTTGCCGCCCCCCTAAGGTCTCGACCACCCTCCCGCATCCTGTAACCTTTGTTATGGGTAGACTAAAAATGCATTTAAAAAAACCTAAAATTTAATAATAGGTGTCTTACCAATGGATTGGTAAACTGTGGTATAAAAAAATTGACTTTAGTGAATGTGAAACGAAAATCATTAAGAAGAATAACACTTTAAAGTTCTGTTTGTTTGTAAAAGTAAGTGAATTATTTGCATTTAGGAACAAGCATAATTTTAAGGTATTATTCTGGTTGTTTATCACCTCGTTTGATGAATGCACTTACATAAAACTGAAAAGTTGACCTTTCGCGAACCAAGTAGCGGATTATACTGATATTTTCGCTAAACTGGCAACGTTGGTTTGTTCTCCCATGCAATCCTTATGGCCCATACAAAAATCCTACCCCTAGATAGAATGCTGGGCACGTGGTATAAAAAATATACGTTTTTGTTTTTCAATTTCGATCGAACAAGAGGCTCTACGTGGATCCTACTTTTTTTAAAAGTTTTTGATGCATAAAAAGATTTGTTTTCCATATGATGCGTTTGAAAAAAATTTTTGTCAAAAATATTGCTAAAACTCTTGGTGCTCTTGAGTTATTTTTAAGAACTAAATTTTAAATTCAACATTTAAACTTTTTACAAATAAATCTGCGAATTTTTAATACAGACTTCAATGTATGTTAAATCATTTTAACTAAATTAGCTTTGTATTTAAATCGACTTTTTTCACATTTTTTTCTCCCACGACTCTGATGGGAAGTAATTTATTTTCCGAGAAGAACATATAAAGCGTGTCTTAATTTAATTATTTGCTAAAAGAAAATTTAAATCGCTGGCATCCAAGATAAATTATTTTCGTGACATGATTCAGTCATCAGAAAAATATTAGTATTAGAAGATTGATATAACTATGTGTTTATGTATAGGGTGATCAAAATTAGACACTTTTGGGGCTTAAGATTCTACCAGGGGATATAAAACAAAATCGAGGCACTACTATTACTATGTCGGGTAAGAACGTTTTTCTACGTTGCCCGACGCCTATTCTCCACTTCCTTTGATCCTGACAATCATACTCTATCGCGTTTTTTTTACTCATTGATGTTTGCATTGACTGTCGCCATTCTAGTTCATCTTCGAAGCTTGTCGCAGCGCGCGCACCTTTATATTTAAAAAAAGTGGCACTTTCTCCTCATCGAAATTTTATCCCCGGTCTACCCTACCTCCTTTAAAGTATTGGTACCGTAGTCTACTAGAATTCCGTCACCTTTAAGCCCCTTAGTATTTATGGACTAACTTTTAAGATAATGTACAATATTCTATGTGTTGATATATTGAATTATTGTTACTTTTGCTGAAGCTTTGGACATTTGATTAAACATTGTATTCTGTTTTGAGAATTTAAATGTAACTATAATATTTTAGTAAATAAAAAAATGTAGGGATCGGAAGTTTTTAATTCCGACATAGTGCTTACGTGAACTCCGACATAGTTTTGACCTGAATTCCGTCATATGATAAAATGGATGCTAAAAACAATCTATAACAAATACCTTTTGTTGCACAAATTAACTTTGCTTACATAAATTCATCAAATATTGTTAGGACGACCTCTCAGTACGCACACGAAAAAATATAGAATTTTTAGTTGTTTATACCATTAGTTGTGAAAGCCTATTGGGTTCGTAAATAAAAGATTTTTATTACCACTTTAAATGAGTTGTTTAAAACGCAAAAAAGACCTATAATCCAAATTTTGTGGTAGTATCCGACACCTTGAATTTAAAATACATTGTCAGAGAAAATAGCTCAAAAAGCCTGTGACAGAATGTAGGATTTAGAAAATATGATCAATTGTGATTCTGATTTAAATGTATTTTTTGCTTTTTGATAAATGTAGTTATGAAAAAAACTAAATTTTATACACAATGTTTTTGTTGGGAATTCTGTTACTTCTGTCGGATTTCCGGCTCAATGCTTTTTTGTAACCCAAACCCCGCCACCCTCTTTTTATTCAAAATAATCGAAAAAAATAACAAAATTTTTGTTGAAAAATTTTCTACGGACATTGGTTTAGTAAAAAATACAAACATATTAGGTAATAATATTACAAAGTACCTAAAATCTTAGATTCAATGAGTACTTGCAACTGGCTAACCTTATAATACAATGCGACGTTACGCTTCGACAGTTGAAGCATGACTAAAATAATTTTTCGCGCGCAGCTTCTTTTTAAACAATACAGCTCAAGGTTGTGCACAGTGTTGCCAGATATATAGGTGAAGGGACAAAGTATTTTTTTGGAATTCCATTGTAGGATTAGCTTAATAATCTAAAACATTTCTAAAAAGTGACGAAATTCAGCTGGGTGTCGGAATTCGGGTTGAGTACGGTACGTTCAAGTAAGACAGGGCCTTCGCAGAGCATCTAAGCTGAACTTTAAATTTTAATTTATGGAAATGAATGAGAGACCTTGCAATAAGTTTTGCCAAATTACAAACAATTATTATTGAGATATTAATGGCTGCATTTCTGACTAAAATTACTTAACTAGAATCAAATCAATTAATTGACGAGCGTGGAAAACAAATGGATTTCGCAGCATCAGGGGGTATATTCGTTCGTGCAAATAGATCATGTGAATCGTGAATGGTGAATCTTTTTAATCACTAATTAGATTAGTACTAGTTATATGATAATATATTTCCGCATTCAGAGATAAGAATCCTTAACTTTTGATAGCTTCATTCTTCTTCTTCAAGTAGCATTCAATATGGCCCCAGGTGGGTTTTAGTGCAGTGGCGAATCCAGACGGAGGCCAGAGAGGCCCTCCCTCCTCCATATAACTTAGTTTTTAGTTTAGCAGCATCACTTATTTAAAATTTGTCACAAATTCTACTTTATTTTTAAAAAAAATTCGCCTGTGGCGCCATAAATCTCTTTTAGTTACTAAATTTCACACCTCAGATCTATCAAAAAGCGCTAAAAAAATATATTTTTATGTTTGCTGACACTTTGGCCCCTTCTCCCTGGAAATCCTGGATCCGCCACTGTATGGAGTGAGGTTAGTTTGCTTGCTTTACTTTCCATGTGTTATGTGTGTTAGTGGTGTTATAAGTGTTTAAGTTTTGATTTTTAGTTTTTAATTCATTGTACATTTTACGAATCGCGGCTTGTTGATAAAAATTTATATTTTCGATGCAAGTGCCGTGTTTTTTAATCTAACGGAGTATGGCTCTAATGTTTTTCCTTGTAAAAGTTGCGAAAAATTTTAAATACAATTAAAAAAACTTTAATATAATTTTGTGTGGTCCAGTTTTGGGATTTAATTTAAAAAACAGTTAAAAACAAGTAAGGTACCTTAATTAATTATTATTATCCTTATTGACGTCATATGGCCTGATTCACACGACAACCAGCCAGAAGTTGAAAATTTTATTATCATCTGGGTCATTTAAGTCGAACCTTAAAAAGATAATCACGAAATGAAAGATGCGGGATTTTAAAAGCTTTTGCATTAAAATCCACTGTAATAAAAATTGAAAATATGTATAGTGTAAAAAATTTCATGATGCATTTTTGATCCTTAGCATAATCCAGCATTAAATTTTTAGAAAAAAAATATTTGTTTGACAATCACCAAGAAATAAATTGGGAGACATAAATGTTCTCATGCAAGATAGTTTTTTTTTGCAATAAGCCAATATGCTTTTCGTAAAACAAAACAAATTTTTTTATGTCATTTCCAGTAATTTGATTTGAATGAATAAATGGAGTTTTATGGGCGGGAAAATTCCATGCATTTAGACCCCCATGCTGGGCCTGTTGTACCACACTGTCCATTGCTTCAGCCCTAAAAAAACGCCGCCTTAGCAATGGAGCAGATTTTTCTTTGTTGACACTTTCTATATTGCTAGGGCTACGCATACAGCTTCCATAATGCGACAGTCTTAACGCGGCAAGTGCCAGACACCCGGTTAAAATATGTAGAGAATATTCTTCATCCTCCTTACACCATCGACACTTCGAGTCTCCAACTGTCGGTGTTTATGAAGGCGACAATATCCTGTTAAAAGCCCTGTCACCAGTCTCATATCTTTTTTTGTAAGTGTCAGAAAAGACCTCGCCCTGGAAGCACTCACCTCCCCGATAAAGAGCTTGGCTTACCTCATTCCTTATATTCCATCAGTTAATAATCCCATTTTAGCTAGTTACTCAGCCTTCTCGATTTCAAGAATGTCCTCATGTCCTGGAACCCAGAGGAGATCAATCTTGTTGTGTCCTGCCAGAGTTTCAGTACACAGTTAATTTCAGGCGACATATTAATGTCTTTACACTTCAAGTCATGACAGTATGACATTTTTAGTGGTTAGTTCACAAGTGGTCACGACAATGCGACACTGCTATTTTCACGAGGTATGTTGCCTGGAACAAATGTAAAATGTCATAAAAATATCAACATGATTTTGATATCGCGACACTAATGCCACAGCTTTAAATTATTGCCGCGACAATGTGACTTTAGTGCTAAGAGTAATCCTAAGATCGCCGAGGTTTTGAAGTCTATACATAGTCCTCAACGTCAATAGTAATTTTATATAAAAAAATCTTTAATGTTACCATGTCGTCGTAGACAAAATTGATTTAGAAAATAATATTTAGCAACGCATTACCATACTTACTACTATGAAGTAATTTGCCATCAGTAAGTTTTTATAGTCAGAATGGCATATACTTTTGCCTGGAAAAGAATGACATACTTACCCAGGGCAAAATGAAATCTCGGTCGTATGGTTCTGCTGTACACCTCTGCTCCAAGCCTCTCCCACATTTTGGAGCCATCAGTATACCAGACTTCACACACTTCCATTACTTCCAGACTTCCCTTTTGGGTACAAAGACCCATACAGGAGGTTCGGTTTAATTTGTAAAGGTATCTTGTCCCTTTTCAGGTTAAGCGAAGGGCAGATCCCCAATTTTGTGAGCTTTTTGTGGCTCTTAAGGGTCGATTTCAGGTGACATATTAATGTCTTTACACTTCAAGTCTTGACAGTATGACATTTTAGTGGTTAGTTCACACGTGGTCACGACAATGTAGCACAGCCATTTTCACGAGGTATGTTGCGTGGAACTAATGTAAAATGTCATAAACATATCAACATGATTTTGATATCGCGACACTAATGCCACGGCTTCATATTGTTGCCGCGACAACGTCACTTTAGTGCCAAGAGTAATCCTAAGATCGCCGAGGCTTTGAAGTCTATACATAGTCCTCAACGTCAATAGTAATTTTATATAAAAAAATCTTTAATGTCACCATGTCGTCGTAGACAAAATTGATTTATAAAATAATATTGAGCAACGCATTACCATACTTACTACTATAAAGTAATTTGCCGTCAATAAGTTTTTATAGTCAGAATGGCATATACTTTTGCCTGGAAAAGAATGACATACTTACCCAGGGCAAAATGAAATCTCGGTCGTATGGTTCTGCTGTACACCTCTGCTCCAAGCCTCTCCCACATTTTGGAGCCATCAGTATACCAGACTTCACACACTTCCATTCCTTTCAGACTTCCCTTTTGGGTACAAATACCCATACAGGAGGTTCGGTTTAATTTGTAAAGGTATCTTATCCCTTTTCAGGTTAAGCGAAGGGCAGATCCCCAATTTTGTGAGCTTTTTGTGGCTCTTAAGGGTCGATTTCAGGTGACATATTAATGTCTTTACACTTCAAGTCTTGACAGTATGACATTTTAGTGGTTAGTTCACACGTGGTCACGACAATGCGGCACAGCCATTTTCACGAGGTATGTTGCGTGGAACTAATATAAAATGTCATAAAAATATCAACATGATTTTGATATCGCGACACTAATGCCACGGCTTCAAATTGTTGCCGCGACAATGTGACTTTAGTGCTAAGAGTAATCCTAAGATCGCCGAGGTTTTGAAGTACTCAACGACAATAGTAATTTGATATATAAAAATGTGTATGTCACAATGTCCTCGTGGACAAAATTGATTTATATAATAATATTTAGCAACTCATTACCATACTTACTACCATAAAGTAATTTGATTAATCGTCTTGAGAATAAAAAATCAAAAAAGAGCGTATTGTAGGTGCGTATGATATATTTCATGAACTTTATTAGCGTTGCTTGTTGTTGCTTTGTTATTATTTATGTTGTGTGAATTGTTGATACTCGATATTTTATCGATGGCGTCCCACGAGTTATGCATATCAACAAGGTTTGTTTATGTTGCTACTGGAATTTTTATCACAAATTAAGTTAAAAGTTTATTCGGTCTTATTTATTTTTTCGTGTTTTTATAATAACTTTAAAATGGCTATGTATCAATCAAATCAATCAAAATATGCTTTATTGTCAAAAAAGTAGAGTTTTACAGACAAAGCAAAAAATGGTCCTTAATTGTAAATATAAAATAAACACTTGCTTACAAATCTAAGTAGAGGTACGGAATAGTCATTTAAAATAGTGTAATAGTCTTATAAGTATTCGCGATATATTTTTTTTAGTCTTTTTCCTTTGACAATATGCTCTCTCCACCTATCAGTCTCTTTTACGTACTACGTCAAATTTAGTTACATAAAAACCTAAACTATTCTGGTGCAGTCACTTACTGTTATCTAAATACAACGAAATTCTCTTGACCATTAAATTAAAATATGTTAAAATATGTTAAAGCATGTTAAAATGTTAAAACGTCAAAATATGTTAAAATAAAATATGTTGAAGTTAGATATAAAACACAAGAAACAACAAACAGAACAATCTGATACATACATAAGTAAAATAAAAATTTTTAAATGTTTAAACTATAACTGGTCCTCGAAAAATTCATTGAGACTATAATATGCCTTCTCCAATAGCAAATCTTTTACCTTAACCCTAAATATTTTTTCCAACTGAATGCTTTTGAGTCTATTTGGAAGTTTATGAAAAATTTTAGCACTGCGGTAGATTATCGAGTTTTGGCTCAATTGAGACCTAGGAATAGGCAGTGGTATGCTGTTATATTCTTGACTTCTTGTTTGGTAGGTTTGTTCAAATGTGTGATTTTTAAATTTTTTATAAATCATGTAGATATCCTAATTGTTATATCTATATATATATATATATATATATATATACATATATATATATATATATATATATATATATATACATATATATATATATATATATATATATATATATATATATATATATTTATCGGTTTCACAACGTTCTACGTCTTCCGATACCCAATCTCCACTCGTTTCTGTTTGCCCATAATTCATCATCTAGGCCTCTTATTCTTATTTCACTATCTATTCCTTCTCTCCAGCTTCTCCTTGGCCGTCTTCGTTTTCTTCGGCCAGTTGGTTTCCATTGTAGTATTTGTTTAGGTAGTCTTTCATCATTCATTCTTTGTACATGTCCGTACCACACCGGTTGCTTTGTTCTTATATCATCCACTAAAATACGTTACCCCACTGTCATAACTTCTCTTATTCTTTGATTTGTAACTCTTTCTCTTTTTGATTTCCCTGCTGCTCTTCTCCAATAGTCCAACTCCGTAGCGGAAAGCATTTTTTCTGTTCTATCCTTGATTGGCCATACTTCTGAGCCGTAAGTAATAATACTATTTACAATGGTGTTATATATAAGCTTTTTGTTATGTTTTGATATACTTTGGTCCCAAATTATTCCATTTAATAAAATTATTGCTTTTCTTCCTTGTACGTTTCGATCTTTTATAGCTTTGTCTAGTGTTCCGTCAGCTGTAATTTTTAAACCTAACTATTTACACTCATCACAGGACTGAATTCGCTGCCCGGTATTTAAGATTAGATCTTGTTTGATTCCACCGATACACATATACTCTGTCTTATTGAGATTAACCTCTAGTCCCCACTTATTGTACTCTTCTATTAGTTTTCGTGTCATATATTCGAGGTCGTCATAATCTGATCATCGGCGACACATAAAGTATACAAGGTGGTTTCGTCCAACGGAATTCCCATGTTTTGGCATTTTCTCTTCCATACTTTAAGGACTTGTTCCAAGTATATATTGAAGAGCGTAGGCGAAATACATCAACCTTGTTTAAGACCTTTATTTACTTGAAAGCCTTTGGTTAGTTTTGCTTTTATTTTAACTTTTGCCTTACTATTGCGGTATAACTCTTTGATGGCCTTAATTAGTTGGTTAATTACCTTATGTTTGTGTTTTCCAACGCTTTCCAAAGTAGATTTAGTGGTATACTATCATATGCCTTCTGCAAATCGACGTAAAGCAGATGCAGCTCTTGTCCGTATGCCATTTTCTTTTCAATAACTTGGGTTATACAAAAGAGATGATCTGAAGTCAATCTACCCGCCCTGAAACCAGCTTGTTCTTCTGTCTCCATTTCTTTATATTCGCTCTCCACTTTATTTCTTATTATTTTACCGTATATTCTGCTTAGCGTACTAGTCACAGATATACCTCTATAATTGTCACATATTCCAATTTTGTGTATTGTGGATATATATGAGGTTTTCCACTCAGTTGGTACTACAGTTTAAATATTTTTGAAAAAGGTTCCGTAATCTCCAAAACAGAAACAGTTCTTCAGTGCCATATTTAATAAGTACGGCTGGGATATTTCCGGGTCCGGCAGATTTACCGCTTTTTAAGGTTGTGCACACGTTTTTGACCCCACAGATTGTGAGGGGTACCGGAGATCCCATCGTTCTAATTAAATTGTCTCTAGCATCTTCCTTGAATTCTGCTCTATCTTCAGTTAAAAGTTTTTTAAAATGCTCATCCCATTCTTTGTCTGGAATTGGTGAAATGATATTTCTGCATGTTTCTTTCTTAATCGATCTTATAGTTTTCCAGCTTCCGATACTTCTCCTACCTCTAAGTAAGAATCTATTTTCTGGCACTTTTGCGTCCACGAATGATTTTTCTTATCACTGATCATTCTTCTCACCTTTGACTGCGCGATTTTGTATTCTTGTCTGCTTCTATCTGTCTTTTGGGATAAGTAGGTGTGATATAATTTCCTTTTTTCCTCTATTTCTCTTTCAATCTCAGCATCCCACCAGTATGGTTTTCTTCTTTTAATTGTTGTAACCAAGTTCAATTCGTCTACTAAAGATCATGTAATTTCAATGACTAACAATGTCGCCTCGATCAAGGCCGCCTATCATAAGATGTTTTGTAGACTCGCGGTGGTCACACCAAGTTAAACCCTAGATTAAAAGCTTACACTGAGACCAATATTTCTTTGTAATAACCAAATCGATTTATTATGGTTTACTTTAGACAGGCGTTAAAAGCGACTTTTTCTGTTTTCATTGGTTGGGTAATTTAAGAATAAATGAGGACGCATCGCATAAAATTTAAATTAAAGAAAAATGTAATTCCAAGAGCGCGTACTTCAAAGCGAGAAAAAAGTTTGTGGTTCAAATATACAGGATGTCTCTAAAAGGTTTGTACCAAATCTTAGCACAGATTCCTGAGGTCAAAATAAGTCGATTTAAAGCATCTTACCTTAGTCCGAAATTACTCCGTTTCAGAGATACAGGGTGGTAAATTAAAAATCGATTGTATTAAAATTTATGAACATTTCTCAACGCATTACTTTAAAAATTGGTACTCGGGGGTTTTTTGGGATGCGAAACCTAAATGTGGACACCTTTTCACTGTGGCCGTTAGAGGGCGCTTCACAATGGTTTAAAATGCCTATTACTTTTTTCTCAGTGTAACTTTTAACTTTTTTTGTTATGAAAATATTTTCCTAAATCTTTTTGAGCCAAAAAAGGTACTCTTGCTGACATGCGCTAAAGTAAGTCGTTTTCGAGATACTTACCGTTTTTACTGTTCGATGCCGCAACGGAATACTGAAATTATTTTGAATGATTATTTCACTAGAGTATTTTACACTGGCAAAATATCATAGCAACGGCCAGTTTTCTACTGACTATTGTTCTCGAAGCTTTATTCAAGTTTGTTGCTTTTCGGAAATTTCGCTCATGAAATTTTTTAATTTAAAAATTTAATTTTTATCTCTGAAACGGAGCAATTTTGGACTAAGGTAATTTGCATTAAATCGACTTATTTTAGAGAGACACCCTGTATAATTAAAGTGAACACAAATTAGATTTTTATTTAATTTTTTTTTATTTTCAACTTTTAGGTTTAATTCTTTAGAGCCTTATAGAAAGCACTATGCATTTACCATTCATTTAGCGTTACCCGGAAAGTACGTGTAGATTTCCTACGGACTCAAACAGTGTTACCTTCCATTGAGTGATGGTGGGGGCGGAGAGAGGGAGGAGGGAACTAGTAAAATGGTGTTGGAAAAAAATCTTAAAGCGAGTGCAGAAAGAATATTTAAAATCGCCCTATATTTGATAAAATTATGCGAATATGGTTTTTTAAGAGGGTCGAGGGGAATGACGGGATGGAAGGTTGTTGGGAGCAGGGAAGACTACAAAATAATTACAGCAAATTACAGGACATTACCAATGGGCTATCAAAGGCATTTCAATAAAATCGCCTGAAATTTAGGTCATTTTTATGCCTTAAAGCCACATCATGATTGACCCATGTTTAAAAAAATATAGCACCTTCGAGATCAGTAGCAATTTAACGACACCTTTTTCGTCAAAGTCGGTTTAGCCGTTTAGCCTCTAGCGTGACCGTTGTCCGACGCCTATTATGCACCTCTTTCGATCCTGACCATCATCTTCTGTCAGGTTTTTAACTCATTGATCTTTGTATTGACTGTTTCCATTCCAGTTTAGCATGCCCTCTTTTTCTGCGCCCTATTGGTTGCCGTTCTAGAACCTTCTTTGGTAATCTTTCGTCGTTCATCCGTTGTATATAGCAGTACCATATCAGTTGTCTTTTCGTGATGTCATCCGTTATGCTTTTCTCGATTCCCATTCTTTTTTTTATTATATCATTTCTTATATGGTATGTTCTAGATATTCTCATTGATTTTCTTATTGCATCCATTTCAACACTTTCAAAACAAAAGAATAAATTTCAAATTTTATATTGTGCCAATTAATTTTTAACATAAAAGGTATTTGTATTTTTCATCTAGTGATATTTTTTCTCTTTTATTGTTTAGTGATTGTTTTTAGTTTTTAGTCCTTTTTAGAGGCATACTGTACTGTAATTGTTTTAAGTTAGATTAGGTATCTTTTTATGACCAGGAAAACATTTTAATACTTAGGTATTTTAACATTCTTTTTTGACCCAATGTAGTGTATAATGTATTTTGGTTTTTTGACTACCATTTAATTAACGGTTGTATTTTCTTGCCGTAAATTTCAATCGTTCCTATGAATAAAGAAATTTTCAATTTGAATGTTGTACAGAGAACATTTTTGGGCTATAATTTTTTAAAACTTTCGACGAAATTATCTTAACAAGAAAGCCTTGCCGAGTTGATTTCTGTTTTCTCGTTGATATAGAGAATTGAAGCTGGGACGGATTAGCCGTAGCGACGATCCAAGGCTAGGTGCATCAAAAACGGCTGTCACCCATGAAGCCATCGATGCTGTGCGCACGATCATTACAAAAGATCGATATGGCTTCATTGGGGATTTCAAAGATCTCAATTCAAAAAAAAAAAAATTCATGAAGAATTAGAGTAAGAAAATTAATCCGTTTTCCGCTGGATACCGCACCTGTTAACCAATTAACAAAAAGAAGCCAGGCTCAATTGGTACCAGAAAACTCTAGACCGCTTTGAGGCAGGAAAGATGGTGATGAATTGTGGATTTACTGATATGATCCCGAAAATATACGTCAGTCGCCTGTTTGGGTGTTCCAAGATGACGAAGAGCCAACAAAAGTCATCCATTTTCGAAGTGTATCGACAATTCCTATGGAAAATCAAAGGAATGTTGCTGCCGGTTGGTACATCACCATTTGTTTGCTGAAAGTCACCGCTGAGCTTGAAAAAATGATCACCGAATGACAAATCATCCTCCTTCAAGACAATGGAAGTTCGCACAAAGCCCAAAAAACCATTGAATTTTTATAACCCAAGAAAACGTCGAATTGTTGAACCATCCTCCATCCAATCTCGACCTAAGCCCCAACGATTTCTATACTTTTCCGAAAATCAAGAATGGACTGCTTGGCCAAAGATTTCAGTCGCTAGAAGAAGCAGTCGACGCCCCCGAAGGCAATTTTGACAGTACCAACACACAAGTGAAATTGACTTTGACAACTGGCTTGCGCACATTCAAAATTAAATTCATTTTCGTGGAGAATACTTCGAGAAACAGAAACTCTTTAAAAGTTATCTACTGTTTTATTCCAGCTGTACGAGGTCTGGCTATTAAATAACGAGAGTGCGCCTAGATGGCGCCCTAAATGGGTGGGCTAAAAAACGAATAGTGCGTTAGGTATCTAGATATCTTATCTATGCACGTCCCAAAACACGTTTCCGTCACTATTATAGTATTTGTGCAGTAGCGGTTTGAAACGAACGTGTTTTTTTCTCGTGCAGAAAACCATGTGTGACGAAAAACAGGAGCAAAGTATCAATCTGAAATTTCTCGTTAAATTGAAAAAAAAAACTCTCTGCGAGACTGAGTGCTATAAATTGCTGCAAGAGGCCTATGGGGACAATTCTCTATCTCATGCACGTGTTTTTGAGTGATGTAAGCGCTTTAGTGAGGGCCGAGAGACCACTGAAGATGACCAGCGCCCAGGTCGCCCTGTGACTGTTTCAACTCCGGAAACAGTGACCAAAATCAACCAAATTGTGCGTGCAGATGACAGAATAGGTTCCAGAGGGTCAGACTGTAAACCAGACTTACAATTTGTCTGTTTTGGTAACACTGCGAGAACGAGTTTGTAAAAAACGGTTGTAGAAGAACAACTTGTGGATTTTTCACCATGACAACGCACCTGCCCAAAAAGCACTATCTGTGAAGCAGTATTTGGCCAGTAAGAGCACTTCAGTGCTCAAACACCCGCTGTACTCACCAGATTTGGCACCGTGCGACTTTTTTTCCAAAGATAAAATCTGCTTTGAAAGAGACCCAATTTGAGTCGATGGAAGCGGTAAAGCAAAAAACGGCAGAGCTCATAAAGGCCCTCACCTAAGCACTGCTTCGATCAATGGAAAAAACGTATGGAAAGGTGTGTGGCCGAGGGGAGGGGAGTATATTGAAGGGGAGCATTCGAATGTGGAATAATTTTTATAATAAAACCCTTTTTCGTAACCAGTCTCCTTATTTAATAGCCAGACCTCGTATATACAAAACTTAAAAGTCAACCCTCGTAGAAAGGTGTAGGTTTAATGTTTCCCGAGCGTTCCAGTTTTTAACCCTCATATGCACCGTAAGCACTTAAGCGCGTTTATGGGTTTAATCGCAATTAAGTCCTTGTTGTTCACATACAAAACAACAAAGAGGGAGAATGAATTAGCTAAGCGTTGTTACGGTGCATCTGAGGGTAAGCAATTAACAATATAGCAGAAATAAATAAAAACAATTCAAGTTTTATAATAATGCTCATACATCAAAACAGTGGTTTGATTAATAAACCCGCCAAAATGCGCCTTAATAACCGTCAATTATACATAAACGAATCAGCAAAAACTACCAATCGGCCATCAGTAAATTGACATATCACTTGCGAAGATTAAACGGCAAAAAAATTAGCGGAAAATTGGGGCCCGAAAATTAAGTGAATCGATCTAGCGGCAAAAATCAAAAGGCCTTATCTCCGACCTCGGGCGCTGTTGAAGATTTACATTGCAAAATATGTTGATGGATTAACAGCCGACAAAACTGAAATTTTCACTCCTGACAACTTCAATAAAAAACGAAGTGCCCGAGACGTAAAACCCGGTAAAACCAGTGGCGGCTGGTGATGTTATAAATTGGGGGGGGGGGGGGCAGAAATTAATATTGCATGGAAAAGGAGATAAAAAAATTTACCTAAACAATTTTATTTTAGCATTTTATAAACAAGCAGCTACTTGGTGTAGTTTTTAGTATATTTGTTTATAGATAAAGTCTATTAGACGTTCTTTTACATGCGCAAAGTGCTTGGATTAGTACCAGTTTCAGACGCATCATGGCCCCGTAGAGCAACCTCAAAAATCCCATAGAATTTTAAACAGTCTATTAACCTACTAAGTACAGGGTGTCACTAAAAGTTTGTAACAAACTTTGACAGGTGATAGTACACATAAAAATAAGAAAAAAAGTTCATATGAACATAGGTCCTAAAATGCATAGTAGGGGAGCTACGGGCACTAAAAGGGTTAATATCGAAAATGGTTTTTTTATACAGCAACTTTAAAAAGTCATGGAATTTTACAAAAAATTGCAAATGTTAATTAATTTTGACCCTTCACATTGTGGTAAGGTAAAAAAATAATTACTTAACTCAAAAGGGTACTTTTGGTAGGGGTGGGGGGTTGTTTTAACAAGAATTTTTTTTTGTATTGCATTTTTTTACATTTTGAGTCCATTTTTAAAAACTACTCCCTTTTTTAAGTAAAAAAGTTACTCTTGTTCAAAGTCGCCCAGAGCAGCGGTTTACGAGATAATTGAGCGTAAAGATTTTTAGTACCTTAGAATTTTTTTTTGTATTGCATTTTTTTACATTTTGAGTCCATTTTTAAAAACTACTCCCTTTTCTAAGTAAAAAAGGTACTCTTATCTAAAGTCGCCCAGAGCAACGGTTTACGAGAAAATTGAGCGTAAATTTTTTTAGTACCTCCCATAAGCAGAATAACTTTTACGTTCAATTATCTCGTAAACCGTTGCTCTGGGCGAATTTGGAGTAGAAAACCTTTTCGACGTAAAAAGGTGAGAAGATTTCCAAAATGCACTTAGAATGTAAAAAAATACAATCCGAAAAAACGAATTAAGTACCTCCCATAAACAATTATAATCAATTTTGGACAAGAGTACCTTTTTTACTTAAAAAAGGGAGTAGTTTTCAAAAATGGACACAAAATGTAAAAAAATGCAATACAAAAAAAATGCTTGTTAAAACAACCCCTCACCCCTACCAAAAGTACCCTTTTGAGTTTAGTAATTATTTTTTTACCTTACCACAATGTGAAGGGTCAAAATTATTTAACATTTGCAATTTTTTGTAAAATTCCATAGCTTTTTAAAGTTGCTGTATAAAAAAAACCATTTTCGATATTAACCCTTTTGGTGCCCGTAGCTCCCCTACTATGCATTTTAGGACCTATGTTCATATGAACTTTTTTTCTTATTTTTATGTGTACTATCACCTGTCAAAGTTTGTTACAAATTTTTAATGACACCCTGTATATGTCTATTTTTTGCCACATTTTCATTATATTCGGTAATGTTTTGCCTATAGGCACGGCATTTATTTCCATTTTATAAACAAACGATAACAAGGTTGACCTACCCCAAATCAAAACAAACTCCTACATCTTCACTAAGGATAGATCCGGCAATATGTAGGAAGGGCAACAAACGTTTTAGCACGATGAATATGGCCGACGTCAACTAAAACAAACATTCGTACCGCCCCCGCGCGAAAACAGCCACTCACACACCGCTGAAAAATGGGTAAAATTGAAATCTTGTCCCGTGCCGTGCTGCCGGCTTGTAATTATTTACGCTAATAAAGTTCACCCAATTAATCGCTTGATGTTAACCACAGATAATAAAAAGAACTAGACAATTATGTTGTAGAAAAAAAAGATTTAACTATTTTTGAATAAATCAATTAAAAATACTGTTTGTTTTTCTAATTTTGGGAGGGCACAGCCCCGTTGCCTTTCCTGTAGCGGCCGCCTCTGGGTAAAACTGTTTTTATTGGAGCAGCGAGTTGCCGTTGTAAAAGAATTAACGACTTATTTGAAGTACTAAATGTGAAAGTGGGTAAGATATTTGCAAAATAAATGCTGGGTTTATAAACAAATGCCTACCCACATTTTTTTTATTAATTAGCCATTAACTTTTATTGTTTAGGAGAAGAATATTAACTACTTTTTTACACACAGAGGTTTTTGTTCTATGTTGTTGTAGTTTTTGGCAGTGGATAAAAATATCTTAAAAACGAAACAGTATATTTTATAATCCACAGTACAGGGTGTCTCATGATATTTTTTCCCACCTTTTTAGACCATTTATAATTGATGTAGGAATATAAAAGAAATTGTGTTTGAATTCGCGAAATTTTTACTTTTAAATTGCATATTTACTTTATTCCTGATGCTTACCATATTTGACAGGCGCTCAATTTTATAGTTTTTGTAAATTGAATGCTCCTTATATTATTTAATTAATAGATTAGGCTTGGAATATACTTTCCAAAAATATGTCGCAGTTTTGATAAATAGTTTCTGAAATATTAGCGATAAATTTTTAAATGATAAAAAAATAACATTACCACTTTTTTGTTAATTTCAGTGTCCTTATTTCGAACTATGTTAGTCCCCATGTATAAACAGTGACAATGACAACAATTTTTTTTTAAATGACGCTCAAAATGACAATCGGTAACGACAACAACGTTGTGTCATTGTCACTGTTGATACATGGGGACTAACATAATTTGAAATAAGGATACTAAAATTAACACAAGAGCGGTACTGTTATAATTGCTAATATCTCAGAAACTATGGCTCTAAACTACGGCATATCGGGTATTTTTGGAAAATATGTTCCAAGCCTAATCTATTAATTAAATAATATAAGGAGCATCCAATTTACAAAAACTATAAATTTGAGCGCCCGTCAAATATGGTAAGTATCAGGAATAAAGTCAAGATGCAATTTAAAAGTAAAAATTTCGGGAATTCGAACACAATTTCTTGTGTATTCCTATATCAATTATTAATGGTCTAAAAGGGTGGGAAAAATATAATGAGACACCCTGTACACTGGTTTATTTTTTATGCAATGAGTAAAATGCTAAATTTCCGTATATATAGCTTCACTTTGCCGAGCGCCCAACTTTTTCATTTGCGAAAATTCTTGAAAGTGATTCCTAACAGAATGCGCGGGCACAGAAGTCCTTCGAGCTTTTAGCTGACTTAACCAAGCATGCAATTTTGGTGACAGTAGCAGTGTTCCATCATCCCGTTTGACAGTCATAAAACTGTTCGAAAAATCCCAATGCGCGCGCAATGCAGAACGAGGACTGTTTTTAAACTATCCAAAAAACGAATGCTATTGTTGTAGTGATAGATTTACTTCAGTCATGTGATCATATGCAAGAGAGTTAAATTGAAAGTCACGTGACTAAGTGAAAGGGTGGGTTTCGTGGTCTTGCGTAAAGATAGATCGAAGGCAACGTATGAATTCGAGAGCACGAAATTAAAGTTGCACACAGAAACGATTACACAATTACATAGAATTATCATAATACATTTTTAATTTTAGTTCTTTACATTCATTTAGTTGATATTCACAAACTATAGACCACTACAGACTGCCTAATAAACTAAATACTCCAAAAATTGAAACAAACTTGTATTAGCACATATTTTTCTTTTTATTCATTTTTCGGAAATAGAGACTTCTAAGAAGTTAGGAAAATCACATTTTGTAGCTTGTACTTTGGCAGGTATATATAGTTAATGCAGTGGCGCACCCAGGAATGTGTCTTGGGGGGGGCCCGACAGCTACAAAGCGCGCCCTCAAAAAACTTGCGACCAAAAAAAACAAAAAAAAAAGGTCATTATGTGTGGGGGAGGCCGACAGGTACAAAGCGCGCCCTCCAAAATCTTGCGACCAAAAAAAAAAAACAAAAAAGGTCATCATGTCTTTTCGCAACTACGCCACTGCTTGGGGTTGAGGGGGGGGCCCGAAGCCTCCTGATGTCAAATTTTAAGGTATTTTTCATGTTTTATCATCAAATATGTAGAAAATATATTAAAAGTCTAAGGCTTGGGGGGGGCCCGCCCCCCCCCCCCCCCCCCCCCCTGGGTGCGCCCATGGTTAATGACCTTAATGTCGATGCCTTAAAGCGAAGTCGTTTGTTATACCGCCAAATCTGGTGTAAAATTTTACATCCGGTGTTACCCTTCTTTTTTTAACTTTTAGTTCACAGGTCACCGGGATTTGCTGCGATCAGGGTAAAAACCGTTATGTTTCTATTCCTATCCAACCACCTGCTAAACTAGTTTTTTTTAACAGGCTATCCTATGGTCAGTATAGCTTTTTTACATGCGGTATAAATACCTACAACATTCCGCAGTCCCGTAGTAATAGAAATTAAGAGGCAGATGTTTTTTTGAAAATTTAAAAATTATTTGTATATTTACGTAGCTTTCCCGGCATTTGGTCACGTGTTAAAATTGGTTGTGAAATTCAATTTATTTTGAAAACATTTTTTTGGGTTATTCACTGTTTTTTGAATTTTCTCAGAGAAATGTAAATTTAATGTAATTTTAGGTATATTTTGATCTCAGGTGCTGTAAACTAGAGATGTGTGTGTTTTACATACAATTTTTCCAGTGCAGCATATGATAAACATAGACAAAGAAAAGAGAGAGAGAGCAATCATTTCTTGTACTCCTGTCTTTAATCCTTTTATTTCAGAGGAGTCCAAAGAGGTTAAAGTGGCCTGATGAAAAGGAAAACTGACTGTCCGATAACAGTACAACGTCACGTCACGTCGACCTGAAACCCAAATAGGATTTTTCGGACGGTTTTATGACTGTCGAACGGCCTGATGGAACGTAACTAATTATCATTTATTTTAAAACATATTTTTTTAAGAAAAAGAATTGCCGGTTACTAATTCTTTAGTGTAACTTTTTTCATTTCCTATGTTACGAGATTAAAAAAAGCAACAAATAAGAAGTGCCAAACCAAACCAAACTTGCTGAAAATTAACATCTGGAAATTGTTGAATTGCAGGAATCACTTGATTTTGCAAAAAGTATAAATAAGCGGCCCCACTCAAGTTACCATAAATAAAAATTGGAACGATGATATCATCTACAAGAACCCCCGACCAAACATTTAATTTTTCAGGGCATTGTGTTCGCACATTTACCGTCAAATGTTTAGTTTCTGTTGCCCAGTAGCAAGTAATTGATGGATTGTGCGCAATGTCTAGGGAGAAATCACTTTCCTCAGTAATATTACTGACAAAATTTTCATCCTGATTTGCACAATCCATCATTTTTTCACAAAAATTCAGTCTTAAAATATTGTCCTCAGAAAACAGTTCCTGAGATCTTTTTAACTTTTAGGCTTTGTATCCATGTCACGGTAAAATAATAAGAAATAAAGTGGAAAGCGAATATAAAGACATGGAAGCAGAAGAACAAGCCGGTTTCAGGGCTGTTAGATCGACTTCTGATCATCTCTTTTGTATAACCCAAGTTATTGAAATGAAAATGGCATACGGATTAGAGCTGCATCTGCTTTACGTCGATTTGCAGAAGGCATATGAGAGTATACCACTAAATCTATTTTGGAAAGCGTTGGAAAACACAAACATAAGCGTAACTAATTAAAGCCATCAAAGAGTTATACCGCAATAGTAGCGCAAAAGTTAAAATAAAAGCAAAAATAACCAAAGGCTTTCAAGTAAATAAAGGTCTTAAACAAGGTTGCTGTATCTCGCCTACGCTCTTCAAGATATACTTGAAACAAGTCCTTAAAGTATAGAAGAGAAAATGCCAAAACATGGGAATTCCGTTGGACGAAACCACCTTGTATACTTTATGTTTCGCCGATGATCAGATAGTAGTGGCTTAGGATTATGACGACCTCGAATAAATGACACGAAAAATAATAGAAGAGTACAATAAGTGGGAACTAGAGGTTAATCTCAATAAGACAGAGTATATGTGTATCGGTGGAATGAAACAGGATCTAATCTTAAATACCGGGCAGCGAATTCAGCCATGTAATGAGTATAAATACTAGGTCTAAAAACAATAACTTTATTAAATGGAATAATTTGGGACCAAAGTATATCAAAACATAACAAAAAGCTTATATATAACACCATTGTAAAAAGTATTATTACATACGGCTCAGAAGTATGGCCAATCAAGGATAGAACAGAAAAAATGCTTTCCGCTACGGAGATGGATCATTGAAGAAGAGCAGCAGGGAAAACAAAAAGAGAAAGAGTTACAAATCATAGAATACAGATATTATGACAGTGGGTGAACGTACTTTAGTGGATGATATAAGAACAAAAGAACTGGTGTGGTACGGACATGTACAAAGAATGAATGATGAAAGACTACCTAAATAAATTCTACAATGGAAACCAACTGGCTGAAGAAAACGAGGACGGCCAAGGAGAAGCTGGAGAGAAGGAATAGACAGTGAAATAAGAATAAGAGGCCTAGATGATGAATTATGGGCAAACAGAAACGAGTGGAGACTGGGTATCGGAAGACGTAGAACGTTGTGAAACCGATATAATATATCCATGTCTCTTTAAAATGTTTCGAAAGTTTCTGGGAGGAATATTATCAGGTATCTTTTTAGCAATGACTGAACTTAAACAAGGAGGGAGTATTTCAGCCGCAGCAAAATTCGCAGTTTCTCGCTGTTGCCTTTGTTCCGACATGGGTCTTGAATCCTCATCCATCTCTTCATTGTCGCTACATTTTTTGAAGAGCTTAATGCACCCAAATTTATCAAAATGTTTAATTATATTTAAAATGGTAGTTTTGCAAGTAATATCACCGACCTCATACTTAGCATTAAACGAATTTATTACTTCCGGAGCAGAGCTTCCGGCAAAATACCATTTTAGCATTTGAACCTTTACTTCATTTAGTAAATTTTAACGACTGCATAATGCACGTGAAAGAAATTAGCAAGGTTTATAAAAACGCAATTCTTTCATCTTTCTCTCTTAACGCGCAATTCTTACGTCTTTCTCTCTTCGCAGATTTAAAACAAAAGGCAATCTGGATCCCGTACGGCGACCTCGTTGGATTTCCCCTGATATCCGTAGTCAGCTCTTGCCTACCTGCCAATAATTTCTCTTCTGGTATTCCCTTTCTTTAACTTTTAGTTTATGGAACGTCGCGTTTTGCTGAGATCGGGGTATGTTTCTATTTTTTATCTCAACAATTGCTAAATTAGTTTTTCTCTATCTAATCAGAATCTTCATAGCCACTATAGCTATTACCCTAATGAGTATTTGTTCGAATATCCTACATTCGTTCGATCCAATATTATATTAATATTTTTTTGCGTTATGGTGGCAGTATGACGATGCTGAGCATGAATCTATTTTTATTACTCTTCACAAGATCGAATAAGAGATAAAAATCAGTTTTGGCACACCCTGCATATCCGTTCAAATGTTGAAAGGAATAAAGAGCGAAATCTGTTTACGTTTGCAATGCTCGTTATGTTTTATAACTAATATTCTCGTTACTGAAAGACTTTTCAGATGTATGAACATTTATTTTAACACCGGAAATCAAGTCTTTTTAAATTTATACATCCTTTTCATTATATTATCCCAAAAGTTACAACTGGTTTTTAATTGAAACAATATTGACCAAGAAGCTAAGTTCACACGACTTTGCTTTCTTAGATTAACATCTTGAAGAAATGAACAACCAGCTATTTATTAAAATTGTACAGTGATAAAATAACTACAAATAGTATTAATAAGTATGAGAGTAAAAAAAATATATAAATAAATGGATCCATATATATTTATCGGTTTCACGACGTTCTACGTCTTCCGATACCCAATCTCCACTCGTTTCTGTTTGCCCATATTTCATCATCTAGGCCTCTTATTCCTATTTCACTGTCTATTCCTTCTCTCCAGCTTCTCCTTGACCGTCCTCGTTTTCTTCGGCCAGTTGGTTTCCATTGTAGTAGTTGTTTAGGTAGTTTTTCATCATTCATTATTTGTACATGTCCGTACCACACCAGTTGTTCTGTTCTTATATCATCCACTAAAGTACGTTCACTCACTGTCATAATTTCTCTTATTCTTTGATTTGTAACTCTTTCTCTTTTTGATTTTCCTGCTGCTCTTCTCCAATAGTCCATCTCCGAAGGGGAAAGCGTTTTTTCTGTCCTATCCTTGATTGGCCATACTTCTGAGCCGTATGTAATAATACTTTTTTCAATGGTATTATACATAAGCTTTTTGTTATGTTTTGATATACTTTGGTCCAAGTTATTCCATTTAATAAAGTTACTGCTTTTCTTCCTTCTATGTTTCGATCTTTTATAGCTTTATCTAGTGTTCCGTCAGCTGTAATTTTTAGATGTAAGTATTTATACTCATCACAGGACTGAATTCGCTGCCCGGTATTTAAGATTAGATCCTGTTTCATTCCACCGATACACATATAGCCTGTCTTATTGAGATTAACCTCTAGTCCCCACTTATTGTACTATTAGTTTTCGTGTCATATATTCGAGGTCGTCATAATCCTGAGCCACTACTATCTGATCATCGGCGAAACATAAAGTATACAAGGTGGTTTTCGCCCAACGCAATATGGAATAAATGGATCCATTACGGGTCTAATACATTCCTAGCCTACTAACACTTTTGACGTAGGCCTCCCCCAATATTTTCTACTCTTCTCTGTCTGTGGCCGTGTTAATACATCTAGTTCCCGATTGTTTTTTCCAATCGTCCGCCAGGGTTGGATGGGACAGGCGGGCAACGGGCAAATGCCCGGTGGGCTGGTACAATTTAGGGCCGGTTGGGCCGCAGGCCCGATGTACCTATTCCAAATTATTAATATATATTTTTGTATATTTGACAAACGAACTAATTAAAACATTAAATATTTAAATTAAAAAAATTTGTATGTAGTAAATCCAGGTCTGCGTTACTCGTTTGATTGTTACAGTTACCTTTATATTAAAATAAGTATAATGTATCAAGGAAATAATTTGATAATGGCACTAACTTATTATTTTATTTTTACAATACCAATATCCAGAAGAAAAAATCGGGATATTAAAAAAATGTAATAAAAATATTGTCCAATTTTTTTCTTATTTGTGTTGCTGTTGTGAAATCTCCTTTAACACACTTTGTTGACTATTTTGGTGGGGATTGATCCCCCTGATCACACCCTTCATTACGGCCTTGCCAATATCTCATATCTTAGTTGCGAAAGATCATTTTTGGTGCTAAAATATATTAAGAAAAACTAAGAAATCGAATAACCGGTTGAAAAATCGGTATTAGGTCCAATTGAAATTAAGGAGATCATACATAAAATTGTAGCATCATGTTCATTATTAAAAAAGTCGTTACCATATGAAAAATTAGCATACCTGCTCTGCCCCTGGTAATTAAAAGGGCGCAAGTGACGAAAGTGTGGTTCGGAAAAAACGACTTCAAAGTATTAATTGTTCATAAGGCAGTACTAAAGTTACTGCTATTTGTTTTTTTTTAAGTGTTTTTTAAAATTTTAGTACATAGGACATGAAGGAAAGTCCATCGAGACCAAAAACCTAAATTCGAAAAAAAAATACTCTGCCAATCTATGGGCACCTAAGCTCACACTAGGTACTATAATTATAGTGTACGTGTGAGTTAATATATAACTAAAAACTGAAATATATTTTATTGAACTCCAGACTCAATTACCTTTCGTTTGATACCACACAAGCCATGTTTTGACTTACTTTAATTTTTCAAATCTACCCCCACCTTTTTTTTAAAACTAAAATGTATTTTGTTTAACTTCAGACTCAATTACCTTTCGTTTGATATCACACACGCCATATTTCCACATAAACACTAATTTTTTTAATTTACCCCCACCCTTTTTTTAAAGTAAAATGTATTTTATTTAACTCCAGACGCAATTACCTTTCGTTTGATATCACACACGCCATATTTTTACATAAACTCTAATTTTTGATATATACCCCCACCCTTTTATTTGGCTTGTGTTCGGTGGATTTTGTTCATTTTTAAATGGGACCATCTCGACCCAAAACCCAGCGTAGGTACCAAATTTCATTAAAATCGGGCAAGCGGTTTTTGAGTTATGCGCGTTGGTCGTTACAGACAGACATACAGACAGACAGACAGACAGACAGACGGCGCAACAAAAAAGTTTCAAAATCATCTGAAACGCAAAAATATATAAAAAATTTTGAAATCGGAGCAACTTTTTTTTCTCGAAAAAATTAGGATCACTATAGCTCACACTACTATAGTGTAGTGTGAGCTAATATTTGCAGCCTTTTGACTAACGGGGGCAGTACTGTTGTATGTTGAAATTTTGTACGTATTTTTTTTGAGGTTTCATTTTGTGAAAAAATTAGATAATAATTATGTTAATAGGTACTTAGTGTTTAATACAGAATATAAAACTACAAAAACATCTAGAGCAGTATTGCAGATATTAATAGAAAAGGAGATTTTCTGAATGTCTTTAAACACCTTGTATTTCTCATCAAGTTAGGATGTTTAGGACATACATACATATGTTTATATAAAGTTTTTTTTCTCAAAATGCAAATTACATCCTTTAAAATTAGCATGTTATTTAATAACAAAACCTCCATAATATCAAAAACAAAAAATAACACAATATGGCTTCGTTTTCTCTGCCATAAAATTTTTGTTCCGAAGGGAGGGCCGAATAAAAAAAAATTGCCAGGGCCGGTTTCTTTGAGCCCATCCAACCCTGTCGTCCGCCCATCTCGTTTGGGGTCTTCTCCTACTTCTTTTATTTTCCCAAGGTCTCCAGTTTACAATACATTTGTTCCGCCTATCGTTTTTCTTTCTTAGATTATGACCGGAAAATTTCCATTTTAAGTTTGGTACTTCTCCTCTGACATCCCTTGCTTCGTTTTATTTCTTATCCATTGATTACTTTTTCTATCGGTTAGCTTTACATGTAACATTTGTCTTTCCATTGATCTTTGGGCTTTTGTTACCTTATCCATGTTTGATTTTGTAAGTGTTCAGGTCTGGGATCCACAGGTAAGTACAGGAAGGATACATTGGTTATACACTTTCGTTTTGAAGTACTGAGGTACTGAGAATTAGTTTTATTTTTTAATTAGTAGCTTAATTTACCGAATGCTGCCCCGGCCAATCTTTCACGTCTCTTGATTTCAGCTGTCTTGGTGTGGTGTTCTACTTGTTCTATTTTTTCTTGGTTTATTCTGATCGTAATATCTTCATCTGTGTTTGTTACTTTAGTTCTAGTTTAGTTCATACTCAATTCTATATTTTTATCTGCTGTATCCAGTGCATTTTTATCAGTTCTTCTTCTTATCTGTTATTAAGGCGATATTATCAGCATATCTTAGGTGGTTCAAGTATTGTCCGCTTACTTTGATGTCTATTTCTTCGCAATTAAAAACATTTTCTATATCCCCTGACTGAGGCCTCTTCTTATACGGATTGGCTTGTTTCCTTTGTGCATTTTGTTTGATGTTGATGCTTCGCTATATATCTTGGCTATTAAGTCTGTGCATCTGTGATTTAATCGGCTATTAATTAAACATGCTTTTACTGCCCTCTATAAATGCAATATATAGTGGAATGTTGTATTCGTAGGCTCGTTCTATTAGGATTTTCATGGTTAATAGGTGGTCAACTGTACTGAAACCGTTTCTGACGCCTGCTTGTTCTTTTGATTGATATCTGTCAAATTTTGTTCTTAGTCTATCTGTTAATAGTCTCGTGAAAAGCTTATAAATTACATAAGGAGTGTTATAGGCTAAGATGAGTTCAATACAAAGTTTTTATTAATTTGTTAACAACATAAATAGAATAGCTAACGGTAGATTTTAAAGCCCGGTCCCATAAACATTTAACAGACCGAATTACACAAGTTAAAGATCATAAAAGTCACAATATCAATGGGTTGTTCTTACTGCATTGGTACTATATCTATTAAAATTCTTATAAAATGCTCAACACAGGTGTCATATAAAAGTTTTTTTATGGTATCGTTGTCTATATAATTTAATTGAACAAGTTGTGCTAATGCTGCTTTTATAAAAACCCTAATAAAGTATTTGGTCTTAGTTTAGCTTACAGTTAAAAATATTTCAACATTTGCAATTAAAAACATTGACTGGACTTTGCAGTCAAATCTATATTAGATATAAGTAATTTATAAATTACTAATGCCAAAGTATGAGAGTTGTTGCAGAACAAGTTAGTTATTTTATATTTTTTTTAGTGTCTAGACTTCTAAATAAATCAAAAATACAAAAAATATTTGGTGCCTTTATATATTATATACAAACAACAAAAACACAAAATTAACCTGCGGCGCACTGCAAAAAATGTTCACGGGGAAAAATGTTACAATCTGTACATAAGTAACAAGCTTTTACGGGCCTATGTTTAGTGGAACTTAAAGTCATTAGAGAGTTTTTGGTCCTGACAAATTTAGGCCCGATAAATTCGCCAACAACGAAAACTTTAACGAAATTTGACAGTTCGAAATACCTTTTTGGTACAGGTTTTTGTCGACGCCGACAAGGCACGCCTGGTGTGCAAGACTATTAAAACCGGGACAGAGTGTGAGAGAGACGTAGGGGAAGATGGGGGAATATTTTTTTGTCCGAAGGAAAGACTTTATAAGAAATATATTCTTTTTTGTTGCATATTGATTTGAGCAGTGATTTCACCTTTAACTTTTACCTTCCTAGCCCGCGCAGAAATGGCTAGAGAAGGTATTACTTCTGACGAAAATTTTTTTTTTCAGATAACGCCGAAAATTTGTTATTTGTGTGTATTTTGGCCTATCCTAGCAATATCGTCGTGATGTCTGTCTATGGGTGTGTGTGTTTTTTTTCTTTCCGTAACACGATAGCTCCTAAATCGCTGAACCGAATTTCATAAAATTTTCAGGTAAAATAGTATTTGACACTCAAACGAGCTGGTTAGACTTTGGTCAAAATCCATTAATGTTCTTGACATTTTATTTAATTAATTTTTTTTTAACTGCTTTTACACTTTTCAGAATATAGTAGACTGCATTTTGCTCAATTTTTTCCCTTACTGAAAATGAAGTGTTTCCTTCAGACAATTTTTTTTTTATCTGAAATGGTTTTCTTGTAAAACATGTGATTAAAAAAGAGCACAAAAGTGCTGAAACTTTGTTAATATTGTGGTAGAAGAATTTCAAATTTTTTTTTAGATATCTTAAACGATAGAAGACAAGATGCAAGAATAGCAAAAAATATTTTCTATTACCCCTGTTTCTTATTCCCCCATATTCCCCTATGTCATGCCTTGTGTGACCTGTGCAGCCAGCGCCAGCCAAATTGCGCGGAATGTAATTGAAGCTCGATAAAACCATTGAGTAAATAACCCATATAGAGGAGCCACCGGCGAGCTTTAACATATTGAGGGGCAGATGGCGCTGAAATAAATTCGTCTGGTACGCAATATTCAGGGACTGTTAGTACAATTTAGTTACATGTGCGAGTTCCGAGGCTCATGCCTATCATACAAATGCCATTAAATCATAGTCGTTTTCTAGTAATATTGCGTACCAGACGAATTTATTTCAGCGCCATCTGCCCCTCAATATGGTAAGGTCGCCAGTGGCTCCTCTATATGGGTTATTTACTTAATGCTAAAACACAATCACGCACGTTTTACGGACGTCAAAATTTTTATGTTAAGCTTCCGTGAGTTTGCGGCGTTCCACTGAAGCCGTTAACGACATGGGACGTTCAAATGTCAACAGTGTCAAATTGCGTTACTCGTCGGTCGTTTTTGGCACAACCCAAAACTATCTATTAAATAAAAAATCACCCCTATTTCTATATATCCAATGACGTCGAGACATTACTCGTGACTTTATTTAAATTAAATGATCTAAAAAAGAAAATTTAACTAAATAAATAAATGATATATCTATACTAATTAACCTAGTAAACAGCGTTTGGGAATTCCTACTCGAAAAAAAGAAACTTGCTAAAAATACCTCACATAATTATCATAAAATTCGTGGGTATTAATTTCGGCATCAAAATATTAAAAAAGAAATAATAATAAAAGTTGTTTTGCCTAAATTTCTCTGGCTGTTTTATTTTATATCAACTCCCCCGTTAAAATAAAATATCATTAGGTATTCTTAATTTGTTGACAAAATTGTCTGATTGATTATCTGTGACCAATGAGTATTGAAAACCTGAACTAATAACTTTAACTAAAACCAAACATAATGTTCCAAAGTTTGATATAAAGCTATACATCTAAGAAACTGTTATCATCATCATGATTTAGTTTATTCATAAATCATGCTTGAACTGGGAAATAAAATTAGCTATTTCATGTCTGCTAAAAATGATTTTAAGGTAAAAAAACGCTTATAACTTGATTAATTATATTATTGAAACATTTATTCATATCATTATATTAATAATACATAAACAACAGACACAGATGAAGGTATAACGATTAGAATAAACCAAGAAAAATAAGAACAACTAGAGGAAATTACAGACAAATTAATAAACTAAAAAAAGGAAACCAAACAGCTGAAATCAAGAGACAAGTAAGATTGGCCTGGGCAGCATTCGGTAAATTATGCTACATATTAAAATATAAAAATATCCTCAGTACCTTAAAAAGTGTATAACGTACCTGCGTGCCTGTTCTCACCTATAGTTCCCAGACCTGAACACTTCCAAAATCAAACATGGATAAAGTAAGAAAAGCCCAAAGTTCAATGGAAAGAGAAATGTTACATGTAAAGCTAACAAATAGAAAAAGGAATGAATGGATAAGAAATAACACAAAAGTAAGGGATGTCAGAGGAAATTTGCCGGTCATAATATCAAACAATAAGACGATTTTTGATTTGAATCGAATATAAATGTATTGTAAACTGGAGACCTTGGAAAAATAAAAGAAGTAGGGGAAGACCCCAAATGAGATGGGCGGACGATTTGAAGAAACATGCGAGAACTAGCGAAGACGTCGACAGACAGAGAAAAAGATGGATTGAAGAGATATATAGATGGACTGCCACTTAATAAAAGATTTATATTCTTTATAATTATTCATGCACCTTTATAATGTATCCAAATAAGTACATTTATAGGTATTTACATAAATAATAATTTTTGGGGCATAGGGATAGGTTCAAAAAATTTTGTCGTGCTTATTTAAGCGTAACATAAGCGTACAACTAATTAAGGCCATCAAAGAGTTCTACCGCAATAGTGAGGCAAAAGTTAAAATAAAAGCAAAACTAACCAAAGGCTTTCAAGTAAATAAAGGTCTTAAACAAGGTTGCTGTATCTCGCCTACGCTCTTCAAGATATACTTGGAACAAGACCTTAAAGTATGGAAGAGAATATGCCAAAACATGGGAATTTCGTTGGACGAAACCACCTTGTATACTTTATGTTGTTAGTGGCTCATAGAAGAGGACAATAAGTGGGGACTAGAGGTTAATCTCAATAAGACAGAGTATATGTGTATCGGTGGAATGAAACAGAATCTAATCTTAAATACCGGGCAGCGAATTTAGTCCTGTGAAGAGTATAAATACTTAGGCCTAAAAATTACAGCTGGCGGAAAACTAGACAAAGCTATAAAAGATCGAAACGCACAAGCAATAACTTTATTAAATGGAATAATTTGGGACCAAAGTATATCAATATATAACACCATTGTAAAAAGTATTATTACATACGGCTCAGAAGTATGGCCAATCAAGGATAAAACAGAAAAAAATGCTTTCCGCTACGGAGATGGACTATTGGAGAAGAGCAGCAGGGAATTCAAAAAGAGAAAGAGTGACAAATCAAAGAATAAGAGAAATTATGACAGTGGGTGAACGTACTTTAGTGGATGATATTAGAACAAAACAACTGGTATGGTACGGACATGTACAAAGAATGAATGATGCAAGATTACCTAAACAAATACTACAATGGAAACCAACTGGCCGAAGAAAACGAGGAGGGCCAAGGAGAAGCTGGAGAGGAGGAATAGACAGTGAAATAAGAATAAGAGGCCTAGATGATGAATTATGGGCAAACAGAAACGAGTGGAGATTGGGTATCGGAAGACGTAGAACGTTGTGAAACCGACAAATATATATATATATATATAGGTTCTTACTGGTTTTTTTCGACTGTCTTAGATCATCCAAGCAAAAAGGCGAGAAACTTCCCTCGTATCACGAGAATATCCAAATTAATAAAATCACAGTGGTATCTGTTTTCATTCTAAGGTGACGGCCATGCTCTAGTTCTTTTGTACAATGTATAAAACAGGCATTTTTTGGCTCGCATCACCAATTTTTGAAGAATACACAGTTTATATTCTTCTAGATCTTTATCTAAGTCTATTCTGGCTCCATTATTATGTTAACCAGTTTGATATTTCTAATCTGCATTGCTAAAAATGGTTTAATATCTCATTTGAAATAAAAAACTTGTTTGGTGTCACATTATTGACGACCAAGTGACTTTTTTAGATAAAACTATAGATTTGTTGATTTTGCGAACCGGATAAAAAATCACACATTATTATTTCCGAGGGATTTTTTTTTTTGAGATAACGCCGAAAATGTGTTATTTGGGTGTATTTTGACCTATCCTAGCAATATCGTCGTGATGTCTGTGTGTGTATATTATTTCTGTCCGTAACACGATAGCTCCTAAGCCGCTGAACCAATTTTCATAAAATTTTCAGGTAAAATAGGGTTTGACACTATTAGAAGCTGATTAGATTTTGGTCAAAATTCATTAATGCTAATAACAGTTTATTGACAATTAAAAACTTTAAAACTTTTTAACGAAGCATCGTATCAATATACAGCTTTCGGTGTATTGTAGACTACATTTTGCTCAATAATTTGTGTTATAACCAAAAAATTCGTAAGAACTTTAGTTTCTGAGGTATTTCCAAAAAACTGTTTTCAAGGGTGATATATTATCATGGCTTCACTTGAACTGTGCTAATAAGCTAGCTAAAAGGTATCAGGTCATAGAAAATAACATTAAAAACTGCTTTACTAACTTTAATAATCAATCATTCAATTACATATCGATAAACTAAATCATTTTGTTATAGAGAGCATTTGATATGAAACTGAATGTTTTACACAGCTTAATATATTTAGGGAAAAGGAGGGCAATATGAGATACTTAATTGTGTAGACGTATTTCTTCTATTAAATGATTTAGAATTAAATCGCGGCTATCTAGATTATATCTTTATGCTTTAATTTTTAGTTAAAGCGATTTTATACATTGTACTTTTATTTTTATGTTTGTAAATCCCTACGGGGTCATTTATTTTGCAAATAATAAAATACATTCAAATACTAAGTTATAAAACTAACATCATATTTTTACTAAAAATAATCAAATTAAATTTACACTAATACACTTAATCGTTCAATTGGAAAAGTCACGTAACATCATTACCATTTGTGAAGAAATTTCTTGACATGTTTCTAAAATTATCCTCTCCAAGTGGTATTGACCACTTGGAGAGGATAATTTTGAAACGGCACTTTCTGGTACACTTTTTGTTTCAGGTAACCCTATAAAAAGTAATAATGGGGGGTTAGGTCAGGGGATCTAGCAGGCCCGCTTTTGGCAATATCAGAATGTATGTGAATAACTTTTTCATGAAACAAATTTTCAAGATAGTTCCTAACATTTATTGTACTGTGGCATGTGGCACCGTCTTGTTGGTACCAAATACATTGACGTTCTATTACGGTTAATTCTTCCATGAATTTATTGATATGCGTTTGTAGAAACTGTTAATAACGTTCGGTATTTATGGATTAGTGGGAAAAAAAGGTCCTATTAATTTGGTATTTTAAATGCCACACCACACGTTCGACTTAAATGAATATTAGTCATGAGACTTTAATACAAAATTGGGTTTTTCCTCAGACAGACAGTTGCATTTGACGAAAATGTCGCCTCATCGAAAAAAATTATATGCCTCGTAAAAAAATGGTCCTCCTCTAATTCTCCTTGGATGAGAGAGCAAAAATCGAAGCGAATATCATAATCCCTTTCTTTTAATGTGTGGACGATTTGTGGCTTGTATGGTTTATTTATTTAGTTTTAAAATTCTTGTCACTGTATTTTTACTTACATTTTGTTGTAACAACGACTTTCTTTTGCGCAATGACAATTTTGGATTTTCTACAACAGGCAGCATTACATCAAACTGCGTATTCTGATCAGCAACCAGTTTTCGACGTTTTCCATTAAAATTATTTTTACTACTTCATCCAGTTCTTCTAAATTTAGTTACTATTTTCGTTACAGTTGATTGGGCTATATTTTTATTGGGATGTCTATTATGGAAAATATTTGCTGCTTCTCTATGCGTTTTATAGTAATCTCCCACAATCAAAACAATTTCTATTTTCTCTTCATTAGTTAATAACATTGCCATTTTTATGTGTCTTATAAATTCTAATGCGGTTTGAGATTTACTGTCAACATTTCATTCTATCAACAAATTATTGTTTGTCAGTGCATCCTAGATTACATGTAATTACAGTTCAATTTGCATTATTGTAGACATACATTTTAAAAATTAAAATTCCTGATCAACTTTTCTTAGTAACATTTTGCGATATTGTCAAATTTAAAGGAACTTTACTCTTAAGTAAAACTCATATTTTTTTAACAAACCTCGTATACCACTGAAAAAATTTGATATTTGATGTATTCTAGGTTTTTAGATAATGCAGAACTTTTTATGAAGAATAACTTTTTTCCTAAAATTAATAATAAAAAAGTTTTCCATATGATTCCAACTTAGGGGGTTTTTTGTGTGTTAACTTGGTATAGGTAAGTAATTTTTCATTTTGCGAATTTTCTCCTACCCTGCACGCCTATGGTTATTTTGTCATAAATAATCCAGACACGGATCCACGAGAGGGAAATTCCCCTACCCCCAAATCTCCAACTAGATTTAGTTTTGACACACAGAATACACCTCCTGTTCACTGTGCATGACATTGACACGAAATCGCGGCCCGCGCCTTCCACTTTTGTATTAAAGATTGATTTAATTTAAACAACTTATTCCATTTGGTTGGGCAGTCTTCATTACCTTTTATATAATGAGGCCCCGCCCCAAATCAACACCCAACAACCAAGCCAAAAAATTTTTATGAAGAATAACTTTTTTCCTAAAATTAATAATAAAAAAGTTTTCCATATGATTCCAACTTAGGGGGACATACCGTATAACAAAAATTTTAATGAAAGTTTAGAGATTTTTTGTGTGTTAACTTGGTAGATAGGTAAGTAATTTTTCAAGACTGGTTTTCATTTTGCGAATTTTCTCCTACCCTGCTTTGACTAGCCCTGCATGCCTATGGTTATTTTGACATAAATAATCCAGACACGGATCCATGAGAGGGGAAATTCCCCCCCCCCAAATCTATAACTACATTTAGTTTTGACACACAGAATACACCTCCTGTTCACTGTGCATGACATTGACACGAAATCGCGGCCCACGCCTTCCACTTTTGCATTAAAGATTGATTTAATTTAAACGACTTATTCCATTTGGTTGGGCATTCTTCATTACCTTTTAAATAATGAGGCCCCTCCCCAAATTAACACCCAACAACCAAGCCAAAAAATTTTTATGAAGAATAACTTTTTTCCTAAAATTAATAATAAAAAAGTTTTCCATATGATTCCAACTTTGGGGGACATACCGTATAACAAAAATTTTAATGAAGAGATTTTTTGTGTGTTAACTTGGTAGATAGGTTAGTAATTTTTCAAGACTGGTTTTCATTTTGCGAATTTTCTCCTACCCTGCTTTGACTAGCCCTGCACGCCTATGGTTATTTTGTCATAAATAATCCAGACACGGATCCACGAGAGGGGAAATTCCCCTTCCCCCAAATCTCCAACTACATTTAGTTTTGACACACAGAATACACCTCCTGTTCACTGTGCATGACATTGACACGAAATCGCGGCCCGCGCCTTCCACTTTTGTATTAAAGATTGATTTCCTTTAAACGACTTATTCCATTTGGTTGGGCAGTCTTCATTACCTTTTAAATAATGAGGCCCCGCCCCAAATTAACACCCAACAACCAAGCCAAAAATGTTTTATGAAGAATAACTTTTTTCCTAAAATTAATAATAAAAAAGTTTTCCATATGATTCCAACTTAGGGGGACATACCGTATAACAAAAATTTTAATGAAGAGATTTTTTGTGTGTTAACTTGGTAGATAGGTTAATAATTTTTCAAGACTGGTTTTCATTTTGCGAATTTTCTCCTACCCTGCTTTGACTACCCTGTACGCCTATGGTTATTTTGTCATAAATAATCCAGACACGGATCCACGAGAGGGGAAATTCCCCTTCCCCCAAATCTCCAACTACATTTAGTTTTGACACACAGAATACACCTCATGTTCACTGTGCATGACATTGACACGAAATCGCGGCCCGCGCCTTCCACTTTTGTATTAAAGATTGATTTAATTTAAACGACTTATTCCATTTGGTTGGGCAGTCTTCATTACCTTTTAAATACTGAGGCCCCGCCCCAAATCAACACCCAACAACCAAGCCAAAAAATTTGAATCAAACAAAACTAGACCAAATCAACGATCGGTAAAACATAAAAGAACAATGTATCATATTTAGTGGATGTCGAGGAGGTGATTACAACCTTTAAAGGTATGTCAAACACCAGGCCACCATTGTATGCAAAGCACACTATGATGTAGAAAACCACGAAAGCTTTTGTTGATAATCTATTAAGTTTATTATTATATGGCGCATTAATAAATTGCATAACGCGTTAAGTGTTAATAATGGTGTGGCTAAATGGAGTCAGTGTTCCAGAAATATTAAGTGACCTAAGACTAGGAAGTGACGGTTGATATAATCATAAAGATATTGTATTAATTTACCAAAAAATATTAAATTAATGTCTGTGTTCACCGACTTAGAATCCTACAGACATTTTGAGTACTATATACTGGGTGGGCCAAAAAAAGTTGGACATTTTTTTTTTATTATATCTTTTGAACTGTACCATCGATTTTAACAGGACAAACTGCACTTGCCAAAGAATTAATCGGAGATTTGATTAAATATATCTTTTGCCCGTCATCCTAGAATCCAAGATGGCGGACGAAATTAAATTATACCCTTTAAATATGCTCGTTTAATCTTTTGTTGTGAACATGGTTTATTTATTTTTCTAAATCAGTAAAAAGGTGCATTTTTGCCACGCACAACAAGGTAAAAATCAGCTTGTTAAAGACCATTATCAAAATTTATCGCCATCTTAAAACTTAAGTAACTTAAAACTTACTGCTATTAAACTTTTTTATTCAAATATTCACACTTGTATGTTTGTTGTAAATATATTAATTTATTAACATTTTAAATGTTGATTAAATAGGTTAGGCTATTCAATCAACTGTTTAATTTTCTTAATACTACTGTTTAGGTTTGGGATGTATTAAAAATGCCGATTTTAGGGCAACGAAAGGTTTGTATTTGATGTTAAAAAACCAGAAAAAGGTAGCAATAATATTTTAAAACACTGGAAATAGTAATAATCAAAAGCTTTAAAATTAAAATAAACTCTAGAAGTAAAGACCAAAATAGTCATGAATAACAAAGTTAACAGTTTTATCCAAAGTTAAAATTATTGACAAATTTAACATGTCCTCAGTTGAAAAAAACCCTCCTTAAGAAGTGGTGTGAAGCGAACAGAAACCAACTAAAGAATGTTTTCCCTAACGATTTTCTTGTCTCAGCCAAAGCCACCCTGCTCTCTAGGCATTCTAAACTTGCCGCTGATTGGTCTGAAATCTAAGCTTTCTCGCTTTGGCGAGAAAGAGATGGACTGTGAGTTAAACGTTCCAAACAAAGAGAAAAAATACTAGCGTAATCCAAAGATGCGTGGACTTAGAAAATCGTTAGGAATTAAAATTACACAGTGTGTTTTTTAAAAATTGAAAATAGTTTGATAAATTTGTTGCCAGTTACATAATATGAAATATTTTGATTTTGGTGGCTCAAGGGACATATTAGCCGAATACAACTTTTAATAAAATACAGCGAACCTGAAAATATGCCAAGAAACAAGTCGCTGGTATTGCCATAAATTTTACTTATTCTTAACTTAGTCTTGCATATAATTAATGCTTGTTAAGATTAAGCTTATAAATGGCAAAAATACCATTTATATTCAAATTCCGTTTTGTTACATATGTACATGGTGTCTCATTATATTTTTTCCCACCATTTTAGACCTTTAATAATTGATATAAGAATATAAAAGAATTTGTGTTCGAATTCGCGAAATTTTTACTTTTAAATTTCATCCTGACTTTATTCCTGATGCTTACCGTATTTGACAGGCGCTCAAATTTATACTTTTTGTAAATTGGATGCTCCTTATGTTATTTAATTAATAGATTAGGCTTGGAATGTACTTTCCAAAAATACCTCATATGTCGCAGTGATAAATTGTTTCTAAAATATTAGCGATAAATTTTTAAATGATAAAAAAATAACATTGCCACTTTTGTGTTAATTTAATTGTCCTTATTTCGAACTATGTTAGTCCCCATGTATAAACAGTGATAATGACAACTATTTTTTTTTTAATGACGCTCAAAATGACAACCGGTAACGACAACAAAGTCACTGTTGATACATGGGGACTAACATAATTTGGAATAAGGATACTAAAATTAACACAAGAGCGGTACTGTTATAATTGCTAATATCTCAGAAACTATGGCTCTAAACTACGGCATATCGATATTTTTGGAAAATATGTTCCAAGCCTAATCTATTAATTAAATAATATAAAGAGCATCCAATTTACAAAAAGTATAAATTTGAGCGCCTGTCAAATATGGTAAGCATCAGGAATAAAGTCAAAATGCAATTTAAAAGTAAAAATTTCGCGAATTCGAACACAATTTCTTGTATATTCCTATATCAATTATTAATGGTCTAAAAGAGTGGGAAAAAATATAATGAGACACCCTGTATGTACCTAAAAATAACTAAAATTCCCAAAAACATCGAGTTGGGGACACCCTGAGCTAATATAAAGGTCAGTTGACTGAAAATCATCCTTTCTCCAGAACACTCAACATTAAAGAGTTCAAAAAGTTTCGCATTTTGCACTATTTTATTCTTTATGTTATTGCCAAGTAACATGTATGTTTGAATTGCATTAAGATAACCGTAAAAATAGCAATTACGGGAAATCATTAAAATAAGTATCTTCTGGAATTTAAATTTAAGTTATTATTATGTACTTATTTGACCGCATGTGGTTAACAAATGGGATATTAAAAGCATCATGAGCGCGTAGCCGAGATGGAAAAGGGGACCATTTATAACACTTTTCCCTAAAAACTATCACGTATGAAAATAATTCAAGTAAAATAGTTAAAATTTTGGCAGAATATTAAAGGCTCAATAACGCCAACATGTAGTATAAATTATGTAACTGCTGTTCCATCTTTTCTTGAAACATTTCAGCCCATATTTGACGTATCTAAAACTCTACTTCGAAAAGAGCTACGAAACTCAAACATTGCGCAGTCGTAGATCTTCATAGAGTTAACAACCCCTCTGGGTTTCATGGACTTCCATAAAGTAGTACAGTAGTTTCAAAAGTTCTTCGAAGTCGAAATTGCCACTCACTCTCACTCATGTATAGATCGTCAAAATTCTACTGTACTTTCAGATATGCTACAAAGCTGAAATTGGGCACACGGGTAAAAATTATGACCAAACCTTTGGAAAAAATCAAAAAACCCCAAAATTCTAATTTACTCTTTTCCCATACACATGTAAATTTACGTAAAAGTAACATTGCCCACTTCCAGAAATGCTAGAGAGCTGAGCTTTGACAGACTGATATGGTAAAACTATACGAAAAAATTTTAAAACCCTAAAATTTTAATTTGCTTCCCTCCCCTAAAAATGTAAAGTTATTTAAAAGTAACATTGGCCACTTCCAGAAACGCTAGATAGCTGAACCTTAGAAGTTTGATAGGAACTATCATAAAATCATAGGAAAATATTTAAAAAACCTCAACATTTTTAGTAAGGCATTGCAAAAGTTTTGAACAATATCTCGCAAAATCGCATTCCGTAAAAAAAATTAGATAAAAATAAAGCCACTCCATTACAAATTTCAAAATGAAAGGTTCTTACTAGTTCGGAAATGTTTTTCTAAACTTGGCTATTATGGCTGCAAACTCTTAGGCAGAATCGAACGGAAAGAAGTTTATTGATTACAATGGCAAAGTTTAAATAAACATTTCCAAACTAATGAACCTTTTATTTATAAATTTGTATTGAAGAACTTGGCTTTACTTGTATCTTAATTCTTTTTACGGAATACCATTTTAGCGTACTTGGCTTTTTTAACATAAAATGTTTTTGATATGATTATATATTTATGAAACTATTTGTTTAAATCAGAAATTGAAACATCTGCGCATGATTTTTTTATTGTCGCTCCTTTTAGATCTCGTGTTAACTACGCCTATGGAAATCATAGATGTATATAAAGTTCGCTATTCGTCTTTGAACAATTAAAAACAACTGGATTTTTTTCCAACATTAGGTATAGAATGATCAGTATAAATCTGTTTATAGCATATCTTGGAGATATCAGTAGTGCGCTCAGCCAAAACCCCGGTTTTTCTTTGGCACTTGTATACCGCCGATTTGTTTAAATTATTTTTATATGTTGTGTTGTAGAGGACGAAAAAGCAAATATTTTTCTTAGGGTAATGTTCTTCAACTTTTACAGAGTGAGCCAAAATTCAAAAAAAATATCCGAAAAATTATTTTTACCTAAGAAAACAAATAAAAATTAAAAAATCCGCACAATAATAAAATCGATTTAATTTAAAGATATTTTTAGAATATGTACGGGGGCCAAAATTAATCAAGAAAAATATTTATAATATCATAATGGTCTAGATTTTATTAATAAATAAAAAATTTGGTAAATATTAGATATACTTTTACTTTTTCAACTTTTTTTGTATAACTCTCACTTATGTTTAAATAGGGTCGGTTTTTTTTACGGGTATGCGCACTCGCAAGGAGATCCCTATCACGCTCGAGAAGCGGCAAGTGCGCGGAAATGTTGGTGTGTGTTGGTTTTGAAACGGTTCAGGTTGTAACCTGCAGGGAAAACTGTCGCAGGGAGTTTATTCCACAGCGATGCTGTTCTCCAGAGATATGAATTCTGATATAATGAGGTTCTTGGTGCCTCTATTTTGACAATAAATTAATGGTTACCGTCTGTTTGACGTGTTCGCCTAGTAGGTGCTACTCCCGGGGGGATTATACGTGCCAACTCTTCAGAGCATTTTCCGTGATAATACCTGTAGAAGAGAGATAGATCGCCCACAGTTCTTTGATGTTCGAGACTATCCAAGCTACGGGTAAGTGCGGGGTCATTGATCAGCTTGATAGCTCGTTTTTGCACGGTGTTCAAAAGCATTAAGGTATGTTTGGATGCCGCACTCCATATATGTGAGCAGTACTTCATAGTTGGTCGAATCTGGGCTTTGTAGAGTGTCAGCAGTTGGCTTGGTGTATACAGATGTCTTGTACGAAATAGCACCCCAAGCTTTTGGGACGCCCTTTTAGCTATATCTGCCACATGACTGTGCCAAGACATGTTGGTCTCTGCAGTGACTCCTAAGATGTTCAACTGGCTCTGCAATGCGACAGCACTTCCAGATAGCATGATGTTTGGCTCACCGGTGCTGGTCTTTTTTGAAAACAGGGCTGCTTGGGTTTTCTGCGCGTTGAACTGTACAAGGTTTTTGTTGCCCCAGTCCTCTATTATCTCCAAGTCGTTATTTATCTATGATATTTCAGTTAGTCTAAGGTAATGGAATTCACGTGCGGAGAGACATGTGGGTGGTATGACTGAGGAGACTACATTGCCATCATCTGCAAAGCAATAAAGTGGATTTACTGTTTTATCTATGAGGTCATTTATGTAAATCAGAAAAAGTGTTGGCGAAAGGATTGCTCCCTGTGGCACACCAGCATTTATTTGGTAAGAGTTGGAGTTCCGACCATCCAGTGCAACATAAATGGATCTATCCTTAAGGTAACTTTCAAACCAAGTGCAAAGTCTCGGCGACAATCCCGTTGCTTTGAGCTTGTTGAGCAGATTTTCATGCCAGACTTTATCGAATGCTTTAGATATATCTAAGGCAATTGTTCTTGTTTCACCTCGCAACTCAATCGCTTTTGGCCACAAGTGAGTGACGTATGTAAGTAAATCGCCAGTTGACCTATATTTTCGAAATCCGTATTGCTTGTCGTTGATAATTTTGTACTTTTCCAAGTACTTGGTTAGGTGATTGTTCACAACTCTTTCCATTACTTTTGATATCACCGGAAGTAAAGCAATTGGTCTATAGTTTAACGGATCTGTCTTTTTTCCTTTCTTTGGAATGGGTTGTACTGCGGCAGACTTCCATGATGATGGATATACTCCTTGCCTATAAGATAAATTGAATAATTTTGCGAAAGTTGGGGTGAGTTCGCTAGCACAATTTTTGAGTACTATCGCGGGAATGCCATCTGGACCCATTGCTTTGTTTGTATCCAAGTTTTTAAGGGATTTTCGTATTTCTCTGTGACAAAAGGGTACCTCTGGCATACTGTGGGAAACCCTTTCAATGAACGGTGGAGTTTTTCCATTTGGCACTGTTAGGTTTGAGTTGGAGGAAAAGATTTTGGCCAGCATATTGGCTTTTTCCTCTGATGTTGTGGCTAAGTGAGTATTTTTATCTGTAAGTGGTGGTATGGATGACTTGGTGAAGTTTGATCCAACGGCTTTTGCAAGAGACCAAAAGGACCTAGAACTACTTGGACAATTCAGCAACCTGTTTTTTATTCTTTGATTGTATGTTTCTTTGGCGGTGTCAATAGTAATTTTGCAGCTATTTCGGGCTTGTATAAATTCTGTGTAGTTTTGAGCGGTTTGTTGTCGTTTCCAAAGGTTATATGCTCTGTGTTTTTTCTGTACAGCCGTTTGACACTGGCTGTTGAACCAAGGTTTTGCATTAGCTCTGCGTTTTATTGTATGTGGGATATATGCATCCATTCCAGATAAGATTACTTTTGTTATTTCGTTACAGCAAGTAGTGGGATCAGCTGTGTTAAAGCAAACCTCTTGCCATGGAAAATCCAGGTAAAACTGTTTAAGGTCATTCCATTTTGCCGATTTATAGTGCCACATTTTACGAGGAAGTGATTGTTGGCTTGGCGGTATGAACATTTCGCACTTTGTTCTTATAAGTTTATGATCGGATGAACCAAGTGGGGGATCTACTTGAATTGTGTACAAGTCAGGATTTGTAGTTAGGAACAAGTCTAAAAGCGCTGCAAAAACGCTGGTTAAAAATACACACTGGAAAAAAAAATTATAATTGCAGTTTTAAACACATTTTTTTGTTGTATATGAAAGAATTTATATCAAACATAAAAAAAATCAAATTGGATGCATTGAAGGCCGTGTTCCCTACCCCAAACATCTCAAAATAACGAGATAAAAATGTAAGAGTAAAGTAACCTAATTAAAAAATGTGTTTGAAAGAAAATTACATTTTGTAGAATTTAATTTTTTTTCTTGTACTTTCAGGAATTTTTGCCGAGAAGAAAGTAATCATTAACAAAATAGACCAGTGTACTGTGGACTATTAGGCAATAATAAATTAATTTGAACCATGCGTAGCTGCTGCTTATGACACAAACCCTTATGCACCATCGAAAATGTGCCCCGCTAGCCACTTCAACTTCAACTTACATACAAAACGAGCAGCAACGTCACAAAAAATAGTATTTAAATACCTAATGACTTAATAAATTTGAAATAAAGTAAAGTAAAACACATACACTAGTATATCTTTACCTGTATTTTTACCTGTATGGACGATAAAATGTCCTAAAAATTGAAATTTAAGACGACTTGTTCTTGAAATGGACCATATAGACCGGAAAAAAGAAGAAAACACGGAAAACTGATTTTTCTACAACTGTCTAATTTAGGCTTCTCCGTCACTTTAAACCCCTAGGTCATGGGATTCCGACTAAAAATCGTCCTAAATTTTAAACTACCTCCGGGGGGTGGTTTATCTCATTGTAACTTGAAAACAATCACGTTTTTGTTAATTTATTTGTTAAAAATGTAAAACTCAATCATATTTAGGAACGATATGACAAAATTTTATACGATTTTTAGCTTCAATTAACTATTACAGCGAGTTTTTTAGGGCAATGTACACAAGGCTGGATAAACCGTTTAGTACTAAATTCTTATATCTCTTTTATATTTTAGCATGTAGCTTTTAAACGATATTTGCCTTGACGAGGAAAGTAAAAAAAACGATCTTCAGATTAATATCCAAATAAACTCACACGCGATTTGTTTATTTGCAAATAATCTTTAAATGAATATAATAAAAAATGTTTTTATTTATTTATTTATTTATTGCCATACAGATATATTTAAGATGTACGTGCACCGAGATGACAGCAGATGACAATCCCAGTACTTAGTCCAGCAAGTGTCAGTCAAGTCCCTTTTACGTCATTTTAATAAATTTAAAAATATATTTTTCAGTTTCGCTTTGTTTGTGCAAGTTTTAGGTATAATAAAAATTACGAAATTAGAACACATTTTCCGACAATGTCAAGTTTGGGAAGTAAGTGTAAATTGAAAAATGTAATTCACTTAAATATCGTTGCATTTTCACTTAAACCTCGTTCATACAAACTTAAACCTATAGTTTAAACCATTTCTTTTCCGTTTTTTCCATTTTTTTTTACGAAATCCTTGCAGATTCTTATTTAAACCGGTTTTTTTCCATTGCGATATAACCTATGTTGTTATAATTAGTCCAAAATTCCATTAACTTTTATTAAGTTTGAAAGAAATTCAGTTAAAACGTTTCACAAAAGATAAACTAAAAGTTAAACATAAACCTAAACTTTAAACTTAAACCCTAAACCATCTTAGTAAATACTGGTGATAGTATTTAAATACCTTAGTACCTACTCAATACATTTGAAATAAAATAAAATAACCACATTTTTATATTAATTATAATCTAGAAATAAAAAATCTCAAAATATTTTTCTAATGCCTTGAACTTTTGGAGATTTTTGAATTGCTTGATGGAATTAAGAAGTTTTTCAAATGCTTTTATTGCCATATAATGAGGCGACTTTTCAAAGAACGTAGTTCTGTTGGTGGGTAAAGCCAAAGTGTGTATATTTCTGGTATAAATATGAAAATCGTTGGAATAGTTATCATGATATGAAGAAATTTTTCCCGGTTTTTCTTAACAAAAATAACTAATTATCTAAAGTATAGAGGGTGCTGTTAGAAGATGCAGTTGTTAAAAATATTGCTTGTCTAAAGTCCTTCTGTTTAATCGTAGCTTGGATCGAATGATTCGTTTTTGGGTTATAAATATTGTTTTTTGCTTCAGAGGTTGATTCCCAAAATAAAATACTGTAGGTAGTTTGTGATTGGACTGAGACAAAATAAAAAGTTTTTAGGCTACTTAAGTGACATTATATCCCTCAATCTTCTGATAATAGCACAAAAGCTATTTAGTTTTGATGCTAATGATGCGATGTGGGTTTCGCAAGTAAGTATTGGGCCAAACAACACACCTAGAAATCGGTTAGGTTCGCTTAGTGTTAGCGATTTCCCATTTAATGGATCATATGCAGAGGAGGCGTCAGTGCCAACCATTCTTATTGACATTAATGCTGTCTTCTCAAAATTATTTGCTAGACACCAGTTATGCATTCTTGTGGCTATTTTCGAGCATTTCCTTGACAATTTTCCTCAACACATCCGATTCCATTGCAGTTCTGTCATCAGCAAACTTGACAAGGAGGCTGGCCAATATTGATTCAGGTAATTCATTTACATAGCCAATAGAAAAAATAGGACACAAGATTGAGCCTTTTTTGATGTTTTTTGACTTACATTAACTGTTTGTTGTGTCAACGTGAGATAGGACCAAATCAAATTGGCACCCACTCCGAAACGAACCAAACCGATCCGAACTCCATATGATTATTGTAGTATATGGTGTCAAAGGCCTTGGAGAGATCGAAGAACAAGACTCCCTCTCCCTCCAATCTAGCTTTTCCGTTATGAAGGTTATAACTTGGTAAATTGCAAGTTCCGCTGAACTAAATTGTAGAAAGCCATACTGATAAACGGAAAATACTAGACGCCGAGAGAAGAACTCCAAGAGCCTTGTATAAATCTCCAAAATCTTCGACACAGCTAGTAGGATTAAGATTGGTCTATAATTTTTGGGATCTGACCATTTTCCTTTTTTTTTTTAAATAGGGATTGTTTTAGCTATTTTGAGTTTTAAAGGAAATATCCCAGTTTCAAAGAAAGAGTTTATTATCTCAACTAGAAGATCTGCGATATAGTGGGCTATATGCTTTAAAAGAAAGACTATACCAATAATTACTCATTGCACTTCTTCTTCTTCAAGTGGCATTATAACCCCTGCTGGGTCTTAGCCTGAATCACCAGAGCCCTCCATCCAGCTTCTTATTCCCATATTCTTTGTGTCATTTTGGACGTCGTTAACCTTTTTCGTGGTCTTCCTTTTACTCTAACTCATGATATCTATCTATCTATCTTTCTATTTACTCTTCTTCATACAGGTCTCCAGGTCATTATTTTTCTTGTATTGGTATTCTTGTCTCATCCATTATTTGTACATGTCCCAACGAAGCAATACTAGTTGCACTAGTATAATTATTATCATTTAATGATACTTAGGTACCGATTCTCGTATTGCTCAGATATTGTGGTGACCAAATAAATTCTTGTCTTTATGCAGATTTTAATTTCGAATTTTATGCGCTAACTATAGGCTGACAAAATGACAGGCCAGCTATAGATAGGTAAATTTAGTAATTTATAGTTATGGGAAAGTCAGCGGGCACTAAAATAATAATATGTATGTTTACGTTGGGTGCTCGCACACAGGTGCAGATCTAAACAAATATGATATATCGGGTTCGAAAAGGTTCTTTCTCTTAAAAGTAAGTGGTGCTTTATGTGCTCATTAATAAAAACGGTCTTGTGACTGGCAAATGAATTGCCTTAAAAAGTAGTCTACCAATTTATGAGACTTAAACATTCTTACTATAATTTAAAGATAATTACATACACTAAAACATAAATGGATCCATGACGGATCTGATAACTTCCTAGCTAGCCTTTTAGCACACTTCAAGTTAAGTCATGATATCTATCTATCTATCTTTCTATTTAGCCTTCTTTAATCCATCTTTGGACATAGGTCTCCAACAATATCTTCCACTCTTCTCTGTCTGTCGCCGGGGTCTTCCCCTACTTCTTTTATTTTTCCAAAGTCTCCAGCTTACAATACATTTGTTCCATCGGTCATCTTTCTGTCTGATATTATGACCGCCAAATTTCTATTTTAATGTTGCTACTTCTCCTCTGACATTCCTTACTTTTGTTTTATTTCTTATCTATTTATTCTATTTTCTATCTGTTACATGTAACATTTGTCTTTCCGTTGATCTTTGGGCATTTGTTACCTTATCCATGTTTAATTTTGTAAGTGTCCAGGTCTGGGATCCAAAGGTAAGTAGAGGAAGAATACATTGGGTATACACTTTCGTTTTGAGATACGAAGGATATTTTTTATTTCTTAATATGTAGCTTAATTTACCGAATGCTGCCCAGGCCAATCTTACTCGTCTCTTGATTTCAGCTGTTTGGTTTTCTTTTTTCAGTTTAATATTATTATTAAAACCATGATATATCAGATACAGAAATTATTGAGCAAAATAGGATCAACTATACTCCGAAAACTGCATATCGATACAATGCAAAAAACTGTCATTAGCATTAATGAATTTTGACTAAAATCTAATCAGCTCGTTAGAGTATCGAACACTATTTTACATGAAAATTTTACGTACCTTCTCTAGCCTTTTCTTTGCAATTGAAGAGCAATGAAATTGTTGTTTTAGTAGGTTTTATATAAATATTGCTATTTTTTTTTTAATAATTTTTTTTAAGGTCAATATTGAGCAAAAAGACGTCACACAAGCGGTTTTACTAAAATTGGAGACAAACACCTGACGACTTAACATTTAGTCGTAGACAGAAGAAACTATTCATCCCAGTTTTATGTTTTAATGTACATATGTACTTCTGCAAAAATTGACCAGGGCAATTCAGGAAACTGATTCTCCAACCTTTGAATATTACCAGTGTTTTCCGTAGAAAGTTGGCATCAAAGTCTTTTCGGTATGCCTGTTTTTTTTAAGTGATTTAACAGTTGCAATCAAATGTTAAAAATTTCATACCGTACGCTGTACTACAATGTCCTTTAAACTAGACAACAATTTAAAAAATATATTTTTTTTCTTTTCAGGAAATGCTATGGGCTGAGTGGTAAAGAAAAATCTTGAAAAAGCAATAAAGGTAAGTTAAGTTTTACTCTATACTTCGGACCCCCTCTCCCCCGTTCCGTGGGTACTGGCGCCCCATTGGTGCCGTAAACTTTATTAAGTAGCAAGGTCGGCAAATCGAGGAGGCGGCAAATCGGCTATCTAATAAAAAAAAGAGTAAACCTTTTTTTTAAATCTCAAACAAGTTTTGTGGCTTATTGGATAAAAAAGGAGTTTTTGTTTCCCTCATTTGGTGGGTAGCTTGAAAGCTTAACCTGACGGGGGTCCAAGATCTAATGGACACCTAATAAGTGTTGACAGTTAACTGTTTCGTCCTTATGGGACTCCTCAGAACACTGCTTGGTCAATGTGACACTCTTGCGAAGGTAATTAGACGATTTTGTCTCTAATCCTATGTAAATAGTGAGAAAACTCTCACAAGAAGATAAGGTGAAAATAAACTGCTATACATATCGATCAATAAAAAGATCGATTACAAATAAAAAGAAACAAACTAATCCGTGACCTACGACAGCTCTTCTGCCTTTCAGGCCAGATCAACGCTTATTGCGTTTTTACCCGGCATCAAGATACGTGAGCGTCAATCAGCGGAATTTTTAAGGCAAATTATACTAAAAAACGTGAAATTTAGTACCCGGGAATTTAAAAATCAAACAAGTTTCGTTTTTATTTTTTTTATGCCACAAATTTTTTTGTAGGCCCTTTTCAGCCTTCGACACCCCCCCCCCCCCCGCCCCTTAAGGCACGCTACGCCGCTGCTTTGCAATATTGGCCATCTTTTTGCGTTGTAGACATTATATCCACACAAAACTTAAAAAATATTATTTTCCAATTGCAGCTTTGTTAAGCCAAAATAATACATCTTTCTTTAAATCATTTAAAAAGTTTTGTGTGGACATATAACGCAAAAAGATGGCCAATCACAGTATACTAATTATTTATAGTAAGGAAAGCACCCCGGTCTTGTTATAATACTGTTATACATACCCCCTGTATACATTATATCGAGAGGCGCTTATTACAGACCTTCACCCCTGGTATAAAAATATTATGTACAGACTCATGTGCTGTCGCCATGGACACTAACCGCTACTCTCGGTATATGTTTTTGATTATGACTGACATTCGCAAAACAGATAAAAATATGGCATTTTTCATTTGTGGTTGCAATTTTTCGTGATTTTTCGACTTTTTACCTTATTTTTAAAAGTGTTTTTTGCTAAATTGTGGCCTATCGGTAATTGAGAAATTAAAAGAAAACAATTTTGTGTTGTTGGGTGCGAAGACTATGTTAGCAAGCGCCATTCCCAAACGGAACCTAAAAAAAATACTTCGGCAAAAAAACTAACTTTGACGAAAGACGAAATTCACAAATATATAGTGTGTGATGGACACGTTGAACCTGGACGGAGTTTTAAATGTGTAGTTTTAAATTTTAATATTTGAAAAAACACAGATTATTTCACTATACTTATATACAGGGTCCGGCAGAATGATCTCCCTAAATAAAAACGCCATTGTAAATGCTATTTATATTTCATTTTTTTCGGTACACAGTCGAAGCTGATTTCTGAAAGTTTCACTCGTGCAGTAACTCTAAAGCGATATTCCTGTAATTTCTTGGTGTATTGCTGCTTTCAATTCGTCAATGGTTCGGGAATAGTGTTCAGATATTCCCAAAGTATCTAGAACTAACGCATGCCTACCAAGAGCGAAGTGAGTACGAAAAGTTCTTTGTGTCGTAATCACAGATTCGTTACCTACTTTTGATTAATGTCTCGATAACGAAGACACGATGGCAAGGTAATGGCAAGCCGCGAGCTACCAACCAACTACGCTAAGCTTCCCCTCTCTTGAGTGATCCAGGCACAGTGGCAGTGCAAAATATGGGAGATCATTATGCCGAGCCCTATTTAATTAAATGAATAACCGGCAATATTCACTTTACTTAAGTTACATTTTTTTATTTTTCATGAAAAAACAATTTAAAAAGTTTTCGTTTAACAACATTATTAAGTATAAAGCATTGTAAAAGTATACATTATTAATTTAAGTTAACTTAGAATGTGTCAATATTTTCTATGCACTAATAAAAAGGAAATTACTGTAGAATATTCGTCAAAAAGCCTTTTTTTAACTAGGAAATTAGCCTCTCAAGGAAATTTATGTACCTAAATGAATGGGAAACAAACTTTTAAACCTTATAGATTGAATAAAAATTTAACTTTCCTTTTTTTTTATTGCTAGTAGTCATTAATTTAAACATTCTTTGATTAAGCTTCCTTATTGATTTGTGTTTATAGAGTATTTTTAGGCAAATTTAGCTTTGACACAAAATAACTCATTCTTATCAGCGCGCATCGTTTAAATTTAAAACTATGTAATTGACGAGCAGAATGAGTTTTTTAGTGTTAAAATTTAATTTGATAAAAACTGTTCAAAACACTATATTAAAAGATGTAGCTTGATTGGATAATGATTTCATTGATGGCTATGAGCATACGGTATACAATAATTTGAAAAGCCATCCTGTAGCTTAGAGACAAACTGCGCAAGCGTTATATTGTTTCAAATCCCCCTGTAAATGTTTAGTACGGTTCACAAAGTTGAAGAGGCGCTGATTCGTGCACGACACCCCGGTATACTGCGCCAATTTAGTAATACAACTCCCATCGTGTAAGTGTCTGGTCTATCTCTGTCATTCGTCTATGTGGCCAATATTGCAAAGTATTTTTAAACAAATTATATATATATAATAAAAACTATTGTATCTAAGTCAAAAATAAGAAAAACCTTCAAACAAAATTTAGATTTTTTGATCTAGAATTTTAAAACCTACGACTTAAGACCCTTTGGTAAACACTGGTGTTACAGTTATCGACAATTCTTAATACATACATTGTAATACAAAACTTCCTTATTATATGACGGAAAAAATTTAATCGATGTTAAAAAAAATGCTATTTATGAAGCATTTCTTTAGTTAACTAATTACTTTATTTGAGTTTAATTCCTACTTATTAAGTGTAATTTTGTTAAGAACTGGAGCAAGACAAAAATGTTCACGAATCATTCTTGTAAAGGACGTTTTTGTAATTCTCTCGAATTAGACATAACGTACCTAATTCCTTCGATTGCCATAGCATAAATATCTACATAGTTGAACAAAGATTCAGTGCAAGTCATTGCTTAGATTGGCAATAAGATGAATTGCTAGGAAACGTTTTACAAAAGTAGCCAATCATAGGATTAGAACAGGTCAGTTTTGACTGATATTTTATCTAAAAGAGTTTTTTAATTCAGCTTTTCAGGCAGTACTACACATAAATGAATGTATGAATGTACGGTAGTGGCGGTTAGCACCCTTAAAGGATCTAACCTGGCACCTAGGTAGCCTTTCTGGGCCCGTTGTCCACCACGTACCTACTGTGTTCGACTCCGATATTAATTTAAATACTATCTAGTATATAGAACCCAGTAGACTTAAAATTTTATTTTAGGCCAGAAACTTAGTCATCATAATATACCACATAATGCTATGGTTGTAGCCTTAGAACACTGATGGGTCATAAACCTGTTGACATAACCAACAAGGTACAGAGAGCAACAATGTGCCCGCACTAGCTGCTAGCTCCAAATAGGCACTCCATATACCCTGTCCCATGTGGTGATTTCCTGAATGGCCAGACCACCGAATCCATTCAGAGAATTACCAGAAACATCTTAGAAAGCTAAAGAAATTCAGAAGACATTCGCTCTTAGAAAAGGTATTAGAAATACCTAAATTTATTTTGTAGTAATTTTTACATTAAAGGTGCATAGTTGGGTTACTATTATCTACTACAATACCGCAAATTCTAATAGTGGTTTCAGACATATTTTCAAAGGTCATAATTTAAAAACTGAACATTCAAATTAATAAAACCTTAACGTACTTACAATAAATATCTAGTGGGATTATTTTGCAAAAGTTAACATATTTGTCTTTAAGAAATTAAATTAAAATAACATAAATGTTTCAAAAAATTATATTTTTTTACAGGCCTCCTAATAAATAAGAGCCTACTGCTTACATTTACCTACTTTAAGCAAAAAAAAACTATATTTTATATATTTTTCTCAAATAAACGCATGTTAGAAAGAAAAACTCCAAAAACTTAAAAATTGAAGAAGAACAATAAATATTTTCTCTTTTATCGCCCTAAACAGAGAAGACAGACAAACAGGAGTATTTTGACTCATTTTTTAGTTTTTAGTTTTAAACCAAAGTTACAAAAATTCGAAAAAGTCTTAGTTTTTTTTGTAGACCCTTTATAAAATTGTTAAGATTTCGGAAGAGAAACCTGAGATAAAAAATTCAACTGATTGCAATACTCAACTTTACGCCATTTTGCTTAATAAGTACTTATGTTTTTTTGTTGGCAACTAATATCTCAAAAACTAGACATCGAAACTTAAAAAAAAAAGTTACATACAGTCGAACCTCTATAACTCGAACTTCAAGGGACAATCAAAACAGTTCGAGTTATGGAGAGTTCGAGTTATAGAAACTCGAGTTAAAGAGGTTAAAATACATCTTAAAAGTGCAGGGACCACTTGAAAGGTTCGAGTTATAGAGAGGTTCGAGTTATAGAGGTTCGAGTTAGAGAGGTTCGTCTGTATTTTTTACTACTTAATAGTATAACATACTAAAAAGTTCGCTTAAGGTCCATGGTCCTATATATTTCGTACGGGGTTCTAATCTATCAAAATTAAAGAACTAAAATTAATGTATGGTTAAAGAAAGTATAGGAGAGGACAGGAGAATTTTTAATCCAAGTTTAGATGTTTTAAATCATTTTCGACTAATGGCAGAAAAGTAACAAAAAGGCAAGTAAGGGGCGTCCGGTAGAGGTGTTGATTTTTGTTACTTTTTAATAATCGTTACTAATAGTGGCGCACCCAGGATTATGTCTTGGGGGGGGGGGTCGAAGCCTCATGATTTCGAATTTTAAGCTATTTTTTGTATTTTTTTATGAAATATGTGGAAAATATGGCCCCTCCCAAGCCTGGGCCCCCCCTGGGTGCGCCCATGTACTAATCGTTACTCGACTACTAAGTAATCATTTTATATATTCGTTACTATCGTTACTTTGATTACTGTAACTGTATTTAATTCAATCATACAATTAGAGCAAAATTCTCGGACTGTCGTTAATTCGAAGATCATTTACTTGTAGGTACATAATATATTTGTGTTGTTGATATTATGGAAATATTCAATTGAAATTTTCAAAATGTGGGCTAAAATTTAAAAAATAAAGGTAGGATCTCTTCTGTGTACAACTTTGTTTTAAAAATCCAATGCCTCACATACAAAGAAATACATACTTGAAATCTAAAAGTAAATAAAAATAGAGACAAAAATAACAATCTTAGACGAGAACTGAACTGATTTTGGATTACCGACTTTCGAGTGATTACTAAATACTAAAATAATCGAGGAAATCAAAGTAACGAAAGTAATCATTTAATTTTCGGACCGGAATTCGATAATCCGTTATTTGTCGAGTAACGAGTACTTAAGTAACAAATAGTTACTTTTCCAACACCTCAAGCGTCCGGTGTTCAAAAGACTTTAAAAGCCTTAAGGTCACGGAATAAAAAGTCCCATCAACAAACTTATATTTAAATTATAAGACAAAAAATGTAAGAAACTGTTACCTTTTACATTAATGGTTTTATTCAAAAACTAAAGAAATTCAATAGGCAAAAAGTTTAAGGGGCACAGGGGCTATTCCGCGAGTAAGCGTACTTAAAATCACAAAGGACCGAATCCAAAAAGTAGATCAACCAGAGTCTGATATTATACTATTGGTGGCATATTGCTGCAAAACAATGACAATGCTTAAGAAAGTTAAAACAACTCAAGATTCACAAGAAGATTAAGATGAAGAAGTAAGAAACTGGATTGAAGTAAGATAACCAAAGAGGCCAAAATCAATAATGGTTCTAGTGCCAAAAGAAGAAATGTATTTTCTCGCTGTCGCATATCGCATAGCTTTGCGAGATGATAGATGATGTGAACTTTTTAATTTTATTATTTTTATTATGGTATGCGTTGTCATATCATTTATAAATCTTCCGGCAAAAGGCTTACGACGTATAATAACTGCAACTGCTCATTCGGTTGCTGTAGATCCATACGATTCGACGATGGTATCGTTATCGCGATACACATAAAATGTATTAACTTCATTCTAGGTCTATAATCGACCCCGCTATCGATCTTCGCTCCTTGGCCGAGCAACTGCCCATTAAAGTATTTACTATAGAGAAAAGGAGTCAATGCTTGCAGGGTCGTGCATATAATGCCAAGACATGGGGGGGGGACCATGAAGATCTGTGAATCGGCCATTTTGTGGTTAACTTCCCTAAATTATTCTCCGAGACCAGCATATTAAATAGACTACTCACAATAAAAAAATTATGTACTTTTTTACCATCTACAAATATTTTAGTTTCAACCTACATCATTTAGTACCAAGATTATACATATATATATATATATATATATATATATATATATATATATATATATTTATCGGTTTCACAACGTTCTACGTCTTCCGATACCCAATCTCCACTCGTTTCTGTTTGCCCATTATTCATCATCTAGGCCTCTTATTCTTATTTCACTGTCTATTCGTTCTCTCCAGCTTCTCCTTGGCCGTCCTCGTTTTCTTCGGCCAGTTGGTTTCCATTGTACTATTTGTTTAGGTAGTCTTTCATCATTCATTCTTTGTATATGTCCGTACCACACCAGTTCTTTTGTTCTTATATCATCCACTAAAGTACGTTCACCCACTGTCATAATTTTTCTTATTCTTTGATTTGTAACTCTTCCTCATTTTGATTTCCCTGCTGCTCTTCTCCAATAGTCCATCTCGGAAAGCATTTTTTCTGTTCTATCCTTGATTGACCATACTTCTGAGCCGTGTGTAATAATACTTTTTACAATCACAGGACTGAATTCGCTGCCCGGTATTTAAGATTAGATCCTGTTTCATTCCACCGATACACATAAACTCTGTCTTATTGAGATTTATTTACTCTCAATAAGTACCAAGATTGTCTTTAATAATTGTGTATCTTATGGACACTAAAATAATAAATTAAATGTCCTGCCAAACATCTATCTGACCGCAGAACACACCTATAATTATATTAAAAGCTGAAGCTGATCTACATCACTAAATACCAAGACGGTTTTTAATTATTGTGTGTCATATGTACCCTCAAAATATAGATTGACTATCTTGCCAAATATTCGCCTGAACGAAGGACTGGCACACGTTCTATAATTATATTTGAGGCTGAGGGTTTTGTACATTATACCTAAATGGTTTTTAATTATTGTGTGTCATATGGACCGTCGAATACTAAATTGAGAGAAATAGATAGCTGTAAGAGAAGTACGCATCCGAATTTCATGGGGACACAATAAAAAAATCATTTACTTTTTACCTACTACAAGATTGCAAAAGGATAGATACTTAAATTTTTAGTTATCAAAAGTATTAGAACAATCTTAACACAATTGTTTTCTAAAATGTAAAATTAGGAAGTACGACTTACTTCTCTTTACCAAACCAACATGGCCTAGTCTATTATAATCGATCGATAGTTACGTCTGGTAATATAGTAGGCTCTTTGAAAGAGTCCTTTTAGTTTTGAGGGGCGCATTGTTTTGTATTCTTTGGTCGTGACGTTTTTAGTAGGTAGATGCATTATTTATTTTTGTGAAGGCGCCTTGATTTTCTATGATAGCTATTGGGATTTTATAGGCTGCGCCTTTGTGATTCTCTAAACACATTCTGCAGCGCGGTGGCGCTGTAAGAATGAGACAGACAGAACAAGAAGACGTCGCGTGATTTGTTCGCATTTTATTTTATGCATACAAATATTCATGTGTCCCATGCAAGCCTATGCATTACTTGGTTAGAGTTCGTTTCTGACGATATTATTTTTCATTTTCCCAAAAATCGCTGCAATTAAAATAGAACATGTTCTATATATAACGCGCATCCAAAAAAGTTCAAAATCACGTTGTTTGAAACGCCAAAACGTAATCGCAGCAACAAAATATCGAACATCATCAGAAACGGCAAAAAAAGAAATTCTGCTCACTATAGAGAAGGGTGGATCTGCAAATTAACAAATTTGTGGAGAATCGAAGCTTTAGTTTTTCCAAAAAGCAAAAGCATTTATAATTGAATATTTATAACAAATAATGTAATTTACTGCATTTTTAGGTTGAATTTGTCCGCAAAATATAAAATAATTTAGGATTAAATTGGTACCAAAAAAAATACATTTTGTTTTTTTTGCTCTCTACCGCCAGAATTGTCTTCATTTCATAATTACCTATCATTACTTTCTTAGTTTTTTTTAAATTTCTTGATGTTTTCTTTGACTGATTATGATTTAGAGAGAGAGGGATCTTTTGGACTTGCATCAGATGTATCTACCAAAGTAGTGAAAGCGAAAACTGTGTGCGACTTTAAAAACAATTCCATTGTCCTTAAAAACATTTGAATGAAAACCGTCAAATTAAATTAAATACTCTGCCAATATATGGGCCCCTAAGCTCACACTAGGTACTCTAGTTATAGTGTACGTGTGAGCTAATATAACTAATAACTGAAATATATTTTATTCAACTCCAGACTAAATTACCTTTTGTTTGATACCACACAAGCCATGTTTTGACTTAAACTCAAATTTTTGAAATCTACCCCCACCCTTAAAAAAAACAAAAACTATAAAGTATTTTGTTAAACTCCGGACTCAATTACCCTTCGTTTGATATCACACATGCCATATTTTCACTTAAACTCTAATTTTTGAAATATACCCCCACCGTTTTTTTTAAATAAATTAAAATGTATTTTGTTTAACTCCAGACTCAAATACCTTTCGTTTGATATCACACACGTCATATTTTCACATAAACTCTAATTTTTGAAATCTACCCCCACCCTTTTATTTGGTTTGTGTTCGATGGATTTTGTTCATTTTTAAATGGGACCATCTCGACCCAAGACCCAGCCTAGGTACCAAATTTCATTAAAATCGGCCAAGCGATTTTTGAGTTATGCGCGTTGGTCGTTACAGACAGACATACAGACATTCAGACATACAGACATACAGACATACAGACATACAGACATACAGACATACAGACATACAGACATACAGACATACAGACAGACAGACAGACATACAGACAGACAGACAGACAGATGGCGCAACACAAAAGTTTTAAAATCATCTAAAACGCAAAGATATATAAAATTTTTTGAAATCGGAGCAACTTTTTTTTTCTCGAAAAAATTAGGAACACCATAGCTCACACTACTATAGTATAGTATATGTGTGAGCTAAAAAACTAGGTTCTATTTTTAAGTTTTTAATGTGTTTTTTATTATCATAAGTCTTAAGTTTTATTAAAATAATAATAATTTTAATGAAACTTTAGTTACTCATTACCTTGGTAAGTAATTTTTAAGGCTTGTTTCCATCTTGCGAATTTTTGCTTACTCTGTTTTAATTAGGCGTACACGCCACTGGCTTCGACTAAACTACCGCGTGCTCGATAGTTAGGCCCCCCAGAAATAATAAATCACATCAGGTTATGGAGGCAGGGCTCCAGTTACAGTAAAGCTGCAGCTCAGATATTAACTAGATCATTGTCTTCAATGTGTTACAGATGTAACCCGATGTTATGATGCTTGTAGATAATGCTTATCATGCCCGTATGTCTTGCGAACTTCTCCAAGCTGAACGAAATGATTTTGAAATCTATGAAGCGGCAAGATGTCTGATTTACAGGCTGTTCCAAATTAATTCTTCACCATAGCTACACGGTAAAAAAATGGATAGCTACATACTAGGTAGGTCTCGTCAAATGTACAGACGACTTCTGTCCGTTTTTTTTTGCATGCGATTTTTTTCGTATGCGCTTTTTACTTTGCGCATATTTCTTCTGCGTTTTTTTCGTATGCGCTTATTATCGGGAGTCTAATAAAGCCAACAAAAATATTTTTCTTAGCCTTTAACATGCCTGTAGCAGCTACCAGCGTTTATACCTAATATATTTTTTCGAGCTCCCGGTAATTACCCCAGTAACAGCCCCCCCCCCCCCCGTAAAACCGCCGGTAGCAATAAACAAAACTGTGTAGGCCGTTTAAACCCATAGAATAGAACACGAATAGTATTTATTTTCATATGCAAAATTACATAGAAAATGAGTAAAAAAGAACAAAATAAATCTAATTTAAGGTTAAATAAGTAAATTAAATTAAAAAACACCAAATGACTTATTTAAATTTCACGTCGTCAGGTATGGGTTAAATATTTATTCAATGTTTTAAATAAGCTGTTTACTGTTTTTATCTAAATCTAATTTTTTAAATATTAATTTTTTCAAGGATTTTAAAAACCACTGAGTGAGTTGAGATTAGACCAAAATGGCAAAATTTTGAAAATTCATATTTTACAAACTATACAGTTTATCAAAAAAAGCACCGAGTTGCAGTATGGTAGGGCCATAGTGATTCGAAAAAACCACTGAGTGAGTTGAGATTCCAAAAAACGTCATTAAGCAATTTTTAGTATGGGGAAACCCATAAGATCAAAATGGCAAAACTTTGAAAATTCATATTTTACAAACTATACAGTTTATCAAAAAAAGCACCGAGTTGTAGTATTGTGGCGTCATACAGATACGAAAAACCACTGAGTGAGTTGAGATTCCAAAAAACGTCAATTAGCGATTTTTAATATAGGGAAACCCATAAGACAAAAATGGCAAAACTTTGAAAATTCATATTTTACAAACTATACAGTTTATCAAAAAAAGCACCAAGTTGCAGTATTGCGACGTCATACAGATACGAAAAAACCACTGAGTGAGTTGAGATTCCAAAAAACGTCATTAAGCGATTTTTAGTATGGGGAAACTCAAGACCAAAATAGCAAAACTTTAAAAATTCATATTTTACAAACTATACAATTTATTAAAAAAGCACCGAGTTGCTGTATTATGGCGTCATAGAGATACGAAAAAACTACTGAGTAAATTAAGATTCCAAAAAACGTCATTTAGCGATTTTTTGTATAGGGAAACCCATAAGACCAAAATGGCAAAACTTTGAAAATTCATATTTTACAAACTATACAGTTTATCAAAATAAATTGGTAAAAATTTTTTTTAAGTCACAAGCTTTTATAAAATGCACTAAAAATTAAAAAATAATTTTCTAAAATTCTAATATTATCATAATAATAAAAGCGATGGCCGACTTATGGAAATTTTGACGATGTTAGCACGATAAGATATCCGTATCAATTAAATATTACTATTTGCAAGAATTAATCTAGCAGAAAAATGCAGAGGTACCAAACCCACCAAACCCGACCCAAGATACCCCAGCATTTCTCTGACATAGGTATGGTAGGTAAACATATTTTTGATGACCTGCTATGTTGAATATTCTTTAAGTGTTTAGATCACAAATTTAGAATAACTTATGATTTGATTTGCGGCCATCGCTTTTATTATTATGATAATATTAGAATTTTAGAAAATTATTTTTTAATTTTTAGTGCATTTTATAAAAGCTTGTGACTTAAAAAAATTTTTTTTACCAATTTATTTTCTTTTTTTTAGTCTCAGCTATCTACTCTATTAAATGAAAATATTTGTTCAATAACAGAACAGAAGTGTTTATTCTAGATTATAATGAAATCACTGATCGTGAGTTGTTTGGAAACTCATTTTTCTATTGGGAGAAGGAGAGGGTGGGGGTAGAGGTAGAAATATATTTTTTGTTTGGGCTGTATTGCCATCGGACCTTTATGCATATACCAAATTTTATAAAAGTCATTTGAAGCGAAGTGTGTCCAAAACGCATTTTTTATGGAAGGGGGTGGGGGGTAGGGGTGGGAGGACATTTTTTCATTATTGTTGTATTGTCACCGGACCACTGTATGTATACCAAATTTCATCCAGATCGGATAATGGGAAGTGTGTCAAAAACGCATTTTTCTATAGATGGGGGTGGGGGTAGGAGTGATAGGATTTTTTTTTCAATGTTGTATTGTCATCGGACTACTATGTGAATACCAAATTTCATCCAGATCGGATAATGGGAAGTGTGTCAAAAACTCATTTTTCTATGAAAGAGGGTGGGGGTAGGGGTGGGAGGATATTTTTTTCTTAATATTGTATTTTCATGGGACCACTGTGTGTGTACCAAATTACATCCAAATCGGATAATGGGAAGTGTGTCAAAAACGCTTCACAAGATTTGATAGATAGTTAGTTAGATAGTTAGATAGTTAGATAGTTAGATAGTTAGATAGTTAGATAGTTAGATAGTTAGATAGTTAGATAGTTAGATAGTTAGATAGTTAGATAGTTAGATAGTTAGATAGTTAGATAGTTAGATAGTTAGATAGTTAGATAGTTAGATAGTTAGATAGTTAGATAGTTAGATAGTTAGATAGTTAGATAGTTAGATAGTTAGATAGTTAGATAGTTAGATAGTTAGATAGTTAGATAGTTAGATAGTTAGATAGTTAGATAGTTAGATAGTTAGATAGTTAGATAGTTAGATAGTTAGATAGTTAGATAGTTAGATAGTTAGATAGTTAGATAGTTAGATAGTTAGATAGTTAGATAGTTAGACAGAACATCTGAAGCTAAATATAAAAAAAAAGCTTGTAAAAAAAAAAGCTTGTAATAAAAAGCACCGAGTTGCAGTATTGTGGCATCATACAGATACGAAAAAACCACTGATTAAGTTGAGATTCCAAAAAACGTCATTTAGCGATTTTTAGTATAGGGAAACCCATAAGATCAAAATGGCAAAACTTTAAAAATTCATATTTTACAAACTATACAGTTTATCAAAAAAAGCACCAAGTTGGAGTATTGTGGCGTCATAGAGATACGAAAAAACCACTGAGTAAGTTAAGATTCCAAAAAACGTCATTTAGCGATTTTTAGTATAGGGATACCCATAAGACCAAAATGGCAAAACTTTGAAAATCATATTTTACAAACTATACAGTTTATCAAAAAAAGCACCGAGTTGCATATATACGTTATTAAGACCCTAATTTTAGCTTATCTTTCCCCCTTTAAATGAAACAAATCTCTCCAACACCTTTTATATCTACTTGTAACATACACATTTGCTTTATTAACCCATTGTTGTTAAACAGCTAATTTAAATGTAATACCCTATTGTATAAATGCCCCTTTAATATACGCTATTCTAACAACATAAAGGTTAGGCGTAAATAATGCCATATTTGATATTGTTCAACATTATTCCAAAATTGGTTTATAATGCCGATGACACGCCGGGTTGTATTGGTTTCAAAATCGACATTACCATGACTAATTTTAAAATTAAGTTTTTTTTTGGGTAAGTCTTTTATGTAGATTATCTATTATGTTTGTATTTAAGTAATTTAATTTCCTATTTTGTATTAATTATAGTTTTTTCTAAGTTTGTTTACAATAATTTGTGGTTTAAATCATGACCATTTTTCTTTGTATTTTTATTCAATTGAATTTCAGAATAATTTAGAATTGCACAGCGTCGAATTAGCTCCAAAAGGGTCTAATATCAGATACCTCAATAAATAAATACCATATAAAACTGTCATTTATAGTGCTTTTAGAATACCTTTTATTATTTTATTTATTGCTAATAAATAATTTTAAGGGTGAAACCTATATACTATTTCTTATATTTTGCAAATAACTCATTTTTGCGCTTTTTAAAACAGGCATATAAAGATCTTAAAGATATTTATTAAAGGATCACTATAATTTTCGCAACAAAATGATTATAATACTCATATATAATATATTTAAAAAAAAAACAATTTACTGACAGTCTTAGGACAAACTAATATCAATCATACATACATAAAAGCCATAAAAGATTTATACAAAGTGTCAAAATCTAAAATTAAAATTGGAAATCGACTTTCAAAAGAATTCCAGTTAACAAAAGGCTTAAGACAGGGATGTTGCATCTCTCCAACTCTTTTTAAAATATCTATCAGTAGCTCTAAAAAACTGGAAACGTAAAGGACACGGCATGGGAATACAAGTTAACGACCGATTTTCCATATACACACTACAGTTTGCTGATGGCCAAGTAATTGAAGCTAATGATAAAGGAGACATGAAGTATATGTTGAGAAAGTTAACGGAAAAAAACCAAAAGTGGGGGTTAACAGTGAACGTGGACAAGACGCAGTACTTACGTTTTGGAAACGAATCAAGTGAGTTAGAACTAGACAATGGACAAACAATATCTCCATGCAATGAGTAGGTATACTTGGGTTTCACATTTGATAAGACAGGAACAGACTGTAAAGAAATGGAAAAATGAATAGTAAAAGCAAAAAAGATTATTGGATGTCCTAACAGTATTTTATGGAGCAGAGAGATAAAAAAGAATGTTAAATTTAACATTTATGGTGAATGCATGCTGGTGTAGAGACTTGTCGCGTTACAGAGAAATAAAAAGATCAATGAGAATATCTAGAACAGATGATATCAGAAATGAGATCATAAAAAAATAATGAGAATTGAGAGAAGCATAACGGATGACTCGAATCACTAAAAGGCAACTGATATGGTGCGGCCATGTACAACGGATGAAAGACGCAAGATTACCAAAGCAGGTCCTAGAATGGTAACCAATAGGACGCAGAAAAAGATCGCATCCTAAACTGGCAACAGTCAATGCAAAGATCAATGAGTCAAAAAAACCTGACAGAAGATAATTATCAGGATCGAGGAGGGAGAACGTAGAAAAACGTTCTAAACCGACAAAGTAATTTTATTTATTTTCATTTATTTCATTTATTGACGGACAAAATGCCCATTTTTTAAAAAAGGTATAGAATAAAAATACAGAAAAGAAAATTGTACTTAGTACATAACATAAATAAACTAAAAATACAGTGAGGTAATAAACCAAAGTTAAGGTACCTGGGAGAGTTGATTTAAAAACTGTTTTGTAGACCCGAAAAAATCAAGAGAGGGACTTTGATTTGCCAATGACATACTTCTGGAAAAGAATGAATTTTTTCCATAGAACGCTGAAAAGGAATATGAAAAAGATAATGATTTCGAGTATTAACTTGAGGAGCATTTAGAGTTATTTTACTAGTAAGGCTCGGGCAGTCTACTAAAGAGTTTAAGATTTTGAAAAGTAGTTGAAGGTCATGGTGTTCTCTTCTTGTTGACAAAGGAATAAGATTTAATCTTTGATAGAGAGTTTCATAGGTAGGTCAATTCATTGTTGAAAAATTTAAAATTAATGTACTGTAGAAACTTTTTTTGAATTCTTTCAGTAATGGTAGTTATTTTTTCTATGCCTGCTTATCTATACTAATACACGGCAAAAAATTTTGTCTAGAATAAAAACACGTTCTTTTCTTGAATAAATTGGTTTACCTTAAAACAATTTGTTTTGAATTAAAATATTTCTTTTTAGTTCAACGCAACGTTTAATCTTGAAATGAAACTTTATTTTTCTTTTCCAAATGTTTTGTTTCAGTATATTCCATTTTGTAACAAAGCAAATTGTCTTCATATAAGTAATATTTTGCTTCCAGAGAAAACGATGCCTTAGATTAATTCAGTTCTAATTTATAATAAAAAATTTCTGTTTAACATTAAAATAAGAGGCAAGACATTTTTTGTGCTATATCAAGAAAATATTCTCTTGGTGAATAGAATAGCACAAATTATTTTACTTCAAAGCAATTTGCTTTGATCTAAGACAATTTTTTTACCTTGTACTTGTACCTACTTTAATTTAACATTTTTCACTTCAGCATTTGTAAGTGCGCGGCGCATTTTTCAAATTTTCAATAAAGCCTTCTTTGTTCGGTTATTCCTTACGCCCAGCTGTGAATTCAATTTTCAATGCACCTTGTAAGCAAATGCCTATAGGCTTGTTTAATTTTTTTCCGGAGAGTCTTTCGTGAATTCGCCATTATACACCCACAGAGTAAATTTAGATATATAATATAAGATTATAGACTCCACTTTACAGGTTAGGTTTTTGAAAAAATTATTTTTCCATTGAAAATTTTATTAGAAATTTTTTTTAAGCATAATACTACTACTATGTCGGATTAGAACGTTTTTCTACGTTCTCCGACGGCTATTCTCCACCTCATTCGATCCTAACAATCATATTCTGTCAGGTTTTTTTTTACTCATTGATCTTTGGATTGACTATTGTCATTTTAGTTTAGGACACACACTTTTTCTGCGCCCCATTGGTTGCCATTCCAGGACCTGCTTTAGTAATCTTTCGCCGTTCATCCGTTGTACATGGCCGTACAATATCAGTTGTCTTTTAGTGATGTCATTCGTTATGATTCCCTCGATTCCCATTCTTATTTTTATAATCTCGTTTCTTATATGATCTGTTCTAGATATTCTCATTAATCTTCTTAATAAATCTATTTCGACAGTTTCTATTTTTGTTTTGTATTTTTCTGTTACGCGGCAAGTCTCTATTCCATACAAAAGCGTGTATTTCACCATTGTTTCATATATGTTAAATTTTACATTCTTTTTTATCTCTCTACTCCATGAAATACTATTAAGACATCGAATAACCTTTTTTGCTTTTACCAAGTATTCTTTTTTCCATTTTCTTTACAGTCTGTTCCTGTCTTATAAATGTGACACCCAAGTAACAGAACAATACAAAACAAAAGTGTCAAAATAAATGCAATAAGAAGATCATCAACTGATATGGTACGGCAATGTACAACGGATCAACGACAAAAGATTACCAAATCAGGTACTAGAATGGCAACCAATAAGGCGCAGGGAGAGAGGGCGTCCTAAACTAAAATGGCAACAGGCAATCTTAAGATGAATGAGTCAAAAATACCTGACATAAGATGATTGTCAGGATCGAAGGACGGGGAGAATAGGCGTCGGACATCATAGAAAAACGTTCTAAACCGACATAGTAGTAGTAGTGTAGGTACAATTAATTTATAACTTTTCTAAAGAAAAAATTCAATTTACCACATAGTTACCTACCATTTTTTCGAGATTTGATTAATTTATCCAGCATATAGAGCAAATCAAATTAAGAAACAGCTTGACAGTAATAAGTTATTTATGATTCTTAATTGATATCCAAAACTACAAACCTGCACAAATTACTGTTGAGCTAACGCTGGTATTTTTTTTAGTTATTATACAGGGTGGCCAAAATAAATACCTCAATTTATTATATAGAATGTAGCTAAATTTTTAATTTCTACCGTAGTAAATTACCCGTACACTTTTTTTTTTTATGAAATCGGACCGGATAGGTCAAAAAACGAGGAAGCCATAAATTAGCAAAGGATCTCACAACATAATAACAATGTTCAAAATCGGTCAAGTAGTTTGTAAAATATAGACCATTTTAGGATAGGTGCTTTTTCATCAGAATGTTTGACAATATAAATTGGTAAAAAAATATTTTTAAGTCACAAGCTTTTATAAAATGCACTAAAAATTAAAAAATAATTTTCTAACATTCTAAAATTATCATAATAATAAAAGCGATGGCCGACTGATGGAAATTTTGACGATGTTAGCACGATAAGATATCCGTATCAATTAAATATCACTATTTGCAAGAATCAATCTAGCAGAAAAATGCAGAGGTACCAAACCCACCCAACCCGACCCAAGATACCCAAGCATTTCTTTGACGTAGGTATGGCAATGGCATATCATTGCGGCACATCAAACATATCTTTGATGACCTGCTATGTTGAATAATCTTTAAGTGTTTAGGTCACAAATTTAGATTAACTTATGCCTTGATTTGCGGCCATCGCTTTTATTATTATGATAATATTAGAATGTTAGAAAATTATTTTTTAATTTTTAGTGCATTTTATAAAAGCTTGTGACTTAAAAAAATTTTTTTACCAATTTATTTTCTACTTTTTAGTCTCAGCTATCTACTGTATTAAATGAAAATATTTGTTCAATAACAGAAAAGAAGAGTTTATTCTAGATTATAATGAAATCGCTGATCGTGAGTTGTTTGGAAACTCATTTTTCTATTGGGGGAAAAGAGAGGGTGGGGGTAGAGGTAGAAATATATTTTTTGTTTGGGCTGTGTTGCCATCGGACCTTTATGCATATACCAAATTTTATAAAAGTCATTTGAAGTGAAGTGTGTCAAAAACCCATTTTTTATGGAAGGGGGTGGGGGTAGGGTGGGAGGACAATTTTTTATTATTGTTGTATTGTCATCGGACCACTATATGTATACCAAATTTCATCCAAATCGGATAATGGGAAGTGTGTCAAAAACGCATTTTTCTATAGATGGGGGTGGAGTAGGGGTGGGAGGATATTTTTTTCTTTATATTGTATTGTCATCGGATCACTATATGTATACCAAATTTCATCCAAATCGGATAAAGGGAAGTGTGTCAAAAACAAATTTTTCTATGGAAGGGGGTGGGGGTAGGGGTGGGCGGATATTTTTTTCTTAGTGTTGTATTGTCATGGGACCACTATGCGTTTACCAAATTTCATCCAAATCGGATAATGGGAAGTGTGTCAAAAACGCTTCACAAGATTTGATAGATAGTTAGATAGTTAGATAGTTAGATAGTTAGATAGTTAGATAGTTAGATAGTTAGATAGTTAGATAGTTAGATAGTTAGATAGTTAGATAGTTAGATAGTTAGATAGTTAGATAGTTAGATAGTTAGATAGTTAGATAGTTAGATAGTTAGATAGTTAGATAGTTAGATAGTTAGATAGTTAGATAGTTAGATAGTTAGATAGTTAGATAGTTAGATAGTTAGATAGTTAGATAGTTAGATAGTTAGATAGTTAGATAGTTAGATAGTTAGATAGTTAGATAGTTAGATAGTTAGATAGTTAGATAGTTAGATAGTTAGATAGTTAGATAGTTAGATAGTTAGATAGTTAGATAGTTAGATAGTTAGATAGTTAGATAGTTAGATAGTTAGATAGTTAGATAGTTAGATAGTTAGATAGTTAGATAGTTAGATAGTTAGATAGTTAGATAGTTAGATAGTTAGATAGTTAGATAGTTAGATAGTTAGATAGTTAGATAGTTAGATAGTTAGATAGTTAGATAGTTAGATAGTTAGATAGTTAGATAGTTAGATAGTTAGATAGTTAGATAGTTAGATAGTTAGATAGTTAGATAGTTAGATAGTTAGATAGTTAGATAGTTAGATAGTTAGACAGAACATCTGAAGCTAAATAAAAGCTTGTAAAAAGGGTAGGGTATATATAAAAATACGATCCCTCACTTGCGAAGCTTGGCATAGCATGAACTAATATTTCCTTTTAATGACGTATGAAACTTAATTTTTCTTTTAAACAATTCATTTTGAATGATTTTTTTTATGTGCCGGTACAAAAATATTTTGAAATTAATAAACATTTTAAAATATAAAATGTTAAGAAAAACACTACAAAAAAGTTATGGACCTATCCCAAACTGCAGATTTTTCAGAAACCTATATGTCCTAAAAACTGCTTGCTGAAGTAATTTTTTGTGTCACCCTGTAAATATTTTTCTAGACTTGAGTATTGCTCTTACACCATCGCATCGGCAGCAAATTTAGTATTAATAAGCCAATAAGTATACATAGAAACGCTATTAGTGTTATATGTGTTTTATTAGTTTGAGCGAATTAAAAAATATATTGTGGAACGCTTTCTAAGCAAAGTGCTTATGCTAAACGCGCGTCCAATTGAAAAAAGCAACAACAAAAATAGATTAAACAGCTAATGAAACTTAGAAAAAGTCACACGGACCTAAGAGCGGCATGAATCATTAGTCGAGTGGGATTTCACAAAAAGCTAATTGATATTATTTTACTTTTTACAGTCATTACCATTAAGGAACCAATTCCGTTAAAGGAATTTAAACTGCTCTAGTTCAGCTATCAAAAAATTGGTTTAATATTACAAAAAACATAATATGCATTTTGCCTTTTCTAGTAGTTTTTCTCCTTTATCCGAAAAACCATAAATCATACATAGAAAATCATAAAAAATAAATAATAATTAAGTTAAATCAAGTTATCAATCAAGAGTAAAAAATTGTGAAAATGAATTCCTAAGCTTCCTAATTTACCTGGAATTTTACCACCTGGAATTTTACCACAATCTAAAATACAAAGTGTTACCTACATAGCTTAAATGGATCCGTTTTTTTTTTATTACAAGCTTTTATTTAGCTTCATTCTGTCTAACTATCTAACTATCTATCAAATCTTGTGAAGCGTTTTTGACACACTTCCCATTATCCGATTTGGATGAAATTTGGTACACACATAGTGATCCGATGACAATACAATATTAAGAAAAAAATATCCTCCCACCCCTACCCCCACCCCCTTTCATAGAAAAATGAGTTTTTGACACACATCCCTCTATCCGATTTGGGTGAAATTTGGTATACATATAGTGATCCGATGCCAATACAATATTAAGAAAAAAATATCCTCCCACCCCTACCCCCACCCCTTTTCATAGAAAAATGAGTTTTTGACACACTTCCCATTATCCGATTTGGATGAAATTTGGTATACATATAGTAGTCCGATGACAATACAACAATAATGAGAAAATATCCTCCCACCCCTACCCCCACCCCCTTCCATAAAAAAGCATCTTTGACGCACTTTACTTCAAATGACTTTTATAACATTTGGTATATGCATAAGGGTCCGACGGCAATACAGCCCAAACAAAAAATATATTTCTACCTCTACCCCCACCCTCTCCTTCCTCCAATAGAAAAATGAGTTTCCAAACAATTCACGATCAGCGATTTCGTTATAATCTAGTACAAACTCTTCTGTTCTGTTATTGAACAAATATATTCATTTAATAGAGTAGATAGCTGAGACTAAAAAGTAGAAAATAAATTGGTAAATTTTTTTAAAAAATATTATCATAATAATAAAAGCGATGGCCGCAAATCAAAGCATAAGTTAATCTAAATTTGTGATCTAAACACTTAAAGAATATTCGACATAGCAGGTCGGCAAAGATATGTTAGATGTGTCGCAATGTTATGTCATTGCCATACCTATGTCAGAGAAATTCTGGGGTATCTTGGGTCGGGTTGGGTGGGTTTGGTACCTCTGCATTTTTCTGCTAGATTGATTCTTGCAAATAGTGATATTTAATTGATACGGATATCTTCCATCAGTCGGTCATCGCTTTTATTATTATGATAATATTAGAATGTTAAATGACTTCGTTTCTATGAAAGTTTGTTAATCTAGAACAGTGGTTCCCAAACTATTTTCTATGGCGTCTCCTTTTTGAAATCTTGAATTAGTCACACCCCCCTTGCTCTGAATAAAGAAAAAAACTGTATTTTTACTACAAAAAAACATTTATTTAAAAAAACTAACTTTTTGATATACTTAATCTAGTTCTAATCTAGTGCGAAGGGTGCTGATGTGTGACTTAACGTCTGTCCGTGCGTGTGTGTGTCTATCCGGCCTACGGTTCATGAACCGACACTAAACACCGCTAAATTGATATTTTTAGTCCCATTGGAAAGAAATCAGCGAGTTCCCAAACTATGTTTACACAATAAATTTTATTATAATTGGATAAATATTTTAAACATTTTACTACCCTAAATATTCTGAAATCCTTGACATCGAAAAACATTATGTTTTACTAGTTCTAGTTCTAGTTTTGTTTATGTGGGTTAGGACAGTTCAACACTAGGGCGAGGATTTTAGAGAAGTTACATACCTATTATATTAATTATGAGTTAAACATAAATCAAAAATAAAAAAATATGCAACTATTGAAATCATGAACGTAACAATGTTAAAGCAAAGATAGGTAAAGTATAAAATCCTTGGTAAACTATAACTAAACTGATTTTTTAATAATTAAACGGGAGATAAGACAGTATATGGTTGATCACATAATAGATAGTTTAAGTTGTGCTACGTATTTTTACGTAAGCATGGGATTTGACAGTTACGCAAGCGCACTTCGCCATACCGTCGTTAAGGTAACGTTAGGAGCTTACGTATTTACGTTAGCTTACGGCAGTATGCGGGCACTTTAACGTTACCAAAGAATAGAATTGGTTGATTGACCGAACGAAAAATGAGGCCTAGACGATAATTTCCGCTTCCAGTACAAACGATTCTTTGCAAATATATTCCTACTGTAGTTGAAAAGACAAAAACAAAATTGTAACATCAAAAAAACACAGTGCCGAATTTCATATTCTCTGCTATTCGTAGATTTGTTATGGTAACGTAAAAACACTCAACATAAACTCATATTTGGAACAAAACGTAAAGCGCTTAACGTGCAGTTTTACGTAAAAATACGTAGCACAACTTAAACTATCTATTAAGCACTGACAATGCTTTAGCGTAAAAGGCGTTGTTGCCGGATTGTTTCTCTGTCTGTCGCCATGTTCATTCCTCTAGTTCCCGCATGTTTCTTCAAGTCGTCCGCTCATCTATTTTGGAGTCTTCCCTACTTCTTTTATTTTCCCAAACTCTCCAATGGTTCAATGTTAACAGCGTTTGCGTACAGAGCAAGAGATTCCGGGTTCGAGTCCCAGTCGAAGACAGAAAACTTTTTTCTTATTTTTCTTTCTTTAATTTTACTTGTTGTTTATAGTTTTAGGTCCTTGCATTCTTTCTTGGTATTTGAGAATTATATTGGCAATCGCCCATTGCGATCAGAAATTTTATATATATATTTATCGGTTTCACAACGTTCTACGTCTTCCGATACCCAATCTCCACTCGTTTCTGTTTGCCCATAATTCATCATCTAGGCCTCTTATTTGTATTTCACTATCTATTGCTTCTCTCCAGCTTCTTCTTGGCCGTCCTCGTTTTCTTCGGCCAGTTGGTTTCCATTGTAGTATTTGTTTAGGTAGTCTTTCATCATTTATTCTTTGTATATGTCCGTACCACACCAGTTGTTTTGTTCTTATATCATCCACTAAAGTACGTTCACCCACTGTCATAATTTCTCTTATTCTTTGATTTGTAACTCTTTCTCTTTTTGATTTCCTTGCTGCTCTTCTCCAATAGTCCATCTCCGTAGCGGAAAGCATTTTTTCTGTTCTATCCTTGATTGGCCATACTTCTGAGCCGTATGTAATAATACTTTTTACAATGGTGTTATATATAAGCGTTTTGTTATGTTTTGATATACTTTGGCCCCAAATTATTCCATTTAATAAAGTTATTGCTTTTCTTCCTTGTACGTTTCGATCTTTTATAGCTTTGTCTAGTGTTCCGTCAGCTGTAATTTTTAGACCTAAGTATTTATACTCATCACAGGACTGACTTCGCTGCCCGGTATTTAAGATTAGATCCTGTTTCATTCCACCGATACATATATACTCTGTCTTATTGAGATTAACCTCTAGTCCCCACTTATTGTACTCTTCTATTAGTTTTCGTGTCATGTATTCGAGGTCGTCATAATCCTGAGCCACTACTATCTGATCATCGGTGAAACATAAAGTATACAAGGTGGTTTTTTCTAACGGAATTCCCATGTTTTGGCATTTTCTCTTCCATACTTTAAGGACTTGTTCCAAGTATATCTTGAAAAGCGTAGACGAGATACAGCAACCTTGTTTAAGACCTTTATTTACTTGAAAGCCTTTGGTTAGTTTTGCTTTTATTTTAACTTTTGCCTTACTATTGCGGTATAACTCTTTGATGGCCTTAATTAGTTGTACGCTTATGTTTGTGTTTTCCAACGCTTTCCAAAGTAAATTTAGTGGTATACTATCATATGCCTTTTGCAAATCGACGTAAAGCAGATGCAGCTCTTGTCCATCTTGTAAGTCGATCTACCCGCCCTAAAATCAGCTTGTTCTTCTGCCTCCATGTCTTTATATTCGCTCTCCACTTTATTTCTTATTATTTTACCGCGATCAGAAATTTTAACACACGAATAGGCGATCTTATGTTTTCAGAAGTTGATATTTTACGTCTAATTTAAGTTTTCATACCTTTGACAGTGGGTAGGAAGAATTATAGACATCAGTTGGATATCTTGGTCGAGTTAATACCCTGAGAGTTTCTCGTTCTTGTATTGAGACACCGCACACCTACATTGATGAAAGTTTTCCGAAAATTTATGTATGGTCTTCGGTGGTTCAATGTTAAGATCGTTTGCGTACAGAGCAAGAGATTCCGGGTTCGAGTCCCGGTCGAAGACAGAAAACTTTTTTCTTATTTTTCTTTCTTTAATTTCTCTTGTTGTTTACATGAAAAGTAGTTAGATAATCAGTGGTTCATTCCTAACAAAAATCCGTATTTTCTTTTTTTGCAACACAACTTTTTTATTATTTTGTAGAGCTTTGTTATATGTATAGAGTAAAAGTGCGAACTGTAATAATACCATATCAGATCTAACGGTGTTTTTTAAGGTAAGATATTTCAAAGGCGCTTAAAATATAAGTCTGTTTTCTACTGATGCTAAATGTAAGTACGTTTCATTATCTTGATTATCGTTATCAAAGTCATTGGCAATCAAAGCAATACCGCGTTTTATTACGACCAAGCCTTGGAAACAGGATTAATCTGTAAAAGACGAAGCTTTTAACACTAGTACTTTTCTCTGATAACCGATTAGGTACGAACATCTAGTTTAGTTTAAGTAGTTTCAGACATCGACGTTAAGGCAAAATAATCGAATGTTTAAGCGAAGTCTATTTAATGCATTAAATGCTGTAACATTAACACTTCTTGTATACGTGAGCTTCTTTTATATTTGGCATATAGGAACATAGAGGGTGACACTGATCGAATGTCGCTACTAAAACTTAACATTAACCTATAGATAGTTTAAGTTGTGCTACGTATTTTTACGTAAAACTGCACGTTAAGCGCTCTACGTTTTGTTCCAAATTTGAGTTTAAGTTGAATGTTTTTACGTTACCATAACAAGTCTACTAATAGCAGAGAATATGGAATTCGGCACTGTGTTTTTTTGATGTTACAATTTTGTTTTTTGTCTTTTCAACTACAGTAGGAATATATTTGCAAAGAATCGTTTGTACTTGAAGCGGAAATTATCGTCTAGGCCTCATTTTTCGATCGGTCAATCAACCAATTCTATTCTTTTGTAACGTTAAGGTGCCCGCAGACTGCCGTAAGCTAACGTAAATACGTAAGCTCCTAACGTGACCTTGACGACGGTGTGACGAAGTGCGCTTGCGTAACTGTCAAATCTCATGCTTACGTAAAAATACGTAGCACAACTTAAACTATCTAATGAATTTTTTACAACTTTCGTAGGAAATTATCTCAACAAGAATGCCTTGCCGAGTTGATTTCTGTTTTCGGTAATAAAGCACAACGTCAGTCGGCAGAGTCTCGTTGGTATGGAGAATTCAAGCACGGACGTATTAGCCTTAGCGAGGATCCAAGTTTACGTGCACCAAAACTGCTGTCACACAGGAAAACATCAATGCTGTGGGCATCACGGAAGATCGACATGCGACATATCGCAAGATTGAGGCTTCAATCCTCATCCTCAAGACTTCAAAGACCTCAATTATTAGAAGTAACTGTTTTTTTCCGGTGTATTCCGCATCTGTTAACCGAACAACAGAAAGAAGCTAGGATCAATTGGTGTCTCAAGACTTCTTTGAGGCAGGAAACTCGAAAAACCTGTACAGCATTTTCAGTGGTAACAAATCGTGTATTTACTCATATGAACTTAAAAATAAACGTCAGCCGTCTACTTGGGTGTTCCAAAATGAAGAAAAGCCAACAAAAGTCAATCGTTCTCGAGATGTATCAAAAAGGTAGTTGCGACATTGGTTTCAAAACCAGGTCAGGTAGCAACGAACGAAAAATCATCCTCGAACAAGATAATGCACTGTTTTTTATTTTTGAGCGTTTTAGTTTTTAATTTTTGTGACGAAAGAACAGTTTTCAAAATGATTGTTGTTGGTATTTTTTGAAATTGGAAAAAGTATAACTTTTTTTAGAATTTTTGAATAACATTTTTAATACTTACGTTAGTGTTCTTAATATTGTAATTTGTGTTCGTTTGACCTACTTTTAAACTTTTAAGTTCTAACAAGACAGCTGTTTTTTAATAGGTTATGGTAGTAACTACTAGGACTAGCAAATAAGTTTTTTAAAAAAGTTTTTAAATTGTTAATTATGATGTTTTACCATCCCAGTTTTCTAAAAATGTGGTTGATCCTAGTTTTTTAATATCTAGTTATATGGGACCTGCAAAATTTGTTGGTAGGTTTTTGTTTTGATTTTGTATAAACTTGACGTTTATAAATCCAAGGGAATTATATTTATTGTTAGTTTCACACTTTGTATTTTTGTTTTTAGATGAAAACCCTTGAAAATGAACTTAGGTTCGAAACCGGTCGGGTTAAAATTGGATTTTTGAATGAATAAACAAATTTCTTGAGAAAAAGAGATCTTTTATTGATCAAAATTTAAAGGTTTTAAGTGTGGAGTAAAGGACAAATCCCACCAAATCAGTTGAAAAAATGCTCCACGAGGGGAACTTCAAACAAAACAGATAATGCACGTTCGCACAAAGCACAAAAAACCAGTGAATTTTTAACCCAAAAAAACCTCGAATTGTTGGACCCTCCTCCATATAGTCCCGACCTAAGTCCCAACGATTTCTACACTTTTCCGAAAATTTATAATTTGGGTGTATTTTGACCCATCTGAACAATCTCCTTGTGACTTCTGCCTATGTGTGTGTGTGTCTGTACGGCCTACGATAGCTCTAGAATCGCTGAACCTATTTTTATGAGAATCTCATGAAAAATAGTGTTTGTTACTATAATGAGCTGGTGAGTTTTTGGTCAAATCTCATATTTATTATGAACGAAAGCTTGTTGACAGTTAAAAAGTTGCAAAAATGCTAACTTTTTAACAGAACATCGCTTCATTAAGATATTTTTAGAATATAATAGAAAACATTTCTCTTAATAATTCGTAGAATAACCAAAAGCTTCGTAGGGGCGTTTGTTTCTGAGATAACTAGTTTCAAGGCTGATATAGCTTGAAGTTCACTAATGTTCAAGTGGCTAGGACGGAAAGAAAATCTCAGAATTTCCCTACTCGAATGAAAAAAGTTGGTCTAGGCTTCGTAGATAGGCTACACATAAAACAAAACAAAATATAAGGTGTACATTAATTTTCATCAATGAAGACGCTCATTGATTCAATGTACAGACAGAGTTTATAGTATTAGTACCAAATGAATGTTTAGAAAAATGACACGGACATTTTTGTTGTCACAAGATATCTTAGCAGGCTTTTCAATAACTTACATTATAAATTCAATTTTCCGTGTACGGGATTTTTATGAGCACAAGTATTCCTTTTTCTTTCTGTGTGTATGAGTTGCCTAACTTTCTTCTTGCAGGGTCCATTGAATGAGCTAGTGGCAAATTTCTTCAGTTTGGCTGGAAGGCTTTTACAATTCTATCCTTATCTGGTAGTTTTCGCCAAATTCTTGTATGCAATACCCAGAGATTAATGTAAGAATGCTTTGGTCATTATTTAGAGCCAGAGATAAAGCGGTAAAGAAACCAAGCTAAAGCATCGACCTTAATAAGGTTTATACGACGATATCTTCATATCGTCGTCGGTTGAGTTAACAATGGAATCTGATTTTAAATGCCGAACTGCACCTGTAATATTCGTTACCGGTCTTATTCTTATTCACAGAACTATCTATAAAAATAAGCTATAAAGAAGAAGCAGAATTTTTTGTACTTGGCCTATTCAAATTTAATCTTTTGCCAGGGGGGGTGTTAAACAAACAAAAAATCTACCCTAGAATACCAGGGTAGCTATTCTGGGTCTTGAAGTTCCCATCACATGCTTTAGCCAATGGCAAGCTTTAAATTAACTCCAAGCCGTCACGTGCTATGTGAAAAGATCTCCATTGCGCAAGCTTCTCTTCTTGTGAGCTACCAACTTAGGCTACAATTTATATAAATTATAAAAAGATGTTATTACTTATTTGTTCTCGAAAGGGAATTTGACGATTCTTGGAGGAAAAGTATGCTATAAACGTTTTTCTCAAATGTAAATATAATGTAGGAAAATCATACATACCTTTTCAATTTTCTTCCTGTAGCTTCACACTTTCACTTCTTATATTTATTAATTGAATATCAACTTTTTACTACTATTAAGCTTTTGTATTCAAATATTTACACTTCCTAAACTTTTAGGTTTTATAAATATTTGTTGTAAATATATATATTTATCAACATTATAAACGTTGATTGAACAGGTGTAACCATTCAATCAACTGTTCAATTAACTTAATATTACTGTTTAGGTTTGGGATATATTGTTGATTAAAAATGCCGATTTTAGGGCAACGAATGGTTTGTATTTTGATGTTAAAAAACCATAAAACAGTTAAACACATTATTTCAAAACACTGGAAACAGTAATAATAGCTTTAAAATTAATAAACTCCAAAAGAAAAGACTAAAATAATTATGAATAATAAAGATAATAGCTTATACAAAGTTAAAAGAATTGATAAATTTCCCTAGTTGAAATAAAACCCCCCTTAAGAAGTGTGAACGAAAGCGTAACCAACCAAGCGAGGCGCAACTAAAGAGTGATTTCCCTCCCGACTTTCGAAAGTTTTAGTACCCTGCTCTCTAGGCGTTCTTAGCTTGCCGCTGGCTGATTGGTCTAAAATCTAAGCTTTCTTTAACGGTTTTCTTGTCCAAGACAAGCCACTCTGCTCTACAGACATTCTTGGTTGCCGTGGTCTGAAACTTAAGCTCTCTCGCATTGGCGAGAAAGACAAAGAGACAAAATACCACCGCAATTCAAAGATACGTGGAAAATCGATAAAGTTAAAATCATGCAGTGTGTTTTTTAAAAGCTGAAAATAGTTTTTTTGTTTGTTTGTTTCCAGTTACAAAATATGAATTATTCTTAAAGGACATATTAGCCGAATACAACTTTTATTAAAATACAGCGAACCTGAAAATATGCCAAAAAACAAGTCGCCGGAGTTGCCATAAATTTTACTTAATCTTAACCTAGTCTTGCATATAATTAATGCTTGTTGATGACAAAAACAATATTTAATTAAAAATCTTTAAAAACTTATAAATGGCAAAAAATACCATTTATATTCAAATCCCGTTTTGTTACATGTATACTGAAGCTACGCTAGTTTTTAAAGAAATAGAGACGCGACAAACTTATCAAAGTCCAATTTATTTACGTCAAAATCCAAGGAGGGAAATATCGGTCCTCTATAATCAACCTTTGTTTACGCACCTTCCGTCCTTGTTAATTCAGAAGCGACGGAAAATAAAAATAAATGATTATTGACGAATATTTATAGGGGGTGACAGACAAACGTGTTTGTCTATCAGGGACTTGCACCATTGGATTTTAACGGTCGTTTAACGTTAAACGTCGTTTAATTCGTTAATTAATTTTGCACCATATTTTAACAGAAGTTTAAAGGGTCTTAAACGATGTTTAAACGCAGGCTAGGACAGTAAAGATTATCCAGGAATCATGTCCAAAGTGTGGCACAATTTGTAGGAGTAGATACTGTCAGAATATCTAGAATAATTGCAACAGTTTCTGAAGCCATTGCCAATCAGTATTTACAGTTCTGCAATATTAGTTACAGTTACAGGAATAGCAATACCAAATTTGGCTGATATTTTAGAACGTGAAGTTTGCAATATTAGTTTAAACGTCTGTTAGTTATCAGTCACAGAACTTTTATTAAAGAATGGTGCAGGTCTCTGTTAATGTTGCATGTGATTGATGTCACTCACCGCTGACAACATAAATTATATTAGGGAAACACCCAAGGTTTGTAGAGGCGATAGGTTAGCTTGTAACTTTCTGAACAATCAGAGCCATTTGTTGAACGCGGGAGATTACGTCACCCGGAGTGCCCATTTAAATAAAAAGCATTTAGTATAGTAGGAAATTTTCAAGTTTCATGTGTTCCTTTTTTGATTTAAATATAATAGTTATTTACCTAACAAGTGCCTGAAAGTGAACATTTTCCGCACGAACCGCAGTTACACGAACGACGCGAAGCGGAGTTCGGAAAGGCCGTTAAGGGCGGAAAAGACACTTTCCGTTCGTGTTAGGTACAATATTTTTCCTACTTGCGTAAAAAACTTCTTCCTACATAATGTATTTTGTATTTTTATTGACAAATTATGTTTTCGTTTTAGTTTTAAAATTCAAGTTCATTACTATAATTATTTTATTTTTATTTGCTTTCATAAAATATTCGGCATTGCAGGAGCCTGCCGAAGAGCGGAGTTAGCGAATTTACAAGTATCCGACATCAAAGAGAAAGGCGACATGCTGGTGGTAACAATTTCAAACACTAAGAACCATACTTCAAGGAGTTTTGTGGTCTGCGATCCCAACAAAGACGATATAAGCTATATCAACATCTACAAAAAATACAAAAATTTGCGACCACCTGACACACCGCACCAACGGTTCTTTTTTTCCTACCATACCGGTAAATGCTCGAAGCAAGTGATTGGTATAAACACATTTGGCAAGATCCCCGGTAACATCGCCGGGTTTCTTAAGCTGCCAAATCCGGAAACTTATACGGGCCATTGTTTCCGACGATCTTCTGCCACAATGTTGGCCAATGCCGGAGCAATTATAACCAATTTGAAGCGACATGGTGGGTGGAAGAGTGCGTCAGTAGCCGAATCCTATGTGGAAGAATCCGAGGAAAACAAGAAAAAAATTGCAACGCAAATTTTGCAGAAAAATTCGTGCGTAAAAGTGCACTTTTACGCACGCAAGTAGGAAAAGTATGTTTTGCTATTTTTCTTAAAGTGTCTCTTATAACAATATTCATAAAATACATCAACTACGTCAAATATAAAACTAATGCCAAATATTCCAGATGGATAATTTCATGGGAAGCTTTTAGATTCTTAAGTCTATTAAAATAACTACAAGTAGAAAGTATAACCCTCATATGCACCGTAAGCACTTAAGCGCGATTATGGGTCTAATCGCGATTAAGTCCTTGTTGCTTACACACAAAACAACAAAGAGGGTGAATGGATTAGCTAAGCCTTGTTACGGTGCATCCCAGGATAAGTAAAATAGAACAAATATTTACACTTTTTAAATAAATATATTTCGAAAAACACCACAAATGTAAAAAATATACCATCGAAGATTAAAAATACTTAAAAACACATAAACATAGAGCTATAATCAAATCTTGACACTCCAAATGACGCGCTGTCACCTCTCACGCCGCTTTGACTATAGAGTTACCAAGCAACCTATCCTCTACAGACCTTGGGAAACACCAATCAACTTGGCTAGGAAATAACATAACCAAAAAATACGAGTTTAAGTGACTTTAATTGGTTTGTCGCAACTCTATTTCTTTAAAATATTATCATACATACATGATCTCCAATTAAGACTTCATAATCAACAGAGCTATATTTACTCAAAACGTTATGTCTTCAGCTCATATTCGGATCCGTATCATTACTAGTTAGCAATTTCTTTGTCACAATCTGCATATTCATGAAGAGCAGGAACATCGTATTGTGTTCATATGTGTAACATCTCAGTAACGACTTTATCTTTGTTAGATTTAGAGAGTTGCTTGCGGTGATCATGAACAAGGGCGTACCCAGGGGGGGCGTTCTTCGCTGCCGCCGCCTGAAATATTTTCCACATATTTCATAAATAAAAACCAAAATTAGTATGAAATACGACATCATAGGGTCTCCGGTCTCGGGCCCCCCAAGATAAACTCCTGGGTGCGCCACTGTCACCAGTGTTCTGTTCCTATACAAGAAGCCATCATCATTATCTGTCGTTTGATTACTATGTCGGCAGTCTTTTGTGTTTTCTTTTTTATTTAGGTTTTCTTCAGATCTAGAGGAACGGGCAGCTATTACGACTGCCGGCAAAAAGAGAAAATTTACATTTTAAATTGCACGGTTTTATCTGCTTACATTCGTCACTATGTCGAAGAAAAGTGGACCATAGTGAAGATTAAGGTGTCTTATACAAACGAATTGATCAGTACTAGGCATCTGTAATTATTATTGGAACGACTTCACCAGAAAGGCTGTTTCAATTATATTATAAACAATTATAAGAATAAAATAAATTAATAATATTGTATAAAAATCAAATACCAGAAATAAAAAAAAATTTAAAATATAGAAGTAGATAATTAGATAAATAGAAATAAACAAACAATCAAGCTAAACTAAAAAGCGACAATCTCTTCCAGACCAGTATCCGCGAAATTACGAACGGTTCCCAACACAGAAGTGGCATTTCCTCTAGGGATTGCCAAGCTGATCTTTTGAATGAAGAAGGTTTTAAAGTTTCTGGATTTAACTCTTAAACTTAATCCATTCAAAAACTTTTTGGCCTCTCCACTCCAAGAACCATGAATTTCCATACTAAAAAGAAAATATAGCGATCCTCCAGCTCCCCATACTTTCTGTGATTTTCTGTTTCGCCAATTTGTGCAGCCACACCTAGTTACTAAGCAAATTAATTTAGCAATGTAGCTAACAGCTAAGCTGTATCTACATGTGGCGTCCCAGATTAAACATCTTCCTGCCATCCAAGGAATCAAAGAAAATCCGTCAATTCGCCTTTCCTCGTTTCTACAAATTCCAGTTGGTTCTAGCATAGCTGGTCTTTCAGCAGAGTTTAACCCACGCTTAATGATTTCATTAATCATCTTATGCCTGAGCAACCTGCCCGAACTTTTTGCGCAGTTTAGCCCGTGAAGGCCATATTTGTCAGCTTTTTCACTGCAACTACAGACATGTCGAAGACCAAGTCTTAAAGCAATGGAAACGTGAAAAACAGAGTGTTCAAGATGATTCCCCAGAGACACTGAAGGAAGAGCGTTTAGCCATGCATAACTTTCATAGTTCTAAAGAGGTAGCACGCGCACTGTGTCTCTTGAGTCTTGAGATTTTTATAAGAAGCTTGACACAAACCAAAATTAAAACCTTTTTGATTTTTTGGATGTTCAATAGGAATTTCGTTAAATTTGCACCAATGAGTACAGGATGTTTAACCGAAATCATAATCTTTGTCTGAAATATTTAGCATAGATTGTGGAAGAATGGTTTTAATCAAACCTTGTACATTTTTACATGTTCCTAAAAAGGCTGGCAAACATAATTTAGATGACTTGTGTATTTTTAGGCCGCCTAATTTTACAGGAAGTGTTGATTATTGCCACGATAATTGCAATTTGTTATTTGTTGTAGAGTTGTTTTTAAGACTGAATCATTACTAGAAAGTTTATCAAAACTTATCCAGCAGGGAGCACATCTTAGTATGTATGTTAATCTTAGAATTGGGAAAGAGTGTTTTAAAAGGTAAAAACTTGTAGAGAATTTAGATATTCAAGATTTTTTTAAAAACCGGTCCAGAAGTTTCAGTTATTTTTGTTCTAGAAAACGAGCATTCTAATAAAGTTAAAGTTTCTATTGATGTATTTTTCGTCAATTTCCTTAAATATTTTAAATTAATATCTATGTTATTTGATAAAAACAAATCTCGCATCTACTAAAATTTAACTTTAGACAGACCTGTTTGTTTGCTATAATTAAATTATTAAAATTGGTTTCCCTGCGAAACAACCATCATCTATTGTGATTTAATTGATCTGATGATATTATTAATTGCCAGACAAAAAAGGGCAGGACCAAAAGGATCTCCTTGCTGTACTCCTCTTTGTGATAAAATTTCTTAACTCCCAAAAGTTAAAATTGAAGGGTCTAGACGAACTTCTCCTTGTTTTTTATTAAATGCACAGAGATTTGCGCCGTAAAAACTCTAACAAAACTTTTTGTTGATCCGCGTAAAACATTATTTGTAAAATTACATAGGGAGGAAAGTAAATTTATGGAGACTGTGCCAGGGTCCTCACCTATAAGGTCTTTAAGATGTTGCGGTATGAGGGAATCATTTTCAAACATTGGATCTGAAATATTTTGTCTTTGCCAGCTCGATATTCGTCGCGGGAGAATTTTGATTGGTAACATTTGTGGTGGCGACTGAAGGTTCTAGAAGAATAATTATTTTTGACTTTAACATTTTTTTTTGGATTCTTCTACATTTGGATATTCTTCTCTTGATTTATTCTCTTGTTTTCTATCTGATTTTTCTGTGGTGTTGTTATTTGTTTTCTAGTTCTTAGGTTTTAGACGTTCAATTCTTGTTAGAAGAAGAAAATTTGACCGCCTAACTTATTAGTTAATATATTAAACCATCTTTCTTAATTTTTTTTGATAGAGTAATAAATAAACATTTTGGGAAGAAATTAAAAATGAATTTAAAATAAATTATTGGGTAAACTTTCTTTTTAACATTTTCGCGAATTGTTATAAGCGCATGTTTACAATGGCCAAAATATTAAACAAATATTTTTATATAAAAATTTCTCCTTTTTTTCTTGATTGCTTACATGGATTGATGTGCGTGGGTGACAAAATAATCTTAACGTTCCATTGTTAAGTTTTAGTTATATGCAAATTCTATTTATTTACTATTATTATATTCTCGGTTGGTACGAAGATTCCGGCGATTCAAGCTGGGTGGTCCCAAAGTGTCAAACTTTGCTTGGCTTCATGCGATTTTTTTTGTTGATTAGATTAAAATTTTATAGCAGAGCCTTAGTGTATTGGAGTAGCTGTAAGGGGGGCGTAACTAGCCAGGCGATTTAGAGGGGGTGGGGGCTTGAGCTTCAAGCTTAAAACCTCAAGACTGCTAAAAATCCAGTTACAGGAAGGAGGTGAGAGATGCCTTAACAAACCTCAAGCTACAGGAAAAAATTGCAATATAAAAAAACTAACAAAAAAAGGAAAATAAAAATGCGTCTTGGGTGAAAATTTTATAAAAATGTAGTATATTCGTCCCTATATATTCCTAGATAAAAATAAAAATCAATATGCGTGTGAATTATGTATTTTCTTATGTGGTCGTAAGAAAAAGTTATATTACCCATACATACAGTTATTATATTATTGTGGTTATTTATAGAAAACGTCACATTTAACATACACAACATAAAAGTAAATATCTAATTTTCACTGAGCAGTACCTCATTAGCATACATGATGAATGGGTCCATCTATGTTAGGAGTACCATCAGATCAAAGGTTATACAAAGTACCCACTGAATCACATCCTATACGACGATTGTACCGTAAATAATTAACTTGTTGGCTATTAAACAAACACTTTACAATTAAAGAAATAATAAATTTGAAAGATAAATTTTGTGAGAAAGATAAAACAAAATTAAAAAAATAAAAAAATTTGTTTACAGCAAAAATAAAATTATGCAGTTATACCTATACTTACAATTAATAGGGACTTATTGCAATAAAGTCAGGCAATAATAGTGCCGGGCACTATTGTGACAGTTTTCTATTGAAAACTGACAGTTGATCTTTTAAAACTGACATACTAAAGTCGAATTTATAAATGCACTTTTAATTCGGGTTCTTATAATACACAAAGGCCTAATTTTTACAGAAGACAGCTGTTCTTATAATGCTAAACAGTGGCGGATCCAGGGGGGGTACTAGGGGCACTTGCCCCCCCGAGAATTTTTTGAATATACAAAAAATGAGTAAAAAGTAATGTTTTGCAAATAAAAATTTAAAGTTTTTGCCTGCGGCGCCTGAAAGTGTCTATTGTTATTATTATCGAAATTACAACCACTGACTAATTCAATAAAATGCTGCTTAAAAAAATATATACCGTTTTTTACCAACAGAGAATGTCATCTAAAGTGCCCCCCCCCCGAGAAGCACCTCTGGATCCGCCCTTGATGCGAAACTGTCAGAATAGTGCCCGGCACAATTACTGCCTGGCTTTATTGCAATATCTTTATTATATAATATTATAAGTATATTTTTACTTTCTTATACAGAGTGACTAAAAATTCGACATATTCCTAGAAGGGGGTTAACAGTATATTTGCAATAAATTAAGTCCTATTAATTGTGAGTCGGAAATTCATGGTACCTGAGTTCGGTTCGGTTTGGTTCGGTTCCCAAAATCTACTTTTATATAATAAGCTTTCTATCTTATAACCCAAAAAAAAGCTACTTATTCCTAAAAAGTTATTTAAAATTTTTCTGAATGCTGGTAGATAAGAATTTTAATTTTTTTGTTTTTCTTTCGATAATCTACATGATTTAGAGAATTCCTAAGCTTTTAAAAAAGTACAAACCTTATTAAGTTTCCTATTGGTTGTTTTTAAGTGAAAAGAAAATGCAGCAACCTACGAATGAATTTGATAAAATTTGCGGCATATACTAATTAAAGAAAAAATATTTTAAATAAAACATTTTATTTAAAAAAATTCTTGATGAACAAAAAAAGAAACGTAAACGTCCAATTTGAAAATTGCATAAAATTGTTATTATTAGATTATGTTAAAATAATAAAATTTTTAAAATTTAGTTTTTTTGAGATTTAAAAAAATAATTTTCTATATTATTTACATTTACATTTTTAAAACAAATGTTATGTTAAACACAATTTTTTTTCTCACAAAAATTTGCTATAATAATGTTTTTATAGAATTTAAACATCTTGCAAGATAAGTGAATAATAAAATACACATATTTGAAATTACGATACTTGAAAATATCTCAATATCGTTATTTCGAAAATGAGATATTTCTTGTTTATTTTGCGAGATATTTAAATCTTGTAAAGGAATTTTGGAGGTTATTATTTATTATTGTTTGATGGTGTTAGTTGCTCCAAGAGTCCAAGAATCCATTTATTTAAAGATATAAACCAAAGCAGTAAAAAAGACCGCCATAATTTTTGCAGGAAGTACTGCAAACCGGGTTTTTCTGTTGATAGCAGGAAAAATAAAATAAGTAATTAATCGGAATAAAGCCATTAAAAAAATATGCATGCTTACAGCCAACAACCTGATGTCGAACTCGGTCAGTAAGTCTTTCTGCATGGTCAATCATATGGTCATTTGGGAGAGCAAACGCGTTGGCTCGAAGAATAAAAAAACGACAAGACAAAAAGTGGACACCCGCCGTGCTTAAGGTCGTGACTTAGAAAGCCTGTCTTTTGTGTTTGATGTGTAGAATTTAACAGATTTAATTTTTGATTTGTAAGGAGCAGTGCTAAAAGGATTGTTCCGTGCTATAAATTCCGAAGTGATAGATACATTTTAATTTGCTTATTAATGTTATATACAGGATCTTACTTTTCTTTTCTTTTTTAATTTTATTATTTATTGGGAAAGGTTTAAATGTCATTCTAGTTTCATAAAAAAAAATAGGTGCAAGCTGGATTTTAAAATAGTTATTCCAAAGCATCTGGGACATATTTCCACATATTCTCCGAAAAAATCCTCTCTAGAGCTAGAGATATAAAGTCAAAAAATGATTTTTCTTTAGAACACTGCAACAATATTGGTAATAAAAATCAAAAATAGTTTCTTCGATACCGTATGCTTTTCACACAAGTGGCGACATCTCCCAAATACAAAAGAAACTACCAGAAATAAAACAAAAGGCATGCAGATAGAGTCCTGTTTATGCGCATGTAGAGTTCAAACTTGTATAAACGCCTTTAATGCGGGTTTTTTTTGTTGTTGAAATACTATTTTTGTATAGAGTTTTTAACTAGGGGTTGCGGAAATTTTAAAAATACGTTGTTTGAAAACCATTTGTTTAGCAGCAATAATTTGAGAAATGTTTGTTCAAACGGAGATTTATTCTAATATTTTTTTTCAAACCAATTTTATTTTTGAATTAAATTTTTTGTCCTCTTTTTGCTCAATCAAACACTTGCATGTCTATTTTAAACCGGAAATCATATTTATTTATTCACAATTTTTTTTAATGAGTTTATTTCTAAACAAATTTTTTTTCCTGATCTTATTACGATATCGTTCTTATCGAGCGTAAATCTCTCATGTGGAGACTTAATAGCACATTCGTCAATCCATTTTCTACCGTTTAACGTGTCGCCATTTTAGAGTCGATTTGATTTTATCCAACCGTGATTTTCATATCCCGAACGACTGTCAATTACCGAATCCTGATAGTAATTTAACTTCTAAGTTTACATTTCTTGCGGGTCTACTTATAAATTTATTTTCTGAATAAAAACATTTTTAAATAAAAAAAATATTTTTGCATTTTCATGAATCAGGTTATTGGGTAATTTTGTGCCAAACTGCGACTACTAAATACAATTAGAAGTAGCAGTTGGGTGTTTTTTATCTAAAAATGTTTTTATTTCCAACTTTTAGGTTTAATTCTTATTTAGCAATTAATTATTACCTAAATCATGCATTTGTGTCAAACATTAAACTATGTCCACAGGGTAGATAGGTGCTTTTTTACAAACATTGAGTGAAGGTGGGGGAGGGGAGAGGAAGGGGGAACTAGTAAAATGGAAGATATCTTAAGGCGTGTGCAGAAAGAATTTTTGAAATCGCTCTATATTTGTGAAAGTTATAGCTAACACTACTACTAATAACGTGGGTATGAAGAGGAACTGGGAGAGAAGAAAACTAGTAAAATAATGTTGGAAAAATTCCTAAAGGGTATGCAGAGAGAATTTATATATCTGATAAAATTATGCGAATATGGTTTTTGAAGATGGCTGGGGAGGAATGACAGTAGGCGGGTTGGGTGGTAGCAGGACGGAATACGAAGGCATAACAGCAAATTATAGGATATTTGCAATGGGTGATCAAAGGAATTTCATTAAAATCACCTGAAATTTAGGTAATTTGTATGCCTTAAAGCCTAGATCATGGGACAAAATGGCGTCTGACGACCGCCATATTGATTCTTGTTTAAAAAAATATAGGCTGCAGCATCTTCGAGATCAGTAGCAATTCAACGACACCTTTTTTGTCAAAATCGGTTTAGCCGTTTAGTCTTTAGCGCGACTCATACATACATGCATAATCCTTTGGCAGTGCTGCAGTTGGGTAAAAACTAGTGATTCTTGTAATTGGCAGTGCCATATTTAGAAAACAGTATTGGGAAGGGGGGCGAGACTCCTCGAATCCGTATTTTATGCTATTTTATGTTTGTATTCATGAAATATGTGGAAAATGTATAAGAAATCTTAGATTCGGGGGTGGGGGCCGTATACACGGTGGATAGAATAGACCGGTGTTCGGATCTTTTAAATATATGTCGAATTTTCACGTCACTGGTCACTGTCCAGCTGATTTTTATAAACAAAAGTTAGATATGATATGAATATCTAATATTTTTTGAATTTTTTAAAACTAAGGCAATTTTCCTACTGTTTTTTAGTATATTCTTATAAAATAATATTTCGTCGTTATCTTTTTAAGCCCGCTTTATTTATGTTTACACAAAAATTAAAATTCGAAGAAAATAATGTGTTCGTTTCAGCTTCAAAAATCATCCACTGACCTACATCTTTGTTTACTAACCAATAGTCCTCGGTTCACCTTTGATACTAAACGATCACATTCAGTTTGAGTTGTAGTTTAAGTTTTGTGTAGTAAAAAATAATGCGGGCTAAAAAAAATAACGACAATACGTCTAGAAAATTACATTTTATAAGGATGTACTCGAAAACAGTATGAAAATTGCCTTAGTTTTCAAAAAATTTAAAAAAATATTAGTTGCTCCGTTGTTCATAACAGATCTAACTTTTGTTTAGAAAAATCAGCTGGACCACCAGTGACGTGGAAAATTCGACATATATATATAAGATCCGAACACCGGTCTATTCTATCCACCGTGGGCCGTATATACGCCAGTAAAATGGACTATAGTGACAACTTTAAACGTATAAATGGACGCTCAACAAATTTCCACGTTACCGCAGGGAAGCAGGGTACCTTATTCATTTCCCTCTGTCTTTGCTAGCTACAACTAGTAAATCTAATTTGCGAGTGTACCCAAGTATATTGGATAATTTCTATAATACTATTTGCGAGAGTTATTTTGCAATAATATATGTTTATCGTAATGAGCATTTGTGTCTGACAAGAAAATCATGACTTCCAACTTAATTGGACTTTAGTGAAAATATTTAGTTCTAATTTTGACCGTTGTCGATGCCTACCTGTGAGTGAACGTTAATATCACGGCCGACACAAGACATTTGGTCACCTCGGGTAAAGTTAAAAAATAAACGCCTTAAATGTGAAGAGCGAAAAACGCCTGCATTTAAAAAGTTATTTTCGAAGAAAAGGGTTTTATTTTAGCCACCCACACCATAGGAACTGTAAAAAAAACTTTTTTATACTACTACTATGTCGGTTTAGAACGTTTTTCTACGTTGTCCGACGCCTATTCTCCACCTCCTTCGATCCTGACAGTCATCTTCCGTCAGGTTTTTTTGACTCATTGATCTTTGAATTGACTGTTGTCATTCCAGTTTAGGACGCCCTCTTTTTCTGCGCCCTATTGGTTGCCATTCTAGGACCTGCTTTGGTAATCTTTCGTCGCTCATCCGTTGTACATGGCCGTACCATATCAGTTGTCTTTTAGTGATGTCATCCGTTATGCTTCCCTCGATTTCCATTCTTTCTTTTATGATCTCATTTCTTATATGATCTGTTTTAGATATTCTCATTGATCTTCTTATTGCATCCATTTCGACACTTTTTTTATTTTCACTCAAAATAAGTTATTTAAAAAAATATATATTGTATATATCTCAAAAACGAGAGCAACTAGAGTATAACATAGTGTTAACAATTCGATTAAAAATAAAAAAGTGATCTGTAATCAAAATTTCAAATAAATTATAAAACGTTGCAAATATTTATAAATACAGGAAAAAATGCGAAAACCGTTGAAAATCGCGAAAAATTGCAGACATAAAAATGAAGAAAATTTGTTGAATTATGTCAACGTTGATTTATAAAGTAGTTCTGATTCGAACTTATTTTAAAGTAAGCTGTAATGTAAATTATTGGCATTGAAAAGGTACCATTTTTGCAACTTCACCATACAATCAGTGGCGTCTGATACAGGGAGAGCAACGGGGGACAGTGCCCTCCCAAAACTAGACAACAAACAGTATTTTTAATTGATTTATTTAAAAAAAGGTAAATCTCTCCTTACGACATGATTGTCTATTTCTTTTTATTATCTGTGGTTAACAACAAGCGATTAATTAGGCAAACAAATGTTTGTTTTAGTTGAAGTCGGCCATCATCATCATCGTGTGAAAACGTCCATTGCCCTTCCTAGCGTTGCCGGTTCTATCCTAAGTGAAGATGTATGAGTTTGTTTTGAATTAGGGTATGTCAGTAGTAAAAAGCCTTGCCGGTCGCGTGTCATTGTTTGTTTTTGTTATCGTTTGTTTATAAAATGTAAATGCATGCAAATGTAAAAATCATATGTACCTACAATGCCTATGACAGTAGTTGAATGTGAACGCTTATTTTCAACATTAAAGCGTATTAAAACATTTACGCGAAAGACAACGTGTGAAAGTAGATTGAACGCCTTAGCTATGTGTTCAATTGATAGAAAATTGTTGACTACAGACTATTTTAATGGCCAAATGAACTTTATTTATAAACAAATAAACTAAATACTACACCAAGTAACTGCCTGAAAATACTAAAATAAAATTATTTCGGTAAGATTTTTATCTCGTTTTTCAGGCAATTTAAGTTTCTGCCCCCCCCCCCCAATTTATAACGTCACCATCCGCCACTGCATGCAATATTACAATACTTTAATTGATGATGTGAGATTCGCGCATCGAAATATATTCTGATCTGGCCAAAAGTACAGACCATTTTTTTTATTTTATGTGCCGGTATTTTTATTGTTTAAGTTAAGTTTTTTCCGTGTGAGCTTTTTTTCGTGAGCACTTTTTTCCGCAACCGATTTTTTCTATGTGTGGTTTTTTCCTGTGCACTTATTTCCGAGATTCTAATAAAGCAAATAAAGAAAAAAGTATTTTTTTTTCAACCCTTAACCTATCTATTATAGTAGCTACCAGCCTCAATACCTTTCTTTTTTTTTTGAGCTCTGGAGAGGGTAATTTCCCTCCCGTAGAACCGCCAATAGTCCCGGGTAGGTGCCTGGTTGCCCAGAATTTAAAGCGGCACTGTTAGTGTACAGGATTTATGGGGAATTAGCGTGATTAATGACTCGTTAATTATTTTGGCATAAACAAGTTTAACAAACTAATACGGCATTATACATAGGTATTATGCTAACGAAAACGAAATTGTGAAATGCAGTTTCTGTTGATTCCATAGAGCTCTTGAAATCGAACTATAAACTAATGTTAAGCCGATTCGTTACACATTGGAAATAACAAGGGATAATAATTATTAGATTAGAAATTTTTTTGGATTAAATGTCAACATTATGTATGTAGCGTGGGACTTATTTTATTGGGATTTGGTTTATAATCATTTTTAAAATAAATATATTTTAAAACCACTGACCACTTTGTAATTTCATAGGGGTTAAAATTTCGTTTTAATAGTTTTAGGCACTTTTTTTTTATTTAAAAAAAAGTGTAATATTTGTACCTGGGTAGGGGACAATTCGCCGCGGCCGATTTGTCACAGCCCATTCGCCGCGGCCGATTTGCCACAGCTCATTCGCCACGACCGATTCGCCGCGGGAACAAATCGCCGCCGGCCGATTCGCTGCAGGGACAATTCGCCGCGAGATTTTTTGTTTTATGATATTACCATTGACAATTGTTTAAACATTTTTATTTAGCTTCACTTCATACAAAATATTTGTTTATTTGTTTGGTTATAACTTTTTTCAAACTTTTTCAACTAGATTTGATGGTTAGTATACAATTCAAATAAATAAAATAAGATTTCTAACTTAAACGTTAAAAAAATCAAAATGGCGGTTTCAAAATGGCGAATTATCCCATTTATGAACCGATTTGCATCAAACTCGGAACTTTGAGATATTTCAGCCCGCTGATTATTATTTTAAACTAAAATTTAAAAAAAATCAAAATGGCGGATTTCAAATGGCGGACTTTTCCATTTATGAACCAATCAATATGCATCAAATTCCGCACTTTGGGATGTTTCAGGTTCCTGATTATAATTTCTAAACACTCACAGTTCCGAGTTTTATGCATATTGGTTCATAACTAGGGAAATCCCCCATTTTGGATCCGTCATCTTCAGGTTTTTAAATTTGAGTCAAAAATTATTTAGTTACCTTAAGCGCCGCGATGTTTCAAGTTTGAGGCAAATCGGTTTATAAATAAGAAAATGCGCCATTTTGGAACCGCCATTTTGATTTTTTTAAAGTTTAAGTTAGACATAATAATAAGCGACCTGAAAGATCTCAAAGTTCCGAGATTAATGCAAATCGGTTAAGTACTTAAATCTTACCGAAAGTTAACAATTTTTTTAAATTTCCTTTAAACCAGTGGTTCCCAAACTTTTCACGCCCGCGAATATAGAAACAAAAAATCTATTTTTAGTACAATAAAACATAATTATATTAAAAAGGCTAAAATTGGGATTAACTTTAAATATGATTTGTTGTCATTTTAAATTAAAGAAAAACGTTTACTCCCTGCCGAAAAAATTCTCATAGTGTTTCTCCTCAAATCTTATATAGTGATTTAAAAGATTTGAGTATTTGAAAAGTTTTGATCCATGATTTCGGAATATTTTATAAAATCTCATAAAATGTTCTATATTTAATAAAATAAATTTTAAATTTTACGAGAGATTTTAGAAGATTTTATGAGATCCTCCTCAAATCTCCTCGATCATCTAAAAACAGGGGCTCCCGCGCCCTTCTTATTATTGATCTGCGCCCCCCCAGTTTAGTTGCTATAAAATTTTGTTATCTCCCGTCAAAACTTTTTACAAGGCGAATACTCAGCAGTTTGTGCGGGAATAAAATGTTACAAAAAACAAAAGTTAGTACTTTTGTTAGCACTTAATGTTATACAGTGAAACCTCTGCTTGCAGACACCTCTATTAAGCGGACACTCCCTTTAGCCGGATAAATTTGTTAGAACCAAGTTTTTTCATATTTCTCTACATGTAAAATTCACTCCCATAACCGGACACTCTAATAACCGGACGCGGACAATTTTTTTTGGTTAAAAAATTCTGAAACTTCCCTTAACCGGACGCGAACCTCTGACAACGGGCTGGAGCGCTGCACGACATGGGCATAAATATTATGTAGTATGCTGGCAATAACGCACTCTGCAGCCGGGGAATTACCTCTTTCCGTTTTAATGCGGAGACTAAATACTTCTTCGCTGAAAAATTTAATATCGGAAAAACTCAAACAGCGGAAATTGTTAATAAATATATTATATTAAAATTTAGCAGTTCTCTCTTATAGCTGACACCTCCAATACGCGGACAAAATCGACGAAACCATGAGTGTCCGCTTATAGGAGGTTTCACTGTTTTGGAAGAAACAGAGCTGGTCACGATCTAGTTTCAATAATAAAATGAAAGTTAATTTTAATCAAATGAAACACTCTGGGAACCGATTTAAAAATGACCGAAAGTTCCAAAATAATTTTGTTACAAGAAATAATTTATTTAAGATATGCCATCATAAACATTGAAAGACATTAGTAGTTTCACAGTGTAGGTAAATATAATTAATTGCCAGTGAGTTCTCTTTAATAATTTTTTTCTCAACACGAATTTTGTGGCATTAAAAGAATACAAATGTGTGGTATGCCTTGACTAATTCTTTTCAAAATTAAAAAAAAAACCAGTTGTACTTTTTTTTTGAAACTTCGAAACTTTATTTTACATTTTTGAGACAAAAATCGTCCCTTTAATGACATACTGACGTAAGTGCCAAAAATTCAAAAATTGAGTTACGTCGTCAGATAAATTATTTTGGTCGAATTTTAATACGACAAAATGGTGTATCTATATTTCTTATAGATCTTCCAGAAGTCATTATTAATGGTTTGGTTTTTAATAGCAACGCTATGGCCTCATAAACTTTGGTTCATTTGGTTTTTTGTCTCTCCTCTACAATTTACAAATAGTCAGTTACGTCGGTATGTCATGAAGAGGACGAAATGCAGTGGTTTTAAAATTAGCAATAAAAAATTGGCCCAAAAATTATATCTAAACACACTGGGAAATTTTTCTCACTAAGTGTAAAAATCAGTTTGCAGTATTTTCTAAGTTCTGTATACTAGACTCTGGCCCTTTCTTGTATGTTTCTATACTTGAGTAAAGATATTATTATTATTATTATTATTATTAATTATCACAATCCTTATCAAGTTTTACTAAATTAATGGAATTAAAGTACTTTTAAAGAAAGTTCAGTATTATTTTAAAAGTTTTAAAAAACGTTCCCCAAATGACGTTTTTTTCAAAGTCAAATTTTTAATAATTTGAAAAATGAAATTTTTGACCTTGCTGATTTTGACCCATAATGCCTAGGGATTAAAAGGATCACTTTGGTCCCTAAAACTACTACTACTAAGGTAAACTCTTTAGTCTCTAAAGAGTATATAATAATTTTGATTTGGAAAAAAATTACATCTAAACAAACTGGGTAATTTTTCTCTCTAAGTGTAAAAATCAGTTTGCAGTATTTTCTAAATTCTGTAAACTGCACTCTGGTCTTTTCTTGTATGTTTCTATACTTAAATAAAGATATTATTATTATTATTAATTATCACAATCCTTATCAAGTTTTACTAAATTAATGGAATTAAAGTACTTTTAAAGAAAGTTTAGTATTATTTTAAAAGTTTTAAAAAACATTTAAGCGTAAAAACTATTTTGTAAAGCAAAGTCAAACTTTTAATAATTTGAAAAATGAAATTTTCCGCCTTGCTGATTTTGACCCATACTCCCTAGGGATTAAAAGGGTCACTTTGGTCCTTAAAACTACTACTACTAAAGTAATCTCTTTAGTCTCTAAAGACTATAAAATAATGTTGATTTGAAAAATCAATATTTGTTCAACATTTTTAAATGAGCTTAATAGAATGAACTAGGTTCTCGCAAAAGCACCTGTATGTTACACACGGTAAAAAATTTTGCCTACAATGGAAACACGTTCTTTTCTTGAATAAATTGTTTCACCTTCTTTTTAGTTCAACGCATCGTTTAATGATGAAATGAGACTTTATTTTTCTTCTTAAATTGTTTTGTTTCAGTATACCATTTTGTAACAAGGCAAATTGTCTTTATATACTGCTTTTCAAAAAAAATTGTACACCTATCATGGGTGTTTATATTGCAGGTGTACAAATTTTTTTGATAAGTAGTATATAAGTATTATTTTGCTTCCAGAGAAACAATGCCTTAGATTAATTCAGTTCCAATTTATATTAAAACAATTTCTGTTTAACATTAAAATAAACAGGCCAGACATTGTTTGTGCTAAATCAAGAACATATTCTCTTGGTGAATAGGAAAGCACAAATTATTTTAGTTGAAAGCAATTTTTTTACGGTGCAAGGATTCTAGTTCTCGCTTTCAGTACAAAAAGTAGATATATTTTTTTTATTTAATTTTTTTTTAATTATACTGGGACTCTCCATCCAATCAGAATCAATCGCCCATATTCGCAAAGTTTTACAAAGGTTAAAGCATTTTTAAACAAACACAAACAACCAAGTAGCTAGCCAGGAATCGAACCCGGGCCGCTGGTGTGGGAAACAAACATTGCTACCACTACACCACGACGGCGACAAGTAGATATATCAAAACAATTTTTAGGCCTTAGGGACATAAAATTGCTATTTTTAAACAAAACAAGAAATTTCCTTATTTAAAATAGATATTTTTCGTTTCTTGTCGTGAGAGAGAATAGACTGTTTACTATTAAAATAAACTGTAGTAGTAGAACCCACCCAGAGAAATTCCAGTTATAGAAATTGGACTGCCTGCTTTCATTAGTTGCGAACATCAAATTGATGAAACGGTTTATGGGTTGTAACAACTATTCAGTTGTCGATTTTCCAAATTGAACCTAAAACAGTTAATGTATTTTTTAAATTAACTTCTATTCTTGACAGCTTAATTGGTGGGTGGCGCAAATCGTGAGCTGTTTTACCGAACTCTTTTGTAGGTTATATAGTTTTATAAAGAGCAATTCTGGTAGCAAGGTAGTGAAATAAAAACAAAATTGTCGGTAAACTTACGGAGTGTAGTCTTTAAATGGTTTGGTGAATGACTTCGTAATTTTTAGTTCAAAAAATTTTCTAATCTAATATTAGCTGAGAGGCTTATCATCAAAAATTAACTTTTTAAAAAATACAAAAAATATTAAAAAAAATTTTCTTAAAAAAAAAATTTGGGAAAGGAAGTTGAAGACTATTTCAAATCGATTGGTTATGGAGAACTCGATTTTAAGTCGCCTAGAACTTGCTTCAAATTTAAGCAGCTGTGTGATGTCATAAATCAAAGATTGCGATTTATTCCATGTTTTTTCACAAACTTTTGCCACATCCACCTTAGACAAAAACTGTATGGGTTATGATTTGTTTGCAATAAAACAACAATTTAACTGCTGTTCTAACAAGCTTTATATTTAAGGAACTAAAAAAGATATTCTTCACTTAATGTTTAGTCGCTGGGTGTGTGCTTCCAATTTGAGTAAAAGGGACTGTGTGACGTCATAAATTCAAAATGGCGGCTTTTTTTCATATTTTTCCTCAAACTTGGGCTAATAACTTTGCCTAATTGTAAAAATCCTTAAAAAGTAGTTCACTTTATATTAACTATTTTCCTAACCTTTACTTAAAGTTGTTAAACTTTAAGGATGAAACAGTTAACTGTGAACACTTAATAGGTATCCATAAGATCTTGGACCTTGGTGGGTGTACAGCTCTCGAGCTGACCATGGAAAAATACAAGAAAAACAAAACCGTTCTACTCGCCTACATCGATTTAACAATTTAGACAGTTTAGACGTCCAAAGGGCAAAGGCTACAAATAAGACAAAATTAATAACATCTAACTCAAAACTGGCCACTAACCATATAAAAATTGGCGACTGTAATACTATCTTGTGGATCTTTAGCAAACTATCATGAGTACTAAAGAAGATATTTCGGGATTTATTTATTCCCTAGCATGCCCCACCTGCCCCGCTTTCCCTACTGGTTTTTTTTTGAAAACTACTTCTTTGATTTAAAGCATGATGTGGTATTCAGCATCTGTCCCAATTATACACCCACGCTATCAAATTACCGTAAATAATTTTGCAGAGAGTTAACCAACGTAAACTTTAAAATTAGGCTAACGCGATTTATTGCCTAAGCTACTCCTTCATTGATCGTAAAAATCATAAAGCACACCGAAGAGTAAGTAGTTATAAAATTATGAATCGGTTCTATTGCTAGCGGTGTGAAAACAATTAAGCCCGTAGAAAATTATGATATTAGTTCTCGTACATATGTAGTTGCCTATAGAATAAAGAAATAATACACACTTACAAGAAGAAAACCCAATGTGTTAAAGCTACGTTTACATTTGGAGAGTTTACTGGCGGAAAGTACTGACAGCCACTAAACTTGCCATGTATAAACCACAAGAAAGTGCACTTGCTACTCTCCCGCAAGTCTTTCTAGTGCTGCCAGTACTTTCCGCCACTAAACTTGCTTTGTTGGAGAATTTACTGGCGGAAAGTACTGGCAGCAACTAAACTTTTGTGTTTACACGTTTTCAAGTATACTTGCCAAGCAGTTAAAAACAAAATGGCGGTAGTCCGTGCTGCTGTTAAATTTGTTATGTGTGAAATTGCCAATAATTAAATAAGTCAGAACGCAAGAAAACTAGGAACAAACGAGTTTGGGTTAGAGATTGGATCAGACGCAGAAGTACTTGCACCAGAACGACTCTTAAAGGAGATATCAACTGAAGATCCCGATTTTTATAGGAATTTTATGAGATTATCATACCAAAAACTTAAAGAACTGTTAAGACTAGGTTAACATAAACTGACCAAATCGGAAACGTGTATGAGCAGTCCTATTTCTCCCAAAATAAATTGGAAGTTACATTACGCTATCTGGCCGCTACAGACTACCGAAATATACTATTTCAGTTTTTTTACCGGAGGTTGATGATGAACTTTTGATATTCCACAAAATTTCATATTTTTGATATATGTTTAAAAAGAAATTATCTGATTTGCATTCCAATTAGGTTGATGATGTACTTGATATTCCACAAAATTTTATTTTTTGATACATGTTTAACAAGGAAATTATCTAATTTCCATCCCACTTAGGTTAATGATGTACGTGATATTCCACAAAATTTCATATTTTTGATATATGTTTAAAGAGGAAATTATCTGATTCCCACCCCACTTATTCATTGTAAAAAACGTGGACACTTTCTCACAGAACGCTTGCTGACATGTGTTTACATTTGGAGAGTACTGGCGGAAAGTACTGGCAGCCACTAAACTACCCGGCCCGTCAACTTTTGGAAAGTACTTGCGGGAGAGTAGCAAGTGCACTTTCTTGTAGTTTATACATGGCAAGTTTAGTGGCTGCCAGTACTTTCCGCCAGTAAACTCTCTAAATTTAAACGTAGCTGTACTTGCGGGAGAGTAGCAAGTGAACTTTCTTGTAGTTTACATATGGCAAGTTTAGTGGCTGCCAGTACTTTCCGCCAGTAAACTATCCAAATGTAAACGTAGCTTTAGTCTATGTAATAATTATCCGTTATTATCACACATTACTGAAGAATCAATAGAACAACTATGGGATGCCGTCACGCAAATTCTCAATTGGACCACAAAAAGGCGAATAGAACTAGATAAAAATAAATCAATTCATATTGATTTTACAAACCAATCACAATTAACAACATTCTCGTGCCATATTTAAGTCAAGTAAAATGTCTCTGTATGACACTTGATGCGAAATTGTGCTGGAAAGGACACATTTAGAAAATTAACAGGCTAATTGGAAGGAAGTCCAAGGGAACTATTCATAACAAATTACTGCTTTACAAATAAATACTGAAACCAGTATTATTATATAGTATTCAACTGTGAGGTTGTACTAGTTGGAAACTACCAGAGATTTCAAAGTAAAGTGTTAAGAAATATTGTAAATGCACCCTGGTTATTTCGAAATAGCGACCTACATCAGAAATTGAAAATCAAAACTGTAGCAGAGACTATAAAAAAGTATGCTAGTTGGAAGTCTAAAAAGTTACGCCGTTACAGCTAGTGAACTAAGTAAAATACATAAAACAAAAGAATGCTATAAACACAACAAAACCTAAATATTAAAATATTATTGCATTGCTGCCCTCAAATCCTTTCACATATAACACATATTGTTAAGTTATGCCTTGAACAAGTGGTTTTCCTTAGTGCTTTGAAAGAAGCATTGGTGAGACCTCATTCAAAAACAATAAGGGTTAAAAAATTAAAGATCTTCGACCTGTGTGTATTTTATGTACTCTGTCTAAAGTTTTGAAACGTGTCATTAACGCACAAATTCGAAATTTTATAAACAAAAATAAACTATGCGAAGATTTTCTAGCTTTCCGATCTTAAAAAGTTAAGATTGGTAGTAATATAACATCTGCTAAAATCTTAAGGGCAGGTATGCTACAAGAATCTATTTTGGATCCACTTTTATATTCTATTTACTCTCATAAACTGCTAGATATTTTTAAACATTGCAAATCTGTTTGATATTGTAATGACACGATGACACCTAAATTTGACTTCATTTTTCTTCAAAAAATGCGAGTCAAGCAATTGTTAAGAAACTAGTGCAATGAATAAATAATCATGGCTTTCACATAAATACAAAAAGAAAAAATAGGCTAAAATTAATCCATCAAAGCAATTTTTTTATCAAAGAACAGGATGATGAAATAAAACTACCAGACACAGCTTGAAATTTAGTCGTTCATTTTAATACCGATCTTCGGTTTTTTAAACACAATAACTGTAATTGAAGCAAAGCGGAGAGAACTGATGAGCGAACGCTAAGTTTAAATCTATCTTTTATTTTCTGATAAATTAAGTTATAACAAAATTTCTAGTTGATCTTATTCTCCAGATTGTAATAAAATGAACACAATGTGTTTGACAAATAATATATATAACAAACTACCAAATATCAACGGCACACCCAGGGAGAGGCTTCGGGTCCCGCCCCGGCCACTATATTTACCAGCGAGGCAGCAGTTACTTGCAGGCAAAATATTAATTACACAAACTTAAGGGTAATAACCAATAGCAGATTTCACTTTGACGCTTAATTCAATTTTCGCGGAAAAGGTAGTTTTTATGTTGTTTTAGAGGATATTAGCATAATTTTGTAAATTGATGCCCAGGGCTATTGTAGATAGTTAGTTTTATATGTCTGAAATGAAAATATGATTACCGCGGCTAGTTTAGTATGTAATTAAATTTATCAAACATTGAGATTTTATAACTTTCAGTATCTTGTTAGCAAAAGTAGTGCATTCCTTTGTATTTTCAGAATATTAGCTTTTACATTTATGGTCTGACCTCATTATGATTCATATAAAAAAAATCTAAAAGAAATAGACCCACACAAAGATGCATGAAAACTTTCCTACTTTTTTGACCCCTACCAGAAATTCAAGGATCGAAAGAATTTGCAAAAAATCTTTTACAAAGAATACTTCCTCAATCTGTGATTCGTCTTATGTTGGTTCCACATGAAACCAACAAAACAAAAACAATAACAAACAGCAACACAAAAAAACAGCAAGTTTTTGAAAACACGAACAGTAACAAATTGTTAACTGCTGTCCACATATAGAAAAACAATTAGTGAACTTTTTATAATCCCCAATAGAATAATTTAATAACTGATCATTTCTGTGTTCTCTTTGGAACTGGCTATTGATGTTTTTTTTTCTTCTATCCACTTCCTCTGAAGAAGTATCACACAATATTCCTATTTCCTTAAAGGCGTCTGCCTTTTTATAACGATTTTTATAATCAGGGTGTCTGGCCTCCCATAACAATCTAGCTTCTCGATAAAGCTCAATTAATTTACATGTATTTTCAACACCCCATTTAATTTTTTCTCCGGACCTGGTAATTTTGCACGCAGAAACTACACACACTGAACCACAATTTTTTATGTTTTATTCGCGTACAGACTAGACCAAAAAAGTTGCCCAAAACGAAAACAAAATATCAACAATTTGATCATTAACGACAGACGACGGGAAACTAAAAAGTTGCTGAAAACACCAACAAAAAAGTAGCCGGATTGTTCTCATTTTGCTTCAAAAATGTTGGATCATACATTGAGTTGCTGTTTTGCTGGTTTGGTGTGGACCCCCTATCAGAAATAAAATTTGTCATCAGTGATGATTCTTTCACATAAACGAAAAGAACTTGATGCAGACCTCGTATACTGCTATTCCTGTAAATATTTCACAATAGCAATGTTAAAGATGTTCTGCATTAACGCAACCAACCCAACATTAAACACACAGTAGTAGTTAATACGCTTTCTTTTTATGAGCTCCCACTCATTATGCATTAAATGGAGTGAAATCAGAGTTATGATTAATTACACCAAGCTTTTGATTGATTAAGTGTAAACAATAAACTATATTCACCAGCAAGGCAGCAGTTACTTGCAGGCGAAATATTTATTACACAAACTTACGGGTAATAACCAACAGCAGATTTCACTTTGACGTTAAATTCAATTTTCGCTGAAAAGGTAATTTTTAAGATGTTTTCGAGGATATTAGCATCATTTTGTAAATTGATGCCCAGGGCATTTGTAGATAGTTAGTTTTATACATTTGCAATGAAAATATGATTACCAGCGGCAATTTTAGTCAACATGTAATTAAATTTATCAAACATTCAGATTTTTATAATTTACGGTGTCTAGCAAAAGTAGTGCATTCCTTTGGATTTTCAGAATATTAGCTTTTACATTTATTGTCTGATCTCATTATGATAGATAAAATTTTTCAAGCGTTTGATAAAGAATCATGGATAAATCATCAGCAATTAATGTAAAAGTTTTAGAAATCAAGGAAATAATATCGAAATGAACGGGAAGTAAATTAAAAAGACCAGTATAGGGGAGAGCGGGTACGAATATAAGAATTTTTTAAAAATCCAAAATATTCATAGTACAGCATTTTCGCAAGCTTGTGATTTTTTACTATAAAGCGACATGGATTCATGGTGGATCTGATACCTTCCTAGCCCATTAGCACAGTCCAACTCTCTCATTGTGGCTAACTTTTGAGTCGTTTCTTACCTCCAAAAAAGGCCGGCTATCAGTTTGGATGAGACACTGATCAGGACTGGTATTCTCATAAATTGACTTAAAAAAGTTACGTTTTGAAAACGCTAAGCGAAACGCACAGTACCTTCTCGCATGGCATTTGCGGTGACCGATCGAATTTGGTATTCACGTTGGTAAACGCAGCCTTGGGATGGAACTCGCTAAGCATCCTTCAAATTCTCGCTTTTTGTTTATGTTTTTTGACATTTGTGGCATACATTAGAGATTTTTTTCACCCCAGTTAGTCATTTTTGGTATTTATTGATAAAAACATCGAAAATCTAGAGAAGGTGACGGTTAGAAATAGTTTTAATGAGAAATGTTGGGGTAGCGGTGTCTTAACATGATTGTAATGACCCCTACACTCCTATAGGGTATAATAATAAAGGTTATATATAGTCGTTAACTACAAATTTTCATTATATTCTAACAAATAAAATAAAGTTTTAGAAGAAAATTTAGTTAAAATTCTTCAATACATATTAAAGTTTAAATTGTTTAAAGCTTTGGCACCATCCCCACCATTTCATTGTTCCATTTAAATACACTCGTTCATACTAGGATGTTTCCAATCAGGCTCAAATGCTCGGGTACCTACTCTACAGGGTACCTTTATATATAGAAGTGTAGAAAATTTGCCCATAAACAATTTTTAATTATTTATTTATCTGTACCACTTAAATAGATTCCAGAAGAGAGAGAAAGACAGTAAATATTTATTCACAAACTCCTTAAAATCCTTCATTTCTACCTTGAAGAATAAGAAAGGTAGCTATTTTGGTACCTTATTGTACTTAAAGCTTAGGGTGAAGGCCTCCTTTAACCACTATAAATATCAAATTGGCCAAAAATATTTAAAACTGTGTGCATAATACTTTTTAATAGGTTTGAATTTTTTAAAAACCCCAAACGATTTCCAGAAACAGATGCCAATTGATAGGTGTTTTTAAACACGGTTACCGTTTTAAAAAAATGCTCAGTGCAGTCGTACGTGAATACCATTTTTGCACTTTTGGTCTGGTGCTTAGCGAATTTGACGTCATAAAATAGTGACCGTCTTAAAAATGCTATGCGTTTTTGATTACGAGAATACCTGTCCTGATCTTCTGAGTCAATCTGAAGTTTACCGAAACTGTTCCGACGTAAATGTACAATCCTCCATACAGAGTCTATATTCGGTGTCTTCCGTCTCTTGTGTTAGTTTTATTCTGTGCATTGGTACTCTCAGTCGACAGTGATCCTTAAAAAGACCAGTCACTATATGTATCTTCTGTCTGGTAAGTCCAATAATGTTCCTGGCTCTGTTCCTACAAGCTCATTTAATAAACTATTTAGAGTAAGCCAGTCCTGGTATATTTATCCAGTACTGTTGGAAGCTATTCTCTATTTTAACATGGTTAATTTAGCAGCATTTTATGATATCCCCAGGGCTGGTTCGGGGCCGAAAAATTCGGCAGATGCCGCCTTTCTCTCTGCTTGGTCTGCGGCCTCATTAACCTTTTGCCCAGAATGTCCTAGTTTCCATACTAATGACACAATGTTAGCGCTACTAAGCGCATTCAGCGAATTTTTGCAGCTCCTCCCCTACCATAGTCACAAAATGGTTTCATTGCAACATTTTTTCTCAATAAACCCGGTTTGACCCGGCAATCAAAAATTATTCCCAAATGGAGCGTTAAATACCTGAATTCACCAGTGTGCAATTTCACTTCAACAGTTTTAATCTTTCTTTCAATATACCCAGTTGTATAATCGTGAGCCGATTACACAAGTTTTTCTTGCATTTTTGACTTGCTCGACTTACAGAGAAAATAGAAAATAAATTTTAAACAGACTTGCGGCATAGCCGCCGTGATAAAACCAAACGCGAAAATGTAAATGAGATTGAGATTGATCTAGTTTCAAAACGAAATCGAAAAAACGATGTCGAAGTACACACACAACCTTTGAAACAGTAAAAATTAGCCAATGGAAATTTTAGAACCTATAACTAATTAATTTTAATAAAGAAGAAAATTTTTTATTTCCTCTTCTGTGAAACATTCCACACAAGACAAGTAAAGCTGTTACTAAAAATTGAAAAACGAAGGTTTTTAAAAATTTATTGTAGAAACATATTTTTGTAGCTGCGGTTGCTTAGGTATAAAATTTTTTTGATCTTAATATAATACTTACTATTTTTTCGACAAAAATGTTTTCGAAAAGCAGTATTTAATAATACGAAATTTTTTTCAATCGGAAACAACTATATTCGAAAGTTCTTTATGCTCTTTCGAACAAGTTACCACAAGGTCATTCCATTAATTAAAAAAGTTATAAGTACCCTTTCCAAGGAATCGATCAAAATTTTTTTTGGTATTTTTTACTTTAATAATTTTTATATATTCATCTACTTGTTTTATTTTTTCCTGGTTTATTGTGATCGTGATATCTTCACTTCTGTTTGCTACCTTTTCTGAAGCCTGCTTGTTCTTTTGATCGATATCCGTCAAATTTTGTTGTTATTCTAGTTGCTAATATTTTTGTGAAAAGTTTATAAATTACATTGAAGAGTGTTAAAGGTCGATAGTTTTTTAGGCTGTTGTATCACCTTTTTTGTGTATTTCTTTTTTGGTATTAACTACAGCTTTATTGCCGCATTTCTGCCGTTACTCCGTTTTTTCCAGGTGATTTGTTATTTTCCTTATTACTGTAACAAAACGCGATTTGAATATAAATGGTATTTATAAGTTTTTCAATATTTTTAATTAAATATTGTTTTTAACATCAACAAGCGTTGCACCGGCGACTTGTTTTTGGCATGTTTTCAGGTCCGCTGTATTTTAATAAAATTTGTATTCGGCTAATATGTCCTTTGAGCCACTAACATCAAAATAATTCATATTTTTTAACTGGAAACAAATTTGCTAAACTATTTTCAACTTTTAAAAAACACACTGTGTAATTTTAACTACTGTCGATTTTCTCCAGTCTTAAGTCCACGCATCTTGGCTTGCGTTGGTATTTTCTCTCTTAGTGGAGCGTTTAAAGCGCAGTCTATCTCTTTCTCGCCAAAGTGAGGATGAGTATAGCTCTAGCCAATCAACGACAAGCTTTTTGTGCTTGCAATCGTACGGTTGCTTTGACTCAGACAGGAAACTTTCGAAAGTCGGAGCAAACATTTTTTAGTTGGGCTTGGCTTGGTTCGTTTCAATTCTTTAGTTGGCTTTGGTTTTGTTCACACTTCTTAAGGGGGGTTTTATTTCAACTGGGGAAATTTGTCAATTATTTTAACTTTGTATAAAACTATTAACTTTAATGTTCATAATTATTTTAGTCTTTTCTTTTGGAGCTTATTAATTTTAAAGCTTTTAATTATTACTGTTTCCAGTGTTTTGAAATAATGTTTTTAACTGTTTTATGGTTTTTTTAACATCAAAATACAAACCATTCGTTGCCCTAAAATCGGCATTCTTAATCAATGATATATCCCAAACCTAAACAGTAATATTAAGTAAATTAAACAGTTGATTGAATAGTTTCACCTATTCAATCAACGTTTAAAATGTTGATAAATAAATATATTTACAACAAATATACGAAAGGTTTATAGAACCTAAAAGTTTAAGAAGTGTAAATATTTGAATACAAAAGCTTAATAGTAGTAAAATTTGATATTCAATGAATAAATAAAAGAAGTGATAATGTGAAGTTTCGGCAAGAAAATTGAAAAGGTATGTATGATTTCCCTACATTATTTTGCATTTGAGAAAAACGTGTATAGCATAAAACTTCCTCCAAGAACCATCAAATTCTCTTTCGAGATCGTGTAAATTTAATAGCAACTTTTAATAATTATATCAATTTTCAAATCGTTGTACAAATTGGTAGCTCACAACGTTTAAGCCTTGGCCCCTTGAGTTGACAGAACCACTGTCACACAGCCGCCTGTTAGATTACTTTTCTATTTCTGCTTTGCCTATTTCAGGTTGTAGTTCTAAGTTTCTTCTTCCATCTTTATTATAACTTATTAATCTATTAAACTTGCTATATTTCTTGGGTGGGATTCAAAAAGCAGCTTCCTCGCCGTTAATGTTTGATCATTCTTGTTTGTTTTGCAATCTTGGCCAGTTAAAAAAAGATATATAGGCTGACTACTAGGCTGGTGTCATTAGGCAGTCCGAAGCAACAATTTAAATGCAATTTAGCAATGGTGTAATGGGCATTTAAATCCAAATAGCATGTATGTTTTGCTACGCTTTGGTCATTGATAGTTTGCAGAAAAACGATTGGACTTATAGTCCGTTGCGCCTTTGTGCGGAGGCCTTTACACATTGTAAGGAAGTATTTTCTTTGATAATAATGAAGAAATATTTAAACTGATAGTGGAAAGCGCAAATAAAGAGTGCATTAAAGAAAATGAAAAATAACAAATCACCTGGAAAAGACTGAGTAACGGCAGAAATGCTCAAGTACGGTGGTAAAGCTGTAGTTAATACCCTCCATATTCTCCTGAATAAAATACGAAAAAAAAATAATAACTTTGCATACGTCAGATCAATTTTGGAGTATGGATCGGTAGTCTGGTCACCTTTCTGTCAGACTCACATAGATGATATTGAAAAAATACAGAGAAAATTCATGAAATATATGTGGTACAGAAACGAAGGAGTCTACCCGGAAATCGGTTTTCCCAATGATATCCTGTTGGAAAGGTTCTCTCTGCAGTCTTTAGAAACTCGACGTAAAATGGCTGAAATTGATTTTATTTTTAAACTTATTCACAATAAAATTGACTCGCCTGATCTCCTAAATCACATCAACCTTTCTCTGCCCAGGTTTTCAGCTCGTGAGAGGCCCAGTTTTTATATTAAAAGATCGAGAACCAACATTGGGCAATATTCACCCATTAACAGAGTTTGTATCTCTTATAATGATGTACAAAGCCAGTGTGATCTATTAAGAGAATTGTTTTATGTTTTTATTTTTTTTACTTACTTGAATCTTACTTAGGGCCTGTCCTTAAATTACGTAACGCTCTAGGGGGGAGGGGAGGGGTTTGGCCTTGCGTTACACTCAATGTTTTTTAATGTGTTTTTTCTTGAAAATGCGTTACGAGGGGGAAGGGGGGGTCACAAATCCTGAATTTTTGCGTTACGTAATTTAAGGACGTTCCCTTATGTGTATGTTCATGTGTCTGCATATGTGTGTTTCTTAATGTTTTAAGTGTAACTTTAAGATTATTTTAAAATTTTGTAATTAATTTTTATTAACGATTTTATTATTATTAATATTGTTATATATTGATACTTTTGTTCCCACACAACACGCGACCTCTCAGAGTTTGCTATTGGTCAAAGTGTGCGATGTGGATGGTCTCACCGTTCAAGACCCAGAATAGCTGCACCTAAATGGAATACCCTGCATATATTATTTTTACAAGGTACCTAGAGAAGCAATATCCATGATCTTGATTTTAAAAAATGTGCATGTATTAACAATTAAAGAATTGCAGCAGGTGGTGTTTCAACTCGTAAAATTAATAAAACTGTACCATTATTTGCTATTAAATGACATATTATGGGAAACGACAGAAAGGCACACCCAATTTGTATAATTCGTCACCATCATAAACAATGCAAGATTTATTAGAACAACCTTAGGGCTTGTAAAACCAAATCGTTTGTTAAGAAAACGTTTATACTTATCTGCAATAATGTTAAGCTGTTTAATAACAACAATAAATACATAAATGAAATAGAACTAGTTCGAGTCGACCGAAAGTGATATAAAATCGCTAAAATGATCCAAGTCGTGAGCGTTTTAAACAAAGCAAGTATTAATAATTATAATAAGAATATTATAAAATATAATAGGGATAATGATTTCGTTCTGCCATTATTATGCAAAAGGCGACATGAATTATAGCTTAAAGCGTGGTATCAAATGTGCCTTAATTGATTTATTGCTTTTGAACTTTGATATTTATTTAATTTATTATTTTAAGACTTCCCAATAAACATAAGGCATAATAATAGCATATAAAAAAATTATTCAGAACTAACAATATTTTTTTTATTTTATATAAAACATACCAAACGGCCAGCGAAATCCAGCAGCTGAAAGCGAATAAGCTGCATTTACAATAGCGAAAGAAAGACCCTATCACCTGTTTGAGCAGCCACTTAGCAAATTAAGAAATATAGAGGTATTGCTGCACATTTGCATCATCAGTGTCAAAGAATTGAATCAAAATGAATTAACTCTAAAACTTCCAGTATCCAGCAAAAAGGATGAAAGCATAATTGAATCAAGAATGCTTTGCAACTTCTGCTACTTCCACACTTTTTAACTCCTCTTTTATTAGTTTACAAGTTGTACAATAATAAAGCCTCATCATCAAGCCTGTTTAAATGATAAAATTCTGAAAATTGTTTATGGCACATCCTTAATTTACTGAATGACAAGTCCAGCATAACAAACGGATGCAGTGTCAATAATTCGAATTAGATTTCCATCGGAAAAGCGATGCTTTAGAGATTATCAGAGGCTCCAAATAAAGTAATTATAAACATTTTTGCCAGTGCTCTGGCGGGTTACTTGCGGAAACGTTCATACAATTTTGCTGTCGCCCCACGAGCCTTGGCACCTGTAAATCCATTCCAATATTTTTGGCATGTATGCTGGCTTCAGCTAAGATATTGTTCATAACTTCTTCTGCAGATTCGCGATTATGTTTAATTAGATCTAATACTCTTGTGGCCTTGTTAAAGCACTGTAGTGCTGTAATACCACCTCTCTAGTTGAAGAATTGCTGTCTTCTGATAGTTTTAAAGGCCTTCAAAGATGGCCAAAAAGTTGTCTTTAAATACAGCAATACTTTTTTATCTCACAAAGGAGAGAAATGTTTTGGCCACGCTTTCTTTCACGGGAAAAACTAATTATTATATCCTTCACAGTATATATCATATATAAATGTATCTATTGTATACCTAATACCATATAGATAGGAATAAGTTTATAGCTCTGATTGGTAAATTATTTCAACATTTAGTGGGGGCAAATGCCCCTCCCTGTCCTTCGCTGCGTACGCCCATGTTTAAGTACCCATCAAATTGTATTGTAGTAAATAGATACCTATATGGCTTAATGTTCAAAGAAAGATACTAATGAAATACCTACCCTAAATAATTCTGCGAGAAGAGAAACTATTATTCCATATTAAGAAACCACCAGATTTTCGAATATCTTAAAGATGTTTTTAATTCTATGGAATTCCCTGTATTGCTGAAACCACAGATTTCGTTGTCTTGTTCCTCACATCGAAACAGCCAACCTTATAAATAATTCCCATTGTCTTTGTTTTTTCTATGGTGAAGATGCCTTACGATTTCTTGGTTTGACCTTCACTTTTGGCCCAACCTTAGAACTTTAAATAGGTATTATGCAGCTAGAATTTGTTTGTAATTTCAGGAATGTAACGATTTTGCAGGTTTCTTTACCATATTCAAATATTCAACAACATGGTGGTCGTGCTGTGATTGTATAACGTCCTTAAAGAAAATTCAAAAAATTAAATTTTTACTATTTGTGACAAAGGGTATTTATTTTATATATTTTTATTAGTTTACAAAAACTGCCATCTTAGGTTAAATTTTGTGGCTCCATTTTGTCAGATCTTATTAAACCATTAGGATTTATTTTCATTGACAAATCATTAAGGATTGGCTCGTCAGTTCCACTATTATTACGATGCCGATTAAAGAAGGATTTATTTATTTATTTATTTAATGGTAGTAAACAGCAAACAGAAGGTTTTCTTAATTCAATATTTAGTAAATTCTAAGTATCTAGAGGCAACTATTAAGATGGCTTAAAATTCAGATAGGCATCTTATGTAAAACAACCCCTATTTAAAGAACTAGAGTTGGACGTAACTTGAGGAATGGTATTCGAGATCATGAGTAACACGATGTACACCAGAAAGCTATACATTATCCTCCCAAAGAGGAAGAACTGGTCAAACAACAGGACAAATTCCTCAAATTACAATAGCTTTATGAATAACGACGGATCCAACATGCTCTCATTGTCAGTACCTAAAAAACAATCGAAATTAAACATAATTTCGGTCAATTTTCTACCGAATTTCAGACCGAACTCGTAGCCATTGAGCTTTGTGCCGTGAGGAGCTCCAGGGACATAGTAAATGCGCTTGATAGCGCTAACAATCTTATTAGTAAGGATTCTGGACATGAAGGAATTGAAACCGCAGCCAAGCAGCAGAGGATAGCATATAATATTGCTAAATGAACCACAATTAAATGGATGGAGAATGGCTTCCAACAATACTAGACAAATCTACCAGAACTGGCTGGATTTCATTAAAGGACATTTTAGAAAGAGAGACAGGAACATCATTGGACTTACCAGACAGAAGATCCCTATAGTGACTGGACTTTTAGGGGCCACCCCCGACTAAGAGTTTCCATGCACAGAATGGGACTACCAGAAGAGACCAAATGCAGAATCTCTGTGGAGGATGACGAAACAGTTAGACATGTTATGTGTGAATATCCAGCTATTGCACGTTTACGTCAGAAAATTTTTGGTAGACCTCAGATTGATGCAGAAGAACCGATACATCATCATTATTAAAACATTTTCTAAATATCTTATGTTATAATGTGTCCAAATGCAATGTCATGGGCTAAGGTGGTTTGCAGATCTGAGCTGCATTTGCAGTGAGAAGTAGAGTTCCTTTTCCTTTTGCGAAGCTGTATGCTTATCTCTAGCAATATCAGGGGACTCAAGTCTAGACACATGTGCTCCTGTTTTACTTTAATGGGTTTTAAACAACGAATAGTACGGTACAACAGGTTCAGCAAGATGACCTAAGTTTTTAATTTAACTTAACTTATGACCTGCTACAATTGTATAATTTTTTATCAAAACATGTTCAATAAAAATTTATCTATGTATCTTTACGTTTATGTTAAGTCTAAATTTTATGTCTTTATTGTAAGTGGCTTGGTAAACTCTCAGAAATTGACCAACTTCTAAGTAAGTCCTTAAGCGACTCGCGTGCTTAAAAGGCAGGTGCGGTACGCGTGCGTGAATTGCCCACTAGTAGTATCCACTCAACCTACTCCCATCGATGCAATAATTTATAGAGTGGTTCAGTTTACATGGTACTGATATTGGTTTTATTTAAATATATATAATATATATTGTATTCATAAATGAGCCGACAAAAATGAGTAGTAAAATTGGTTTATTGTCTATTCCGTAACCCCTTCTATTCTTTTTACCAGTTAACTAGTTGGTAAATTTGTTTTTCGCCTGTGAGAATTTTGGGTTTATTTAGGGCTGTAGTTGTGTGACTAAATTAAATACCTAAGCCTAGGAATTAAGAAAAAGAGAGACAAACCTTGTGAGAACTGATAAAAGTAGGGTGCTGGATAAGCAGGAACGAGAAAAAAGGGGAAGGGGGGGGCACAAATAGGTTAAGCAGAGAAAAGGTGGGATATGAGTAGATTACCCTTCCCCCCTGCGCTAACGTTGAGATTTCTTGGACGTCCATTTTTACATTTAAAGACGTCACTTCTTGCAGCCTATAGTCTATTCAGTTATAACTGAAAAACAATGATTCACTGATATGTTATTTTACAGAATTTTTCTTAAAAGGACTGAACGTGTTCTGCAGTTTAATTGGATAACATTTTTAGAAAAATAATTCACTTACCACAAACTCAAAAAATATAAAACAATGTGCACGGTAAAAATAAATCAACTCTTTTGAGTCATTTCATTACGGAATTTGGGAAGTACCTAGTAGTAGTAGGTATGTAAACATTTGGGTGCAAGATTGCGAATTTTTTTTTGCTGACCCAAAATTCTAGGGTGGCGGAACAAAGATCGAAAGATAAAAGATTGAATACAAAAGATCAAAAAACAAAAGATCGAAAAGGCAAAGGATCGAAACTCCAAAAGATCGAAACTACAAAAAATCGAAAATACAGAAGATCGAAAAGCCAAAAGATCGAAAATACAAATGATCGAAAAACAAAAGATCGAAAGACAAAAGATCAAAATTACAGAAGATCGAAAATACAAAAGATCGAAAAAAAAACGCAAGTAAATAAGATCGAAATATACAAGTATCAGGTCTGCTTAGGTACATTCACATAAACAGTTTAGGCAAGGTCAGGTAAGGTAAAATTACTTAACCGTTAAATAAACCGATGGCTTGCCATATTTAACACGAATCATATAGTAATATTTTTTCAAAAAAAAATAAAAATTTCGTCATTTCTTTCCCGGGATCCTATAGGGTGTGTAACCAAACCAAACCGAACCGAACCGGTTTTGATTTGGTTTTACCTACCCTGTAGGATCCCGGGAAACACCTCAGGAAAGTTTTTTTTTGAAAAAATATGTTACAAAGGGACTCCTTAGTCGAACCTCTAGGATTACGAAACAGAAATCAGTAAAGTTTTTTTTAAATATGTTAGAATGAGACCCCTCGAACTATGTAATAGCGTTATTTTGAAACGCGCTATTTTGTCTTTTGTATTTTCGATCTTTTGCCTTTTCGATCTTTTTTTTCGATCTTTTGTAGTTTCAATCTTTTGTTTTTCGATCTTTTGTAGTTTCGACCTTTTGTACTTTGATCTTTTGTCTTTTCAAACTTTTGTTTTTCGATCTTTTGTATTCGATCTTTTGCCTTTCGACCTTTGTTCCGCAACGCAAAATTCTGGCACTACACGGTAAAAAAAATTCTTAGTTCAAGGCAAATTGCTTTCAAGTAAAATAATTTGTGTTTTCCCAGCGGCGTAGCGTGCCCCAAAGGGCGGGGGGGCGACAGCTAAAAAGGGCGCCTCTGAAAACTGATGAAAAATCTTGTGGCAAACAAAAAGGTCAAAAAGGCGCCTCTCACAAATCTTGCGACCAAAAAAAAAAAAAAAAAGGTCATCATGTGTGAGGGGGCGGCCGATAAGTCACAAGGGCGCCTCTCACGAATCTTGCGACCAAAAAAAAAAGGTCTTCATGTCGTTAGTTTCCTTTAGCACCCACTCAATTGGCCATTACCGGCCCGACTTAATAAAGCTAAGGGCGCTTCGGCCACCTATGGGGCGCCACTACCCTCGGGGCGGGGGGGGGGCGACGAACCCCCCGCGCCCCCCCCCCACGCTATGCCGCTGTGTTTTCCTTTTCACCAAGAGAATATTTTCTTGATATTGTACAAAATTTTAATGTGAAGCAGAAATTCTTTTATTATAAATTGGAACTGAATTAATCTAAAGCACCGTTTTCTCTGGAAGCAAAATATTACTTATATGAAGACAATTTGCTTTGTTACAAAATGGAGTATACTGAAACAAAACAATTAAAGAAGAAAAATAAAATCTCAGGATTAAACGCTGCGTTGAACTAAAAAGAAATATTTTAATTTAAAACAAATTGTTTTAAGGTAAAACAATTTATTAAAAAAAAAGAACGTGTTTTCATTGTAGACAAATTTTTTTACCGTGTACAGCGTGTCCCATTTTCGATGGGATTAAATGGGAAACTCGGTCATTATTAAAGATATCGATTTTCTGATTACACCTTACCGTGCTCTTTTTTGGAGCCCTTAAAAACGGTGTAATCAGATTTTTGCTATACCCCGTGGTTTCGCTAATACAGGGAGTTTTTGAAAAAATTGCATTTTAATTAATTCCTTGTATCTCGCTTATTTTGCAAGATATTTTTATTCTGTAAAAACCTTTGGCAACTTTTTTAGAGCAAAATAATGACGTTGTCAATTTTTAAAAATATTGTTTAGTTTTTGAGATATGGTATTTATCATAAAAAAATTAAATACGGACCTGGATTTTTTTTATTACTACTTTGATTAGTTTCATGCTATTATTACCTTAAAATGATAAAACTTTAATATTTTTTTGATTTAAGGAAAAAAAACTATTTAATATGTGAAAAAAAAAATTATAGTCCGAACCTGGAAATTTCCAACATAATTATAATTTAAAAATTGCAAGACACACTAGTTGAACGATTTTTAGTTTATCTGTTTTGAAAAGATTTATAAATAAAGTAAAAAACGTTAAAAAGTTACAAAAATAATATCATACTAAGTATTTGATAACTGAACAGCAGGTCGTGAAATCTACAAAACAAAAGCGTGGAATTGACATGGTCATTTTACTTGTCATTTTTGTGAATGGCTTACAATTATTTTAAACTGGCTAGAAATCGACCATATCCAGATTTTTAAAAATGTGATATGTTTGACTGCTTCATTCAAGCAACAAAATCCCAATATTTAAATGGCAGAAATATTTTTATGCAAAATGCGTTAAGGAAAATTACTCAAAAATGCCAACAATGTCTTACACATAATGGTAATCAGAAAAATTAGTTATTTTTTATAATTTTTTTTTTGTATTTTTCGTAGACTTTGTTTCAAATAAATCTGTAAATTAACGTAAAAGAATTTTAATATGCTAAGTATCAAAACAGTTAAACTAAAAATTGTTTAACTAGCAATTTTTAGTTTATATTTATGTTGGAAATATCCAAGTTCGGACTATTTTTTTTTAATATTAAATATTTTTTTTCTACATCAAAACACAAATTTTTTAAATTTTTATTATTTTATGATAATACTAGCATGAAACCAATCAAAATAGTAATAAAAAAAATCCAGGTCCGTATTTATTTTTTTATGATAAATACCATATCTCAAAAACTAAACAATATTTTAAAAAATTGACAACGTCATTATTTTCTTCTAAAAAAGTTGCCATAAAAATGTTTTTACAGAATAAAAGTATCTCGCAAAATAAGCGAGATACAGGGGATTATTAACAAAACAATTTTTTTCAAAAACTCCCTTATTAGCGAAACTACGGGGTATAGCAAAAATCTGATTACGCCATTTTTAAGGGCTCAAAAAAAGAGCACGGTAAGGTGCAATCTGAAAATCAATATCTTTAATAATAACCGAGTTTCCCATTTAATCCCATCGAAAATGGGACACGCTGTACTGTTGTATTAAAACGAGCCACCGCTGCCCCCTCCCCCCTGTAGAGCTATGCGTGTTATTCAGTCAACTAGGAAGAACGAAGGACACTTATCGTAAAGACAAGCTTTACGATGATTTAGGAACAACAGGTTCCAAAGTGATTTTAGTGGTATTGATATCACCTGTAAACCTGGTAATTGTTTACGAATATCTACACACCGCGCCCATCTTATAAATCATTTTGGAAAATATACAGGAACTCCGTTCTGGGTGTTCAGACTTGAATATATAGCTTCTTAAGCTGTAACTGACAAACTCTCCGATATATTTTATTGTCGCTCTAGCTATTCATTACCTTTAAGAAATTTTACAATTGGTTTAACACGGAGTGTTTGAGAATTCTTGGCCATTTCTCTGGCTTCGTTTACGGAAAGACCTCTAGGGCCTCGCAATTTAAAACCCTATTATTTAAACGGCACACGACACGTGTTGTTTCATTATTTAGATCGGCGAATAAATCATTGTTTGCATTTTTAGTGCCCGTTGTTGTAGGTGAGGCGATTGCAAGTGATTTATTGTGTGTTTCTATCGCTTGTAGGTCAGTAATTGTTTCGATGGGAAAAAATTGTCTATAGGCTGCAAGATTAAAAATATCGCGTTTTGTTTTGTAAATAGCGATGACGTTTCCATAAAGACTAGTTTCTAAAGATCGCCACCGACACTGCAGGGAAGTTCATTTTTACATTAATGAGAAATATTTTTAAAATGGTCCTAAAATAATTGTTGGAAAATAAAAGCTGCGTCAAAAACAATTGTAGTTTTTTTACTTGCTGTTCGATTTTTGTGATTTTGGTCCTTATTGAAACCTAAGGCTTGAGACTATGGGGGCACGGCAGTGACCTACCAAGTTCGTGTAAACTGCTGTATCATCTTTTCTTGAAATATTTCAGCCCATACTTGACCTACCTAAAACTGTTCTCCGGAATGAGCTTCGAAACTCAAACTTTGCACAGTCGTAGATCGTCATAGAGTTAACAACCCCTCTAAGATTCATAAACTTCCATAAAGTAGTAAACTACTTACGAAATTTCAAAACACGTCGAAATTGCCACTCACTCATGTATAGATCATTAAAATTCTAGTGTACTTCCAGACATGCTGAAATTTGGCAGACTAATAGAAATAAACCATTGAAAAAAATCAAAAAGCCCCAAAATTCTAATTTACTCCTCTCCCCTATACATGTAAATTTATGTAAAAGTAACATTGCCCACTTCCAGAACCGCTAGAGAGCTGAGGATTAACAAACTAATAAGAAACATGACAAAACTATAGAAAAAAATTAAAACCCCAATATTTTAATTTAATTCGCTCCCCTATAAATGTAAAATTGCCAACTTCCGGAAACGCTAGAGAGCTGAGCTTTGGAAGGCCGATAAGAACTATCATAAAATTTTAATTAACTTCCCTCCCCTATAAATGTAAAGGTATGTAAAATTAACATTGGCCAATTCCAGAAACGCTAGAGAGCTGAGGTTTGGAAGGAAAAAAATTAAAAACACCAGCATTTTAATTACCTTCCCTCCCCTATAAATAAAATACTAGGAAATACCATAGGTATTATACCGTAGGTATTTCGTTTTGGTCTGTAATTTATTTGACTCCTATACATATATTTGCTCCCCTTAAGGTCTTCGCTTCCCCCCGCCCTTTTATCCACGGCACGCTACTGCTTGGCTGTACCTTTATCTCAATTCTTTTTAAGGAATATGTACCATTTTCGCGTACTTGGCTTTTTTTTACATGAAATGTTTTTGTTTTGATTTCACTCAATTTTTAAAGGATTTGCATAATATTTAAGTTTTAAAGTAGTAAAATATGCAGAATATTGTTCAAACCTTTTGAAATGCCTTATTAAAAATTTTGAGGTTTTTTTTCCTATGGTTTTATCATAGTTCCTATCAGCCTTCTGAAACTCAGCTCTCTAGCGTTCCTGAAAGTGGACAATGTTACTTTTATATAAGTTTGCATGTAGGACGGAAGTAAATTGAAACTTTTAGGTTTTTTATTTATTCCAGGGGTTTCGTCATAATTTCTATCAGTGTGTCAAATTTCAGCTTTGTACCATGTCTGGAAGTACAGTAGAATTTTGAAGATCTATACATGAGTGAGTGAGTGAGTGAGTGAGTGGCAATTTCGACGTTTTTTCAAATTCACCTACTACTACTTTACTACTCTATGGAAGTATATAAAACTTGAAGAAGTTGTTAACTTTATGAAGATCTACAACTGTGCAAAGTTTAAGATTCGTAGCTCATTCCGAAGTAGAGTTTTAGATAGGTGAAATATGGGCTGAAATGTTTCAAGAAAAGATGGTACAGCAGTTGCGCGAACTTGGCGAGGCACTGCCGTGCCCTCAGATTTATGTTATGGCAAGTAAATTACTTAACTACAATTTTCTTGAGATGACAACACCAATTATTAAGTTAAAAATACAAAGGGTTTCTGCTAGATGACTAAAAACTAACACAAAAATAGTGCCTTAAAATGGCTCTGGAACGAAACAGCGATGTACAAAATAGCGAGTATTAAAATAGCGGTATCGAAATAGCGACAATCAAAATAGCGATGTAATGAAAGGGCGACTATCAAAATAGCGATGTAACAAAATAGCGATGTAACAAAATAGCGATTGTAACAAAATAGCGATGTAACAAAATAGCGATGTAACAGAATAGCGATGTAACAAAATAGCGACTATCAAAATAGCGATGTAACAAAATAGCGACTATCAAAATAGCGATGTAGCAAAATAGCTATATTTCGGTTCCGTTTTGGCATATAGTTCGACTAATGGTTTCATTCTTAGAAATTTAAAAAAAAAAAAAACTTTCCTGACTTCTTTCCCGGGATCCTAGAGGGTGTGAATCCCAACCGAACCGAATCGAACCAGCATATTTAAAAAAAAACTCTCCAGACTTCTTTTCCGAAATCCTAGAGAGTGTGAATCCGAACCGAATCGAATTCGGTTCAGATCGGTTTGGTTCGGTTCGAATTCAAACGCTCTAGGATCCCGGAAAAGAATCAGGGAAGTTTTTTTTTTGAAAAAATAAGCTGGTATAGTCAAAATACCAAAGGATATAATAGCGCATTTCGTGAACCGAACCGAACCGAATTCGGTTTTGATCGGTTCGGTTCCGATTCAAACCCTCTGGTATAGTCAAAATACCAAAGGATATAATAGCGCATTTCGGTTCGTTTCGGTTTGGATTGGTTTGATTCGATTCGGTTTGGTTTGATTCGGTATTTTGGTACATCGCTATTTTCATACATCGCTATTTTGATACATCGCTATTTTAATACATCACTATTTTGATTGTCGCTATTTTGATTGTCGCTATTTTGATATATCGCCATTTTGATTGTCGCTATTTTGATACATCGCTATTTTGATAGTCGCTCTTTCATTACATCGCTATTTCGTACGTCGCTATTTTGTACATCGCTATTTCGTTCCAGAGCCCCTTAAAATATATAAGTTTACTTTTTCCTAAAACTTCCGCTTCAGTAAACCGTGCTTAAAATTAAGCTACGATAAGTATATGAAGTCAATGAATAATCATTAATTAATATTTGTTCAAAAATTCCACCACCTGTATATTTATGCTCTGGTACTCACATTAAGATTTGCCGAAACAAAATTCGCAACGGGTAATTTACTCTATTATAAGTTTATACTCGTAAAACACCACTGTATTAAACTTAGTAATTATATCAAAATAATTGCTTAATAATAATTAAATTCTTTTATCTTAGCAAAAACGTTGCGAAACCGCCTGTAGAAAAATTTCACCTATTAGGGACAGTCCTTATATTACGTAACGCAAAAATTCAGGGTTTTGACCCCCCTTCCCCCCTCGTAACGCATTTTCAAGAAAAAACAGATTAAAAACATTCAGTGTAACGCAAGGCCAAACCCCCCCCCCCCCTAGAGCGTTAAGTAATTTAAGGACAGGCCCTTGTTTGCCATTTCTACAGTCAAAGGATAATATTTTTTATTTATGGGTGGCAAAACAAAGATCGAAAGACAAAAGATCGAATTCAAAAGATCGAGAAACAAAAGATCAAAAAGACAAAAGATCGAAATACAAAAGGTCAAAAAGACAAATGGTCGAAACCACACAAGCTCGAAAAACAAAAGATCGAAAATGCAAGAGATCGAAAATCCAAAAGATTGAAAGACAACGCGTTTCAAAATATCATTACATAGATAAAATAAAACTTCCCTTCATTTCAAATAGGAAAATCCGCCATTTTATTTATTTTTCTAATAGAAAAAATTGCTGAATTGTATACTAACTAACTTAACTTAACCCTCACTTTTGGTATTCTTCCGTTAACTTTCTCATCACTCATGGCCTGAGTGGAAGAGCGCACTTTTTAATAATCTTATTTATTAAAAAGAGCGAACTCTGACCATTGTTACATTTACATTTATTAGTAAGTACTGTAATTTTTCTGTATTGAATGTGACAATAAAAGCATTAATTATTATTATTATTATTACATACTCCATGTGTTATTAATCAGTAGCTACAATTACTTGGTCGTCAGCTAACTGTAGTGTGTATATGGTAAATCTGTCGTTAAGTTGTATTCCCATATCGTATACTTTACGTTTCCAGTTTTTTAGAGCTATATTTTAAAAAGAGTTGGAGAGATACAACATCGATCGATCGATATTTATTAATAAAGAATAGTTTACTGTTCGCATCTGTTGCTTTTATTAGATCATGTTAACCTGTCGAATGAAGGTTTTCGCTCGTTATAAAAAATTATACCTCTAATCTAAAACGATATAGGCACTTACTTGTACCATAACCTTTTCCTTTATTGCCAGAATTACGACTGAAATGAAAAAAAAAACTTTAGGTACCATTTCAAATAGATTCGCTCGATGATTTTGTAGTTTACTGTCCACTTTACAGTGTTATGACCAGAAGCTATAACTGGAAATACATAAAATAGAGATATCTTGAAAATTATAGATGTGTCAATTGAACCATTGAATCGGATATTATTACCTTTTGTTTCGACTTTCAAGTGCCCCAATGATAACTGCTTTTTGATTTGTACTTTTAGTAAGTAATTTTATTACTTGTGGCAACATTATGTTTATGTTTTAATTTTTTGAAATTAAGGATTGTTTACTTTTACTTTACTTTTTAACAACAAAAATCTATTTATTAAAATGATAAAATTGTTTTTTTAGAGATGTAACCTAAAATGTATATATTAAATTAAACAAGCTTATAAAATTAAAATAAAATTTCTTTATCATCGGTCTTACAGACCATACGTCATCACTCGCGGGTTATAAAGTTATCTTGTGCCATGTTACATATTTCTTGCATAATACGTGTGTACTCATTAGTTTTAGATATTTGCAGATCAAAAGGAAATGCCATAAGCTAATCAATTTCCTTTTGTCTGGAGGATATTGTATAATGGCGAGCAACTCTGTTTATTTTCCATATAGAAATGCTTCACAGTATCCGCTATTACCAGACTAAAAAAATTTATGAGTTTGCTATTAAAAATCCTTTATAAACTGTACTCGCTCATTCAAAATAAAAGACGAATTGGGAGTGATATTTAAAAAGTTTGAAAACTAGGGATGTTTTTGTTTCGTTACATAAATCAAAAATTTTTGAACTTTAAAAAAAAATCAGTGAAGAAGTACTTCATTACTGTATACGTTCAAGGATTATTTTTCTTCTTCCTCTACTATACAAATTGTATAGCAGAGAAACACAGAGCATTTCTTTTTCAATTTAAAAAACTGGCACTGTAAACATGAGAGAAAAATAAAAAAGGGGCATCGCGTAGATTGTTCGCATGTTGTGTGTCATGCCTGCCTGTGCGTTGCATTGATTGAAAAAATTCTGCCCGGTGGTAACTGCAAACTGGCAAATATGTGGAAAGTTGAGTTTTACTAGAAAAAGTTGAGTTTTTACAGAAAGCATTACATAGGTATATGTTTTATCGAATATTTACAAAAAATAAAGTAAACAACAATTTTTTTACGTTGAGTTGTGTTACAAAATATTTAAAGATTAAATTCTACCAAAAAAAAGCATTTCAGATTTTTTGCTAGCTTAGTTTTTCCATATTTGAGCAGAATTATCCCAATAATCCTTATAGATAGTTCATTAAAGTTTCTATTAAAATTTTTTTTTGGCTGATTATATTCTACACTTATTGGAGTGTTTTTGAAATCTTTTGGACTTGCATTAGTTGTCGAAAACTGTGTGCGACGTTTAAAAACAATTCCATTTTTTGTTTGAAACTCGTAGACAATCATTGATGAAAACTTCTTTATTCTGCATTATAAGCGCAGCTTCAATAAAGCTTTGTTTTCGCCAATGCGACTCCTTATGCAAAACTTTAGCTTCTGACTACTGAATCCTGTGATCATTTGACCATGCATGATACGCTAAACCGAACCTTTTAGATGTTCCTTTATTCTAACCTGAAGAGGGCGTTTTGTTTCACCTACATATGATTTACCACACTCACGCTGGATTTGGCAAACACATTCTGTATTATTTGAGGGATTTTCTGGTTTTGCCCCAACTAACATTTATAGTAGCGGCTACATGTTCTAAAGGCTTTGCTACTTTCTTATAGTAGAAATGTGGTGATCCCAACCAAAATTTGTTACTTTTTAGTTCTAACTACTATTTAGTATCAGGAAATAGTAGATGTTTCGTAAAAACGACCCTCTAAACTACTTCATAGGATTGTTTCTTGATAGTCGATTCTGATAGTCTTCTCTACCACAATAGGACGTTGCTAAAGTTTTACTTTCTTTTTAGTCGTTATTTCGTAGTCGCCCTGACTTTTATATCCTACTTAATTACCACTAGAAATTTAAGCTTCATTGGAGTCCCAAACAAGTGTATCCGACAACTACATTATAACTTTAATTTTTACCACAAAAGTTTGTGTCATCATAGTAACATCTGATGTAACAATGTAGACAAAATAACTTTTTGGATCAACTTTAAAGCCGCAACTACTTTCAAGTAACATTTTCGACTATCAGGGAATATAGTTTGGGACGCCATGTTTTTATGTAAGAAAGAAAATTTAATATTTTTGTTGTCGTTTTATGAGCTCATGTTAAAGAGCCATACTATTTTATAAACAAATTAGTTGAAGCTTACCAAAAATGCTCTTCTTAAGCACCATTTGTTGGAGTTAACTGTCGATTATGAAAACATAACCTCCAAAATCACAACACAAAAATTCCATCAGCTACCAGAAAACGGCTCAATTTTACGGGCGCACCGGTTTTTTGCAATATATATAATGCATGTTATACAAAAAACTTTGCGTCGAACTCGAATTTTGATCCTCTGCTCGTAAATTCTCACACTTTTGGATAACATAGTTCATATTATAACCATAACCAAACAAAAAAACTAAGCGAGTCTGTTTACTGTTGTGTCCACCATATTGTGTAACAATTCTACCAAAAAGAAACGATTATATTATTTGCAACTACATCGCAACTTTTATGCCATTACGGAAAAAAAACAGCCTCTACGACGTAGTAGATACCTGGCTACGACGTAGTAGTGTAGTTGTTACTACAGTGACTTTAAACACTTGGCCAAGTAGTTATAACCAGAAATTGGTTCCCCACTTAGGGAATTATAACGTCGCTGTATGGTATACTGAGACGTAGCGGGAGTACGTTGCGGTTACTTTTAAGAAATTCTTTCTAGTTGGGGTTTCGTCGTTACAACTTTAATTGTTTGTTGGGGCTTTAGTTACAAAACTTGATATTTCTGTCTAATCGTTTGACAAGAACATCCAAAAAAGGTAAGGCCGAATCTTTTTTAATTTCCATGGTGCATTTGATTGTTGGTCGAATACCGTTCAGATGGTGTAGAAAATTCTGTAGTTCGTCATCATTTTCCGGTCATATAATAAATGGGTCATCCATGATCGCACTGGCGAAAGAGACGAACCCATTGAAAGTCCACCATTTTGCACGTAAAACTTATCTTACACTTGAAATTAAGAGTTACGGAGACAGAGCTCCAAAGGATCCATCACCACCTTCATCGACACCGATAGCGTTGTTCTCTCGTGAAGTGTATCATCCGTTCGTAATTTGTTTTTGATGATACTGAGTGACAGACTTTCTACATCAAAACTTACAAATCTATCGTCGGGATCTAATTCGATCCCTTTTAAATCCTCGACAAAATGTTCCGAGTTTTTGCCAAAAGATTTTGACTTACCCTGTAGTAGTTTCGCCATAAATTGCACGCCTATATATGCATTGAAACGCAAACTTCACAAAAGCTTCTAAGTCACTAGAGTTTAACATCAATTTATAGTGGTAATATTACTCAAACTAAGCTATAAGGCTATTAAAAATAAGTTATATTTGTTTGTACAAGAATTGCAGTTAATATCTAATGTTACATAATTATTAAATCGTTTCTATAATTGGAGTATTAGCTAAAGTGGAAAATTTAGCTAGCGTTAAAAATCCATAAAGCAAAATTATTAAAAACGAACAAAATAACCGAGCTGCTAACAACACAAGGTGTAATAAACTGAAACCTTAACTTGATAATGCACTCGATTTTGACATACAAGATTGATTTTAACTATTAGTTAAGAACGAAGAAAATGAGAACAAAAAATATATAATTGTAAATATTAGCTCAGTTGTAATTATTTCACATGCCATTTGGTCATAGCAATGTCGTGGCACTCATACAGGGTAATTTAGAAATAAGCGGCATCCTTTTGCGGTCATAATCCTTGCAAAAAAATAAGTCCTAAAATGCTACTTCATGTCCCTTTAAACAGAACACTTTAAAAAAGATTAGTAGCTTTTCGTGCAGTGGCGGATCCAGGGGGGGCACTAGGGGCACTTCCCCCCCCCGAGAATTTTTTGAATATATAAAAAATAAGTAAAAAGTAATGTTTTTGCTAATAAAAATTAAAAAATTTTGCCTGCGGCGCTTGAAAGTGTCTATTGTTATTATCATCGAAATTACAACCACACTGACTAATTCAATAACCCCCCCCCCCCCGAGAAGCACCTCTGGATCCGCCCTTGTTTTCGTGACGCTGATGGTAATAACATTTTCTCCAGGGTTGGCCGATAGTTATCAATTGATATATATCCTAATATATTTCACGATATATATCTGATATTTATGAATTGATATATATCATTTACTATTTTTTCCATTTCCAAAGTTCTTATTTTCCACACAATTCCAAACAACAAAGCCAATGATTTGGTGGAAATCGGTTGCAATTCTTGACTCGGAATGGGCAAAAAAAGAATTCTTATAACTATGTGAGCAGTTATTCAGGACAGTGGGAGCAACAGCTGGTTTGGTAATTATTTTTTTAAGTTTTGGACTAATTCAATTTAAATGAAGAAATTGTCTGGGCAACGAAAAAGCGAGTAAACTAGAATTAATGTTTGAATGTTTAAATGAAAATACCGATAAAAAAGCCAAAAGCTTAGACTGGATCTCCTCAAAAAATGATGAAGTTGTCTTAAGGCAAGATGATGAAAATGATTCTCCTCTGGCCTAATTTTGTCCTACTTAAAAATATTTATATCAAGTGACAAGTTATTAAACTACATATATCATATGTTTAGGAAAAATGTTATTTTTTGTCTTGTTTTTTATTTTTAAATTAAAGTTTGATTTTTGCATTTTAGCCAAAGAACAAAGCTCTATCGAATTAGTAAGTAAAAGTACCTTTTTTACGTAAAAAACCGTAGGATTTTATAATCAAATGCAAACAAAATCGCAATAACCTAAAGAGTAAAAGAAATAGAAATGTTTTTACTTTATTCTCCCCTGTATGTAACGCCACTGAATAAAATTTTGAATTTAGAATCTCATTTACCATCAAAAATTGAAAGCATTTTCAGATCCATATTAATTGAAACATTTTGCCGTATTTTGATGCAATGATTACGTACCCGAAGGGATGCCGCTTACTTTTGACTCACTCTGTACATTGCAATAGGTGGTCTAATTAAACTTTTAAATGCAATAATCATCTTCTATTTATATGATGGCCCCACTTCCCTATATGTGGAATGTTGTTTTTATTATAAAAATAGGAAAAGAAAACTTTGAAGATAAATGGTTTAATTTAAAATTATAACATGTATTAATTACTAGAACATTTACTGAGAAATTTGGCCAGCAAAGTGCATTTGGCTGATCGCTATAACAGACAAACATACAGACGGCGCGACAAAAAAGTTTCAAAATCATCTCAAACGCAAAGATATATGAAAAAAAAATCTTTTTGACACGATCACCATAACTCACACTACTATAGTTATAGTAGACGTATGAGCTAATACTCTGTCAATTTATGGGCACCTAAGCTTACACGATTAATGTAGAGTGTAATTTTTACCCATTTTGCTCCGCGAAAATAACCACCTATCCGTTACCCGGCTCGCATCCGATTGTAGCAAAACTAAACAAAACAAATTATAATGGGTCTGTTCCATCAGGCCGTTCGACAGTCATAAAACCGTCCGAAAAATCCCAAAGCGCGCGCATTGCAGGAGAAGGACTGTTTTAAAACGGTTTTGGTCAGATGGAACCACCAAATAACTGTCCAAAAACCGAATGCTGTTGGCATGTGATCATATGCGAGAGAGTTAAATTCAAAGTCACGTAAATAACAGAGCGGGTAGGTTTGTGGTCTCGCGTAAAGATAGATCGAAGGAAACGTATGAATTCGAGAGCACAAAATTAAAGTTGCACACAGAAAGGATTACACAATTACATAGGATTATCATAATATATTTTAATTTTAGTTCTTTAATATGCAGATAAAATTACATTAATTTAATTTATATTCACAAACTATAAACCACTACAGACTGCCTAATAAACTAAATATACCAAAAATTAAAACGAACTTGCATTAGCACAAATTTTTGGGCGAAACTTGTGAAACTTTATTTTTTGTAATGTCACAGGTTTTGTGTGAAATGTATATATTTATTTATTTGTATTTCGTAATTTGATTTTTACAAAATATTTGTGAAATTACCTACATATTATAGAAAGCCTTAATATTCACAAAGTTTGTGTGATTTTATTCATTTTTAGAAAATAGAGATCGTGATACTTCTAATAAGTTAGGAAAATCACATTTTGTAGCTTGTACTTTGGTAGGTATATATAGTTAATGACCTTGATGTCGATGTCTTAAAGCGAAGTCGTTTGTTCTTCTGCCGAATCTGGTGAAAAATTTCACATTCGGTGTTATCCCTCTTCTTTTTACTTTTAGTCTACAGGTCACCGGGATTTGCTGCGATCAGGGCAAACCATTATGTTTCTTTTCCTATCCAATCACCTGCTAAACTAGTTTTTCTTTTTCTAAGCAGGCTACCCTATGGCCAGTATAGCTTTTTTCCATGTGGTATACCTACAACATGCCGCTGTCCCAAAAAGATAAAACTTAAGAGACTAAAAAAATAAACAGATGCTGCAGATGTTGCACATTGTTGCTCTAAAATTTTAAAAAATATTTGTCTATTTTACGTGCCACCCGGCATTTTGTCATGTGTAAAAATTGATTGTGAAACTAAGACTCAGACAAATGTAAATTTAATGTAATTTTATGCTATATTTTTTTCTCAGGTGGTCCGTCAGGTCAATTTTCCCAGTGCAACATATGATAAACACAGACAAAGAAAAGAGAGAGAGCAAACATTTCTAATGTGCCTCTATCCTCTTCAATCCTATATATGTATTTCAGAAAAGTGGCCTGATGGAACGGAATCTGACTGTCCGATAACAGTACCACGTCGCACAGTGGGTTAAAACGGTTAAATTTCGGAAAAAAGTTAATATCTTTAAGAGTATTTATCTCATAAACTTGAAATTTTGTACATATATTCAACACATATTTACCAATTTATTTTAGCTAATTCCCCTCTCCTCTCCCTTGCAGGGTGTAGGGTAAAAATTGTGTAATATAAATAAAAAGGTAAACAATTACTCAATATTACTAGCAATGGTTACTAACTTCGTTACCATTGTTACTAGTTTGATTGATGATTGTTTTTTCAAAAAAAAACCACTTCCGCCCTTCATAGTGTCATGACATACGCGTATTAAGGGGAGGGGACTGGATGCTCCTCTACATGGAATCAAACATAAAGTAGTAAGTAGTAATTTTTGTTAAATTATTATTTAGCCCCTGCCCCCCTTAAGGAATCTGGCAATTTCTTGTCGCCTACTTATTCCTATATATTTAATAAATTTATTTAGTGTGGCAAAAGTAAACAAATCAATATATTTTTTACAATAGGAAGTAATAAACAAATTTCTATTTAAACTCTTATTTTTCACAAGAATAAAAAAACTCTATATGGTAAAAATATCCCACCAATGTACAGGGTCACAGTTTATAAAGTCCACATGGAAAAACTTTTTTATTACTTGTCACATAAACATAAAGTTAGTTCAATAATAATAGATTTTTGCCACATTTTCAGTTTTTTCCTTAATCACACTCCACAGGCTAGGAGGTCCTTTTGTGCAGCAATACATCCCGCATGTTTTTTTAAATTTTGAAATAGCTCATATCTGAATTCTTGAGTAAAATAAAAAATAATTTGCCATAAGGGCAATGTGTTAGCCAAGGAAAAATACTATAGCTAACTCTGTGTTCAACACATTGCTTTTTCAAGACAAAGGTTATGAAAGAAAATATCTATCAAAAATTTTAAAAATATACAGGGTGTACAATTAAAATAAAGACCCAATGGCCATCTTGCGTGTAAGGTGTGATTTAAAAAAAAAAGTGAAACCGTAATGAAAATATGCATTATTTTGTGAGTAATTCACTTTTTGATTTATCCTTTTCTGCCAAATAACATACGGTTAGAATCTTGTACATTATATTTTAAAAAATATATTTTGTAATGTATAAATATATGTCACGACTATATTTGTGACAAGTGGTATCTCTACCATATATGTCTCAAGGTTTGTTATTTAGTGCCCTTGTGACTGAGGGATAAAGGGGAAGATGAATTTAGTTATGAAGAATCCAAATTTATGAATGTATTACAAATAAAACAGGTTAACATTTACAAAATATTACCATGACATTAACAGTATAAACTGATACATTCTATGGGGCATGCGTGCTGGAGAGACAGGTCCCTTTGGACCGTACAGAGTGGACCTTATAAGGCCGTATAAAGTACCCACTACAGGAGGTTGTACGTGGGGTGTATTTTGTACGGACCACGTATTTCAGTGGTGTACTGGGTGTGTATTGTACGGGCCACGTATTTCAGTGGTGTACTGGGTGTGGTTCGTACGGGCCACGTATTTCAGTGGTGTACTGGGTGTGGTTAGTAGGGACCACGTATTTCAGTGGTGTACTGGGTGTGGTTAGTAGGGACCACGTATTTCAGTGGTGTACTGGGTTGATCACTTGTATGATATCAAACTGATAAATTGACTGATAAATAATAATATACTTCAAAATATATAAATATATCCATATTAACACAGCAACTAAAACCCGTTAATTGTGTGTATTTTTCTGTATCTAGTATATTTGAATAACAAAGCAACAATTTTAGGAATCTAATTCACAGATAGGCAGATATTGGCAGCTGTAACCTATGCAGTCATAAAGATAAGACATTGTGGATTATAACCATAAAAAAATCTCATTGCGGGAGGCTGCGGGAAGACAACTTTATTCTGCAGAACTTTGCATACATCAAAATAACATAGTTTTTTCTGTTATTTTAATTTTTTTGAAATTAGATATAAAACTTTTTTTTTCTTTATAGGCCTGCAAAATACTACTAAATATACGCACTAAACGTAAAAAGGAAAAACGAAAATTGACATAGCGGTTTTTGCTTAAGGGATAAATAAAGGACGTGTTGCAGATTGAGAAAAAAATTAAAAATAAATACAAAATTTTACTTTACCGTCCAATTTTTCAAAATTCTAAATAAATCTGAAAAAAACAATCATGGGTTGAAAGTAAGGGGACATTTCTTTACAAAAATATCGTTTTTTTTTAAATCTTGATATGAAAATGCATAGTTTTTTCATAGGGATAAACCATTGTGCGTCGACCTGAAGGCAAATAGGGTTTTTCGGGCAGTTTTATGACTCTCCAACGGCATGATGGAACGAAGGTATTAGCAGTGCTATTTTATTGAAATAAGTTATAATCTGGTTAATAGACTACAGTAGTTAGCGTTTTTATGAACCTCGCATTTTCATTTTAGTCTAAGTGTATGAAGAAAAACTAAAAGTAAAATATTCTATCGTAACACTCAACTTAACGTTTATGGTGACGAGATTTCTTCATTGTACAAAAATTATTGATTGCCACTGATGAAGAATTTTTTAATTTTCTCCCATCATCCATTTAATTGCCTTTAATAAAATTGTTAAGACTAAAGATGTCGGCGTTGGCAAACGCAAATATTTTAATAGATGTTTCCATTTTTGCACAAGATTGTTTACATAATAATTACTGCTCAATTAAGAAAAAATCGCATTGAATGGCATCTTCAATTGAGAATTTTGCTTCAAAGTAATTGATTATAATACTAACTTTAGCTCGAGTGTTACTTCTTTTGATGTGTGTACAGTAAATGCTTAAAGTAAACACTTAGCAATTAAAATCATTCAGAATTATAAAATAAATATTAAATCGAATCTAATTCCCATGGATAGCTCTAAGAAATTTAAAATACTTTATGAATCCTAACACCAGATAAGGGTTGTCTTTTATATTTTGCAAACAGGAACATAGAGGGCGACACTGATCAAATGTCGTTACTAAAACTTAACCTCAATCTTTACCTAACCTAAATTCACAACATAAATGCGATACATAAGCTGGCCATACACACGGAGGTTGATCCGTCGGTTTGGAACGGCGCGGTTCAAACTGCCGGATTTGTCTATCAATTAGTGGACATTCCACGCGCCAGTTATGGCCGGTATAGATTTATCTGTGAGTTCAGACCGGTGGGCGAAACTTGTGGGTTCCGCGCTCGATATTTTAACCGGCGCAGACTTGTCTGTCGGTTTACACTGTGCCAGGGATAACAGACCGTTCATATAGTATCTCTTTAATTTATTGAATATTATGGCACATGTTTCCGGAATGATATAATCAAGTGCCTGTACAGAAATTCCCACTGAAAATTTCAGAACTTCATTTGATCCTCCCGTGGCAAGGAAACGAACAGCAGCATTAAATCGCTGTTCTGGTCCAATGGTCTCTAATTTGGGTATCTTGTTTCGTAAGATCCTCTCTTACCAAAATTATTAAAAAGTCATACATGTTAATATCCATTCTTAAATAATTTTTAAAATCGTCTGGATCATTTTCTCTTAACTCTTTTAATAGAAAGTCATGGCTAAATAGTTTCCTCTTAAGCAAATAACTTTGAACCCACTTGGAACGTCTTTTTTTTACACCACTATGCATTATTTCCATATTAATAATTATTCCCATACACAGAGCTTACTTCTTTTTAGCACGAAACATTTTAAATACACTATGCTTAAAATACCGTGCCGCATAAAACTTTCGACTTGACGAAAATCCACAGTTTTGGTTTAACCGACAGATAAATCTTGAGTTTTCGCTCACTAACGCGCGGTTATGTCTGCCACAGGCCGATATCAAGGATCGATTCGAAATATTTTTTTTGTGTTAGTGGACTGCAGCACTTTTAACCCGTTGCGGAGAAAAAGTTTAGACTTATCTGTGCCGTTCCAAACCGACGGATCAACCTCTATGTGTATGGCCAGCTATTTAGTTTTTTAGCTACAGTAAATTTTTGTATGAGTGAATTTAACAAATCATTTAAAAAATTGAAATATACCGAGAACAATTTTTGGCTATAATTTTTTACAACGTTCGAAGGAAATTACTTTAACAAGAATGCCTTGCCAAGTTGATTTCTGTTTTCGGTAATAAAGCACCACGTCAGTCGACAGTTTCTCGTTGGTACGGAGAATTTAAGCGTGGACGGATTAGCCTTAGCGATAATCCAAAGCGTGCACCAAAGACGGCTCCCACCCAGGGAAACATCGATGCATGTTCATCTCGGAAGATCGACACGTGATATCTATGATATATCGCGAGATTGAGCCTTTATCGGGGATTCCAAATGGCTCTGGAACGAAATAGCGAGTATTAAAATAGCGGTATCGAAATAGCGACAATCAAAATAGCGATGTAACAAAATAGCGATGTAACAAAATAGCGACTATCAAAATAGCGATGTAACAAAATAGCGACTTTCAAAATAGCGATATTTCTTGGCATATACGGCTAAAAGGTTTCTTTCTAATAAATTTTTTCAAAAAAAAAACTTTCCTGGGATCCTAGAGGGTGTGAATCCGAACCAAACCGAACCGAACTGAACCGAACCGAACCAACATATTTTTCAAAAAAAAACTCTCCAGACTTCTTTTCCGGAATCCTAGAGAGTATGAATCCGAACCGAACTGAATTCGGTTTAGATCGGTTCGGTTCGGTTCGGATTCACACCCTCTAGGATTCCGGAAAAGAATCAGGGAAGGGAATCATTTTTAAATAAGCTGGTATAGTCAAAATACCGCAGGAAATAATAGCGCATTTCGGTTCGTTTCGGTTTGGATTGGTTTGATTAGATTCGGTCGGTCGGAAGATGTCTTGATTTAAATTAGGACGTATGTCTCCGCTTTGTAGATTTCGAGAAAGCTTTTGATAAGGCCTAACACAAAATGTTTAAAGAAAAGAACATAAAAAGCAAGAAGATGAAAAAAACATAACAAAGGGTGGTCGTTAGAGTTGTATAATTTTCCCATTTCTATAAAATATTTACAGTAAATTAGTCTTTCTATGCCGATGGTACTTTTGTTACCACTGGAAATCTACAAATGATTTTAGATAGACTGAAGTCAATATCTAAGCATATAGTTAACCTCTTTCAGGAAAATGCATCTACATTATGCTCAGACAGGAGACCTGCACTGTCTGTCATTAAATCGCTCAGACTAACCTCTGCAGCAAAGCTTTAAAAACACTGGATAGATACAACAAAATTGATCTATCTCCTCTGAGTTCCAGGACATGAAGGCAATCTTGAAAACGAGGAGGCTGACTAACTAGCTAGAATGGGATCATCAGCTGATCCAGCGGGTCGGAACCCATGGTACCCCAAAACGTGACTCTGGAAAGAGTCAGATTCACTATCAATCACAGAAAATCATATCAAGAATTTAAATAGGGAGGAATTCTCTTGTTAAAATCCACAAATTCCTCGGCAGCAGTCGTTTTGATTCAAAATTCAGCATGAGAATGTTGAATTGCCTTGTCGAAATGGACAGACTTGAAGTGCTAAAGATAAAATAGATTGACAGTCATAATTTAAAAACTGATGAAATAATTAATTAATTAATACTTTGATCATGTTTTAAGGGTTCCCAAATTGTAGAATATATTAGGGAAAAAATTAAAGGCAGGAGAAGCTAAGTTGCCAAGCCAGCATTCATGAGGTCGAGTCAACTGTTTAAAGATCAAAAGCAAAGAAAAATCAAGGCGGCAATCGGAGTTTCAACTTTTAAATACAATTTTAGTGACATAAAAAAAACATTTTAAAAATTTACTCTTAAAAATAGGTCCGAGAAAAAATATAAAAATTTATATCACTCTGACCCCATTCCGATGGGTTCGGTTCTATTCAACTTTTAATAAATTAATAAGACAACTTCAAGCTAGTCAAGTGTTGATTTAATGCGATTTTCTAAACGATTTGATTGTATAGTTTATGAGTGATAATGAGAAGATAATTGCGATAAGTACTTTGCAATAAGCACCAGTTGATTATAATATAAATATCCGCCCGCTGGTGCATATTAAACTTATTAAGCTCCCATGACTGCATGTTTTATGAAGGAACCTGGTCGAGCAATTAATTTGGTTTACTTGTTTTTCATATGTAAAATAACCACTTTTGCACAGCGAGGGCTTAGAGCAACAATCAAGTAACCAGTGTGTGTATTATTTTGGGTTACGTGATTGTTGCTCTAAGCCCTCGACAGGAGGGAGCTTGTTTAGTCGTTTCCTTAAAATCTTTCCATTATTATTCATACGATCAATGAATACATATTACTACTATGTCGGTTTAGAACGTTTTTCTACGTTGTCCAACGCCTGTTCCCTACCTACTTCGCTCCTGACAATCATCTTCTGTCAGGTTTTTTTGACTCATTGATGTATGGATTAACTGTTGCCATTCCAGTTTAGGGTCCCTCTTTTTTTGCGCCCCATTGGTTGTCATCCTAGGACCTGCCCTGGCAATATAGTTTATTAACAAAAGCACCTAGTTGCATTATGGTGGGACCCTAGAGATACGAAAAAAAGACAATTCGGAAAAACGTCATAGCGAATTTTAGGGTACGGAATCCCATAACACCAAAATGGCCAAATTTTGAAAATTCATATTTTAAAAACTAAACAGTTTATTAACAAAAGCACCGAGTTGCAGTATGGTGGGGCCATAGAGATACGAAAAAACCACACCTTGATTTCAGATTCGAAAAAACGTCATTTAGCGAATTTTAGGATAAGAAAATTCATATTTCAAAAATTATACAGTTTAGTAACAAAAACACCGAGTTGCAATATAGTGGGGCCATAGAGATGCGAAAAAACCACACCCTGAGTTAAGATTCGAAAAAACGTCATTTAGCGAATTTTTGGGTAGGGAATCCCATGAGACCAAAATGGGCAAATTTTGAAAATTCATATTTTACAAACTATACACTTTATCAACAAAAGCACTGAATTGGAGTATGGTGGGGCCATAGAGACGCGAAAAAGCCACTCCTTGAGTTAAGATTCGAAAAAACGTCATTTAGCGAATTTTTTGGTAGGGAATCCCATGAGACCAAAATGGCCAAACTTTGAAAATTCATATTTTACAAACTATACAATTTATCAACAAAAGCACCGAATTACAGTATGGTGGGGCCATAGAGATGCGAAAAAACCACACCTTGAATTAAGATTCGAAAAAACGTCATTTAGCGAATTTTAGAGTAGGGAATCCCATGAGACCAAAATGGCCAAACTTTGAAAATTCATATTTTACAAACTATACAATTTATCAACAAAAGCACCGAATTACGGTATGGTGGGGCCATAGAGATGCGAAAAAACCACACCTTGAGTTAAAATTCGGAAAAACATCATTTAGCGAATTTTTGGGTAGGGAATCCCATGAGACCAAAATGGCCAAACTTTGAAAATTCATATTTTACATCCCATAAGACCAAAATGGCTAAACTTTGAAAATTCATATTTTAAAAACTATACAGTTTATCAACAAAAGCACCGGTTTGCAGTATGGTAAGACCTAAGCGCGAATTTGAGGGGGTCACGTGGTAATTACCCCCCCTAGAAAAAAATATATGCACTTTTAGTTAATAAATAAAGGGTTTAACGGATAATCACCCGCCCCAATTTTTTTCGTTTACAATTATCCCCTCTAGATTTATACTCCGCGCTTGTTACAATTTTTCTTCTTTCAGTTTGTTTTTGTTTTGATTTTTTACTTTTAAGCAAATTATCAATATCTATTTCAAGATCACGTAAATAATTAAAATAATTATCCTGTAAATCCGAAATAATTTTTATTTATTGTTGTAATTATCAACATGGCGAGTGACAAGTCCGCGGAATTATATAATTTGTTATTACGATTTAATTACCGTGTTTCATGTTTTACAATGTTCCTTGTTATTGCTTAAAACATTAAACTAATTGTTGATATTAATAACTAAATCATGGAAATGCAATTTAGGTTATACTACCTTTATAAGTTTATTTTTATTTTTTAATTTATTAGTACTCGTATTATATTAATTGATTCTAACTTTATTACAAATTTGATATCTTTGAAATTGCTTTTTATATAAAATTTAATATAATTATCATATCTTTATCATTATCGTAGTCTGTTGTGCGTCCTTTAATGGATATAGAGGGTGCCCCATAACTTAGGGTTCATAGGCCAACAAGTGATAGAGGAGGTCATGTCTGATAAAAAGTTCCTATAATGCGTGGGTCAAAACTCTTTGTTTGTCGAGCATCAAAATTGGCGATTTTTTAACCTTGTTTGATAATAACTTTTTAAAAAAACGCAGTAAAAATATGAAATTGAGTAAAGTCGTGTACTATAACAAGAGCAATAAATTGGAATAAAAATAATTTTTAAAAAAATTAGTCGGTCAATTTTTTTTTTAGAAAAAACTATTTTTCTGGTATTATCTTTTATGAATGCCATATTAAGCGGAATGATTTTTTAAATATTTTTTGTTAATAAAAACAAGTCTCTAGCGAGATATAATGATAAAATATTATTGATATTTATTAAAAGAATAAGTGAGCTAAATTATTTTTTCTTTATTATTATTTTTTTATACGTTTTTGGAGGTTAATTTGACAGCCTCTATCTCCTAAACTTGTAATTTAAAAAAAAGGAAGACCACATTTTTGAATCACAGTTAGCTGAGTAATTAGCTAGCTGTGACAGATTTCCTTTGTTTTTGTAAAACCCTTTTCCCTTACTCCTCTAACATTAAAAATCCTATATCTTAAAAACAGATGTGTGTTGACCCCCATGTTACATAAACAATTTTCTCGGAAATAACCTCCTCTATCACCTGCTGCATTATCATAGCTTCACGCAGACCGAACCGCAGCTTTTTTTTGTTTGCATTATGGCTTCTAAATTATGTATAAGCCAATTCTGGAGGCGCACACTCTTTCGCACTCCTGGCATGCCCAGTTTCCTGCGATAGCTTTACCGTTCTTCTTTTGATTTTCTCATTCCTTTCTGCGATTTCTCTTCTGCCTGCCTCGCTACTGTTCAAATTTTTGTGATCCTGTATGAACCAGGTGCTTAAATTAACTAATTTTAAAAGACTTGGATAAACTGTCTATTATTTACGTCTATTTCAAGTTTATTTTTTAAATCAGATTCATTACTGTTATTGGAATTAGCTTTTGATATTTGTCATCATTGTTTCTATCTATCAAATATCAACTTTTCTTAAAGTAAAATATTCTCGGTCAAGTTCACATCTAGGGGTATAAATGTCCATAAGAGGAGAAAAGACAGATAGAGTACATTTATGAAAAAGAGACCGCGATACGCCCGAGTCCCGCAGAAAGCTTTGCAGCGTTGTCAAAGGTAACCTTGATAAATTACGACAGGCGCGCGCGGTCGTACTCGTCAAGGGGCGGACAATCTGAAACAATTTTTTAGCGCAAGAATTATTACTTGACTTGTCACCATACAAGAAGTAGACTATTAAAATTGTTTTTTTTTATTTTATTAAATGTGAGTTATTTCTAGAATGGATAATAAAATAAATTGTCTGTCTCAATACACTATAACTCAAGAACACCTCAAACGATTTTAATCCAATATGATACACAAGTTTTATGTCGACATTAGATTTTGGTTAAAAAAAAGGGTTAGTTAAAAGAATTATTTAACCAATTTTACCTTAAAACAATCAACTTTACTATCAACTTTTCTTGTTGTATTGATTTTTGTTTAAAAATGTTCCTCTTGTATTTAATACATTTTTGTCTGTGACGCCTGTCGCCTGTGACGTTTTAAAGTAACATTACTTTAATATTTTCTACAAATTTTCGTTTTTAGTTTAAAAGGCGTTACTACATATAATTATTATATTTGTCTTAAAAAAGTACTAAATAAGCTCCGCTGAACTACTTTTGAGGCTCAAAACCACCTCTGCCACTCCTCTAAGATCTCGACACCTTCCCGCGTCCTATAACCACGCTGCGTTCACTGTGGTCTACCATCACCTTTGTTACGGGTAGATTCTCAAAATGCATTAAAAAAAACCTAAAATTAAATACTAGTTTGCTTACCAATGGATTGGTAAACTGTGGTGTAAAAAAATTGACTTTAGCGCATCTAAAACAAAAATTAAAAATTAAAATTAAAATTCTGTTTGTGTGTTTAAGTAAGTGAATTATTTACATTACATTTAGGAACAAGCAGAATTTTAGGGTATTATTCTGGTTGTTTATCACCCCCTTTGATGAATGCACTTACATAAAACTGAAAAGTTGACCTTTCGCGAACCAAGTAACTGAATATAATGATATTTTCGCTAAACTGGCAACGTTGGTATGTTCTCCCGTGCAATCCTTATGGGCCATACAAAAATCCTACCCTTAGATAGAAGGCTGGGCACGCGGTATAAACTTTGTAGTCTAATTTTTGTCCAGCAATTTATGTTGACTGTAGAAAGAAAAAATCACTATAATGTGCAAATTTTTCTGTTAGTGGTTTTTTAATATGGACCGGGTTTATACTTTCTGTAAAAATCAGTACTCTAGTTATATTATTTTACTAAATTAGTAAAGATAAATAAATTAAGTGAGGGTGAATAACTAATTAACCTATCATTAGCTATAAATAACAACAATATTGACGATGAAAACGTTTTTGATACACCATGGAGGAAGCACTGCTTTTATCAATAATGTTTTTTGTTTTAAATGTCTTAACCGTTTCAGTAGCTAAATATAGTTTTTTAACCAGTTTTTCAAAATGTTGTGCTGATTTAGTTTGGTAATGTCCTCTGAAGATGTAAGTTTCTGCGTTTACGAAACATGTTGGGACTATTTGTTTAATACAAATTAAAAATTAGTGGAGTAAGACAATAACCTGTTTGATTTCCTAAAAAATTATCTTATCTAATGTAGGATTTCGTATACCAACTTCTAAGTTGCACTCGAAAGGAATTAAAATTATATGCACTACCACAAGAAATGCCGCTAAAACTGACGTTTTACCGGAAACAAAGCCTCTACCGATCAGTTCAACAGGTCCGACTTCAGTCCTGTTCAGTTCAGGCAAAACGTACGTTTTAATGTCTACACAAAAGGTTTTGCCTGATCCGTTTTATCTGATCAAGTAAAACTTCAGGCAAAACGTTATATGTAGACCCCGCATAAGAAGCTCAATGATTTCTTTGTTTTATAGTTGGCTACTTTGTACAACGTTATCTTATAAATAATAATAATTAGAATAATTCAAAAGTCAGCCTATTTTTCTAAAAATTAAAGATACCTATAAAATCACCCTGTAAAGATAACTATTAACATATGCAACTTAAAGCCCGGTCTAGACAAAACATTTTACCTTACGTCTTGCCTGTCAGTCAAAAGGGTCAAGTATGACGGTTGAAAGACTAGCGTACACACTTGATAGTTTTAACGTACGTTTTTAGATCAGTTTTTGATACATCATGGAGGAAGCACTGCTTTTGTCAATAATGTTTTTTGTTTTAAATGTCTTAACCGTTTCAGTAGCTAAACATAGTTTTTTAACCAGTTTTTCAAAATGTTGTGCTGATTTAGTTTGGTAATGTCCTCTGAAGATGTAAGTTTCTGCTTACGAAACATGTTGGGACTATTTGTTTAATACAAATTAAAAATTAGTGGAGTAAAATAATAACCTGTTTGATTTCCTAAAAGATTATCTTATCTAATGGAGGAAGTTTCGTATACCAACTTCTACGTTGCACTCGAAAGGAATTAAAATTATATGCACTACCACAAGAAATGCCGCTAAAACTGACGTTTTACCGGAAACAAAGCCTCTACCGATTAGTTCAACAGGTCCGACTTCAGTCCTGTTCAGTTCAGGCAAAACGTACGTTTTAATGTCTACACAAAAGGTTTTGCCTGATCCGTTTTATCTGATCAAGTAAAACGTCAGGCAAAACGTTATATGTAGACCCCGCTTAAGAAGCTCAATGATTTCTTTGTTTTATAGTTGGCTACTTTGTACAACGTTATCTTATAAATAATAATAATTAGAATAATTCAAAAGTCAGCCTATTTTTCTAAAAATTAAAGATACCTATAAAATCACCCTGTAAAGATAACTATTAACATATGCAACTTAAAGCCCGGTCTAGACAAAACATTTTACCTTACGTCTTGCCTGTCAGTCAAAAGGGTCAAGTATGACGGTTGAAAGACTAGCGTACACACTTGATAGTTTTAACGTACGTTTTTAGATCAGTTTTTGATACATCATGGAGGAAGCACTGCTTTTGTCAATAATGTTTTTTGTTTTAAATGTCTTAACCGTTTCAGTAGCTAAACATAGTTTTTTAACCAGTTTTTCAAAATGTTGTGCTGATTTAGTTTGGTAATGTCCTCTGAAGATGTAAGTTTCTGCTTACGAAACATGTTGGGACTATTTGTTTAATACAAATTAAAAATTAGTGGAGTAAAATAATAACCTGTTTGATTTCCTAAAAGATTATCTTATCTAATGGAGGAAGTTTCGTATACCAACTTCTACGTTGCACTCGAAAGGAGTTAAAATTATATGCACTACCACAAGAAATACCGCTAAAACTGACGTTTTACCGGAAACAAAGCCTCTACCGATCAGTGCAACAGGTCCGACTTCAGTCCTGTTCAATTCAGGCAAAACGTACGTTTTATTGTCTACACGAAAGGTTTTGCCTGATCCGTTTTACCTGATCAAGTAAAACGTCAGGCAAAACGTTATGTGTAGACCCCGCTTAAGAAGCTCAATGATTTCTGTGTTTTATAGTTGGCTACTTTGTGCTACGTTATCTTATAAAGCGGCTATTGCTAGTACTTGCTCTAGATAAACCAATAAACTTACAGTTTTAGTTGTAGACACAATCTTTGGTATTCGTGTTACAGGCTTTCTTTGCTTTTCTCAATGCAATTAATTAACTTTAAAACGATTGTTGCATAACTGATTCTAACAGGGTGCTTTAGAAATTTGTTCATTAGGTATAAACAATACTACCTCAGTGCTTGAACCTCCTGGTATGTGTAGGGGAGATGGAAAGCGAGTAGATGGTTTGTCTTTGTTTCCCCAGTGCAGAAGAAACTATCTGATTTAGGACGCCACTTGCAGATCTAGATATTTTCGCATTTTCTTATCTTGATAAAACATCAATAAAATCAGGAGAAGCTGCCTGTAATGGAGAAAAAGAAAAGCAAAAAAAATGGAAGAGCTGGAAGGCAAAGGGTACATTTTCGTACCCTTCAGCGTCGAAGCATGGGGATCCTGGGGAAGAAGCTAAATCTTTTGTTATCAAAGTTAATAAACAATAAAAATGCAAATTGATTCATTAAGCAACAAATAGGTCATGCGATTCAATGCGGCAACGCAGCTTTCATTCTTGGGACAGTCCCAGACGATACTGGATTAAAGGAAATTTTTTATTCTTGATGTTTCCCTTTTTTAGTTTTTTTTTTAATTTTACAATTTTACTTATTTCTTTGATTTTATTATTAATTTAATCAATTTCTGTACATTAATTATACCTTTTTTTATGTAATAAAAATAACAATAATTCAAAAGTCAGTCTATTTTTCTAAAAATTTTGAGATACCTATAAAATCACCCTGTAAAGAAAACTAATGCAACTTAAAGCCCGGTCTAGACATAACATTTTACCTTACGTCTTGCCTGTTAGTCAAAAGGGTCAAGTATGACGGCTGAAAGACTAGCGTACACACTTGATAGTTTTAACGTACGTTTTTAGATCAGTTTTTGATACACCATGGAGGAAGCACTGCTTTTGTCAATAATGTTTTTTGTTTTAAATGTCTATGACTTAACCGTTTCAGTAGCTAAACATAGTTTTTTAACCAGTTTTTCAAAATGTTGTGCTGATTTAGTTTGGTAATGTCCCCTGAAGATGTAAGTTTCTGCTTACGAAACATGTCGAGACTATTTGTTTAAAACAAATTAAAAATTAGTGGAGGAAGACAATAACCTGTTTGATTTCCTAAAAAATTATCTTATCTAATGTCGGACGTTTCGTATACCAACTTCTAAGTTGCACTCGAAAGGAATTAAAATTGTATGCACTACCACCAGAAATGCCGCTAAAACTGACGTTTTACCGGAAATAAAGCCTCTACCGAGTTCAACAGGTCCAACTTCAGTCCTGTTCAGTTCATGCAAAACGTACGTTTTATTGTATACACGAAAGGTTTTGCCTGATCCGTTTTACCTGATCAAGTAAAACGTCAGGCGAAACGTTATGTGTAGACCCAGCTTAAGTCTTAAACGAACGTCGCGACAATTAGCCTAAAACGTGTTTTACTCTATCTCAATTGTTTTTTACCCGCATACGGTCGAGTAGTCGGTGTGTCGGTTAATTTATTGGACTAGGTCCATTTAAGTCTAGTGCGAAATTTGTTTAAGATAGATCTGAACCTGCTGTTGCAGGTGGACTTGCTAAATTTGCGATTAATTAGCTGTAACGCTATTAGAATTTAAAGCAGGTATAATAAGTTGATTGGCAAAATATAAGCCTATATATATTACTTATGGTGCCGTTTAAACCTGATTAACACAAAATTAAAATTTTAATATGCTTTATAACATGTAGGAAAAAGCTATACTGGCCATAGTGAAGCCTGCTTAGAGAAAGCAAGACTAATTTGGCAGGTGTTTAGCAGTATTTACTAAGATCTTAAAACTTAGCACTTAGACCTAACGTACAATAGCATAGAAACCATTTCGCAGTTAGTTTGATCGCACAATAATTCAAATTAGCTTTAGAAATAAAGAAAAGCCAAAAAATTTCACTTTTTAGAAATCTAGTCCGTGACAGTCATAGGATTCCCATTAAAAATAGTTTCAAATTGTAGTACCACCTAAATCATTAAGAACTCAAAACAGTCTCTATAAATGCATTACCGTAGTAAATACGTATCAATAGTTAAATATTTTAAAAAGCGCAAGAAAAAGTAGATTCCATTTTCAGTAACACATGACACAACTACCAAAACACTTGAAAATCGCTTTAATCCTTGCTTACCTGTCTAAATAATAATTAGCCTGTAAAATGTAGGGGACAGCTCAGTGACTGACTCCGTTTTTATTGAAGATTGGTTTAAATATGGCTGCCATTTTTAAACCAAAATATTTAATTCAGGATATCAAATAATTGTTTTTGTAACAACTAGACTACTAGTTATAATAAAAAAATTTAAAAACTAAAATAAATGACTAAACAAATAAAATAAAAAAATACACAACACATACAGCAAAATATATATCACATAATTAAAGTAATTTCATTCAGACCTGTCTCAGCTGAAAGAGTCCCGAGAGTTGATGCGGCATTGCCACATTAAATTGTTAGACTTATCCTTTGGGTAACGAAGCTAAAGGCCTTGAGATTTAGATTTTTAGCTTCGCGTAACTTTGACATAAAATGTCTCGGCATATAGTATCCCATAACAATGCATTACCCTTCTTCCAGACTAATAAAGACATTCTGTCAACACGTTTACCATTAAGATGAGACGATTTTTTTTAAGATAACGCCGAAAATGTGTTATTTGGGTGTATTTTGACCTATCCTAGGAATATCGTCGTTATGTCTGTCTCTGTGTGTGTATGTCTGTCCCTAACACAATAGCTCCGAAGCCGCTAAATCGATTTTCATAAAATTTTTGTTCGACATATTCTTTAGATGATTAGATTTTGGTCAAAATCCCTTAATGTTAATAAGTTTTTTGAAAATTAAAAAATTTTACGTTTTACTGGAGCATCGTATCAATATGCGGTTTTCGGAATATAGTAGACTATAGTTTGCTCAATAATTTGTGTTATTACTAAAAAAGTGTGCTAATAGGCTAGCTAGGAAGGTATCAGATCCGTCATGGATCCATTTGTTTTTTTTTTAGTTTTGTGTGGATATAATGTCATTGTTATAACAAAAAAAGATAGCCTATGTTGCAAGGTATTTATAAACAAAATTATATAAATATTAAAAAATATTGCATCCAAGGGCCAAAATGAGTTAAACCTTCAACCAAAATGTAAACTTTTAGATCTTACGTAAATACTGATAAGAGCGTTTACCCCGATCTCAACAATTTCCGGCGGCCAGTGAACTAAAAGTAAGTAAAAAGAAAAAAGAGATACATCGAAGGATATATTATACATCAAAGTTGGCGGAAAAACAAACAGCACGCAGACGCAGCAAGAATCGGAAGAAATGACGAGAGGAATTTTCTTTCTTCTTTTATGCGCTGTTTTGTTTTAAATGCAATAAATATATTTTGTCTATCACCCAGAATTTAAAAGGCTAACTAAAAAAAATTCGCCAACAACATTTTTCATGCTCTGTTATATGTGGTTATCGTAAAAAGCATAAACTAATAATATAAAGTTTATGGTAAAAAGTATTGATCATAATGACAACACGAGTTATATTAAAAGGAAAGCTCTCGAAGCACACGAACTAAATTTTGCAAACGATCGACAGTGTGTTTTAAAACCAATACCATACAGCAGCACGAAAAGGTGCTAAAACAATAATAGTAATAATAATAGTAATAAACGACGTACTCAAACCAATAGTTTTTTGACTTAGGGCAATTCACGATTTTCGAATATGGCCTTCTGAAAAATGAGCTAATAAGGGGATACCAATTTTAGATCGCATTAGCCAATGGTTGGCGTATATGCCTGTAAAATAAAACAAAATATAGAACATGAGATAGAAAGTTAAACGTAGCTGAACCTATTAACATATTGATAGTATGCGCAGTAAAAATAAGCTCCGTAATAATTTACCGTATGACAATAGTGTTTAAGGCATGCACAATTATGTAAGGCTCCAGGTTTACATAAGATTATCTGACAGTTACCTTTAAAAATAGAGAATTATTGGAATAATGCCAGGCTATAATAATGCAGTGGCACAATTTTGACACTTTCACATTGTAATATCAGCTGTGTCTTTCAACACACGGCATTGGTTTACTATATGAATATGTAGGAATAAATAGTGCCTTCTTTTATTAATTGAAAATAAACGACGAAAGTTTTAAATTTGACTTTGGTATGTGAATTTTGAAGGATCAACTGTCAGTTTTCAATGTGAATGTGTCAAAATTGTGCCTGGCACAAATATAGCCTGGCTGTATTTCAATAATTCTCTAATGAGTCCATTTGCAAGAAATGCTCTCCAAGCGCAGTATTTTTCTTAAATGGACAGTCATCCTAACATTTGTTACTTTATTTTTGATCCCCCCTTTGTGATTTAATGGTATCGAAGTCTAAGATTTAGTTCAGGCCCTACATCCGAGAATGCTGCGTTTAATGATAGAAGCAACACACTTGGTATGGATAGACGTAAGTCTCGCCCGAACATTTTACGAAAGGGAACCACCCTCCCAAACCTGGTAGGGGGTGGTTTCCCTCTCCTTAAACGTGTTTTTTGATGGTTCTTTGCTAATAACTCGAAAACAGTCAACTTTTCCAAAAATCTTCTGGATATCATTTTTTCAAGCGGATACAATTTCCTTTTCAACGATACTTAGTACCCTCTGACGGCAATGGTGCACATTCCATTAGCGTACGAAAAAAAAAAATATTTTTAAAGTATTTTTTATCCTTAATACTATTTTTTTTCTCAAAAAAATATTTTTGGTGTAAAGCCCATTGTATACAGTTAAATACTTATTAAGCTAGACATATTTTTTTAAATACCCGCCTTGAAATAAAAATAAATGTGTTTGTAGAAATCCTTAAATCAGCAAAAATGTTGAACATTTATTTTAATAATGAGAGTAAATAAAAAATATTTTTGGTTAGTAATAACTTAAAACTAACGTTGGGGTGTGGGGCATCCCCCCTCTCACCCCCTCAAAAGTGCTCTCTTAACTTGGCAAAAAACAACTAAGTAACAATTATTAAGGCTGATGAAAAGTGCTCTTTAACGATGTATAACACTCCCCCCTTGCATCAGTGGCGCACCTTTTATAGGCATTTAAATAAATAAAAGGTGTAAAAAAAACATTTAGCTCACACATATACTATACTATAGTAGTGTGAGCTATGGTGATCTTAATTTTTTCGAGAAAAAAAAAGTTGCTACGATTTCAAATTTTTTTATATATCTTTGCGTTTCAGATGATTTTGAAACTTTTTTGTTGCGCCGTCTGTCTGTCTGTCTGTCTGTCGTCTGTATGTCTGTAACGACCAACGCGCATAACTCAAAAACCGCTTGGCCGATTTTAATGAAATTTGGTACCTAGGCTGGGTCTTGGGTCGAGATGGTCCCATTTAAAAATGAACAAAATCCACCGAACAGAAACCAAATAAAAGGGTGGGGGTAGATTTCAAAAATTAGAGTTTATGTGAAAATATGGCGTGTGTGATATCAAACGAAAGGTAATTGAGTCTGCAGTTCAACAAAATACATTTTAATTTATTTAAAAAAAAAGGGTGGGGGTATATTTTAAAAATTAGAGTTTAAGTGAAAATATGGCGTGTGTGATATCAAACGAAAGTTAATTGAGTCCGGAGTTTAACAAAGTACATTTTAGTTTTTTGTTTTTTTTAAGGGTGGAGGTAGATTTCAAAAATTTGAGTTTAAGTCAAAACATGGCTTGTGTGGTATCAAACAAAAGGTAATTTAGTCTGGAGTTAAATAAAATATATTTCAGTTTTTAGTTATATTAGCTCACACGTACACTATAACTATAGTACCTAGTGTGAGCTTAGGGGCCCATATATTGGCAGAGTATTTTTTTTAATTTTCTTAAATTTTGCTGTTCCACACATCTGGTTTAAAACTTATTTTTAACACCGAAAAAGTTTCCTTTCCAACAATGTACATTACTCCCCCCTCAACCCAGCAGTAGTTCTTGCATAGACGCCTTAAAAATGGTCAAATTTGATATACCAAGTAATTAAAAAAAGTCGAAAAAAATATTTAGGGGCGGGAACTACCCCCCACCAAGAGTGGGCGGACGGTTCCCTCTTATATTTTCGGGGGAGTATACTGTATATTCATACCAACTGTGTTGCTTCTCTCATTGAACGCAGTGTGTGTATTAGTACTGTTTCAACATGGTTATCTTAAATGAATTCAAGTGTATATCAAATTTGACCATTTTTGGTGTGTCTATGCTAGATCTACCGCTGCTTTGAGGGGAGAGTGATATAGATCATTAGAAAGGAAATTCCTTTGGCTTTAAAAATGAGTTTTAAAACCAGATATGTAGGACACTAAAATTCAAGAAAATTAAAAAAATATTGTTTTTTCCACACCTTCCATTTATTTAAATGCCTATAAAAGGTGCGCCACTGATGCAAGTGGGGCGTGTTATACATTGTTAGAGAGGAATTTTGATCAGCCTCAATAACTATGACTTAGTTGTTTTTGGCCAACTTAAAAGTTTGCAAATAATTAGAAAAATACTGTATAAGATCACTTTTAAGGGAGGCGAGAGGGGGGATGCCCCCTCTCCCCAATTGAAATGAATTCAACTCGAAAAATTAAATTTGAAGTTAATACTAACCAAAAATATTTTTTTACTCACCTTGAGTTACAAAAATGAATGTTCAAAATTTTTGTTTGATTTGAGGATTTCTACAAACACATTTATTTCTATTTCAAGGCGGCCACTTTTAAAAGTTTAAAATATTTAATAAAAAAAAACAATGTTCGGTTCGGTTCGGTTCGGTTCGGTTTACATATAAAAAAAACATATTTTAAACATTTTTTTTGTAGGTCTATTAAACGTACACCACTGCCTCGAGAGAGTAATACGGAACATGGTTAAAAAATAAATTTTATCCGCTTGCAAAATAATCTTTAGAATATTTTTGAAAAAAGTTGACCATTTTCGAGTTATTAGCAAAAACCCGTCAAAAAGCACATTTAAGGGGGGAGCCACCCCCCTGCCAGGGTTGGTCCCCTTTCGTAAAATGTTCGGGCAAGTCTTATATCAATCCATACCAAGTATGTTGCTTCGATCATTAAACGCAGTATCGGACCCCGTAGGGCCTGAACTATAGTGTCTGGCCTTTTTTACTAAGTGCTATCTAATTATTTCTAGTATATGTTTGTCTATTTCAATTAACTTGAGCTTTGTAGTCTTAATTTCTAGCCTTGTGGGGGCACATTAATTTTTCCTTGGAGTAATTACAGATAACCGGATACCCTTACAACTTAAAAACCAAGACCCGTTTTACGAGTTTTGCTTTATGTTATTGTAAAGCTTATGAAATATATTATCATCAGTATTAACCTTTTGGTTACCATATAGAACTCACGTTACATTAACTAAAATAAAATTTCTGATAGAGTGGACATTTTTAACTGTTGAAAACGATTGAGTTTGTAGTTCATTTTTTCCGTAATGATCTAAAACGTTATTGTAATGTAATTTATGTTAAGTTTTTATGATTTGTTACTTTACTCGGTATTTAGCTAATCATTTTACCTAGTTTTATTTTATTTTTTCATTTTAGTTGATAGGCTTTCGTTAAGTTTTTATTTTTGTGATAAAACTTTCACTCTCTACAAATTCAGTTTTAAGATATTTCTGATAGAGTGGACATTTTTAACTGTTGAAAACGATTGAGTTTGTAGTTTATTTTTTACCTAATTATCTAAATCGTTATTGTTGCTAATTTATGTTAAGTTTTTATGTTTTGTAACTTTACTCTGTATTTAGATAATTATTTACCTACTTTTATTTTATTTTGTCATTTTAGTTGATAGGCTTTCGTTAAGTTTTTATTTTTGTGAAAAACTTTCACACTGTACAAATTCAGTTTTAAGATAATAATTATTGTAATTTTAATTTTTTCCAATCTGTAATTGGCTTTGGCTGCCGAACGCTTTCAAATAAAATAAAATAAACAAATTAAACAAATGCAGATACGTAATAGCACCACATACAGAAAAAATCGACCTCCAACATGAAACGAAATCATTTTATCACATAATTTGTTGAATGAAGTAAAATTCACGTAAGACAGGTATATTTATGTTATTAAAAATAAACAACTGTAATTTAGATCTATAATCTATCTATTTCTATCTATCTATTTAGCCTTCTTCGATCCATCTTCGGACATAGGCCTTCCCCAATATTTTCCATTCTTCCCTGCCTGTCGCCGTGTTCATCCATCTATTTTCCGTATGTTTCTTCAAATCGTCCGCCCTTCTCGGTTGGGTTCTTTCCCTACTTCTTTTATTTCCTCAAGGTCCCCAATTTACAATTCATTTGTTCCACCGATCGTCTTTCTGTCTGATATTATGACCGGCAAATTTCCATTTTAATTTTTCTACTTCTCCTCTGACATCCCTTACTTTTGTTTTATTTCTTATCCATTCATCCCTTTTTCCATAGATATTGTTACCATCTGTTACCTTTACATGTACGGTTTATGCCAAAACAATATTCGGATATTTTGGAATCATACAGATCTGAATTCGTGTCCAATTAGCAAGTTAAAAATAGGGGGCTCCTGAATGGCGCATCCATGAACATCTGATCGGCACCTCAAAAGACGTGAGTTATTAAAATATATTACTTAATTATGAAATTCAGACAGACCCTATACGTGAGTATTTGAGTAAGAGAAGGGGGATCATCTAAAAAATAGGAAATTGCGCTGAAATAGGTATTTCTTTTACATGCGATTCACCTGCCGCAGTTGTAAGTCCCTTTCAGTGTTCCCAAACCCCGGGAATTTAATGACTCAGACACATACCTAGAAAGAAGCATGTGTTGTTGTGTAAACAATATAATGTAATCAACACAAAAGAACTTTAAAAAATGAAGTAAATGATCAGACGGTTTAAGTAATAAAATGTTTGTTGCAAGTAAATATATATTTGAAGATATCAATTTTGTTTAGAAAATAATTTAATGTCAGGTTAGCCTCACAAATTACATTAAACTAACTTAAGTTAACAAATTAGGCTAGACTTAAAAAAAAATGTTATGGATTTTTACTTGTATTTTCTTTAAAGATGAAATTTTCTGCCTTTAGGAACCTTACTAAGTAAAAAAACAACACATTTTCCATAAAAGTTAGTCTAATTTGGCTTAAAGGAGTTAATTTAAGTTAATCTAACATATTTATTAACAAGTGCATATTTTCTTTAATAAATATATTTTGTTTGTAAGTTGTTTTATAAATTAAAAAAAAATATTTGGATCATTTGAAAATATGGAGAAGGCAATAGAACGAAATGACAAAAAGTTGGGGCCTAGGTGTGACTGCCCCCCTTCATCCTTTTGAGACTATTTTTTTCACTAACGCAGCGCTTGTCCCCCCCCCCCACATTAGTAAAATACGTGCCGCCGCTGGTCTAGATTAAGCTCGGGCTCACGTCATGAGACAATAATTAGGTAGACACTTTGCAACAAAGAAAGCATTTTGCGGACAAAGTGTATTAGATTTTAATGGGCGCTCTTGGGAAACATATCGTGAAGAGAAATTTGCAATGACAAGTAACAGATCTTTAAAACTCAAGCAAGAAAACTTGTAAATTCACATGCAGGATGTTTTTACCCAACTGCAGCACGGCGACATGAAGAGTAATGTTTTTCGCTTGGGATATGTATGTATGTATGTTTGTGTCGCGCTAGAGGCAAACGGCTGAACCGATTTTGACAAAAAAGGTGTCGTTGAATCGCTACTGATCCCGAAGGTGCCAAAGGCTATATTTTTTTAAACAGGAATCAGCATGACGGTAGTCAGTCGCCATTTCGTCACATGATGTAGGCTTTAAGGCATACAAATTACCTAAAGTTCAAGCGACTTTAATGAAATAACTTTGATTACCCATTCCAAATGCTCCAACTTTACAAAGTAATTACAGCAGTCCTCCCTGCTCCCACCCATCTCCGCTCCTGTCATTCTCTTCTTTAAAAACCATATTCGCATAATTTATCAAATATACGGCGATTTCAAAAATTATTTCGGCACACGCTTTAAGATTGTTTTTCCAACATCATTTTACTAGTTCCCCTTCCTTTTGCCTCACTCCACCGCGCCCTCCTTATTTGTAATAGTTGTAGCAATAACCCACATAGCACAATCACGTGTTTAACACGTAAAAAAGGCGTGAGAAAAAAAAACGTTGATTTCAAACGCTGCTAGAAAAAAACGTTTATTTCATATATGAAAACAAGGTTAATAGGTTCATTCATTAACGTTATAAAAAATAACGTTGCTAAAAACTGCGTTGTAATAACGCCATTATCGAATGAAAACAGCAATTTTTTTACGTTAGTATCAAGTTATTTTTATCAACGTTAAATTCACATTAGATTCACGCCTTTTCTACACGAATTTTAAAACGCGACTTGCATGGCCTTTCTACCGAATATTTTTGAGATTTTACTAGTAGCATATTTAGTCGGCATTTTTCATTTTAATGAAATCTATCAGGCAGTGCTTTGGCCTCTAAACTCCAAAAACCTGTTAAGGAACTGATCCCTGATTCTTTACGATCACGACGCATCTGTTATTAACCTGATAAAGACACATTAATATTCTGTGAAAGTGTTTACTGATAAAAATCTTGTTTAGCTTTTAAAAAAACATAATGTATATAGATAGATATATAGATATTTTGTCTTGCCTTGAGCGCCATCTTTAAAATTGTCTTGAAGTGTTGTAGTCTTAAATTAGTGAACTTTTATAACTTCCTTTCGCGTCTCTTTTAAGTTAGAAAAATGTTATTAAAAAAACGTGACCCAAAAAGGCGCAGAAAGTTAGTAGGTTTTTGAAGTCTTAATCTAGTGGCGTTTTAGAACATGTTGTGGAGGTCAAGTGTGAATTTGGTACATGAAAATAACGATGGTAAAAAACACGTTATATACACAGCACCAGAAACTTCAGCAAAAAGTACATTTTTATAACTTGATTTTTCCTTGTTTTTAAGTTATCTTACATGGTATGACGTTGTTTTCAAGCAAAAAAAAAACTTTGTTATTTTTGTTTACGTTAATTTAACGTTGATGTGATTTTTGTGCTATGTGGGAACTTTCACAAATATAGAGCGATTTCAAAAATTCTTTCTACACACGCTGTAAGATTCTTTTTAACATCATTTTACTAGTTCCCCCTTCCTCTTCTCTCCCCTACCATCACTCATTGTTTTTAGAAACACACCTATCTATCCATTGGGCATAGTTCAATGTTTGACACAAATGCATGATTGAGGTAATAATTAGGTACCTTGATTTAGTTAATTGAATTGCGTATGTCTCACATATTGAATTAAGCATATATTTCCGTGATCAAATAGTTCCTTATTAATTAATTCCTCTTTCTTTTTTCTAACAGGTCTACGGAATAGTAACACTGTTCACGTCCGTAGAATATCTACACATACTTTCCGGGTAACGCTAAATGTTTTGCTTAGGGTGAATAAGGATTAAACCTAAAAGTTGGAAATAAAAAATAAATTAACAAAAGAAAACACTAAACTGCTAAATCTACTTGTACCTGCTAGTCGCAGTTGGGTACAAAATTACCCAATAAACTGATTCATGAAAATACAAAACTATATATCAAGAAGGCGGAATAGCGAAGTGAGGATATATTGCTTATTCCTAATCCTCCCATTATACAGGAGGAATAGACTGCGAACTAGCTATTTGATTTAAATTACAATTTATAATATTTTTAAAAGAGCTTTTTATAATAATATAAAAAATTTGTTCTATGGTCCGATGAAAGCAGGTTTACAAACTGCGGGGTGTTTAACAGACATTACTACGTGTACTGGGCCATGAAAATCCGTTCTAAAATCGTGAGGTGCACCATCAAGTTAGGTGGGGTTTGAATTTATGGGTAGGAGTCATAAACGGACGCATACTATTTAACATTTTTTATAATAATTTGATTTGATGGCAAGATGGAGCACCTCCTCATAATGCAAGAATCATAACCGAGTATTTACATCAGCAACATGGAAATAACTGTATCGGAAACCGAGGTCTAGATGCCTGGCCTGCACGTTCGCCGGATCTTACGCCTCTTGATTTTTGTACTTGGGGATACTGAAAGGATAAAATTTATTCTACTTCTCATAATACGATAGAAGAACTTGAGGCAGCGGTTGTTCAAGCCATAGAAGAAATTCCTGAACAAATGGTTAAAGATGCACACATGTCTCTAATTCATGGATGCAGGATTTGCATGAATAACAACGGTGGAATTTTCGAACATTTGCTTACTTAATTCAATGCTTTGTTATCGGTTTTTAGTTTTATTTTAAATTAAATAATAAATGCAAACTTTTGTTTCAGAAATAAAAGATAGATTTTAAGAAATTGTTATATTTCTTATCCAGAGAAAAATTTAAAAAATAAGGGCCTTAAAGATTTGCAAATAAATCAAATAAATGGATAAGGTTTGAAAGGTAGTTACGTAGGTATGACAACAAACACAACCACGGCATTTATTTCACAGCAAGAAACTATTTTTTTTACTTAGTTGGATCACCTGATGCTATCCAACGAGAGAAGCAGAGCATATGCATCGTGTGAATCAATAAAAGAAAGATTTTTTTGTTAAATTTTTAAAAATTTCAATGTTTGCCTTTATTACTTGATCAGACATTTTTTTATCAACAATTAAAACTCGAGAATATTGGCTGTCTAAATTTTGAAAACTAGAAAGGATTTTGTCACATTTGTCACTTAAAATTTGAACAATACAAATTTAAAAGCATGCCAGTGGTAATTTCTTTTGATCGGATATTTTGGTCTACAAATCAAAAAAAGAACCAAGGCTCTAGCTTCGACCGTTAACAAGTTGTCAAAATCACGTGACCACCTGCCAATTTAACAGAAAAGTCCCAAATATGCTTTTTGTAAGATTTATGATGCTGAGCTTCATTATGTAACTGCAGGCTGGCTTATCTGTGCATGCCATTGTCGTCCTTCTATGGTATGAAAACATCAAATTATGGATGCCGCATATTTTTTGCTTTTTTCAGGAAAACAATTAACCTTACGATAAAAAGTGTAAAATACTTTTTGGAAGCTAGTTAAATGGTCTTTTAGTCGGAGTATATTTTGACTCCGTAGGTGTTCGACGAATTTTGAAAAATTTATATTGAATCCGAGTACCATAAATTTATTTGATTACTAAATAAAATAAATAATCAAATGGTTGGTTCGAACTATTCTTCTCGGTCATTGTATGACACCAATCCTACTTAATCGTGGTTGAGTTTATACAGAACGGGGTCACGGTGTTGTCAGTCTACCCTGGGGTTAGGTACTAATTTGACTTACCTTACCTACCTCATACTGTGTGAGATTAGGAAATTCGGTTAGAAGAAATGGGTCAATACCACGATATTAATTACGACTAAATTGGCGTGTAGCATACCTTTGTGTTTAGGGGTTAAAAGGTAAAAATCATAAAATTATTTGTATAACGTTGTTTAGATATCTGATAATGTTTTTTGTCTTAAAAAAAGAACTTAGAAAAGGTGAGCAATAAATATAGAGTCATGTTACCTTTGTCGACCTACAAAAAACATATGAGACCGTTGCAGTAGAAAAATTATAGGACAGGAATGTAGTATTTCTCAAACCCTTTTTAAAATATATATCGCAGTAGCTCTAATTTTAACAAACTTACAAATATATAATGTGCCATTAACTGTAGGAAACAGAAATCTGCCAAATTATTTTTTACTTTATAGTGTAATTTTTTAATAAAATGGTTACACCAAAAATTTTTTTAAATTTATTTTATTAGATAATGTTAAACAAAATAGCATCACTATGGAAAAATTTGTTAGGAAAATGGAATTACTTTTTTTTCTGTTATTCAATATATATTTTTTTATTTCTACTAATTTTCATTCACACAAAACTGTTATAATAAATTACAACAATTCTAGTCAATTAGTAATATTCTTAATTATTTATATATTATAGCCTGCTACATTTTGTTGGTTTTTTCTAGAAACCCCGTTTCAAGTTTATTCTATTTTATACTGAGTCATTTAAGAATATTTTTTATCAAGAGTTAGAAAGGGTGTGATGACCTAAGGCAGGATCTTAAATATGTCATTTCTATATTAATTTACAACAAAGCAAAATAAACTGTTGTTGTTTGTTTGTTTGTTTGTTTAAATATTCCATGCAATCGTATTTTTTCCAAAAATTAATTATTGTTATATTTTACAGGGCGTGACCCTTTTATCAAGACCACTATCTAATATCCGTATGGAATAAATTAATTACAGTCTATTTTAAGGCATAATAATTTTTTGCGTCTTTTTTTTTCGAGTGAAAAATTTGCGTAAGTTAATCAAGCATGAAGTCAGGGTGTAGGTATATTATTTATCATGTATCTAAATCACAATGTCAAGTTTTTGCTTGTCAAATATAATACATTTGTTGAAGAAACATTTAAATTTAAAAAATATATATATCAAATTATCTTATTACTGAGATAATAGAAAAAAAATAATAAAGAAGATAAACCTAGAGCTACAACCCGAGATAAGCAAAGCGGAAATAAAGAGATCAATAGAGAAAATTAAAAATAACAAATCACTTGGAAAATACAGAGTAACGGCAGAATGCTTGAGCATTGGTTGTAAAGCTGTATATTCTCCTGAATAATATACTAAAAGAAAAACTAATCCCAAACAACTAGAAGCAGACCTAAAAAACTATCCACTTATAACCAGGGTTGTTAGATGTCCCGCCGTAGGGGGGCGGTCCCGCTTTTTTTAGCTTGGTTCCTCTTTTTTTAATCCCATTAAAGTCCCGCTTTTTATGCAAATTGTTCCTATTTTCCCGCTTTTTTTTTTCATTTCTGTCCTATTTTTTTACCTTTCTGTATCTTCTTGTATATAACTTATACATTTTATTTAAAAAAACAATAAAGAGGAATGTTTTACTTTTTCGTTTAAGTAACTTTCTCATATAAGGGCGGATATTTCTTATCTATACTTACTTATCTTATGTGTTGGTTCATATTTGTTTATTTTAAATAAAAATTACAAATCATATACAATTTTTGATCATCAAAATATAATGAAGACAACGGAAGTTTGAAACACAACTTAATTTAAAAGTTTTTCACCTCTTCAATTAAAAAAATCTCACTAAATTTAAATAGGTAGGTATAACATTTAAATTTTAAAATTAAATTATTGAATGTATTTTGGAAACGTAAATAAATAAACACACCATGTGCTTCCAAAAACACTTCAGCTTTATGTTAGAATCGATTTAAATTTTTAGTATCTATTTAAAATTTTTGTGTTTACGCATTTACTTAATTTAGATGTATAGTGAGTTGGGGTCCTTAGCTCCACACTGAATTCTTAACGGCGAAATAAAACTACGTTTTTAGCAAAAATGCAGTCTGTATTTCTTACCCTTGACGCGGTCTTAGCGACCATAATCATAAGGGCTCTATAATAAAAATAAAAAAACCAAATTGGTGGAACTTCAAAAATAACAAAATTCAATAAAAAACTTACTAAACAAAGTGTCGCAGAAGTCCTTCTTGCAATTTTAATAAAACGAACATTAACTTAATTTAAATTTGTCTGTTTTTCACTGACCGAACCGAACCGTACCACAATGCAATTTACTTAATTTGTCCCACTTTTTAATTTGAAAAATCTGGCAACCCTGCTTATAACACTCCTCAATGTACTTTTTAAGCGTTTCACAAAAATAATGACGGATAGACTAACAACAAAATTTGATGGATCAAAAGAACAAACAGGCTTCAGAAAAAGTTTTAGTACAGTTGACCACCTATTAACCATAAAAATTCTAATAGAACGAGCCAATGAATACAACATTCCACTATATATTGCATTTATAGCACTGGGCAGCAGGGCCGTATCTGAGGGGGGGTTTTGGGGGTTCAAACCCCCTCCGAAAAATAAATAACAATGTGTTTTTTAACCTTTTTTTCGTTAAAACCCATCAATTTTTCAAATTCCACTGGCCTGACCCCCCCTAAAATTTTGGTCCAGATACGGCCCTGCTGGGCAGTAAATGCATCTTTAATTGATAGCCGAATATATCACAGATACACATACTTAATAGCCATCTCAGGACTTAACATTATGGCAAAAGTATTTGAGTCGATTGTTTATGATGAATTGCTAGCAACTTATCGTAATGCAATCTCAGAAAATCAACATGGATTTTATCGTGGTCGTTCTTGTCAGACAAACTTGGCTGTTTTCTCAAATTTCATATCAAAAGCGCTTGATGATAATACACAGGTGGATGTAATTTACTTTGATTTTAAGAAGGCGTTTGACATGATATCTTATTGCATAAACTGAAATCGTATGGTGTTGGGGATCCCTTATATACCTGGTGTTCTAGTTATTTAAAAAACCGTAAACAGAGAGTGAAAATGAATAAACTTATATCATACGAAATAGGAGCAACATCAGGAGTACCCCAGGGATCGCATTTAGCTCCTTTCTTTTTCTTATTATTTGCAAATGACATTCCCAAACTATTTAGATTTTCTTCTTTCTTACAATTGGCTGATGATTTAAAAATATTTAAAAGAATTTACAGCGAAGGCGACTGTAAGGAACTACAAAAGGATATTTGCATGTTATATACCTGGTGTCAAAAAAATGAAATGGAAATAAATTTTAGGCCTGCTGGGCAGTAAATGCATCTTTAATTAATAGCCGAATATATCACAGATACACATACTTAATAGCCATCTCAGGACTTAACATTATGGCAAAAGTATTTGAGTCGATTGTTTATGATGAATTGCTAGCAACTTATAGTAATGCAATCTCAGAAAATCAACATGGATGTTATCGTGGTCGTTCTTGTCAAACAAACTTGGCCGTTTTCTCAAATTTCATAACAAAAGCGCTTGATGATAATACACAGGTTGATGTAATTTACTTTGATTTTAAGAAGGCGTTTGACAAGGTTGACCATGATATCTTATTGCATAAACTGAAATCGTATGGTGTTGGGGATCCCTTATATACCTGGTGTTCTAGTTATTTAAAAAACCTTAAACAGAGAGTGAAAATGAATAAACTTATATCATACGATATAGGAGCAACATCAGGAGTACCCCAGGGATCGCATTTAGCTCCTTTCTTTTTCTTATTATTTGCAAATGACATTCCCAAACTATTTAGATTTTCTTCTTCCTTACAATTGGCTGATGATTTAAAAATATTTAAAAGAATTTACAGCGAAGGCGACTGTAAAGAACTACAAAAGGATATTTGCATTTTATATACTTGGTGTCAAAAAAATAAAATATAAATAAATTTTAGCAAATGAAAGCTGATAACGTTTTCTAGAAAAATAAACAAAATTAAATTCTTAAATAACATTAACAATATTGAAATATCCAGAGTTAACCTTATAAATGATCTTGGCTGCTTTTCGATTCAGAGTTTCGTTTCGTGGATCATATAAATAATGTTATAACAAAAGCGTTCAAAATATCAGGGTTTGTTATTCGGTCAAGTAGTGAATTTAAGAATATTGAGGTTTTAAAATTATTATATTTCTCATTAATTAGAAGCCAGCTTGAATATTGCTGCATGATCTGGTCACCTTATTATGACATTCACAGTAATAGGTTAGAAAGAGTACAACGTAAGTTTGTCAACTTTTTGCTGTTTAAATTAGGCATAAACAAAAAAGTGTACAATTATGAAGAACGCTTAAGAATCATTGGAACAGATAGTCTTAGCAATCGAAGAGACAAGCTTGCGTTAAGATTTGGTCATAAAATTCTAGCTGACCAAATTAACTGTCTCAAATTACTATCGCTTCTAAACTTGTTTGCACCCTTACGTCAGAGGTAAATAGTATCGATAATAAAATATTGTCACTTTTTAATAAATACATACAGTCATTTATCGATATTGATATATTTACCTGCAGCAATTCATCCCTTAAGCGTAAGATTGATAAAATTATGTAATAAATGCCACTAACCGATATCGATATGTTATTTTGATATGGTGATTATGTTATTTTTGTGTAACGTCTTTTGACAAATTTTTTTGTTATTTTTACTTCAGATCTTAGCTTTTTAGAGTAATTAAGGAATATACTACTTGGGGGCAACCCTGTTATTGTACCTAAATAAAAATTAAAAAAAAATATATATATATATATATAATCCGAAGCGACAACATCAAACCAAATCCACAAAGGAACCAAGCCAATCTGCATAAGAAGAGGTGTCAGCCAAGGTGACACAATACTCTCACAATTAATTATACCAAAATCATTTTAAATATCGATCAAAAAAAATTGAGTTTAAAAATTATTAGTTCACTATTAGTTTAACCCTGCGAAAATTTATGTACCTACCCACAAATTAAATTGTTTAATCAATATGGTATAATAATATTAATTTGAAATCGATATTGATACCTCATACAAAAAAATCGATATCAATCAAACTTGATATGTCAATCTTTATGATTGTATCAATCATGTTTAAAAGGTTATAATATCCTATTTTTTTTATCAAACCAATAATGGTCTTGGTATTGATTTTGTAAGAGCCATATAACAAATAAAGATAATAGTTGACTTAAAAACCTTGCCTATTTTTTTGTGTATATATTTAAAATAATTTGTTTAATTTGGACTAAATTAAATATGTTACTCAATAAAAAAAATTATTGTGTGCTTAAGACCACACGGCAGAAGTGTAAACTTCAACAAGGCGAAATTAGTAATACGGGCCCATAACATATTCTGCAAAGCGGACCGAACCGAACTCTTCTGTGTACTGGCTTTCATCTGCATCATCATATCGCTCGCTGAATGTTTCTCACAGTTGGTCGACTCGGGCCGATTTCACCCGAATGAGTGTTACATAGCCGAGTCTGACGGCTCAGTTCAATTCAGTACCCACAGCCATCTAAGAAGTTCGAGAACCACCTCAGATCTGCGAAGGATATAAGGGACCCACTAAGTTCTTCAGGGGTATACCGCATTCCCTGTACCTGTGGTAGTGTCTACATCGGAACAACCAAACGGTCCGTAAACACAAGAATCAAAGAACACAAAGCCAACTGTCGACTCGGACATACGCAAAAATCCGCAGTTGCAGACCACACACTAAACAATGAAGACCACCGAATAAAATTCGAAGAAACACAAGTTCTCTGCTCTATAGAGAAGCAATCGAAATGCATAAACACCAGCAGAACTTCAACAGATCTGAAGAAACTCTTAAAATTAACAGAACATGGGTACCGGTTCTTAAAAACACTAAACGGCTCGCTTACAACAACAAAACTGAATCTGGGGAAAGTGACCAATCACCGACCTGCTCTGATATACGCCCCGCCCACCATAGCGTATATAACCTGCGCCCGCGACAGACTAACCACCAGTCTTCGAGAAGCCGACAAACAATCAACATCTCCTATGAGATGGCGAAACGTCGAGAACGAATTTCCAACGACGACGGCCGAACAGCCCGAAAGCACACCCACCATTGGACGATGCCCGCGAAAGCCTTTCATAATTTGTAGTCGTAAAGAAGTTTACGATTCAAAAATCGCACATTTTATCACGAGGGTTGTTTTAAAGTTATTTGTGACACTCAGATTTTTGTCCCTTTAATCTTAGATTTATGCTCATATAAAAATGTGTGAGTGGACCTTGCAGCCCAATGGGTCTTTGTAGCTCACTTTTGAGTGGTTTCTCACCACTGTGCGTCTTATCCTCCAGAAAGGATGGCTACCAGTTTAAGTGAGACACTGTTCAGATCTTCTGAATCAATCTGAGGTTTACCAAAAGTGCAATAGTCGAACATTCGCACAGTCAGGGTTGGATGGGACAGGCGGACAACCGGGCAAATGCCCAGTGGCCGGTACAATTTAGGGCCGGTTTGACCGCAGTCCCGATATACCTATTCCAAATTATTAATATTTATTTTTGTATATTTGACAAACGAACTAATTAAAACATTTAAATTAAAAAAATCTGTATGTAGTAACTCCAGGCCTGCGTTACTCGTTTTGATTGTTAGAGTTACTTTTATATTAAAATAAATATAATGTATCAAGGAGATATTATTAATATCTTTTTACAATACCAATATCCAGAAACAAAAAATCGGGAGATTAAAAAAATGTTATAAAAATATTGCCGAATTTTTTTTCTTATTTGTGTTGTTGTAAAATCTCTTTTAACACACTTTGTTGACTATTTTGGTGGGGATTGATACCCCTGATCTCCCCCTTCGGTACGGCCTTGCCAATATCTCATATCTTAGTTGCGAAAGAACAATTTTGGTTCTAAAATACATAAAAAATCTAAGAAATCGATTAACCGATTCAAAAATCGGTATTGGGTCCAATTTAAATTAAGGAGATCATAGATAAAATTGCAGCATCAAGTTCATTATTAAAAAAGTCGTTACCATATGAAAAATTAGCGCATACCTGCTTTGCCCCCGGTAGTTAAAAGGGCGCACGTGACGAAAGTGGGGTTCGGAAAAAAAAACGACTTCAAAGTTTTAATTGTTCATAAGGCAGTACTACAGTTACTGCTATTTTTTTTTAGGTTTTTTTAAAAGTTTATTCGAAATTCGAAAAAAAATTACTTGCAGCCTTTTAACTAACGTGGGCAGTGCTGTTGTATGTTGAAATTTTGTACGTTTTTATTATTTTTGAAGTGTAAACTTCTTTAGGCGCGTTTAGCAGTTTTTGTCGGTAGTGAATTTAAGTGAGCCGTCAGGCTCGGCTATGTAACGCTCATTCGGGTGAAGTCGGCTCGAGTCGACTAACTGTGAGAGGAACATTCAGCGAGCGATATGATGAGGCAGATGAAGGCCAGTATTATTATTTTCGCCTTGTTGAAGTTTACACTTCTGCCGTGTGGTTTTAAGCACACATTTTTAAGCTCACACTACTACTATATAAGTAGTGTGAGCTATGGTGATCCTAATTTTTTCAGGAAAAAAAAAGTTGCTCCGACTTCAAAATTTTTTATATATCTGCGTTTCAGATGATTTTGAAACTTGCTGTCTGTCTGTATGTCTGTCTGTCTGTATGTCTGTCTGTAACGACCAACCCGCATAACTCAAAAACCGCTTGTCCGATTTTAATAAAATTTGGTACCTAAGTTGAGTCTTGGGCCGTGATGGTCCCATTTAAAAATGAACAAAATCCACCGAACGCAAGCCAAATAAAATGGTGGGGGTAGATTCCAAAAATTAGAGTTTATGTGAAAATATGGCATGTGTGATATCAAACGAAAGGTAATTAAGTCTGGAGTTAAACAAAATGAATTTTAGTTTATTTAAAAAAAAAAGGGTGGGGGTAGATGTCAAAAATTAGAGTTTAAGTGAAAATATGGCGTGTGTGCTATCAAACGAAAAGTAATTGAGTCTGGAGTTAAACAAAATACATTTTAGTTTTTTTTAAAAGGGTGGGGGTAGATTTAAAAAATTTGAGTTTAAGTCAAAACATGGCTTGTGTGGTATCAAACGAAAGGTAAGTGAGTCTGGAGTTGAATAAAATATTCAGTTTTTGATGATATTAGCTCACACTATAACTATAGTACCTAGTGTGAGCTTAGGTGCCCATAGATTGGCAGAGTATTTTTTTAAATTTTCATTTCGTGAAAAAATTAGACATTAATTATGTTAATAGGTACTTAGTGTTTAATATAGGCATACAGAATGTAAAACTTTACAAAAATATCTAGTATCACAGATATTAATAAAAAAGGAGATTTTCTGAAAGTCTTTAAACACCTTGTATCTCACAAGTTAGTATATTTAGGACATGCATATATATGTTTATATGAAGTTTTTTTTTCTCAAAATGCAAATTACATCCTTTAAAATTAGCATGTTATTTAATAACAAAACCTTCATAATATCAAAAACAAAAATAACACAATATGGCTTCGTTTTCTTTGCCGTAAAATTTTTGTGCCGAAGCGAGGGCCGAATAAAAACAAAATTGCCAGGGCCGGTTTGTTTGAGCCCATCCAACCCTGTGCACAGTACATGTTTCACTGTTTCGTCATCCTCCATACGGAATCTACATTCGGTCTCTTCTGTTAGTCTCATTCTGTGCATGGGGGTACTCGTAGTCGACAGTGACCCGTAAAAAGACCAGTCACTATATGTATCTCCTGTCTGGTTAGTCCAATGACGTTCCTGGCTTTCTTCCCGATATTAATAAAATAAATAAAATAAATTCAAATAACACATTGTTAACGTTATCTCAAAAAATGATTCGTTCTCTCGAATACAATATTTTTTCTAGACATTGTCGTGCGGGCTCGAAAGGTAAAAATATCAAAAAATAAAAAAATATATAAATAAAATTTAATAGTTTTTATTATTCAAAAACCATCTCATTTTAACCAAAAACAAAATGGTTTTGCTTATTTTATTTTGTCAACGTGCCAGGAATTGCCAAGTAATTATTTGTTTTTTTTTACTTCTACTATTTTCTTTTCCAAATTTGCTACTCTTCTATTGAGTGTGCAATCCAATATTAATATCGCACACCCGCTGAAAAAGAGTCACAACTCAAAAATCGCCGTTATTGAGATAAACCTGCCGCCATCATCGAAATAACTTGTACTTTCTGACATAAAAGCGTCACATTTATGTTTCGACAATTCACCGCGAGAAGGCGATGTGACTCTTTTATTTTGTCCAGTTTAGCTGAGGATGCGTTCCTTTACAGTGTCTCTTTTGACTTTATAACAGCGTGAACGTGGAGTTTCATCCTGAAAAGAGTCACATTTCGAGTTGTGAAGGTTTTCGTGTGAACTATTGGTTAAATCTGACCCATATAACAAGTAAAATACTGTTCTTTTTTGTGTTGTGACTGTTTTTTCGAATTGTTCAGTGTACTTAATTATTATTTAATTAAGGAGAATAAGAAAAAAATCTTTTAAATTTATTAGAGAATTTAATTTAATCACATTCCCAATTGTTATTCAGCATTTTAGAACTCGTTGTAAAAATAAATACAAAGTTTCTTCTTTATTTGTTTTCTTTTTTAATATTATTTACCATCCTGCGTGACATTCTGATTTACAACGTCATGATGCCTTGTTCTAAAAAAGTGTCACAATATCGGGTTTTTGTCTTATTTTTTACTAAAAACGACAAAAATCATTTTTTCTGAGAAACGTACTGCACCAATTACATTGAGTTAATAGGTTCCTGTTGGTATAAAATAATATGTTAACTCGTAATTTGCCATGTAAGTGAAAAACGCATCTCTCTAATGAACTAAATTCTTTAACAGCGATTTTCTCAAAACACTGTTTTTTGAGTTGAGACTATTTTTTAGCGGGGGTGCGATATGCGCAATAAAAATAATAATAAAGTATAACAAAAAAGTAAGAATTTAATGGAAAAACAACCGCAACCAGTTAAGTAACCCTTATAATAGGGTTTACGGTAAAAATTGTTGCTTAGGTGTTTTAAATTTTAAAAAAAGACAAAAAATCAGAACAAAAAAAATTATGCTAATACATATAACAAACTATAAATTATTATTGTTTTTGTTCGCATTTTCGCATGATTGTATTGTCACTCCCTGTTAATTTAAAACAAATAAATTAATAATTTTAAATTAATGTTTAAATAAACAGGCAATAAATAAAAGGTATTTCAATTGCATAGGAGTAATATCTAATTTTTTGCTTGTCTTAATTTGGATCTGTATCGTGACTTAACTTCTTTCTTTTAAGAAATACACAGTCTTATTAAAAATGTATTTTATTTGTTTATAGGTTTACACCATCATCATATGCAGCCACGTCTTCAACTCAAGGTAAGTTAGAAAATTTTTTTACAAGTATTGGTTTCTGAATGGGTACACGGTCAACAAAAATGTCTTAGATCAAAGCTTTAAAAATAATTTGTGCTTTCCTATTCACCAAGAGAATATTTTCTTGACTTAGCACAAAAAATGTCTTGCTTCTTTATTATTTTAGTGTGAAACAGAAATTGTTTTAATATAAATTGGAACTGAATTAATCTAAGGTACGGTTTCTCTGGAAGCTAAATATTATTTATATGAAGACAAGTTGCTTTATTACAAAATGGAGTACAGCGTGTCCCATTTTCGATGGGATTAAACGGTAAACTCGGTTATTATTAAAGATATTGATTTTCTGATTGCACATTACCGTGCTCTTTTTTTGAGCCTTTAAAAATGTCGTAATCAGATTTTTACGATACCCCGTAGTTTCTCTAATACAGGGAGTTTTTGAAAAAATTGTATTTTTAATAATCCCTTGTATCTCGCTTATTTTGCGAGATATTTTTATTCTGTAAAAACCTTTTTATGGCAACTTTTTTAGAAGAAAATAATGACGTTGTCAACTTTTTAAAATATTGTTTAGTTTTTGAGATATGGTATTTCTCATAAAAAAATTAAATACGGACCTGGTTTTTTTATTACTATTTTGATTGGTTTCATGCTAGTATTATCATAAAATAATAAAAATTTTAAAAATTTTTGTTTTAAAGTAAAAAAAAATATTGAATATTTAAAAAAAAAATTAGTCCGAACCTGGATATTTCCAACATAAATATAAATTAAAAATTGCTAGTTAAACAATTTTTAGTTTAACTGTTTTGATACTTAGCATATTAAAATGGTTTTACGTTAATTTACAGATTTATTTGAAACAAAGTCTACGAAAAATACAAAAAAAAAACAAATTATAAAAAATAACAAATTTTTCTGATTACCATTATGTGTAAGACGTTGTTGGCATTTTTGAGTAATTTTTCTTAACGCATTCTGCATAAAAATATTTCTGCCATTTAAATATTGGGATTTTGTTGCTTGAATGAAGCAGTCAAACATTTATATCACAATATCACATTTTTCAAAATCTGGATATGGTCAATTTCTAGCCAGTTTAAAATAATTGTAAGCCATTCACAAAAATGACAATGATGATGTCAATTCCACGCTTTTGTTTTGTAAATTTCACGACCTGCTCTGCTACCATCAAATAATTAGTAGGATATTATTTTTGTAACTTTTTAAGGTTTTTACTTTATTTATAATTCTTTTGATTATCATTTTAAAACAGATAAGCTAAAAATCGTTCAACTAGTGTGTCTTGCAATTTTTAATATATAATTACGTTGGAAATTTCCAGGTTCGGACTATAATTCTTTTTTCAAATATTAAATAGTTTTTTTAACATTAAATCAAAAAAATATTAAAGTTTTATCATTTTAAGGTAATAATAGCATGGAACCAATCAAAGTAGTAATAAAAAAAATCCAGGTCCGTATTTAATTTTTTTATGATAAATACCATATCTCAAAAACTAAACAATATTTTAAAAAATTGACAACTTCATTATTTTGCTCTAAAAAAGTTGCCATAGAGGTTTTTAGAGAGCAAAAATATCTTGCAAAATAAGCGAGATACAAGGAATTAATTAAAATGCAATTTTTTCAAAAACTCCCTGTATTAGTGAAACCACGGGGTATAGCAAAAATCTGATTACGCCATTTTTAAGGGCTCCAAAAAAGAGCATGGTAAGGTGCAATCAGAAAATCGATACCTTTAATAATAACCGAGTTTCCCATTTAATCATGTGACAAAATAGCGTCTGAAGACTGCCATGTTGAATCCTGTTTAAAAAATATAGCCTATAGCACCGTCGGGATCGGTAGCAATTCAACGATACCTTTTTTGTCAAAATCGGTTCAGCCGTTTAGCCTCTAGCGTGACACATATTTACTTACATACATACAACAATCGAAAAACATTACCCTTCCTTTCGCCGTGTTGCAGTTGGGTAAAAACAGGAAACTTTAATTTAGGTAAAAATTTCCTTATTTTCATAAATAACGCAAGGTTTTGATCATATTATAATAGATATAAAACGAGGTTTCATGTCTAATGCACTATTGCTTTTTTTTAAATATTTTTTTAAAATATATTGGGTAAAAATTTGTATAAAATAGTAAAACATAAAAACTAATAAAAATAAAATAATACATAAGAAAAGTAAAATAATAATAATAATAATAAAATAATAAGAACAATAATACACTATAAATAAAAAATTTCTTCCAGACCAGACTCAGGCTTAATTGTGCCTAAAATTAAAGCGGCATTACCCCTTTGAATTGCGAGGCCTATCCGTTGGGAGATGAAGCTACGAACTTTTTAATAGATAGTTTAAGTTATGCTACGTATTTTTACGTAAGCATGAGATTTGACCGATACGCAAGCGCACTTCGTCACACCGTCGTCAAGGTCACGTTAGGAGCTTACGTATTTACGTTAGCTTACGGCAGTCTGCGGGCACCTTAACGCTACCAAAGAATAGAATTGGTTGATTGACCGATCGAAAAATGAGGCCTGGACGATAATTTCCGCTTCCAGTACAAACGATTCTTTGCAAATATATTCCTACTGTAGTTGAAAAGATAAAAAACAAAATTGTAACATCAAAAAAAACACAGTGCCGCGTTCCATATTCTCTGCTATTAGTAGAGTTGTTATGATAACGTAAAAACATTCAACTTAAACTCAAATTTCGAACAAAACGTAAAGCGCTTAACGTGCAGTTTTACGTAAAAATACGTAGCACAACTTAAACTATCTATTGTTTAATTTTTTTACTGATGTCATTAATCAAGTTCTTAGCTTCCTCTCCCCACGGGCCGAATGTCTCAACAATAAAGGGTACTATTGCTATCTCTCACATATTCTATGTTTACTGGCACTTACTGTTGATATCCTCCGACTTCCATTCAGTGGCGGATCCAGGGGGGGGCCGAGAGGCCCGGGCACCCCCCCCCCTTTTCCTGTCATAAAACTTGTTTTAGTTCAAGGTTAGAAAATGCCAATGCATCAAACGCAAGTTTAAACAATTTTTTTATGTATATCAAAAATTTTCGTCTGCGGCGCATTTTGTCACCTGTGAATTTAAATGTCAGGTCTAGGAATTTTTTGCTTCCTCCTTGGCCCCTTCCCACTGGACATCCTGGATCCGCCACTGCTTCCATTAGATATTACATTTTGGAAGTAGGCTGATTTAAAAAGATGTAAGTATTCAAAACCAATTTTCTTATCTGATACTGATATCTTGTTTCATGTATGTAATTGCTAACATCGTGAAGGCCGTCCCAAAGTCAAAATTATTTTTGTATCCAACTTAACATTTAATTAGATTTTTTTCTTAAGAAACGCAATACCTAACTTACATCTAGGTTGATTCATATACTTATGAAAAAAGCTATAAAGTCAGTTTTGTCTATTTTTACAATTATATCTACATATATGCTTCATTCACTTCAAGATAACAATTTGAAATAAATGGATCCATGACGGATCTGACACCTTCCTAGCAAGCAAGGGCGGGGGGGGGGGGGCGAAGACCTTAAGGGGCGCAAATATAGGTATGGGAGTCAAATAAATTACAAACCTTTTTTTTAAATAATAACACTATTAATTCTATTTTTTTCTCAAAGGCCGCCAGGGGCACCAAGCGCAGAGGGGCGGGGGGGGGGCGTTCGCCCCCCTGGCCCCCTATATGACACGCCACTGCTTCCTAGCTAGCCTATTATTATCACACCCCAAGTGAAGCCTTGATAATATATTAGCCTTGAAAACTGTTTTTTATAAATATTTCAGAAACTAAAGCGCCTACGAAGTTTTTGGTTACAACGCAAATTATTGAGAAAAATATAATCTACTATATTCCGAAAACAGTTTATTGATACGATGCTCCGTTAGAACGTTTTTTATAGTTTTTAATTGTCAAAAAACTGTCATTAGCATTAATGGATTTTGCCCAAAATCTAATCACTTCATAAGAATCGAACACTATTTTACCAGAAAATGTTATGAAAATCGGTTCAGCGATTTAGGAGCTATCGTGTTACGGGCAGAAATAATATACATACACATAGACAGACATCACGACGATATTGCTAGGATAGGTCAAAATACATCCAAATAACACATTTTTGGCGTTCTCTCACAAAAAAAATTTTCATCGAAAATAATACCTTTTCTAGCCATTGCGACGACGCACGGTGGTCAGCTTGTCGGTTCTGAACGATCGAAATTATTTTATGGTTTTAGCTTTGACAAATTGATGCTGAAAGTTAGGAAATGTCAACTAGCGTTTAAAAAATGTGATTTTAATATAGGTACTGTGCATTCTGGAGATGGTACAGTCGCCTCCAAAAAAATGTTACATATCGATTTTTTCCTGTCAGCAAAACACTTGAAAAATTGATACTTTGAGAGTGTGTACGTAACTAGCTTATAACTTTTTTTTTATTTAACATAGCTTTTTTATAAAAATTTTAATTTTGCTATACTATATATCAATTTTTTACAGTGCACTGATATTCTTTATCGTAGTCTTCATATTCACTATTTTCACATACATAGTTTAAAACGGATTGATTTTTATCCTGTGAAACCGGTGTTTTGTGCCAGATTTTAAATAAATTACGTCGGCCAATCCCATGCGCCAACGCTGAAACAATAAATCATAGCTAATACAGCGGCAAGAAGCGGCAACTTAATGTAGCACCTATACCCTTGATACATGATTGAAATAATAAAGTCACAAACGCAATTGATACGTACCGATTCAGACTTTTTCAGTCCAATATGTATAATACATATTTGAAAAATTATAATAAATCAATACACAACTTTTATCTAATTTTTTAACAAGCAAATTGAAACTTTGCAAATGGTTTAATAGTAAAAATTAAAGATACTAACCCATATTTTAAATATACGTGAAGTAATCACCATATAATCCCTGGTTTACCAACTTGGAGCACTTTTGAAAATCGCCTTTCCGCGCGGAATATGTGCGGATCATTATGCAGGCTATCAAACAGCCTATGACTTGTCGTCGTAACAAGTGACAACGAGTTAGTTGATCGATTTTCTACATTGGGGTCTACTAATAAGGTAATTGGGCACATTTTAAGACTTAGTACTTATGATAGAAAATAGTTCGATATTGAGGTTTCGATCGTCTAAATTAGACAAGCTGACCTCCGTGCGACGGCTAGGAAGGTAAAAATCTAATATACTTAGTGTGAACTTTTAAAAGACGTACCAATAGGATCCTATAGCACACTGGTACTATGAAATAGGTGATTCTTCGATTTTAAGACTGAGAATGGCACTTTTTGCTGAAAAAAATAAAAGTTTTTGTTGCAGCAAAACTGTTGGAGACTGAACGTGTCAGGATTTAAACTATTATGTTTAGAGTATCCAAGTCCCGGGACTAAATATGTTTTCGGGACTTCGAGACCAAATGTCAGGTCCCGGGACTAGTCCCGGGACTGGTCTGGAAACTAAAATAAAAGTAATTAAATTAATTTAACAGAGAACAGAACACAGGTTTTTCGATATTGGTAAATGGTTAACATAAAAACAAATTGACAAACGTAGCAAATAAAAAGGTAAGTATAGGGAAACATTACTTTTGTCCAAAGTGAGATTTACGTGCCACGAGTGCATTTAAGGACTCATCATTTAATCTTAAACGAAGCTTGTTACAGAAACCGCCGGCCACTGATAAAGCTCTCTCCGATTGGACGCTTGTAGCTTGTATAGTCAATAAATGCTCGTAGCGTAGCTGCAAATATTGTCCTCGACAACCGCCATCCTCAAAAAGGACTATTTCTCGTTTTATTATTTTTGAAAATCGATCTGGTTTTGCTCTTGATGACGTTTGTATGATTGCTCTTGTACTTGTTGAGGCAATAGCAAATATTGCATTTTCAAAAAATCCGTCTTTTTTGCGATCCTTTCGCGTTCATGCAATAGACGCTGCGTCGCGTTTATTATTTTATAAAGAGTTTTTGTTGGAATGGTAATTTTTTTTGTCCCTTCTGTATAAAATATAAGCTGAGAAACTGAGTAAAAAAAATAGATAACGGTCAAAAATATCAAGACAGATAATAAATACAAGAATTGTCCAACCAATTACAAAAAAAAATCAATGTGCCGATTTGTAACACAGGGACAAAGGAAAAGTGGCGTTACAGAACGGGACAAACCGTGTTACAGACTACATTTTAGCATTTTCCGAACAAGCCAAATACGAGAAGGCCTAGATTCTGTTTCATAAATATATGGCAAACCGCCACACTTTTTAACGTCAATTCAAATGATCTGATAAGAGTATAACAACCAAATTAACATTATTGATTTGTATCTTGTAGTTGATTTAAAAATTTGGTAACTGTTTGTTGTGTTTTGGTATGCGGGCCTACGGGCTGTTCCAAATTAATTGTCCACTATTCCTGTTTTTATTATTATCAAAGATACGAATAAAAATGCGATATAGCAAACTATATAGTAACATTTCCGTATAAAAATTTCTCACTAATATAATGTTTAAGGGCAGACGCAAACAATAGTATATTCCATAACAAGTGTCGAATTTGGCATTTTTCCGCAGGCGGAAAAGGGCGCCAAAAAGTGTAAAAGTGAAAAACTAGTAAGGGAGAGCGGGGCAAGATGACGATGTTAAAAATTAAAGCTCCCTTTAAAATACACAAACCCGGTTTTGACTAAAGAACTTCGTTTAATTGTTAGATAGATGATTTGGTTTTTAAAAAAATTTAAAAAAAAACACAAAAATTTAAACCTTAAAAATCTACACAGCAGAAACTTTAAAAAAATGCATTTTTGTCATCTTGCTCTACTAGAGGGGTAAGTTAACAAGCCTATTGGGGCAAGAGATGACGACTAGGACATAGGTCACAAATAAACGTCCCCTTCTTTTTATGTGAGGTGCACGCCTTATGCCACCCACCCTCGCAACCTTCACATTTAATATAGTCCTCTATTGTAGATTTAATCTATGGTTCCTGGCACCCCGGACAGAAAATATTCTCATTGTTCTTTTTTGTTTTTGGTAGCTCTCGATTAACATCATTAAAAACTTTCTTTTAAACTTTTAAGGCTGGGTTTTCTTTTTATTTTCTTGTTTAATTTTTTCCAAGTTCTCTTTTTCAAGCTCTTACTCTGATAAATTCGTCATCTTGACCCCGCCAACTTGCCTCAGGGTACAATTTTTTAGAAAAAAATAAAAAATAAAAACAAAAAAGGGCCAAAGATTTACATTTTCGTTTATTAAAAACATAACAAAGAATTTTCTAGTTCCTAACAAAGATTATTCTTACCTTAGATTTGTTCGCAACAGAATATTTTTCAGCATCAAATTATATAAGCGATCACTCGAATTATAGTTATTTTTACGAACTCCATTTATCTTTAGCCCATAAAACTTTGACCGTAAATAGATCCAACAGCACAGTAATAATCTCGTTGCCATTTATAATTTTTGTTTCAAATTGAGTTCGTTAACTTGCCCTGTTGGTTATCTTGCCCCATTCTCCCCTAACTATATTAATGTCCTATTGTCAGTTAGCTATGAAATTTTTTTGATTTAATGTGATATTTTATTATTGGCGATACTTATTACCGAAGTGACTATATCCATTTGATATATTCAATGGCGTGTTAAATTAAAAATACAAAAAAAATGCACTTGATATTGACCTCCAGATTTTAACCGAAAAATTGTCTAGGTCTGAACCGGAAGAAATTAGGTTTTTATTTTGACATTTTTTATTGTTCACGAAAACTTAATGAAACAATTACATGGTTGAACGTACAATTATTTTGAAATAAATTTGAAAATTTTTTCCTTGTTTTTACGAAATTGAATTTTTGAGTACGTATTTATTTCCTAGAACACCAAACGTTTTTTGAGCCAGACCACCTAAATTTGACGACCTAGTTTTTTTCTAGATAACGTTTTTTTGTTAAACATAAATCATGAGGCTTGTTAAAATTAAAAAAAAAAACTTCGTTAACATTATGGCATTCTAAAAAGTTTAACAAACATATAAAAAAAATCAAAATTTTTGTCACACAAACCTGGTCACTAAATATTAGCCAAAACGCTTTCATATCAGATCTAGTTTTTGGATGTGCGAATATGCTATAATTTGATAGAATATACTAATAAGCATACACCAATACATTGCTATAATATACGGGGTGTTTCAGAATTCAATAACATAACTTTAAATAACAAGTGAAATTAAAGAAAGAAAAAAAAAGAAAAATAAGAAAAAAGCTTTTACAAAAAGTTTCACGGGCAAGACCTCAGGGGTAAAGGTAGCTCGGGGACGCGTTTCTGCCTCATTAGGCTTCATTCAGCCCGAGCATAACCATAAAATGGAAGGAGATGAAATGATGATGTGGATATCTGAAAAGGAATATGAAATATGGTGTTTCCTGAGGAGAGACCGTGAAACTTTTTTGTAAAAACTTTTTACCTCGTGAACTTCCTTCAAATTTAAAAAAGCTTTTGTCGTCTGAAAACATGAGATCACCTTTTCGTATGTTAAAATTTCTGATCGCAATGGGCGATTGCCAATATAATTCTCAAATACGAAATTGCAAAATAGTGGAAGGACCTAAAACTATAAGCAACAAGTAAAATTAAAGAAAGAAAAATAACAAAAAAGTTTTTTGTCTTCGGCCGGAACTCGAACCCGGAATCTCTTGCTCTGTACGCTAACGCTCCATACATTAAGCCACCCAAGACCATACACAAATAAATTTTCGGAAAACTTCCATCTATGCATGTGTGCAGTGTCAATACAAGAACGAGAAACTCTCAGGATATTAATTAGACCAAGCCATCCAACTGATCTCTATTCTTTCTGACAGTGAGAAGGATACTAAACACTTAATATAATGCCACCATTATGAGTTTAACGTATATGATATCCGTTAAACTCATAATGGTGGCATTATAATAAATGTTTATTTTCCAAAATTTGGGTTTTAGAAACTTCTATAACCCTTGAATATGGCTAGTAAAGCCGAAATGCGTCGGGTTGATGCTTTTTAGAAATAAATTAAGCATAATTTAATCCAAACTACGCTTTTTATTTCGCAACCTATCTGAAAATTGTGGAGTGAGGACGTTTTTCCCTAAGATTCATTTCAAATTGACTAGATTTTGGTCAAAGTTCATCAATGCTAATGACAGTTATTAAAAATGTTAGCTTTTTATATGCGGTTCTCGAAGTATAGTAAAGCATATTTTTCTAAAATATTTCTATTATAACCAATACCTTCGTAGGGGTTTTGGTTTCGGAGATATTTACAAAAACCTGTTTTTAAGGTTGATATAGAATGAAGTTTACCTGGAGTGTGCTAATGAGCTAGGAAGGTATCAAATTCATGATGGATCCATTTATTCTTACAACGCACCAAATCCGGTCTCTTTAATTATTAATATTTTAAATTATAAACCTTTAATAAGCTGTTTTTGTCTTTGTCTAACAATTTAATTTTTCTTGTTTTAAGTTCGTTGAGGCTAACTGCAGTACCTAACAACAAACAAAATATAAGTTATTAAAATAGTTTAAGGAAAAAATTCAAATAAAAATATTTTTCTTTGACTAAGAATCTGGTCACTTAATTAGAGGCATTTAAAACGATTTAAAATTTTCAGAACCGGATTTAACATACGGCATCTAATTATAGAATTTTATGGCAACAACAGCGGTTTTGTTTGTGGTGAAATTTGTTTACAAAAATGCTACGAATCTTTCGTGAGACCAAAAAATATAGGTTAGTCAAATAACTTAATAAATTAATGCAAATCAACAAAGATTTTGCTCTAAAAACCCAGCAGTATAATAGGGGAAGGTAGTAAATTAAAATTTTTGGAGTTTTTCAATTTTTTCCTATGGTTTTATCTTAGTTACTATTGGTCTGCCATAGCTCAGCTTTTTGGCGTTTCTGGAAGTGGGCAATGTTAATTTTATATAATTTAACATGTATAGGAGAGGGGAGTACGTTAAACTTTTGGGGTTTTTTTTATTTTTTTCAAAGGTTTGGTCATAAGATCTATTAGCCTGTCAAATTTCAGCTTTGTAGCATGTTTGGAAGTACAATAGAATTTTGAGGATTTATACATAAGTTAGCGAGTGAGTGCGTGGCAAATTTGACGTTTTTCAAAATTCCGTAACTAATTTACTGCTATATGCAAGTTAATAAAACTTGGAGGGGTTGTGAGATCTATCGAGTTCTACGACTGCGCAAGGTTTGAGTTTCGTAGCTCAATTCGAAGTAGAGTTATAGATAGGTCATATCGTCGTTGATCTTACAAACTGACGTATCTCAAAAAAATGCTATGAGATGACCATATTACTACCTTATTTGTGTCGTTCCTGCATCACACAAAGTGTCGTAACTCATAAAAATCCTTTAAATAGCACAAAAATCATTAGATCCAAGAACATTTTTAGTGATATAAATCCAATATAAACTTTCCCTAAAAATTGAAATTACAATAAATGAGTTACGTCAGTTTGTAAGATCAACGACGATATATGGGCTGAGATGTTTCAAGAAACACTGCCGTGCCCCCAATTATTAAGTACATAAAAAATAAACTTTTGTGCTAAAAGAAAATATAATGCAGCAGAAAATAACTACTTGAAGTTTACTAGAACTACACTATGGAGTCGCTACACTTGATAAATTGGTTGTGGAAATATTCAAAAAATGTGGTTTGTTATTAATCATTAACAACTACATTTGGAGCAAATAAATGAACCTGTCATTAGCGTCTATGACTACCTGTAAGTAGAGACCCGGTATGTATGACATATTTTAAAGAAATAGAGATGCGACAAACTTATCAAAGTCCAATTTGTTTAAGTCAAAATCAATATAAATGACGAAAACGTCGGCCCTTTATACCCTAGCCTTGTTTAGAGAGAGACGCTCCTTCGGTCCTTGTTAATTTATAAGCATCGCAAAATAAAAATAAACGAATTTTGACAAATATTTACAGAGGGTGACGGACAAGCGTTTGTTTATATGTTGCATGATGATGATTGTATATATGTTGATTGATGTCACTCGCCGCTGATAACAGTGGCGGCGCGTGGTAGAAAGCTTTGGGGTGCACACCAAAAAAAAATAAAAATTACAGCGCACGCATAAATTTTTTTTGAGTGCCACGCTAACTTTTTGGGCCATCGAGTGGGTCGTCATATCATATAATATAGAGCACATAATTAAAAAATGAGATAATTAGTTAGATATTAGTTACCTACCTATTATTATTGTAATTATAAATAAATAATAAATTTATCATACCTAGTTATCATATATTTTCTCTTCTAAGGGCAAAGATGAAATTTTAATTGCCTTTAAATATTTCACGCTAATGCTATTAGAATTAGAAACTTCCGCCATTGTCGTAAATACCAAATCGTCGAAATCAAAACAAACCGCCAGCGCCCGACCTATAATAGGAAGTTGTCTAAGCGCGCACTAGTGTAAAGTGCGTGTAAACTGCTCTAAAATGCATGGCGAACCGTGGACGCGGGTGGCATCACGGGGGTGCGGGCGGCATCGAGGCTCGTTTTTGTATAAGCGCGGTGCCGAAGGAAGGTTCAGATTCTATGTACTGTAAAATTCTATTGAGACATGTCGTCCTCTCTTTCTATATTTAGTAATTAGCATGCGACATAACATCCGCGGTGCATAGAATTTGGTTCCAGTAAATTACCGTAAAGAATTAGATTCGAGCTTGGTTTGAACACCAATACAAATACATGCATACCGAATATTAATTTCTAGATAATATTCCAGTCTTTAGTGAATTCCTTTTGGGGTAATTATTAATTAAATTAAGGAATGATCAAAGTTTAATATTTTTTTAAGTATAATTTGGGAGTGCACGTGCACAATAAAATGCACATGTCTACTTATGGAACAACCGCCACTGGCTGATAACATAAATTATTTTAGTAAATCGCCAGTAAACTTGGCAAAGAAATAACAAAACCAAAAAATGTGAGTTGTAGTGACTTTGACGGGTTTGTTGCGTCTCTATTTCTTTAAAATATGTAACTCATACATGGTCTCTACCTACAAGAAGTGCACAGTTTTAAAAAGCATTTAAGTTACTAGTTTGAATTCTTTTGCATTAATTAAGACATTACTGTATGTAAACGACGTAAACGTAGGTACCTAGGTATATAAATTTCATGAGTAAAATCCGTTTTAAAGTTTAATATTGTGGTGATATTATGAGGATGTGTTTTTTTTAAACTTATTTTTAAATTTTTGTATTTGTACCTACCTACTTACTGTTTTAACATTGTTTATAAGATATTATTATAATATTATTAGCTTTACCTTGAACCACTGTATATATCGGAAATCGACACACACGGGACAGTACCAAAATTTGAAGTCTAATCATTCTGTTGCTACAAAACAAGGAGTTATAAGGAGTTTGTATTTAAGAGCCGTAAATATTTGTAGTAATAATAAAGAATTAATCACGGAAATTAACAACATTAAGAAGGACTTACAACAGAATGGTTATTTCGAGAAATTAATAAGCTCAACGATCTCTAAAATTAAAAACAAACCAAATTTATCATATGTTCAAGGGGTTTCAGGAGACATAAGACGAATAGCCAAACACTATAATATAAAAACAGTATTCTCATCGGGAATTACGATAAGGAGTTTTGTAACTAAAACAAAACCAAAAAATCCCTCAAACAATAAGGAATATATTTACCAAATCCCGTGTAAGTGTGGCAAATCATATGTAGGTAAAACAAAACGCTCTAACTTTACTCTAACCTGATGAGTAAATGAACATCTAAAAGGTACCCAATTAGAGGATATTGAAAAATCCGGTTTAGCGGATCAAGCATGGTCAAATGATCACTAAATTCAGTGGTCAGAATAGTGGTGTTGAAAACGTAACTATTCGTTACTTGAGTACTCGTTACTTGTCAAATAACGGAGTAACGAATACCGATCCAAAAATTAAATGATTACTTTCGTTACTTTGATTACTTTGATTCCTTCGATTATTTTAGTATTCAGTAATCACTCGAAAGTCGGTAATACAAAATCAGGGAGTAACTATGATAATTTAAATAACTGCGCATTTACAAATAAACTTTTTATAATTTATTGAGTTCTCGTCTAAGATTGATATTTTTGTCTCTATTTTTATTTACTTTTAGATTTTAAGTATGTATTTATTTGTATGTAAAGCATTAGATTTTTAAAACAAAGTTCTATAGAGAACAGTTCCTATGTAAAGGTTAGGAATACCTTTATTTTTTAATTTTAGCACGCATTTTGAAAATTTCAATTGAATTTTTCCATAGTATCAACAACAAAAATATACCTACAAGTAAATGATCTTCAAATTAACGACAGTTCAAGAATGAATTTTGCACTAATTGTATAATTGACTTGAATACATTTACAGTAATCAAAGTAACGATAGTAACAAATATATAAAATGATTACTTAGTAGTCGAGTAACGATTAGTAACGAGTATTCAAAAGTAACGAAAATCAACACCTCTAGGTCAGAAGCTAAAGTTTTACATGAGAAGTCGCATTGGCGAAAACGAAAGTTTATTGAAGCTGCGTTTATAATGCAGAATATAGAAGTTTTTAGTCAACCAAGCACGGACGTACCAAACATGGAAATCACTCCTTATGGAAAACAAGCGTCTTAGAATTAAGGGGGCGGGCCGCCACAATTGACTGCACACCAAGTAGTATACTCCAACTAAGCCATCGGAGCTTATGCAGAGTCTGGACAAGCCTATGTGTTCATTTAGTTTTCGTGAGGTCACGTGCTATGAGGTTTATGAAGTCATAATGTCATTAAGTAACTCAAACGCATTGGATTTTTATTCTTTGAATAGTAGAATACTAAAAGAGGTCGGTGACATAGTAGTTCCCCCTCTGACAGTGATTCTAAATCCATGTTTCACTTCCGGCGTTTATCCAGAGACTTTTAAGGTCTCTAGAGTTGTACCGATCTATAAAAAAGGCGATAAAGCTGATCTTAACAATTATCGGCCTATTTCTATTATTCCAATAATGTCAAAAGTTATGGAAAAGTTGATGCATTCTCAGTTATCGGACTATTTTGAAACAAATAATTTGATCAATCATTATCAATTTGGCTTTAGGAAGGGTCGTTCTACCACATCGGCCCTTATACAGTTAGTGAGCGACATAGTCGAGGGCTTTGAGGCAGGTGTCCAAAGCGTTTGACTGTGTCGATCACTCGGTTTTGCTTGAAAAACTAGATTTCTATAGACTGGACTCACAATCTTTAAAACTTATTTCCTCTTATCTACCAAACAGACAACAGGCAGTTTTTTATAACAATAGAATATCAACTATAAGAACGGTAAAACACGGCGTTCCTCAGCGGTCAGTAATGGGCCCACTTTTATTCATAGTTTATATAAATGACCTTTTTTACTATATGAAACCGGTTATAGCCTTAAATTTTGCAGACGACTCTAGTTTTAAAACTTCAAACTCCGAACTAAAATCTCTGGAGCTGGAAACAAAAAAACGCTCAAGAACGAGCCGGCCAATGGTTTTCCTCAAACAAACTTAAATTAAATGAGGGAAAAATGCAACATTTTCGACAAACAATACAGTTGTTAAGGGGGAGTCTGCAAAATTATTAGGTGTGGTTCTGGATGACCGCCTCTCCTGGAAAAACCATGTTGATTACCTCATTAAACGACTATCTAGTACAATTTTTTTATTAAGAAGATTTAAACACATTATTCAAGAACACTCCCTTATCTCATGTTACCATGCCCTTTTTCACTCGATTTTAAATTACGCAGTTGTACTATGGGGTAATTCTATCGATTCCATAAAGGTTTTCCAAATTCAAAAGAGAGCCATAAGAATTATAGCTAATGCTGGATACAGAGATCATTGCCAGCCCTTGTTTAAAAAACTAAAAATCATGCCGCTTCCATCTGTGCTGGAATACATATCAATAGACAGTTAAACAGCGCAACCTCAGACTTCCATAGTTATCCAACCTCATCTGCGTTATTACTTCGGCAGAAAAAATTAAAGTACACAAAAAGTGTTAAAAACTCACTTAATTTGAATATTTATAATTCAATTCCAAACAATATTAAATGCTTGCCAATTAAAAATTTTAAAAGTAAAATAAAAATGTTCATTTTAGATAATTGCTTTTATTCCGTCGAAGAGGTTCTAATTTTAGAACTGTTGTAAATAAGTACCAAAATATGTTTTATATTTATACCATTTTTTTATAAAATTTTGTATGTTAGTCTACCCATTATTGTATTTATGGTTTTTAGAGCATGATTGTTTGTAATCTACCTTATACATAATAAATTAGCCTAGGTTAAATATTAAGTTACTGCTAAATATTACTATTTTGAAAATTTTGACTTGCTGTAAATATCTTTTTATATTGTCCTACAGTCAATAAACGATCTTGTATCTTGTATTAGTAGTGGCCTGTTAATTAAATTGTTTAGTTTACACTTGAAAACAGTTAGAGATACTTACTAACCGAAACGTCGTGCTTAAAATAAATAAAGACAATGGAAGTCCGAATTTTTGTTTCTACTCAATCATTGTCTACAAGTTTCAAACATAGAGTTATAAAGATATTCTAAATTTTATTTAAAGCAATATGCTTAATTCGAAACACCCTCTAGAAATCAATGATCAGAAACGATAGATTTATTTGTATCTATTTACATAATCTTAACTAGAATGTACAGCAGTCCGTGCGTGCGCCCGTGTAGTTCTTCTTTCTTATGCCTGATTTCACCGGATAACATCCATTTTGTCTAGTAATGCGTTCTGCTTTGAAAAATCTGATAGATTTATCTTCCGATCAAACATACTTAAGTTAAATGCTCGTTTCCTTTGAGTTTGGTGTTAGCTTAATAGTCTAGGAACTAGCTTATTTACTCTAAATCAAATAAAGTTTTATTCTGTTCAGTTTGTGTCATATTGTGATTTTTTGGATGTTGTGAAATAACCAGAAACTGAGACTGAGTATTTTCAATAAACACGAATAATAATACAGTTCAACTATAAACCGGACATTTTTAAAATTTTACCTCTCTGAACCGGACGTTAAAACGTTTAGCCAATCGTGAAAGAACCTAGCCTATATTGCGTGTAAAACTAGTCTAAGAAACATAAAAATAATTTACCTGTTTTGACAAGTTTCACGCGACGTAATAATTGTAGGCATTTCTGAATTCATCCTCCAGAGGAAGAAATAAATTTTGATCCAGACTTTGGAGTTATGTTCTTGCCCCCTAACTGCACGACAGTACTACAGCCAATGGACCAAAACTTGATTCAAAATATAAAGGTGGGATACAGAAAGCGATTGCTCAATCAAGTCATATCAAATGAAGGAGCAGATATGGTAAAGATGTTGAAAGAATACAACTTGCAGTAGATAACTTGGATTTCGCTTGGACATCAATCTCTCAAAGAAATATTCAAAAGAGCTGGGGAGCATTATGGACTGAACCCATTCGCAGTACAGAGGTATTAGAGGACGCGGAGTCTGATGAAGAGAATCTTCCACATTCGGAACTATGAAAAATACTTTGCGTTGTAAATGAGTCAGAGCTTAAGGCCATTACAGCTTCACTGAATATCATAGATCCAGAAAATGACTTAAGTAGTAATGATATTATGCAGTTGGCGACTGGAAAAAAAGACACTATTGTAGACCAAACAGGAGAAGACATAATAAACGAGGCAATAGTTAACAAAGATCAACAGAATGAATCCGGTGAATCAAACATTGAAGGAAGAATGGTGCAGAGAGTAAAGCACGTTGACGCTGCGAGGTCATTATCAGTATCCATTCAATGGGCAGAGGAAAATGATTTTCCAGTGGAGGACATATTGCTACTCAAACGGCTAAAGGAAAAAGCGTTAGAACTAGCTAAAAACAAGAGTATTCAAACTTAGTTAGACACTTTTTAAAAAAAAAATAGATTAAGTTATACTTATGCAGTTTAAGTTATACATAGGTATGTATGTATCTACATAGGAAAATACATTTTTTGTAGTTTTACATTTTTATAACATTGGAATGATTTTTTAAGTTTTACCTTTTTTTATATAAACACTTTTACGAAATAAAGGTATTTTAGTATGAAATTTTGCGAATTAAAAATAAATAGTCCCAGTAGTCCGGATACCCCGATAATCCGGCATTGACCGGAACGATATGTGTCCGGATTACTGAAGTTGTACTGTACAGTGATACTCCTTGCGGACACCTCAATTAACCGGACACTGCCTTTAGGCGGACAAATTTGTTGGAACCAAGCTTTTCCCTATTTCTTTTCATGTAAAATTCACTCCTATAACCGGACACTCTAATAACCGGACGCGGAAAAATTTTTTTGGTTAAAAAATTTTCAAACCTCCCTTAACCGGACGCGAACCTCTGAAAACGGGACGGAGCGCTGCACGACATGGGCATAAATATTATGTAGTATGTTGACAACAACACACTCTGCAGCCGGGTAATTACCTCTTTCCGTTTTAATGCGGAGACTAAGTACTTCTTTCGTATTTACAACATATTTTATTTGGTAGGATTCTGTGTTTTATTTTTATTATTCAGTTGGGTAGTAATAACTAGATCTTTTTAAAATGGCGCCTAGTCAAAAACTTCTTAGTTTACGTGAAAAAATGTAGGTTGGTACCGTTTCGGAGAAGTAACTTTTAGCACGAAAGAACGCAAAAAATTTATTGTCGGAAAAACTTAAGCAGCGGAAATTGTTAATAAATATATATTAAAATTTCGCAGTTCTCTCTCATAAGCGGACACCTCCAATAAGCGGACAAAATCGACGAAGCCGTGAGTGTCCGCTTATGGGAGTTTTCACTGTAATTTACGCGGTATTTATTATACCATTTTTAGGGCTGAAAAAGAAGGGGAAAAATATTTATGTCGAAAATGAGACACAATCTAGTGCGTCTTTTTTTAATTAAGTTATTTTTATTACTCGAGATCCACAAAAAAACAAAATCTCCATAAAATAAAGAATTCTTTTTATGGAGATTTTGTTTTTTTGGTTTTCCCAATATTTACATTAATTTTAAAACTAGTGGCTACCGGCTTCTTTTGGCGTCACATTACTTCATAATAATGATAGATATTAACACCTATAATTGTTTAAATAAATAACTACTGACAAGCTTAACAGAATATGTCTAAGTGGTTTTTTCTATTGCTAAATTGGTCAGAATTGCAAGTACTCATTGCAAGTACCTACTTATTAGAAAAATAAATGAATCTATGACAGATCTGATGACTTCCTAGCCTATTAGCACACTCTTACTGAACTCCACGCTATATTAGCCCGGAAAACAATTTTTTGTTAATATCTCAGAAAATAGAGCTTCTACTAAGTCCTTGGTTATGACGCAAATTATTATTGATAAAAATATATTCGATATTATTACTATATCCCAAAAACAGCATATTGATGCGATGCTCCGTTAAAAAGTTAGCATTTGTTAATTATTGTTTTGTTGTCAAGAAACTCATTCAATCATTAACCTTAATAGATTTTAACCTATATCCAATCAGCTCGCTACAGTCTATCTATCTATCTCTTTAGCCTTCTTCGATCCATCTTTGGACATAGGCCTCCCCCAATATCTTTGGGCTTTTGTTACCTTATTCATGTTTGATTTTGTAGGTGTCCAGATCTGAGATCCATACGCAAGTACAAGTTTGGTTATCTTTTTTTAGTTTAATAATTTCTCCCAGGTATATATATTCCTGTACTTGTTCTATGTTCTCTTGGTTTATTCTGATCGTGATATCTTCATCTGTGTTTGTAATGATTTTAGTTTTAGTGCAGTTTATACTCAAGCATATATTTTTAGCTGCTGTATCCAGTTCTTCCACCATTTTTATCAGTTCTTCTTTATCTGTTTTTAAGGCAATATCATCAGAATATCTTAGGTGGTTCAAGTATTGTTCGTTTACTTTGATGCCTATTTCTTCCCAATCTAAGTTTTTAAGAACATCTTCTAGGACCTGGTTAAATAATTTAGGGGATATTGTGTCACCCTGTCTGAGAACTATTTTTATACGGATCGGTTATGTTCCTTCGTGGATTTTGATTAATGTTGTTGCTTCGCTATATACATATATTGGCTATTAAGTCTGTGTATCTGTGATCTATTCGGCTATTAATTAAAGATGCTTTTACTGCCCAGTGCTCAACGCTATCGAAAGCTTTTTCAAAGTTTATAAACGCGATATATAGTGGAATGTTAATAGGTGGTCAACTGTACTGATACTTTTTGAAGCCTACTTGTTCCTTTGATTGATATCCGTCAAATTTTGTTCTTATCTGTTAATATTTTTGTGAAAAGCTTATAAATTAAATTGAGGAGTAAATTTTTAGGTCTCTTATTCTTCATTTTCTTTAATGCTCTCTACAATGTTCGACACTATTTTTCAAGAAAATCTCATCAAAACTGGTTCAGCGGTCCCGGAGCTATCTGGAGCCGGAGAGACATACAGACATATGACGAAATAAGGTCCAACTACACCCAAATAAAACATTTTTGGCGTCATCTCAATTGTTTTTTAGTTTTTATAATACCCTCACTAGCATCGCTGTATGTTGACATACTTGGATATAATATTTTATCCAAATAGGTCAACATACAGGGACCACTAGCCATTGATGCTCGAGCTAGGAAGGTAAAAAATTTACCCAACGATTTTTTTCGCACGATTCATCACGAAACATTGGAAATATATGGAAATATTGGAAATATTAAAAAAATAAGAAAAAATTAAATATTTATTAATAAAATCATAACAAAACACCGGAAAATGCAAAAGGCTTATACATGAACACAAATCAGGAGTTATTCTTTAAACAAATATACAGAAATAAGGTCAAATTTGTACAACAAAAATCTCATTCTTGAAACACTACACTATTCACTAGTCGACCAACAGGCATATCTTCATCTCTGTCATCAGCATCACACTTAATAACATCGTCTTGCCAGTCTACTTCCTCAAAATCTTCAATAGTATCGGAAATAAAAATACTCTGCCAATATATGGGCCCCTAAGCTCACACTAGGTACTATAGTTATAGTGTACGTGTGAGCTAATATAACAAAAAACTAAAATATATTTTATTCAACTCCAGACTAAATTACCTTTTGTTTGATACCACACAAGCCATGTTTTGACTTAAACTCAAATTTTTGAAATCTACCCCCACCCTTAAAAAAACAAAAACTAAAATGTATTTTGTTAAACTCCGGACTCAATTACCTTTCGTTTGATATCACACACGCCATATTTTCACTTAAACTCTAATTTTTGAAATCTACCCCCACCCTTTTTTTTAAATAAATTAAAATGTATTTTGTTTAACTCCAGACTCAATTACCTTTCGTTTGATATCACACACGCCATATTTTCACTTAAACTCTAGTTTTTGAAATCTACCCCCACCCTTTTATTTGATTTGTGTTCGGTGGATTTGGTTCATTTTTAAATGGGACCATCTCGGCCCAAAACCCAGCCTAGGTGCCAAATTTCATTAAAATCGGCCAAGCGGTTTTTGAGTTATGCGCGTTGGTCGTTACAGACATACAGACAGACATACAGACAGACAGACAGACAGACAGACAGACGGCGCAACAAAAAAGTTTCAAAATCTTCTGAAACGCAAAGATATATAAAAATTTTTGAAATCGGAGCAACTTTTTTTTTCTCGAAAAAATTAGGATCACCATAGCTCACACTACTATAGTATAGTATATGTGTGAGCTAATTGTTCTATACTAAGTTTAATGCTTATAAGGGACTATCCTTAAATTACGTAATGCTCAAGGGGGGGTTTTGACCTTGCGTTACACTCCCCACATAGCACAAATCAAAACAACGTTAAAAATTCACACTGTTATTTTTAAAACCACGTTAAAATCACACCGAAATAACGTGGTTTTGAAAATAACGTTGAAAAGCGGAATGGGACAACTGGGCGCCGCCAACTCGGCGCCGCCAACTGGGCGCCGCCAACTCGGCGCCGCCAACTGGGCGCCGGGCCAACTGGGCGCCGGGCCTACTCGGCGCCGCCAACTGGGCGCCGGCCAACTCGGCGCCGGACTAAAAAAAATTTTTTTTGATAAAATGTGTAGAAAAATAAAATATATTATTTATATAAAAACATCTTTAAAAAATCCTTTACGCAATTTTTTACAAGCTTTTTTTAGCTTCAGATGTTCTGTCTAACTAACTAACTATATAACTATAACTAAATTTGGTACACACGTAGTGGTCCCATGACAATACAACATTAAGAAAAAAATATCCTCCAAACCCCTACCCCCACCCCTTCTATAGAAAAATGTGTTTTTGACACACTTCCCGTTATCCGATTTGGATAAAATTTGGTATACATACAGTGATCTGATGACAATACAACATTAAAAAAAATATATCCTCCCACCCCTACCCCCACCCCCTTCCATAGAAAATGCGTTTTTGACACCCTTCCCATTATCCGATTTGGATGAAATTGGGTATTCACATAGTGGTCCGATGACAATACAACATTTTAAAAAAATTTATACTACCGCCCCTATCCCCACCACCTTTCATAGAAAAATTTGTTTTTGACACACATCCCGTTATCCGATTTGGATGAAATTTGGTGTACATATAGTAATCCGATGACAATACAATATTAAGAAAAAATATCCTCCCACCTCTACCCCCACCCCCTTCCATAGAAAATGCGTTTTTGACACCCTTCCCATTATCCGATTTGGATGAAATTGGGTATTCACATAGTGGTCCGATGACAATACAACATTTAAAAAAAATTTATACTCCCGCCCCTATCCCCACCACCTTCCATAGAAAAATTTGTTTTTGACACACATCCCGTTATCCGATTTGGATGAAATTTGGTGTACATATAGTAATCCGATGACAATACAATATTAAGAAAAAATATCCTCCCACCTCTACCCCCACCCCCTTTCATAGAAAAATGAGTTTTTGACACACTTCCCATTATCCGATTTGGATGAAATTTGGTATTCACATAGTGGTCCGATTACAATACAACATTAAAAAAGAAATATCCTCCCACCCCTACCCCCACCCCCTTCCATAGAAAATGCGTTTTTGACACCCTTCCCATTATCCGATTTGGATGAAATTTGGTATACATATAGTGGTCCGATGACAATACAACATTGAACAAAAAATCCTACCACTCCTACCCCCACCCTCATCTATAGAAAAATGCGTTTTTGACACACTTCCCATTATCCGATTTGGATGAAATTTGGTATACATATAGTGATCCGATGACAATACAATATTAAGAAAAAACTATCCATCCACCCATTATCCGATTTGGATAAAATTTGGTATACATATAGTGGTCCGATGACAATACAACATTGAAAAAAAATCCTACCACTCCTACCCCCACCCTCATCTATTGAAAAATGCGTTTTTGACACACTTCCCATTATCCGATTTAGATGAAATTTGGTATACATATAATGGTCCGATGACAAAACAACAATAATGAAAAAATGTCCTCCCACCCCTACCCCCACCCCCTTCCATAAAAAATGCGTTTTTGACATACTTCACTTCAAATGACTTTTATAAAATTTGGTATATGCATAAAGGTCCGATGGCAATACAGCCCAAACAAAAAATATATTTCTACTTCTACGCCCACCCTCTCCTTCCCCCGATAAAAAAATGAGTTTCCAAACAACTCACGATCAGCGATTTCATTATAATCTAGAATAAACTCTTCTTTATTTATTTACCTTGTAAAAAATTGCGTAAAGGTGTTTTTATGTAAATAATATATTTTATTTTCCATCTACACATTTTATCAAAAAAAAAAAAATTAGTCCGGCGCCGAGTTGGCCGGCGCCCAGTTGGCGGCGCCGAGTTGGCCCGGCGCCCAGTTGGCGGCGCCGAGTTGGCGGCGCCCAGTTGGCGGCGCCCAGTTGTCCTAGACCGTTGAAAAGCGACCTTTTAAATTTAAAAAAGTGTGTGTTTTTAACGTTGTTTTGGTTTGTTCTATGTGGGTCAATCTTATTTTAATTTGTTTTTCCTTGAAAATGCGTGGTGGTCAAAAATCCAAAATTTTTGCGTTGCGTAATTTAAGAATAAGAAAATGTATTTCCATTTACATCACTAGACGCGGGTATGAAGTACAAAATCTGATAGACAAATACAAGTGAATTACCATACAAGATATCAGTATCCACATACTTATTATGTTGTTTGTTTATACTTCTTTAATTTACCGAAAGCAGTGAAGATGAGAAAGTGCAAAAAATTTACTCTTTGTATTAATCCAGAGAATCTAATACATTTACCAATTTAAGTTTCATAAAGAATATTATAGAAGCGAAAATTTTTTAACAATCTCAAATTACTTTATTGCAATAACTTTCTCTCTTGACCAATTACTAGAAGCAATGTTTGCATTAGATGAATTTGCAATATTTTTACTTCAATTGTTAGATATTATTTTTTGATTTACGAAAACAATAAAACAAGCAGTTAACTTATATTAATGTTCACCACGTGCTTCTCTAAAATAGGTTAATATTTTAGAATATCTTTCTTACTAAAAAAAGTTAGGTTTTTGTCGATTTCTTTTTTTCAAATAATTTCAAATCATACAAGTTTCGTGGCTAATCAGGTAAAAAGAAAGTTTTTGTTTCTCCCATATTTTTCCGTGGGTAACTTGAAAGTTTAACCTCACAGGGGTCCAAGATCTAATGGAAACCTAATAAGTGTTGGCAGTTAACTTTCACGGGTACTTAATTTCATGTTTGTTAGTATTATTTGGCTTAAAAATTCCGCTGATTGACGCTCACGTGTCTGATGGTGGGTAAAAACGCTAATCAGCGTTGATCTGGCCTGAAAGACAGAAGAGCTGTCGTAGATCACGGATGGTTTGTTTGTTTTTATTTGCAATCGATCTTTTCATTGATCGATATGTATAGCCGTTTATTTTCGCCTGGTCTTGTTCTAGTTTCTCTCGTATCTCGGTAGATGGCGCTTCTTGCGAGAGTTTTCTCACTATTTACATAGGATTAGAGACAAAACCGTCTAATTAACTTTGCAAGGGTGTCACATTGACCAAGCAGTGTTCTCAGGAGTCCCATAAGAACGAAACAGTTAACTCTCAACACTTATTAGGTGTCAATTAGATCTTGGACTCCCGTGAGGTTAAGCTTTCAAGCTACCCACGGAAAAATATGAGAGAAACAAAAACTTCCTTTTTACCTGATTAACCACGAAATTTGTTTTATTTTTAAATTCACGCGTACTAAATTTCACGTTTGATAATTTCAAATATTTAAAAAAACGTTGTTTTTCACCGCAGACCAACGATTAGATTATGAAGTTTGTATACATATATCCGTCGTTCCGTGCTAACATAGCTTTTCAAGATTAAAAAGAAAAGTAATCCATATCTCTAACTGGAGGTTCAAGTCAAGAAAATTGAAAATTCTAAGTCGTCCTCCACTAAATTTATTTAGATCATACTAGTTCGGCTTATACGGCCATTATCAGTTATCTATTGATATACCTATTTAAATCAAAGGGCAAAACATAAGACAAAAGTCACAGTTCAATAAAAATACATACTTAAAATTATTTTGTGTTTTTGTTTTTTTTTAAAGATTTTAAGATCAGAGTAAAAACATAGGGCAGGCAGATGAAGCAAAAAGGAACACCCATGACCGTGACATAATTTGTCCCTCAAGTCGGGTCAATGCATATTGCATTTTTACCGCTTTCGCGACGTTTTATGTCGAGTCAGCAGAGCATAAGGCAAAAATACCACAAACGTAAGGTTTAGTACTAAACTTTACGTTTGAAGCTTCCCTACAACAGCATCGTCTTTTTTTTTCTAATTATTTTATATACCTGGTGTTCTAGTTATTTAAAGAACCGTAAACAGAGAGTGAAAATGAATAAACTTATATCATATGAAATAGAAGCAACATCAGGAGTACCCCAGGGATAGCATTTAGCTCCTTTCTTTTTCTTATTATTTGCAAATGACATTCTCAAACTATTTAGATTTTCTTCTTCCTTACAATTGGCTGATGATTTAAAAATATTTAAAAGAATTTACAGCGAAGGCGACTGTAAAGAACTACAAACGGATATTTGCATTTTATATACCTGGTGTCAAAAAAATAAAATGGAAATAAATTTTAGCAAATGCAAGCTTGTTAAATATCAATAACTTTTTATTGTTGGTTATCATTGATTTGCAATACTTTTATTTATATCATTGTACCACATTCACCCGTTATAATGACAAAGTCACAATTTGATGGGAGATCGAAAATATATAACATTGTCAAAAACAAATAATTTTTTATTCATAATCAAAAATCAAGATTTCAAATATTCAGAAACAAAAAACAGAATTCAAAATATCCACACCAGCGTCCTATGCGTCCACTGCATACATCTTCACACAACATATTTTTGGTCCTTCGAGCCGGATCTTCGCAGACATATTTTAGGTATTCGAGCGGATCTTCGCAGACATATTTTTGCTCTTCGAGCGGATCTTCGCAGAAAATCATTTCGAAAAACAGCATAGCGTAACAAGACATCAGCGGATCAATTATCACGTGGGCTCGCTCCATAAGTGGGGCTGTGTTAGTTTTCTTGCAGCTCAGGTTTCACATAACTTATTTTTATTATAAATTGTTGTTATAATGACAGAAAAGCAAGCAAAGATTCTTCAGTTGGTAGAAAGACGGGGAAGTTTTAAAAACATTATATCTAAATTTGAAAAATTCATTCAAAGCACAAGCAGCGATAGTCTATCAATTTCAGAAGTAAAAATTAGGTTGGAAAAATTAAACACGGCATTTGGTCAATTTGAAAAAATACAGAAAGAGCTCATTCAGCTTGATCCCACGCAACAGTCCGGGGGTGATTCTTACGAAGATGCTTATTTTGCAATTAGTGGAATTGCGCTTGACATTATTGATCAAAATGCATTCGAAAAACAAAAAATTCTGCAATCGTTGCCAAATACATCTGCACCGGCAACAATATAATCATTACCGCAAAATCCACCCACATCAGTCGTTCATGTCCCGAATCATAATATGTTCAAAATTACTCCTCCTTCATTTTATGGAGAGCATGAACAATGGGAAACTTTTTTTCAGGTATTTAAATCCATTGTAGATGATGATCCAAACATTCCGATAATTCAGAAATTTTTTCAGTTAAAACATTGCATAAAAGGTGATGCAGCAGAGGTTCTCAAATCACTCAATGTGACGGAGAGTAACTACAGTATTGCATTAACACTTCTTCGAGAAAGGTATGAGAATAAAAGAATATTAACACATAAGCATTTAAAAAATCTTTTTGATTATCCTGCTCTGCTAAAAGAGTCATGTCAATCATTGCGCAAGTTCATTGATCATTGTACTCAGAATATTCGCGCGCTCGAAAATCTCAATGACCCGGTAGAATATTGGGACACTATATTGCTGTATTTGTTAACAAGTAAGTTAGATATTACTACAAGACGCGAATGGGAGATCACAAATAAAAGTGAAAGACCCAAGTATACAGATTTTATGAATTTTCTTAAAAATAGAGTTCAGATTTTAGAAACCATTGATACAAAAATTTACAACAAAAACATTAATACAACTACAACACCATTTAAACCAAAACCAATAAATCAAACATTTTCAAAAAACACTATTCAGCAAACACAAAAATCATTCTCACATGTAGGCATAGATAACGAACAAATAAAACAGATAGACCATGCAGACTTCTCTTGCTCATTTTGTCGCTTAAACACACATTCTACCTACAAGTGTTTTCGATTGTTGGCTTTACCGATAAAGGTTCGCAAAAGTGAGCTAGAAAAGCGAGGTATTTGCACAAACTGTCTTCATACAGGCCATGAATTAAACTTATGTCCATCAAGAAACTGTAAGTTCTGTTCTCAGCGTCATAATTCAATCCTCCATGAGTCTAAATTCAAACCCGCACAAACAGATGCTAATTTTAGAGATACCTGTGCATTTGTACAGGAAAATGAAGAAGTTTCACCAGAAGTACATTGTGAAAATGAAAAACAAACACTGCGGGATAATTCTGACATATATCCTGACAGCCAACAGCCAGACAGCATACTGCGAGATTCATGGCAAACAAGCGTTTTGTCAACCTCTTCTTGCAACAGCGATCATAGAATTATTAGACAAGGATAGGAAACCTATCAAATGTCGTGCCATGTTAGATTCAGGTAGTATGAATAATCTTTGTACGACTAAACTATACAATAGACTGAACATTAAATCTCAACCAGTTCATATGACAGTTAATGGTATTAACCAAGCACCAATCAAAATCAATAAATCATTTTCGACTGAGCTTCAGTCAACTGATCATTCTTTTAAGACGAACATTCATTTGCTAGTTATCGATAAAATCACTTCCAAGTTACCGCAAATTTCTTTTGATCCCAGCTTACTTAAAATTCCATCAAACCTGCAACTAGCAGATCCACAATTCCACGAATGTCAAGAAATTGATATTTTGCTTGGAACCAATTTATTTTTTAATTTGCTTGAAAGTCAACAAATCAAACTAGGAGCAAATCAACCTATCATACAGAATTCCAAGCTAGGATGGTTTTTAGCCGGTCCTTTACACACTAAACTCAAGCAATCTTGTTCTCAGTTGAATTCTCTATGTCATCTTTCCATCAATTCATTGCATGATACCGTACGCGATTTCTGGTCTATAGAAAACGTACAGCGTGATCAAAATAAGCTTACTACTGAGGAGCTAGAATGCGAAATACACTTTAGACAAAATCTTAAACAAGACAGTACCGGACGTTACGTAGTAAAATTACCATTAAAGGATACTTATCAAAACTTAGGAGATTCTTTTCAAAATGCAAAAAAATGCCTTTTTTCTACAGAAAAACGACTTTCAAAAAACTCAGAACTTCGCAAACAATATTCTAATTTTTTAAAAGAATATGAAGAGATGGGGCATATGTCACAAATTAATCCAAATCTTGATCATCATGACAAGATCTCATTTTATCTTCCTCATCACCCAGTCTTTAAGGACACTAGTGAAACTACTAAGACCAGAGTAGTATTCAATGGAAGTTGTTCTTCAAGTTCTGGTGTTAGTTTGAATCAGGTTCTAAAAGCAGGTCCCAAAGTACAAAGTGATTTGTTTGACATAGTTTTGCGCATGCGAACTTATCCGATTGTTTTAACAGCTGATGTTGAAAAAATGTTTCGCATGGTATTATTTGATAAATCAGATAGATCTTTTCAACGCATACTTTGGCGTGATAATCCATCTCAAGAAATAAAGCACTATGAATTAAATACTATTGTTTATGGTTTAACCAGCAGTTCCTTTCTTGCTACACGTGTTTTAAATGAGATTGGTTTTAAATGTCAGGAAAATCCTAAAATTTCACAAATTATCAAAGAAGATTTCTATATGGACGATCTTATAACCGGTTGTAACGACCTTCAATCAGCTATTCAGCTAAAAAATGATATTTAACGAATCTTACATAATTCTGGTTTTAATCTGCGAAAATGGATGTCAAATGATGCAGACTTTTTATCAGCTATCAACGATTCTTCAGAACCTTTTTTAATTAAAGGTGACAGAGAGATCAAAACTTTAGGTATTTGTTGGAATCCTAAAGATGATACACTAAGTTATATTTTTCAGATGAACACTGAACCATCTATCATCACAAAAAGAACTGTGTTGGCAGGTGTAGCCCAGTTATTTGACCCTTTAGGATTGGTCAATCCAATCATTGTCCGAGCTAAACTTATTCTACAGGACATCTGGAATAATAAGCTAGATTGGGATGATAATTTGCCAGATTCTATTTCCTTAACTTGGCTAGAATTTTTAAAGCAGATAAAGTGTATCAGTGCTATCAAGATTTCAAGATGCGTACTACATTCTACTCTAGCAGATAAGATACAACTTCATGGCGTCTGCGATAGCTCTCAGTTAGCTTACGGAGCAGCTATTTACCTGGTTTTTTGTGACGATAAGGGTAGTATGCATTCAAATCTTAACTGTGCTAAGAGTCGGTTAGCCCCTCTTAATTCTAACTTAACCATTCCGAAGCTCGAATTGTCTGGTGCATATTTATTAGCAAAACTAATGGACAGAATAAAACGTACATTACGTGTTAAGATTTCTAACATCACTTATTGGACAGATTCTACAATTGTCTTAGCGTGGTTAGAAAAAGATCCTAGCCATTGGAAACTTTTTGTTAGTAATCGCGTAGCTGAGATTCAGCGATTAACCGAAAATAGTCAATGGAGACACGTGACAACTGATCAAAATCCAAGCGACATTTTAAGTCGTGGTTGTAACCCCCAATTTTTAGAAAATTCTTTGCTTTGGTGGCACGGTCCTTCTTTTATTGGTCAACCAAAGGAAAATTGGCCTAAAGCAATAACAACTAAAATTGATACTGTTCCTGAAGTTCGAACAGTAAAAATTACTTTAACTTATATTGCCATACAAAAACCAAACAGTCACAGCTTTATCTTTGATCTTTATTCCTCTTACAGTAAATTAGTTAAAGTTACAGCATTTATTTTAAGATTTTGGAATAACCTAAAAGCCAAAAAATCTAATCAAAGATTGGAGTTATCTAAAACTTTGACTATTCAAGAGCTAGATAAGGCTGAGCGTACCCTTTGTTCTTTAGTTCAACAGGAAAGTTTTAATAAAGATATTAAATGTCTTCAGGAAGGGAATAAGATTGAAAGGAACAGTAAACTTATAAGACTAAATCCTACGTTGGATAATGATGGTTTACTCAGGCTTGATGGCAGACTAAGACATTTTCATCTTAGCTTTGATCAAAAATTTCCTATTATATTACCTCCAAAACATCCATTTACTACTCTATTGATTAGACATTACCACTTAAAATATTTACATGGTGGAACTCAAATTATTTTATCTCAGATTAGAAATAAATTTTGGGTGGTCAATGGTAGAAATGAAATTCGATATTTACTTAGAAAATCTATTACTTGCTTTCGAGTGAGACCTCGTGATATTACTCAGCTTATGGGTTCTTTGCCAGCTTCAAGGGTTACCCCTTCCAGTCCCTTTAGTGTATGTGGAGTGGATTTTGCAGGTCCTTACGCTATCAAAGATGGAAAAACGCGCAGTCGGGTAACACTTGCTATATAAGCCTATTCGTATGTTTTTCAACTCGTGCTGTGCATATTGAACTTGTAACTGATTTAACAACTGAAGCATTTTTAAACGCATTTAAAAGATTTGTGTCAAGGCGTGGCTTATGTAGTCACATTTATAGTGATAACGCCACAAATTTTAAAGGTTCAAGCAACGAACTTGATAGATTATGCGCCGTAGTTACTGATTGCGTCAATCAATATCAAACTTTTTTCTCTGACAACAAAATTAATTGGCATTTTATTCCCCCTCGTTCTCCCCATTGTGGTGGTCTTTGGGAAGCCGCGATAAAATCTTTCAAGTATCATTTAAAACGAGTCCTGGGAAGTGTGAAGCTTGACTTCGAGAATTTCTACACTGTCCTCACACAGATAGAGGCAATCCTCAACAGTCGACCTTTGACCCCTCTATCCGATGATCCTATGGATTTTCAAGTACTTACGGCTGGTCATTTCCTTATTGGAAGAAGCTTACTTGCCTGTCCACAAGACAATGTGACAGACGTTAAGCCAAATCGGCTGAACTACTTTAAGCAGCTGCAACAAATCGTACAACAGTTTTGGCATGTTTGGAGTACAGACTATATTCACTCCTTGCAGCAGCGCACAAAATGGTGTTCCCCACAGCAAAATATCAAGATGGGAACAATGGTCCTTCTTAAGACAGAAAATGAACCACCTATGAATTGGCCATTAGGACGGGTCGTTGAACTACATCCCGGTCATGACAACCTGGTCAGAGTTGTATCCGTTCAAACGCAATATGGTATTTACAAACGTGCTATTACCAAGTTAGCGCCATTACCTATGGAAAAAATTTCAAGTCAAGATTAAATATTTCCTGGTCTAATGTGATAAGGGATGATCCCGAATATGACATCGAAATCCAGAAATTGCCTCTTCGTTTAAAAACAAGGACTGTAAAATTACAAACTCTTCTAGAGTTAACAAAATATTAGATAAGTTAGGTTTAGAGAGCTTAAAATTAACCTCAATTTTATTTGTAAAACTTTTATTGTTGGGTAATTTTATTTATTATTTTTGAAATTTGGACATTTCAACGGGGGCGGCATGTTAAATATCAATAACTTTTTATTGTTGGTTATCATTGATTTGCAATACTTTTATTTATATCATTGTACCACATTCACCCATTATAATGACAAAGTCACAATTTGATGAGAGATCGAAAATATATAACATTGTCAAAAACAAATAATTTTTTATTCATAATCAAAAATCAAGATTTCAAATATTCAGAAACAAAAAACAGAATTCAAAATATCCACACCAGCGTCCTATGCGTCCACTGCATACATCTTCACACAACAAAGCTTATAACGTTTTCTAGAAAAATAAACAAAATTAAATTCTCATATAACATTAACAATATTGAAATATCCAGAGTTAACCTTATAAATGATCTTGGGGTGCTTTTTGATTCAGAGTTTCGTTTCGTGGATCATATAAATAATGTTATAACAAAAGCGTTCAAAATGTCAGGGTTTGTTATTCGTTCAAGTAGTGAATTTAGAAATATTGAGGTTTTAAAAATACAATATTTCTCATTAATTACAAGCCAGCTTGAATATTGCTGCATGATCTGGTCACCTTATTATGACATTCACAGTACTAGGTTAGAAAGAGTACAACGTAAGTTTGTCAACTTTTTGCTGTTTAAATTAGGCATAGACAAAAAACTGTACAATTATGAAGAACATTGGAATAGATAGTCCTAGCAATCGAAGAGACAAGCTTGCGTTAAGATTTGGTCATAAAATTTTAGCTAACGAAATTAACTGTCCCAAATTACTATCGCTTCTAAACTTGTTTGCACCCTTACGTCAAAACAGAGGTACCAAATTATTTTACTTGAACTCTTGTAAAACAGATATAGGGAAATGTCACTTTTTAATAAATACATACAGTCATTTATCGATATTGATATATTTACCTGCAGCAATTCATCCCTTAAGCGTAAGATTGATTAAATTATGTAATAAATGCCACTAACCGATATTGATATGTTATTTTGATATAGTGAATATGTTATTTTTGTGTAACGTCTTTTGACAAATTCTTTTTTTGTTATTTTTACTTTAGATCTTAGCTTTTTAGAGTAATTAAGGAATGTACTACTTGGAGGCAACCCTGTTATTGTACCTAAATAAATAAATAAATTATTTATGTCATAACTAAAACTTAAGTCAGACCGCTATAGTTTCTGAGATATTAAAATAAATGTTATTTTAATATTTCTGATTTATTATCACATCTAAAGGCGTTATCCTAGTCTTATTTTAGCGTTTTTTAAGAAAAGACTTGTCACGTTTTTTTTTGTTTTAATTTTTATATAAGTTTACTGTCCGTTAAAGTTAAATTTAAATTAGAGTGAAATTATGCAAATCATAAAATGCAAAATATCACACCGTAAATTAAAAACTAATATTATAATGCTAAAATGCTGTTTTTAAATTAAAGGTCATTTCTTAGATAATTTTTAAACAATAAAATAATAGCACTTGATTTTTGCATTAAAAAATATACAAGGTGAGTCAACAAAACCGTAAGAGTATTTAAAATCAGTTGTTTTGGAAATATTCTGGGGCACTTCTAGCCAGGGTAGCTTTCATTACCTAATTTTAAAAATAGGAAAGGTTGGTCAAATGATAACTGCTTCGAAAAGTATTAATTTTTTTTTTACAATACTGGTTTTATTTCAAATCTATTTGTTTAATAAACAACACTGGTCTGCATAAAAATCGGCCCTGACACCATTCTTGCCGATTCTTATGTAAAATGACCTCCTGAATCCAAATATGAACTCCGTTTTTCCCCATCACCCCCCATTTTCGGGGAGACCCCCTGCCTATTTTTACTGCGTTTCGATAGTTTGGTGGGATATAATAGATTTTTTTTTGGCCTTATCATCATTATTTTAGCTGCAAGCAGCTTAACGGTAAAGGTAGTAAACGTTATAGCAAAGTATAAAGCAACATATTAGTATATAAAAGTATATATAGAAACAACTGGCGTATACAAATAACCGACTTAGAGGGGCTTGGAAATTTTTTCCACTTTTATTTATGAACATATTAAAAAGTAGAAAATAAATAGTGTTAACATAATCTATTTTTAGATTCTTGGGGAAGGCTTTAAGCCCCCAAGCCCCCCTACCCCCTTGTATAAGCTCATGCAGAAACTATAATAAAAAAATAAATTATTGTTGCCTTTGAGAATGGGACAGCCAAGCACGGGACAAACATTACATTGTACGGAACTAGCCTTTGCGAGAAAGATTTACTCCCGGTTAGAAAACGATCCTTATTAGTCCAGCATGATAATATTTACTTGCCTTTGCACATCAAACTTGGATTCATCAAACAGTTTGTTAAAGCACTGGACAAAACAGGCGACGCATTCATATTTTTGAAAACTAAATATCCTCGTCTTAGTGAGGCTAAAATCCAGGAAGGTGTTTTTGTGGGGCCCCAGATTAGACAACTTTTTCAAGATTCGACGTTTATTGAACACCTGAATCAAAAAGAAAAACGAGCTTGGTTTGCATTCCAAAACGTGTGTAAGAACTTTTTGGGTATCCATAAAAGTGATGATTATGTCGCTCAGGTCGAGGAATTGCTCTTAGCGTACAAGGCCATGGCATGTAACACACACTTAAAGTGCCCTTCCTTCACTCGCATCTGGACTTCTTTCCTGAAAATTTAGGAGCAGTCTCGGATGAATACGGGGAACGGTTTCATCAAGACATCGCTAAGTTGGAAAAGAGGTTTTCAGCGAAGTGGAATGCAAGCATGTTGGCGGAGTACTGCTGGTTTTTGATACGAGAGGGTTGTACCTCAGGGTATAAAAGGAAAGCAAGCACCAAGTGAACGTACGAAAGTTCTTATTTATCAGTGGCGCACCCAGGAATATGTCTTGGGGGGCCCAAAGCCTCATGATGTTGAATTTTTAGCGATTTTTTGTGTTTGTTTATGAAATATGTGGAATATACGTAAAAATATCTAAGGTTTGTGGGGGCGGGCCCCGAGGCTTCCCCCCTCCTGGGTGCGCCCATGTATTTATTATTGTTTGATACTAAAATAACTCTCTTTATACTTAAAAAGTTAATATGATAAAAATGGGTAAAAGGGCCGCTCCCTCAAAATTGGTGGGTGGTAGAAACAAACGCAAGCTATATTTGGATTCAGGGCGTCGTCTTACATAAGAATCAGCCAAAGTAATGCCAGAGCTCAAGAATTTTTTTTTGCAGACCAGTGTAATTTTAGTCAAGGCCAACCAAAAAATACAGGCCACGACCCTGAAAATATCAGCTGTTCTGGTGGGCTGAATTTTACTCGATTTTACATTGGGTTTTAGGCGAGAACAGAGGCTTATTTGTGATATTTTCAAAATGACACTACAGATTGTCGCGAAATTTCAGTAAAATATTCCCAGACCCTATTCCGATATTCCACCAAACTTTTGTAAGGATGCAAGATGATTAAAAGGTTAAAATCTTCAAGAATTAGCATTCCTTATTTTGAATTCGAAATTGTACCGCACGCCAACTGTTATATTTGACATGTATTTGACTTGGTCATCTGTGTTTATCATATCATTTGTTTATTTGTTTGTATTGTAAAACTTTTTCGATTTTTAATGATTTTTATAACAAAGTTCATTTAGAAACCAAAAATAGCAGTATTAATCTTTTTAAAGCAAACTTACACTACAAAAAATCAATTTTTAATGTTGTAATTTTTGTAAGCACATGTAAATAACTATATTGAGTTTTAAAAGTCTGCCGAATATAAACAAACACTCGTTTCTGATTTAAATTTAATTTTTGTATGAGCTAATGAAGCGGCTCTGAAAAATTAAGGATTAATATCTATCTAAAATTGTTCTACAAAAATATAGTAAAAACAATCTCAACACCGGCTTTATATAAAAAAAAATCAAATATTCATGAACCGTCATTCTTCAATATTTTAAAGACAATCAGCTGTGCCGTGACGTGACTAACAAAAAGAAAATCAGCCTTCGCTGTGACGTCAATAGTTTTGGTAGCCCTGTTTTAGCAAGCAACTATTTTAAAAACAGTATATTAAAAATACTTTACATTTTTCTCAGTCTTCGGGGTAACCCTAAATTTAAATGTGGAACATAAAAAATCGCAAAGAATTCGACGATTCACTTTCCCGAAGACTTTTTAAAACACGCTTGTGTTTATTTCCGCTGTTCCACCCTGTGTTTAGGTATACTATTCTATTATTACGCAAAATAAGTTTTTTTTTTATTTGAAACAATAATGAATAATTTAGGCTTGAAAGCATTTTTTTTTAAACGATTTTTATATTTTTTTAAAAGAAAACTGTCAAGATAAATTAAATATAGTAAGCTACTTTGCTTTGAAAAAAAACTTGAATACTGGGAATAAAGTTCAAAATGTACTAGGAAATGAAAGCAGCTTTCCCCGTATTATCCTTTAGTAGAGGTTTTATTAAAATGTTTTTTAAAATCGCGTGCAGAGAATACTCCGTACTGCTTTAAGTTTAGTTTGGTGCGAAGAGTTGAACTTTTTCTTACTGTCTCCACTTTACCAAAAATAAAATCTGCTACTACTATGTCGGTTTAGAACGTTTTTCTAATTTGTGCGACGCCTATTTTCCACCTTCTTCGATCCTAACAATCACCTTCTTTCAGGTTTTTTTGACTCATTGCTCTTTGGATTGACTGTTGCCATTCTAGTTTAGCAGGTCCTCTTTTTCTGCCCCCTACTGGTTGCCATTCGTTGCCATTCTAGGATTTCTAGTACCTGCTTTAGTAATCTTTCGTCGTTCATCTGTTGTACATGGCCGTACAATATCAGTTGTCTTTTAGACATGTCATCCGTTATGCTTCCCTCGCTTCCCATTCTTTCTTTTATCATCTCATGTCTTATATGATCTCTTCTAGATGTTCTCATTGATCTCATGTTTTTAGTTATTATAAGCAGTGGCATACGCAACAATGAATCCTGGGGGGTTAAGAGCGGATCCATACATTTTAGTATTGATTTTTGGGAAAAATTCTTCTTTTAGGGGTCAATATTCAGTGGGTCTGGAGAAGGGCGTCAGTGTACCCCCCCCCTGCGTACGCTACTGTTATAGGTAGATTATTTCATACCCAAATAGATTATTTTATGGTTATTTATATCTATAGGTATACTTCATTCAGAAAATGATTTTATGCGTCCGTGAAAAATAAATAAATAAATCGTTATTACAAAACCAATAATTACACACCTACCCAGCCTAATAGTAGCGGAAAATTAAAATTTTAAATATTAACTATAACTATTGGGGTTTGTCCCAATTTTTAAAAACGCTAAATTAAATTTTTGTGTTTGTATCGTGCCTCGTATACTTAAGACATAAACGATTAGAAACAAAATTTTAGCCTTCTATTGTCTTTATTTATTTTAAACACGACCTTTCGGTTAGTAACTATCTTTAACCGTTGTGTAAACTGTTTACACGGTAAAAAAATTGTCTTAGATCAAATTGCTTTAAAGTGAAATAATTTGTACTTTCCTATTCACCAAGAGAATATTTTCTTGATTTAGCACAAAAAATGTCCTGCCTCTTTATTTTAATCGGAAACAGTAATTGTTTTATTATAAATTGGAACTGAATTAATATAAGGCACCGTTTTCTCTGGAAGCAAAATATTACTTATATAAAGACAATTTGCTTTGTTACAAAATGAAGTATACTGAAAAAAAAATAATTAAAGAAGAAAAATAAAATCTCATTTCAAGATTAAACACTGCGTTGAACTAAAAAGAAATATTTTAATTTAAAACAAATTGTTTTAAGGTAAAACAATTTATTCAAGAAAAGAACGTGTTTTCATTGTAGACAAAATTTTTTAGCTTGTACACGTGAAAGATGTAATGTATAATAATATTATAAATATAATATTATAAAAAAAATAAAGTATAAATGGCAACAACAAAGGGGTAAAGTCAACCACAGACACCGGTGGTGGCTTGCCTGACTACAGTAATCAAACTAACTACAAGATACAAGGTAAATCAAAGAGAATGTTTAAAAAAATATATTCTTTATTCAAATGATTAAAATGGAAAACTTTAGTTAACATAAGTTTTTGAAATTAAATGTTCTTAGTGTTCTTTGAAAAAAGCTGAAAATCCCAAACTTTTTTATCGAAAGTTTCGGTTATATAGCGTGTATAATAGTTATGTTTCTCTTCGACTTTTCCGTGATTGGCTCAGCAAAAACAAAACCATTTTTCCTGCTAGATGTAAAAAAATTTAGAATTTTTAAATATTCTGTCGTGTACTCTGGCGCCAATACCTCAAACAAAGAAGGTACTTGTTCGCCTAGAAAATAGCTTCCTTCGGCAGAAATTTGCAAACCTTGAAGACAAAATGAGATGCAGAGTTACTATACGCACAAAATATCTCGGAGGTATAGGTGGCTCAGAAGCCTATACAACTTCTCGTATAATCTGCAATGTGTACATGCTTAAAATTTTTGTGTAAAAACCCCAAATAATTTTTTTGTTTTATAATAACCTTGAAGTGCGTAGTAAGTACTGTTGTTAGACGCTGATAGACACCAGAAGGGCAGGGCCACTGTTTATACAAGAAAAATCGTTGGTATAATAATTTTGCATTGAAAAAAAGTTTAATTAAATAGAACAAAGAAATGATCAAAAAATCGACAGAAATTATACAATAGTGCTTTGTAATCAAAAATCGGTATTATTGATTGATTTTATGATAAAAATAAATAAAGAATTTTAATGATTAAATTTTCAGATTTAATCACTTCCGCATCTGTTTAAAATACTAAAAGCACCAAAATAATTTTTTTGACAGTCAATATCTACTTATTAGTAAATATTAAATATTACTATTTATGTCCTATTGCTGGCCTGATCTGGTACTAGCTTTATTAAAATAATTTTAATTGTACGGGGATTGACAAGCAATAAAAATACTTATTTTGGGTATGATCTCAAAAGGTAGAAACAAAATTTCGGCCTTCAGTTATCTTTATTTATTTTGAATATGACGTTTCGGTTAGTAAGTATCTTTAACTGTTTTCAAGTGTAACTTAACAATCCAGTCTATAGGCTACTACTTATACCACTTGGTGTGCAGTCAGGTGTGACGACCCATCCGCTTTTTAATCCTAAGACGCCTGTTTTCCTTAAGGAGTGGTTTCCATATGTTTGGTATGTCCGTGCTTGGTTGACTGAAAACTTCTTTATTAGTTAGAGATACTTACTAACCGAAACGTCGTGTTTAAAATTTGTACGAAATTTTGTTTTTACTCAGTCAATGTCTACGAACTTCAAACAAAGATTCTCAAAAGGTATTTGTCTTCCCGTTTTAAGAAACATGAAACCTTTTATTTTGGCTGAGAAAAATCAAAAGTTTCTCTGGTCACAAAAATGTATATGATACTAAAAATTAATTTGATGGATTTTTAAATATTTCACTGCCCTCTTCTTGACCCGCCCCCTTTCTTATTTGAGATTCTTAAAGTGGTTTTCCCAATTGAGGGGGATTATTCTACATGAATTTACGAGGTCTTCTGGAAAATTATTTTTCGTTAAAATTATTTGAGACGGAATAAAAAAAATGAGTCATAAAAAAACCAAAGAAAAACCAACTTTGGCGTATTCGACTTCCTTTTGCCAGTCAACCGGAGCATAAACTGGATACAGTTGATACGTTAATAATAACGGTTAAGTCATTCTTAACACAAATCAATATCCGCGTTAAGCGTGCGATACTAATAATCAGTGGCGGCGCGTGGTAAAGAGCTTTCGGAGTGCACACCAAAAAAAAAAAAAAAGTTGCGGCGCAGGCGGAATTTTTTTTTGCAAATAATAAAAAAATGAGATATTGTTAGAAATTAGTTACCTACCTATTATTATTGAAATTATAAATAAATAATAAACGTATCATACCTAGTTTACATATTTTCCCTTATAATGGCAAAGATGAAAATTTAATTGTTTTTAAATATTGCACTCTAATGCTATCAGAATTAGAAACTTCCGCCATTGTCGTAATTACCAAATCGTTGAAATCAAAACAAACCGCCAGCGCCTGACCGATAATGCCAAATTAGTGGTGTGCAAATACTATCTACTCGATACTTTAATATCTGATACATGGGCGGATCGAATATCCTTCGACGCCAAATACTCGTTACTCGATTCCCGAATGGGACCGAAGCCGAAGTGTTACTTTCGTATCAATTGTATCGGCATCGGCCGTATGAGTAACGAGTTTGGAGTACTTGTAATCATTTGGACCGATATTTATATATTGGATTTACCGATAATATAATATAAATAATAATAAAATCTAATACTCGAATAGGAAGTATCAGTATCTACTCAATACTTGGAAAAGTAATCGTTGCACATCACTATGCTAAACTGTCTAAGTGCACTAATTAAAAGTGCCCTTGAGCTCCTCTAACATGCAACGCGAACCATGGGTGCGGGGGGCGTCACGGGGGTGCGGGCGGCATCGAGGCTAGTTTTTGCACAGATTTTGTCCTAGGCACTGCCGTAGGAAGGTTCAGATTCTATGTACTGTAAAATTCTATTAGGACATGTCGTCTTCTCTTTCTATATTTCGTAATTAGAATGCGACACAACATCTACGGAGCAAATAAAAGTGAATAATTAATAATAACTGAACTAACTATATAGCGCATCCGCCAGCATGCACCGCAGGTGGTTTGAACACGAATACAAACACATACATACCGGGTATTAATTTGTAGGTAGTATTCCAGTCTTTAATGAATTCCGTTTGGGGTAATTATTAATTAAATTTTAGTATTTTTTTAAGTAAAATTTGGGAGTGCACGTGCACATGTGCACTTATGGAGAAACCGCCACAGCTAATAATTAATAATAAGTGTGAAACCTCTCTGCGGATACTTCTATTAAGCGGACACTCCCTTTAGGCGGAAAAATTTGTTGGAACCAAGCTTCTTCCTATTTCTTTACATGTAAAATTCACTGCTATAACCGGACACTCTAATAACCGGACGTGGACATTTTTTTGGTTAAAAAATTCTGAAACCTCCCTTAACCGGACGCAACCCTCTAACAACGGGACGGAACGCTGCACGATATAAATATTATGTATGGCAACAACGCACTCTGCAGCCGGGGAATTACCTCTTTCCGTTTTAATGCGGAAACTAAATACTTCTGATCTATTTACAACATGTTTTACTCGGCGGGACTGCTGTGTTTCATTTTTATTGTTCAGTTGGGTAGTAATAGATCTCTTTGAAATGGCGCCTTAGTTTACGTAAAAAAATGTAAGTGGTTAACGTTTCGGAGAGGGAACATCTATCAGCACGAAAGATCGCTGAAAAATTTAATATCCGATTAACTCAAGCAGTGAAAGTTGTTAATAAATATATATTAAAATTTCGCAGTTCTCTCTCATAAGCGGACACTTCCAATAAGCGGACAAAATGAATTCCAAAAAACAAATGCTGTTAGAGTAGTGATCGATTTACTTCAGGCAAGTGATCATATGCGAGAGAGGTAAATTCAAAGTCACGTGACTAAAATAAAAGGTAGGTTTTGTCATCTCGCGTAAAGATAGATCGAAGGCAACGTATGAATTCGAGAGCACGACATTTAAGTTGCACACAAAAAGGATTACACAATTACATAGGATTATCATAATACATTTTTAATTTTAGTTTTTTCAAATGCAGATAAAATTACATTAATTTAATTTATATTCACAAACTATAAACCACTACAGACTGCCTAATAAACTAAATATACCAAAAATTAAAACGAACTTGCATTAGCACATATTTTTCGGCGAAACTTGTGAAAAAGATTTATTTTCTCTAATCACAAGTTTTATGTGAAATTTCTATATTTATTTATTTGTATTTTGTAATTTGATTTTTACAAAATAATTGTGAAATTACCTACATATTACAGAAAGCTTTAATATTCACAAACTTTTTGTGATTTTATTCATTTTTAGGAAATAGAGATCCTGATACTTCTAAGAAGTTAGAAAAATCACATTTTGTAGCTTGTACTTTGGTAGGTATATATAGTTAATGACCTTAAAATCGTTTGTTCTTCCGCCAAATCTGGTTGTAAAATTTCACATCCGGTGTTACCCCTCTTCTTTTAACTTTTAGTTCACAGGTCAGCGGGATTTGCTGCGATCAGGGTAAACCTTTATGTTTCTATTCCTATCCAATCACCTACTAAACTAGTTTTTCTTTTTCTAAGCTGGCTAATCTATGGTCAGTATAGACTTTTTCTATGTGGTATACCGACAACATTCTGCAGTCCCGTAGTAATAAAAATTAAGAGGCTCCTGCGAAAAAATCAACAGATGCTGCAGATGTTGCACAATTTTTTTTGGAAATTTCATTTTTTAATTTACGTGATTAACTCAGCATTTTGACAAGTGCTAAAATTGGTTGTGAAACTCAATTTATTTTGACAAAAATTTGAATTTTTTAGGTTATTCACTGTTTTTTGAATTTTCTCAGACAAATGTAAATTTAATGTATTTTTATGGTATATTTTTATCTCAGGTGAACTAGAAATCTGTGTGTTTTACATACAATTTTTCCAGTGCAACATATGATAAACACAGACAAAGAAAAGAGATATCGCCTGTTTTTGTATGTTGTATATCCTTGTATTTCAGAGGGGTCCAAAGCCGGTTTAAGTCGCCTGATGGAACGGAAAACTGACTGTCCGATAACAGTACAACGTCGACCTGGAACGCAAATAGGATTTTTCGGACGGATTTATGCATATTACTGCGAAAGCTACGTGTGTAATGAATGTGACTTACGCCATTAGTATGAATAGGGGAGATTTCTTTGTATTAAATTTTGTCAAGTTGGTGTTTTTAGTGATTTTTATGACTATTGTTGCTACGGGAAGGTTTCTTTCCGAATTAGTGCGGAAAAGTGCAATTTTCCGCACGCAAAATGCATGATGATACAAAATAATATTAGTATTTTATTATTTTCTGCTCGTGTGCAAAAAACACCTACTTTGGGAACTGTTTTAAGATAGGTTTGGTGCGAAAGGTAGAATTTTTTACACTGTTATTAGATTATATAGAAAATAGTAAAATTAATTGTTTGAGTTTTGTCACTTCTATTGTAAACTAATCGTGTACATGTAGCGTAATATAAAATATTAAATCTAATGATTACAATAAATTTAATTCTATAAACTTTTTTATATTCTTTATGGAATTTTTAAAACATTATAACTAAAAAACTATTCTTCAAGTTTTGCGCCCCTTGAAGGCCATGCTCGTACCTCATACCTAGATACGGCTCTGATTCGCTAAGGCGTGTCGATCGACTTTGGAAGGCAGACCATTTTCGTGTACGTGTGAAGGACACACTTATGCAATTTTCGTATTGTCATCCTTTAATGTGATAATCAAAACCCACTTAATGCGTAAATAAGTAACCGGGAGTATTGGAATATTACGTATATGGTGTTATGACTGTCGAACGGCCTGATGGAACGTAACTAATGTAAAAACTTGAATAAAAATAAATATTTCGAATACCAAGTTTCAGCTATTAATTTCAAAAAACCATGAATAACTAACAAAAATAATTTAAATACTCATTAAATGTACTTATTAAAAACAAAACTCAATAATATAATTTAATGGTTACACAGCAATAAATACTTTTTATATAGACTGTGGTTTGCATCAACCTTGAAGTACGACCAAGGAACTAACAACTGCGGGCGTTCCTGCTGTCTGAGAAACGTCGACCTATTTTGATCATTTTAATCATATTCAAAGTGATAAAATAGCAGTAAACTTTGACATACATCCTATCTAGAACGAGCTTTGGTGGTACAGACAGACAGACAAACATTATGAGAATATTATATCATTTAAAATATTTTTATGCACTTTAAGAACTAAAGAAGAAACCCCTTTAATCCCTAGGGATTAAAAATTTGCTTGTCAAGACATACCCAGATTTGAAGTTATATCAAGCGTAATTAAAATAAATTTATATACAGGTTGTTTCCTAAGCATTGGTCAAAAATTCGTGGTGAGATTGCTGGAGTATTTTCATAAAAAAAAAATCCTAGAACCATTTATCGAAAAATGGTTCCTTTAAAAAGGGCACCCTGAAGACGGTTTTTCCTCACAGAGAAATTTTACAATTTTGAGGTCATAATCGAATTTGCCGTCAAAATTTTATGCCGTGTACCAAATTTCGTGATGTTTTTATGAGGGGTTTCGAAACTATTGAGGAAAACTCATCTTGAGGGTGTTGATGCATCAATGTCCAAAATTGTGATTTCCTCGAAAACCACTCGCCCTATCGATGTGAACTAAGAGCACCTTTCTTACGTGAAAAACCTTCAGGTATCATATTCTAAAATGTCAATGGGAAAAAACTACCATAGAAAAAATGGGATTCTTTTTACCCTTAACCCCCCTGGTATGGTACACTCCTGATTAAAATTTTGCAATTCTGAGCTGAAATTCTGATGCAGTTTTAAAAGTTTATACGTTGTACCAAATTTCATGATTTTTACAAACTTTTATATTTATTAACTTGAGATGTTCTGTCTAACTAACTAACTATCAAATCTTGGGAAGCGTTTTTGACACACTTCCCATTATCCGATTTGGATGACATTTGGTATACATATAGTGGTCCGATGACAATACAACAATAATGAAAAAATGTCCTCCCACCCCTACCCCCCACCCCCTTCTATAAAAAATGCGTTTTTGACACACTTCACTTCAAATGACTTTTATAAAATTTGGATATGCATAAAGGTCCGATGGCAATACAGCCCAAATAAAAAATATATTTCTACCTCTACCCCCACCCTCTCCTTCCCCCAATAGAAAAATGAGTTTTCAAACAACTCACGATCAGCGACTTCATTATAATCTAGAATAAACTCTTCTGTTCTGTTATTGAACAAATATTTTCATTTAATAGAGTAGATAGCTGAGACTAAAAAGTAGAAAATAAATTGGTAAAAAAAATTCAAGTCACAAGCTTTATAAAATGCACTAAAAATTAAAAAATAATTTTCTAACATTCTAATATTATCATAATAATAAAAGCGATGGCCGCAAATCAAAGCATAAGATAATCTAAAGTTGTGATCTAAACACTTAAAGAATATTCAACATAGCAGGTCATCAAAGATATTTTTGATGTGCCACAATGTTATGCCATTGCCATACCTATGTCAGAGAAATGCTGGGGTATCTTAGGTCGGGTTGGGTGGGTTTGGTTCGTCTGCATTTTTCTGCTAGATTGATTCTTGCAAATAGTGATATTTAATTGATACGGATATCTTATCGTGCTAACATCGTCAAGATTTCCATCAGTCGGCCATCGGGGAATGTTAGAAAATAATTTTTTAATTTTTAGTGCATTTTATAAAAGCTTGTGACTTAAAAAAAATTTTTTACCAATTTATTACATGGACGGTTTCGGAAATATTGAGGAAAAACAGTCAGTCAGGGCGCGACAAATGTTTCTAGGAACTTTTTTTAATAAAAATACTCCAGAATCACATTACGAATTTTTGACCAATGTTTAGGAAACACTTATAATATATCGTTTGTAGTCCAGTGATTATATAATTTTTTGACAGATATTGTTGACATTGGCGTCCTAAAAAAAATTTCAGTTTTCGACCTTGGAGGGGTTCGGTTCGGTTCCCCCGCCATTTTGCATTTAGTATACACAAAAAGGGCTTTTCTTAAATTACTTGGTTACTGTACGTTTTAGAAAAAAATCGTTTTACTCGGTCTACAAACTCACCACGGGATAAAAGTCTTACTGGCTGATCTTCATTTTTAGCAAATTAACCATGAACAAAATATTAATATTACAAAAAAACACGATAATCGTCTGGTACCTTTAACGAAATCGACGCAAGCCCGTTCATAATTCACACCCTTTTCTTGGGTTTCCATTGTTACCGCCGGCTCAATAAGACTCCGACCCGTTCACAATTCACACCCTTTATTGGGCTTCTATTGTTATCGCTGGGCTCAAACAGGATAACTAGGTACGTTTTATACACCATTCTAAAATTCAAAAAGTAACATTTACACTTTTTTGAATTTTTTTATAAAACTGTGTGGAGTTCCAATTTTGAAGATACAACGAATGGTTTTGGATTTTTCCAATTTTTAGAAAGTCAATTGGTATTTTTTTAGGTTTCTAGATTTGTACGCACCTACCTAATGAAATAGTTAGGTACCTATATAATATAATAAGTATAAAAGTTTTGAAAAATATTTCATTTTCAGAAAAATAAGGTATGGAGTTTCCCAGCAAAAAAGTTTTAAGAGGAGTAAAATATAAATTTAATTGGTTGTCTTACAAGGGCGCACCCAGCCTTAGATTTTTAATATATTTTCCACATATTTGATGATCAAACATGAAAAATACCTTAAAATTTGACATCAGGAGGCTTCGGGCCCCTCCCAAGCCCAAGCTGTGGCGTAGTGGCGAAAAGACATGACGACCTTTTTTTTTTTTTTGTTTTGGAGACGGTGCGGTTCAAAATTCTACGGCGCGGTTCGGTTCGGTTGGGTGGGTGTTGGTTGGTGCATTTTTTTTTTGCCGCCACTTTTTTGAGGGTGCGCTTTGTAGCTGTCGGGGCCCCCCCCAAGACACATTCCTGGGTGCGCCACTGCTGTCTTAACATTATTTTATGGAGCAGAGAGATAAAAAAGAATGTAAAATTTAACATATATGAAACAATGATGAAAAGCACGCTGCTGTATGGAATAAGGACTTGTCGCGTAACAGAAAAATACAAAGCAAAAATGGAAAGTGTCGAAATGGATGCAATAAGAAGATCAGTGAGAATATCTAGAACAGATCATATAAGAAATGAGATCATAAAAGAAAGAATGGGAATCGAGGGAAGCATAAAGGATGACATCACTAATAGACAACTGATATGGTAAGGCCATGTACAACGGATGAACGACGAAAGATTACCAAAGCAGGTCCTAGACTGGCAACCAATAGGGCACAGAAAAAGAGGGCGTCCTAAACTGGAATGGCAAAGATCAATGAGTCAAAAAAACCTGACGGAAGATGATTGTCAGGATCGAAGGAGGTGGAGAATAGGCGTCGAAAAACATAGAAAAACGTTCTAAACCGACATTGTAGTAGTAAAATATAAATTTAATACCTAATATTGATGAATTAAAAATTATAGCACGCCAGTAGACAGAGAAAGGGAGCGCTAATTGAAGGCATCTCTTTTGTGCATTATTCTATTCTGGCCGGACAATACATTATTGCTCACTGTCAAAGAGAAGGAACAAAGAAAAAAGATTTAAATGAGGAAATGTTAAAACCGTATTTTGTACGTTTATCTCCTGCACTAGCCAAAATTTTTCTCCAAAATTTGCCTACGGAAAGCTAAAGAACCCAATTCAATTCACCTGTAAACGCACAGACACACATTCCCCACTATTTGGACACCGAATACTATGGTTCGGTACCGCCGGGTACTACCAACAACTATAGTTAGCTAGTTAGTTTGTTTCTTTGGCTGGCCGGTACCGAATTCTTTCTGCGTACGCGCCACAGGTCGTTCCACGCGGTAGTACCCGTTGTTCTGTGTGTCATGACTAAAATGGTTACGTGAATTGGTTACGGTTGTTCTATTTTAGTTCAGTTTTTTTTGTCTATTCGTGTTGTCGTGTTTTTTGGAACCTTTTGGTGCGTGGTACTTGGATTAAAAAAAGTAATCTACAAAAATGTGCTAGTTTTGTGTTGTGTGACGTTCGGTAAAAAAAAAGATTGGATCTCATAGATAATAGCAGCAGGAATTTTAATTGGTTTATTTTAGAGAGGAGAAGGATCTGTCTTCCTGAATATTAAATAAAAGGTAAGCTATTATTATTATACCCAACACAGAAAGGCGATTTTTAATTTGAACATGACCAATAGCAGCCAAAGCAAAAAGAGTGGACGGACATCTGGAAAGGGACAAGTGGAACCTACCACCTATATGATTTCTATTTTAACATAAATTTGCACCAATTATATCTATTATTTTAAATAAAATTAATTATTACATAAAAAAATTGTAAATAGACCAAAACTCCCGGAAGCGTATTTTGTTTTAGTGAGAAAGCTGAAAAGAAAAAAGCAAATCATGAAATATTTTTTCTCCATATTTTAAACAAAATGAAGTGCCAATCCTGAGAGTCCCTCTTTGGTGTTTCTTTTATCTTCGTGACACAAAAATTGTAGAATGTTGTTTGGGTTGCAAGAATGGCGACCAACGGGTGGTAGGGTCCGTGCAAATAAAACTGGAAACTCCACCAAAGCAATGCATCAGCTGATTTCCCTTTAACTATGAAAGCATGTAAGCTAGTTTTTTATTTTTTGTAGTTTATATTCTGAAAAATATGCCCTACCTACGATTTTGCACCAATATTTTCCCCACTACTTTTTATACCTTAGGGCATCATCTAAGAACCTAAAAGGCACATCGGTGGGAAGGTAATTTAAAGCTCTACAAAAACTACTGTACCATTTTCTCCTAAAACTACAGCTTTCGCTAAAAAATCGGATAACTATAAAGAATATCATTCTATAAAAAAATATCAAGTTTATGCAAAAAATTAAAAGTAAATTTGCTTTAGTCAAAAAACCCATATAAATACTCTGCCAATATATGGGCCCCTAAGCTCACACTAGGTACTATAGTTATAGTGTACGTGTGAGCTAATATAACTAAAAACTAAAATATATTTTATTCAACTCCGGACTGAATTACCTTTAGTTTGATACCACACAAGCCATGATTTGACTTAAACTCAAATTTTTTAAATCTACCCCCACCCTTAAAAAAAACAAAAACTAAAATGTATTTTGTTAAACTCCGGACTCAATTACCTTTCGTTTGATATCACACACGCCATATTTTCACTTAAACTCTAATTTTTAAAATATACCCCCACCCTTTTCTTTAAATAGATTAAAATGTATTTTGTTGAACTCCAGACTCAATTACCTTTCGTTTGATGTCACACACGCCATATTTTCCCATAAACTCTAATTTTGAAATCTACCCCCACCCTTTTATTTGGTTTGTGCTCGGTGGATTTTGTTCATTTTTAAATGGGACCATCTCGGCCCAAAACCCAGCCTAGGTACCAAATTTCATTAAAATTGGCCAAGCGGTTTTTGAGTTATGCGCGTTGGTCGTTACAGACAGACATACAGACAGACAGACAGACATACAGACAGACAGACAGACGGCGCAACAAAAAAGTTTCAAAATCATCTGAAACGCAAAGATATATAAAAATTTTTGAAATCGGAGCAACTTTTTTTTTCTCGAATAAATTAGGATCACCATAGCTCACACTACTATAGTATAGTATATGTGTGAGCTAAAAACTGTAATAAAATTTAAAGTGTAAGACCCATTGTTAAACGGTGCAGGTAATACTTGTCGCTATCTTCTGTTAAGCCTTACAAGAAGGGATTAGTCATGTAGGACCAGATTAGGTTCGTTTAATACTATTATTAAAGATATTAAAATACGTAGTCGTGCTTAAAATACTCATATGTTTACCAAAATTTTAAATAAATTTTCAATTTTTTATTATTATTACAGTAGTGCCTGCCAATTATGGTACTTCTTAGGTAGCAATTTTCAATGGAGGCACTATATTACATAAAATTCAGTTTGGGATTTTAATTCTTTATTATAATTGATACAATAGACCCCTAAACCATAAATGCAGGTTTCAGTTTTTTTTTATTTCCCCTATAATAGTTCACAGTAAACCGGTCCAGTTTTAAAGTGATGAGTGACATGCTGAATTTTTGTAAATACCAACAGAATGCGCCGCTGCTAGATGTCAATTAAGTGGCTTGTAACATGTAACTTTTTGCTTAAATATGAAGATTTAAATAAGAAAAAATATTTGTCCCAATAATGAGATGAAAAAACTAAGAGTAAACAATTAGTAATTAGCAATATTTTTTCTATGAATTAAAAAATGTGTAAATGGCAATATTGGCGCCGTACCTAGGTCCAAATTTAGTGTAGGCACAAAAAACAATCTGCCGGTTTTTACCCCACGAAAATAAATAGAAAAAGTAAGTTTTAATATTAAAAAGCTACTGGAAAACTGAAAAAATTGCGTACCTAGTATACAAAAATTAAAAACATATATTTTTGGAAAAAATCAAAATCGTGCCACAGAAATTAAAAAAAAAACAAAAAAAAACAAATAAAAATTTTGATTTCTCGAGAAAAATGACGTCGAGAAAATTATTAAAAAGTTGCGCCACACGTAATCTTAGAGAAATTAGGTACTTTTCGAAAACATATACCACTGCAGAAATTTTTTTTTAGATATGTACACCTTCCGAAAATTTCAAAAAAATGAAACAATTAAATTCAAACGAAAATTTTAGAAAAATAAACTTAAAAAAGGCGCCGCAACCAGAAATTGTCGGCAAAAATAGAAACAAATGCAAAAGTTTTGGTTACTTTCAAAAGTATAAATAAGCGCAGCAGATGGTCACTTTGCCCCTGATAAATTATGCTCATGTCGTTTGGGGCGATTGGCGCCCTAGGCAAGTGCCTACGCTGCCTACGCCTGGCTACGGCACTGGACAACATTGTCCGTAAAATTGCATGCTTGATTAAGTCAGTCCGACACTCAAATGACATCTGCGCCTTCGCATTCTATAAGGATTCACTTTCAAGAATTTTCGCAAAAGAATAAGTTGAACGTCCCAACAAAATGACACCATTTACAAGAATTTGTAGCCCTTCCACTGCGACCACTAGTGGGTTTATTCTGACTCACTTTTGAATGGTTTTTCACCACTGTGTTGTTAATGTCTTTTTCTTGGATACTAACAACTCCTTATCCAACGCCTGATGGCATTTTGGATCCGTCGGTATACCAGAAGCTATCGTTATTTGAAAAAATGATCCTGTTCTTTAACCAGTCCTCCCACTCCGGGAGGATAATGTTCTACAGCTTTCTGCTGTACACCATGTTGGGCATGACGTCGGATATCATTCCCAGACTTGCGTCAAACTCTTGTTCCCTAATTAGGGCTGTTGATATCACTTTGTTTGCCCTGCCATCCTGGTGGTTGGCTCTTATTCTGTATGTTGCTCTTCGTGCCTTCGCCTCTCAGAAAATATGAAGCGGGGGTAAGTTTAGGGCACACAGTTCAATGGCTACGAGTTCGCCCTGAAATATGGTAGTCGAACTTTCCCAAAAACATCTAGTTAGGGACACTCTGTACAGTTTCTTACTAATTAGTGCATAGAGCAACAAGTGTTTTTAAAGGTATTACCGAGGGGATTACGTTGACACATGACCCACTGCCATCTTTTATCCCATTACCCATGCATATCCTCTATTATCTGATAAACGCGCATACTTCCGAGAATATAAGTCCAATTTCTTTACCTTAATGAACGTTAAAAAAGTAGTGAATCTTTAATGAAATTCAACTAAGTAACTGTAAAAGGCTTGATGAGAAAAAAAGCGAATAAGAACAGAGAAGAAAACAGTGAACCAACGACACTTTAATTGCGCCAATTTTGGTAAAGAAATACTCGGAAATAAAATAATTAGTTTTTTTTTATATTTTTTGGTCCACGAATTTGGAGCAAATTTTGGCTTTTACAAATAAACTGGCTAGCGTTAAAATTTGATAGCTTTAGCTTAATGTATAAATCGCACTGGGGCGCAACTAGTTAGCCAATTCTGTGTAAAAGGCTTGTGCCCAATCTATAACAAGTTGTAACAAAACGGGATTTAAATATAAATGGTATTTTTGCCATTTATAAGTTTTTAATTAAATATTGTTTTCGACACCAACAAGCATTAATAACATGCAAGACTAGGTTAAGAACAAGTAAAATGTATGGCAACCAGCGACTTGTTTTTAGACATGATTTTCAGGATCGCTGTATATTAATAAAATTATATTCGGCTAATCTGTCCTTTGAGCCAGTAACATCAAAATAATTTGTAACTGGGAAACAAATTTCCAAACTATTTTTAATTTTAAAAACCACACTGTGTAATTTTGCTCTGTAACGGCTTTTTAAGTCAACGCATCTCTAGTTTGTCCGGGTGTCTTTTCTCTTTGTCTAGAGCATTTAACGCACATTCTATGTCTTTCTCGCCAAAGTGGTATAGCATTAGAGTTTAAATGAATCAACGGCAAGCTATGAGTGCCTAAAAGCTAGGATTATTTTCGCTGAGACAAGAAAATCATTTGAGAGCATTCTTTAGTTGGTTTTTGCATACTTCACTTCGTTTGATTTAAGGGTTTTTTTTTCAACTGGGAAAATGTTAAGTCTGTCAATTATTTTAATTTTGTATAAAAATTATTTTATTTATAACTATTTTGATCTTTACTTTGAGTTTATTTTAAAGCTTCTGATTATTACTGTTTTCAGTGTTTTGAAAAATTGCTCCTATCTTTTTCTGGTTTTCTAACATCAAATACAAACCTTTCGATGACCTAAAATCGGCATTTTTAATCAATATATCAATAAATCAAGCATTCTTTTTGATTTACCTTAACTTGTAGTCAGTTTGTCCTACCTTGTGTCAGGCAAGCCACGCTGAGGAAGGAAATGCCTTTTTCCGAAACACCGGTGTCCGTGGTTGACTATACCCCTATAAAGTTGCCTTTTATACTTTGTTAATTGATTTCACTAGCTAAATTAAAGCCATTTAATTTGGGAAGGACTAATCTTAAGCTGGGAGTGTTTAGGGTCGTTTCATATGAAATCAACCAGGGGTTTGACCTAAGGTCACTCATCGTCAAGCAAGCTTTACAGATAGCGAAGCATAACTCTAGTTTTCAATTTTTTGGGTATAATTTTTGACATGTTTTCCTCGGTTTCGCATTGGTGGCTCGTTGTTATTTTAAAAATGTTGTTTTAACACAATCAAATGATCTATTTAATAATGATACAGTTTCAGGATAGTTTGCAGCATAACTTTTTAATTCTAATTACATAAATATATATAGTTTAGGTACCTTCATACTGTGTAAAACAACATCTTCAAAATAAAACAGAACCGACAATGCGAAACCGAGGAAAACATGTCAAAAATAATAACCATAAAATAGAAAGCCTGACGTTAGCTTCGCTTCCTATAAGGCGCCTTTACGATGAGTGTCCTTAGTTTGACCGACACCTTCTCCGATTTTGACAATTGTTGGTACACCTATTTTATTTATAGAATAGATGAAAAATCTAAATTTTTAAAATTTTTGCTCCAGTAGTTTTTTGTTATTAATTTTTAAAAATTATAAAATTACGAAATTTTGCTCTTACATAAGTATAGAAAAATAAGGATATATCTAAAACTACTTATCAGAAATGCATGAGCGATACCTTGTTTAAAAGGCGTTACAAATGCCTTTTAAATGGTTATAAGTTTCAAAGAATTCAACATGTTTTAAAGTCTTCATGTACTTTAGTCTACACCCATCACAAATCTTCATTTCTTTTTTTATGTTTACCCGATTGCACATGGCTCCAGTAACATTTCTTAGTTTTCCTGAATGTTTTCCAGTTTTTAATGGATCACTTAGTTGAAAACTTGTACCATTCTTTTACCTGGTTTTTAGATATTGTTTTGCCGTACCGCCTAAAACACTATTTTGTTAAAAAAGGATTTTTAAAGTTTTAAACACGTAATTACACACCAAAATAGATACACCGACGTCTACTTGTTGAGCTTAAATAAATTCAAAATAAGATATCCCCTGTGCTTCTTTTTATGCAGGATTTTTCCTGCATAAACGTGCATATTTCTAAGACTAGACCAATCAGAAAAAATGAGGTGAGGTCTAGCTAAAACATGAACATGCAGGTTTTTGTATATATTTTAAAAAGTAATTCACAGGAACGAAATAAGTTTTACATAAACCAAGAGAAACCAAATAGCTCTAATAAAAAGTAAAATTTTGAAAACAAAATCATGTGTCATAAAATTTTTATATATTTTTTTTACCTAAAGTAATAATTTCTCCATTTTGAAACTTGTTTAGTATCTCACTAAAATATTGACAAAAAAAATATATTTTTTTTAAAGGAAATGGTGTTTTTTTTTTTTAATTTTAGTATTTTTTTAATTTTATGTTTAAAATGTGTCATATGAAACGTTATTTAAAAGGATTTTAAAATAGCTTTTCAACAAGGTATCACTCATAGATTTCTGTAAAGAAGTTTTACAAATATTCCTCTTTTCCTATATCCATGTAAGAGCAAAACTTGGTTATTTTTAAATTGTCAAAAATAAAAAAAACTACGGGGCTAAAAAATTTTAAAATTCAAATTTTTCAACTACCTTATAAATAAAATAAGTGTACCAAAAATTATTAAAATCGGGAAGATGAAATTCTAAAGTCACTATTCTATTGGTTGATTTTATTTAAAATGCCCCTTTAGCTTTACCCCTTGGTCCTTTCCCCAATGGCTCCTATAAAATCGTAAGGTCTTGTGGAACATTAAATCACCTTGTAAATTTTCTTTGAACAATTTGCGTTGGCGTTCCAGTTTAACAAAGCATAATATTTTTGCCATCAATAATTCAATTCCACCTTGGCAGTATGCGTGCGATTGCCTTAATAGCATTACTATTTTTATTTTGCGTTTTTTCTTCTTGTCCTTTTGTATTTATTGGCTTCGAATCTATTCCTAGACAAGATTTATTTATTCTTTGAACTGTATAGAGAACAGAGAATGCGGATATGGGTCAGAGATTTAATACATTTAGACTATAATAAGTTGTGTTTTAATGTTTCTTGATTGGCACACGTCATCGGTCGATTGAAACACCAACTTGATTGATCTTCTTTTCAGGTTTCTCTTCTCTTTGATTAATTGGATTGTATAGTACTTGATTTAAGATTAATTGCATTTTAATTTCGTGTTAAGTGTTTAATAGTACGTATCTTTACATATCGCATAGAAGACTTTAAGCCAACTCATAACGCATTAAGCTACACGTATCCTTATCCGTAAATGTGATGCCATCAAAAATTAACTGTGGAGGTATTACGTGTTTTTTTTAATTAGATCTTGGACCCCCGCCCAGTGGGTGTTCAGCTTTTGAGCTGCCCGCGGAAAAATACAAGAGAAACAAAATCTTTCTATACTTGCTTAACCACGAAAAAAAAATTTGTTTTCTTTATTGACGGGTACTAAACTTTATGTTTACATACCTGCACAGTCAATTTTAGGTCAATATAGGTGTGACTTGATGCGTTATGAGTTGGCTTACAGTCTTCTATGTGATATGTAAAGATACGTACTATTAAACCTATTGGTAGCTGGGTCCAGGATGCACTAACAAACTCTTATGCCATATTCCATTGAGAAAATGAGTGCAGCACTGGTGGTGCCCTGACACTGAAACGGTGCTGTCAAAAATTTGCACCGAGTGCAATTTCAATGGAAGACGCGGAAAATGAAAAATCGCACTCGTGTGGTATAAGGTCACTAAATCATGAAGTTCCTAACATCGTGATATAGTGACCTTAGTGTGGTATGCTATTATGAGCTGTAGAACTTCTTTTTTATTCTTGCTTTAAGCAACGTTAATATAACATTTTCTTGGAAATAATTTTTTATAGTATATCCATTATGAATAGGGCAAATTGATTATGCAAAAATCTCATTTTTCAAAAAATTGTCACACAACCTGTAGTTTTATCAGGCCAACGACGATATCCATTTTTATTTGTTTCAAAGTTACACGCCGATAAATATTATCCTAAGATAAATAAAATTCGTCAAATAAATAAATAATGATTTTATTAAAAAAATTTTAATAAGAATATTTTAAAAATGCCCACCTCCTTGTTGAATGCAGGCTTGTGCTCGTATACCAACAGATAGAGTAGTTATCTATATTTCGCGCTTGTTTTTCAAAAAACCCTAACTAGAAGTGTACTTTATGCTCCCAAAATTTGAACATAAGTATTCGAAACACCTTGTATACATATATAATATTTCACAAGTTTCTTTCAACTAAACCTAACTTTCCTGCCTTGCGGAATTTGGTCAAAAACATGTTGTTCAAAATCCATTTGTTCGAAAGTAATATTATTACTTCAATAACATTTTCTTGAAAAGGAAAATTATTTAAAAACCTTTCCTTCAAACAAAAAATGGTTTGAAAACATTTTATTAAAATTTTTTTGTTCAAAAACATTGAAAGTCATTTTTTGTTCAAAAAAGTTTTTGAAGAAAATATTTTTGAAAAAATTTCCATTCAACAAGAACATAACCTAACCTAACAGCTAAACGTAAGGGTGTTTTAACATACCATAAAAATGGCAAGACATGTACCTCAGCGCTAATGGGGTTTCATCCCCCTTGTTCTTTTTTTGGACAAAATTGAGGCTACTTGAATTTATTTATGAGAAATTCTGCAGTGCTCATCTCGAGCCGAATGTGTTTCTTGAACTAAAAAATACATTTATTTTTACTTATAATCATAGCTGCCAGAAAACCCCAACTGTCGGAAAATTAGCCCCAGGGCCCCAGTCAACCAAATCCATACAAATCTACTTACCTGTTTGTTGTTAAATCGGTAAACCACATTTTCAATAAAGTTTTTTACTTTTGGGGTTTCCGTTCTCATTGTTTTTATTGCACAGAACTGTCATCTTCATCGCTGCTACTACTTAGCAGCGAAGAAAATAATAAAAAATCGCTAACAACTTTATTGTCACTCATTTTTACGTCCCACGACAATAATAAGCGTTTAAAATTAATGGCGGCAAAAAGTTTTCGGTGCGGCACGAGCCCTCAGAGCCGGTGTCAAAAAAGCCGCACTCAGTGCAAAACTGAATTCATAAGTTCCTCAATGGAATACGAAAACTGAAAAAGTGCATGTCAATGGAATGCAAACACCGAGCCAGTTGTGCACTAGTGCTGCACTCATTTCCCCAATGGAATACGGCATTAGGAAACAGGAACAGGTTGCAGTCAGAGCAGTGGCGGCGCGTGGTGTAAAACGTTGGGGGTGCACACCCAAAAAAAAATTGCGGTGCAGATGAAATTTTCTTTGGACTGTTACGCTCAACTTTTTGGGCTATCGAGCGGGCCGTTATATATAAAAACGAGATATTTAATTAGATATTAATTATCTATTATTATTGTTTTTATAAATAAATAATACATTTTTTATACCTGACAATGAAGGCGCCTGTCATCAATAACCAATTTATTGAAATTTGGAATTTCTTGAATCATTTTTTTGTCAATAGATAACATTACGAGGGCAGTTAATCTATTCTCAACCATTGTGCTAAAAAACAAAATTTAGTTGTTTTTAAATATTTAACGCTAATGCTATCAGAATTGGAAACTTCCGCCATTCTCGTCTACTACAAAATTGTCGAAATCAAAACAATACGGCCCGACTGATAACGCAAAATTGTCTCACCGAATATCGCGGTTCGGTGCGCTAGGTCAATATGTTATATCGCTACTTTAATTAACATACCGGGTATTATTAATTCCTAGTTTGCCCAACAAACAATTAAAGTTGTAACGACGAAACCCCAACTAGAAAGAATTTCTTAAAAGTAACCGCAACGTTACAGCACACATACAGCGACGTTATAATTCCCTAAGTGGGGAACCAATTTCTGGTTATAACTACTTGGCCAAGTGTTTAAAGTCACTGTAGTAACAACTACACTACTACGTCGTAGCCAGGTATCTACTACGTCGTAGAGGCTGTTTTTTTCCGTAATGGCATAAAAGTTGCGATGTAGTTGCAAATAATATAATCGTTTCTTTTTGGTAGAATTGTTACACAATATGGTGGACACAACAGTAAACAGACGCGCTTAGTTTTTTTGTTTGGTTATGGTTATAATATGAACTATGTTATCCAAAAGTGTGAGAATTTACGAGCAGAGGATCAAAATTCGAGTGCGACGCAAAGTTTTTTGTATAACATGCATTATATATATTGCAAAAAACCGGTGCGCCCGTAAAATTGAGCCGTTTTCTGGTAGCTGATGGAATTTTTGTGTTGTGATTTTGGAGGTTATGTTTTCATAATCGACAGTTAACTCCAACAAATGGTGATTAAGAAGAGCATTTTTGGTAAGCTTCAACTAATTTGTTTATAAAATAGTATGGCTCTTTAATATGAGCTCATAAAACGACAACAAAAATATTAAATTTTCTTTCTTACATAAAAACATGGCGTCCCAAACTATATTCCCTGAGAGTCGAAAAGGTTACTTGAAAGTAGTTGCGGCTTTAAAGTTGATCCAAAAAGTTATTTTGTCTAAATTGTTACATCAGATGTTACTATGATGACACAAACTTTTGTGGTAAAAATTAAAGTTATAATGTAGTTGTCGGATACACTTGTTTGGGACTCCAATGAAGCTTAACTTTCTAGTGGTAATAAAGTAGGATATAAAAGTCAGGGCGACTACGATATAACGACTAAAAAGAAAGTAAAACTTTAGCAACGTCCTATTGTGGTAGAGAAGACTATCAGAATCGACTATCAAGAAACAATCCTATGAAGTAGTTTAGAGGGTCGTTTTTACGAAACATCTACTATTTCCTGATACTAAATAGTAGTTAGAACTAAAAAGTAACAAATTTTGGTTGGGATCACCACATTTCTACTATAAGAAAGTAGCAAAGCCTTTAGAACATGTAGCCGCTACTATAAATGTTAGTTGGGTGTATTCAAGTCTTTGGTGAATTTCTTTTGGGGTTTATTTCTTTACTAATTAAAGAATAATTATCAAATTTTCATATTTTTTTATAATAAAATAATATGCATGTGTAGGTAAAAGTATAACCAATCAGCACATTTTATCTTAAGGACCGCAAAAAGTTAAGTTAACAACCCCTCCAAGTTTCATCGGCTTAATAAATCAGTTACGATATTTCAAAAATTGTCGAAATTGCCACTCACTCACTTACTCACTCATATATAGATCATCAAAATTCTACTGTATTTCCAGACATGCTACAAAGTTGAAATTTGGCAGTATTATGACCAAACCCTTGGAAATAATAAAAAAAAAGTAACATTGCCCATTTCCAGAAGCGCTAGAGAGCTGAGCTTTCGAAGACTAATAGGAACTATGATAATACTATAGGACAAAATTTTAAAACACCAAAATTTTAATTTACTACCCTCCCCCAATCTATGTAAAAGTAACATAATCCACTTCCCGGAATCCTAGAGAGCTAAGCTTCGAAAGGCTAATAGGAACTATGATTAAACTAAAGGAAAAAATTAAGAAACCTTAAAATTTTAGGCATTAGTAAACTTTTGAATAATATTCCGCATATTTTACTACTTTAAAACTTAAATATTATCCAAATCCTTTAAAAAAGGAGTGAAATCGCACCAAAAACATTTCATGTAAAAAAAAATTCCAAATTAGTAAGAACTTTTCAATTTGAAATTTATATTAGAGAGCTTGACTTTACTTTTATCTCAATTCTTTTGATGGAATACCATTTTCGCGTACTTGCGTTATAATTGCAATTTTTATTTGTATCTTTCCCCGATTTGTTTGGACTTTTCCCAAATCCATATTTGGTTTGAATAAAAAAATTGATTTACTTTTTTCCTTTGAAACAGATGTGCCTAGTGAATGTACCTCGATATACCTATATATTTACGAGGACTAACAAGTAATTAAATTTATCTTTAAGATAGTCCATAGTTAAGATTACATCCAGTTATAAAAGGTGTGTAAGTAATTAATGGGCAGCTTGGTTGGCTACCGATTTTTTTAGAAAGGGGTAAAAGAATATTATAGAAAGGACAAAATATAGTTATGGTCATTAATTTTACGACTTGATTTAAAGCTAAAAGAGTAAACAAGAATAGCAGAATATCTACTTAGTTTAAAAATAAGAAAAGTATTTTAAAAAATTTCCTTGTTTTAATATAAAATGATATGATGGCTGAGAAAGGAAACAAAATAAATAGAATTTCCAAGAACTTTTAAGCAGTGGCGGCTGCTACAGGGGGGCACTACCAAAACTAAACAACAATCAGTATTTTTAATTCATTTATTTAAAAAAGTTAAATCTTCCCTTGCGACATGATTGTCTAGTTCTTTTTATTATCTGTGGTTAACATCAAGCGATTAATCGGGTGACTTTTTTGGGGTGGATGTACTCGAGCGAATGTGTGTCGAAGTCGACCATCATCATCGTACGTAAACGTCCATTGCACTTCTACGGATTGTCGGTTTTATCCTTAGTGAAGACTTTGTTTGTAATTAACTGCGCAAATTTAAATATGTTAACATATGAACTTCGATTACAAATAAAATCTTTAGGGCCACATAGACCGGATCTAAAAATCCTAAAAATTAACCAAAATTTTAGTGCTAAAAAAGTAATAAAAAATTATACGATGCTGAAAACTGGTTGTGCGGTTGTGAAAAACGAAATAGTTTTTTTGCTTTATATGTATTATTATGAAAAATCAACAAAGTGATCCTGCGTGGGTGGAAAAAGGAATGTGTGATGTCTAGCACTTTAGTGAAACGTTAAAGACACATACTAAATGCTACTTATTTAAATAACCACATAGAATTTTTTATGCTAGGCAAGACTGATAGTAGGTGCCAACTAATAGTGCCTATAGGCAAAACATTACCGAACATAACAAAAATTTGGCAAAAAATAGACATATACTAAGTAGGTTAATAGACTGTTTAAAATTCTGTGGGATTTTTGAGGTTGCACTATACGGGGCCATGATGAGTCTGAAACTGGTGTTGATCCAATTCAATTTTTGTTTGTTTAAGTAAGCTTTTTTTATCTTCTTTTCCATGCAATATAAATTTCTGCCCCCCCCAATTTATAACATCACCAGCCGCCATTGCTTATAAGACATGTAATCTTGATTTCAACAAATTCATATGTTAGAGTGGTAAAAAGTAGTAGTGCAAAATGGCGGCCAACGTTCTGACCTTCTTATTTGGAGCTGGAGATTCAATTTTCAATTCAATTCAGTAAGCTTTATTGTCTAAAAAAATCTTAATTTCTATTGACACAGCAATTTGTATTTATACATACACTAGATAGTCGTTAATTCCAATGTATTATTATTATTTTAAACACATTATTATTGGCGCTGTTTCACATGTTTTCCTTTTTTTGCAATATTAAGAGCCAATTGGAGTTCTAAAACACGTTAGTCACCAAAAACATAACAATCTTCATTTAAACTAAAAATATTCAAAATGTTAAAGTTTATAATTTAGTTCGAAAATATACTAAATAAAATTTAATACTACTATCACTTCTAACGTCACAATTAAAAATAATAATAATAATAATAATTCAGACAGTCTTTAATTTTAAATCCTACCAGAATATAAAGATTGGGTACACCATGCGTTTGACATTACCATTGAAAAAGCTAAAATTTCGACTGAAATAGAAGGGCACTGGTAGACAACCCGTTAGGCATCCTAACCAAACTTATATGACCTACTCTGATGTCATCGCGGCCTTGTCAAAATGGCGAAGACTGTCAGTTGTTGATATGTTTATTGAGTTTTGTTCAAAAAGATAGAAATTCTCGCACTTTCTCTACTTTAATAGAAAAAGTGATGTTTTAAAATCCTGAAAAGTTTTTGACAAATTTTAACCCAAATTTAAATTTAAAAAAAAACTGGCAAAAACACAAATAAACTAAAAAGCGGTTGACAATCACTCAACATTTCTAAACCACAGAACGAAATGTCATACTAAACTCCATTTGCCATTTTAACTTTCGTCAAATCCGATTCGTTTATGTGTAATAATCCGTAATTTCCATGATATTAAATTATTGATAGATATGTAAACAGCAGCGCTTGTGCATCTGAAAATGTTATACAGTGAAACCTCCTATAAGCGGACACTCACGGTTTCGTCGATTTTGTCCGCTTATTGGAGGTGTCCGCTTATGAGAGAGAACTGCGAAATTTTAATATATATTTATTAACAATTTCCGCTGCTTGAGTTTTTCCGATATTAAATTTTTCAGCGATCTTTCGTGCTGATAGATGTTCCTTCTCCGAAACGTTAACAACTTAAATAAAACACACCGGTCCCGCCGAAAAAAATATGTTGTAAATACGACAGAAGTGTTTAGTCTCCGCATTAAAACAGAAAGAGGTAATTCCTGGGCTGCAGAATGCATAGTTGCCAACATACTACATATTATGCCCATGTCGTGCAGCGCTCCGTCCCATTGTCAGAGGTTCGCGTCCGGTTAAGGGAGGTTTCAGAATTTTTTGACCAACAAAAATTGTCCGCATCCGATTATTAGAGTGTCCGGTTATAGGAGTGAATTTTAGATGTAAAAAAATACGCAAAAGCTTGGTTGCAACAAATTTGTCCGCCTAAAGGGAGGGTCCGCTTAATAGAGATGTCCGCAAGGAGAGGGTTCTGTATACATATTTAATTTTTTCGATATATTCTTGGATAGAAATTGCCCGCTTACCAGGTGGTAGACTGCTGTTCTTCAAATGCTTGTTAGAAAAAAACCAGCAACACACTGCTCCAGGGAAATACGAGCGATAGTAACGCCGCTTGCCGGCTTCAGCGACTTGTCGAAAAACTGCTTCTGAAGAAGAACATCTTTTTTCGGTTGGTTTTATCACGGATCACCTAACAGGTGATCCGTGGTTTTATGCCGTCCAGATGTCTGGATACTGCTTTGGTCAAGCGATTTTTAAGTTATATAACAGTTTTTGGAAAAGTCTGCATTTTGTGTCGGGGTCTATATTTTATTTTTCTAATTATTTACTTATATTTCGTGTTGTTTTTAGTATTTTTTTATTTTAATGAGGTAACTTAATACCTGCTGTTTTATTTATGTTAAATTTAATGATAAATTTAAAATGACTTAAATATTAAAATGAGATATAAGTGCATGGGTGTGCTGTAAAATTTGAGAAAAGGGAACAATTTTTTTAAAACTTGCTTGTTTGCATTTTTCCATTGTTTTTAGTTTTCTGCAATTTTAAATTTTTTGCTTTAGCATACCGTTATTTATGATAGCTATTTATCTTAATCAAAATGCTGCGTAGACCGCGAGGAGCCAGCGGTTGTCGAAAAGCGACGCTGCTTTCGGATGAAATCAAGATCGATATTAATAAATTCTTATTTGTTTTCTACGTGTATATGGTTGTCGTTTCTTATACGCTATCTGAGGGCACGGCAGTGCCTCGCCAAGTTCGCGCGCCGTAACCATCTTTTCTTGAAACATTTCAGCCGATATTTGACCTACCTAAAACTCTACTTTAGAATGAGCTACGAATCTCAAACTTTGCACACTCGTAGACCTCCAAAACGTCGAAATTGCCACTCACTCACTCACTCATGTATAGATCATCAATATTCTACTGTACTTCCAGACATGCTACAAAGCTGAAAATTGGCAGACTGATAGAAATTATGACCAAACGCCTGGAAAAAATCAAAAAACCCCAAAATTTTAATTTACTCCACTCCCCTATACATTTAAAGTTATGTAAAAGTAGCATCGCCCACTTCCAGAAATGCTAGTCTAAGACTGAAAGACAATATGATAAAACTATATGAAAAAATTTAAAAACACCAACATTTTGATTTACTTCCCTCTCCTATAAATGTAAATGTATATAAAACTAACATTGCCCACTTCCAGAAACGCTAGAGAGCTGAGCATTGGAATGCTGATAGAAATTATGATAAAACCATGAGAAAAAATGTAAAAAGTCCAATATTTTCATTTACTCTTCTCCCCTATAAATGTAAAGTTATGTAAAAGTAACATTACCCACTTCCAGAAACGCTAGAGAGCTGAGCATTGGAAGACTGATAGGAACTATGATAAAACTATAGAGGACAAAATTTAAAAACACGACAATTTTAATTTATTTCCCTCCCCTATACATGTAAAGTTATGTAAAAGTAACATTGTGCATTTTCAGAAACGCTAGAGAGCTGAGCTTTGGAAGGCTGATAGAAACTACGATAAAACTATGAAAAAAAATTCAAAAACCTCAAAAATTTAAGTAAGGCATTGCAAAAGTTTTGAACAATATATATTTTACTACTTTAAAAATTAAGTATTATCCAATTCCTTTAAAAAAGAAGTGAAATCATAACAAAAACATTTCATGTAAAAAAAAGACAAGTACGCGAAAATGGCATTCCGTAAAAAGAATTGAGATAAAAGTAAAGCCAAGTTCTCCAATACAAATTTCAAAATGAAAGGTTTTTACTAGTTTGGAAATATTTTTCTAAACTTGGCTATTACGGCTGTAAATGACTCTTAGGCACAGTGCTAAATTGAACATAAAAAAGTTTGGCTGTAATAGCAAAGTTTAAAAAAACATTTCCAAACTAGTAAGAACCTTTCATTTTGAAATTTGTATTGGAGAACTTGGCCTTACTTTTATCTCAATTCTTTTTACGGAATGCCATTTTCGCGTACTTGGCTTTTTTTTACATGAAATGTATTTGTTATGATTCTATTTTATACAAATAAGTATATAACATAAGATGCCGTTTTGCAAGTACATAGGTACGCGCAAAATATATTGCGTCTGATACAGTCTTAAAACTCCTACGATACTGGCACTAATTACGTCAAGTTTTAATAGTGAACTATTAAAAAGTTATTTTTATTATGACTGATTTCTTAAGGGAAGCTATGCTTCTCTTGATTACATCGACAGCATGCCCCTGGTAGAGTATAGATACATTAAAAGGAATAAAAACAAAAATAAAATACTTTTCGCATCCCTATAAATACATGCAGAGTGAATTATTAAGAACACTAGTTGTAGAGAGCTTGAGGAACCCTTTACTTGGACCAGGATGTTTTTATAGATGTTTTACAATTCCGAAACCTTTTAAAGAATTGTTACAAGAAAAAGATTTAAAGCTTTTTGCCATTCGGTTTGGTTTTATATGAATTTTGGTCTCTGATGCGGATAATTGGTGGCTTTTTTTTCATTTACTTTTATGTGCACAAGCTTTCCAAGAAATAGGTATTTTAAAGGACTTTTACAGCAAGCTACCGCCAATATACCGAGCATAATTTTATTGCTCCAATAAAGCAAAGGTATATTTTTAAAAGCAATTTACCATTTTACCTACGGTTGCGGGTGGTTTAAAGTAGCTTAGAGACATTGAACCGATTTCACACCTCTCGATGTGGTTTGTCAAATTAGAGCATCAAAATATATCACCTGTCAACTCAAACAATGAAAGGGACCGTTTATGGTTTGAGCGAAGAAAATTTGTGGTTTGTTACCATATCACATTAAATAGCAAAAACTACAGGGAAGAAACAAAGTTGCTGAGTCTTTTTGTCAGATTTTCTTTTCCTTAGTGCAGGGCTATCAAAATGGACGGGCCACGATCCTCCACTTTGTTGACGTCACATCCGGGGCTGATTTTTTTTTGATGGTCACGTTACGACACAGCTGATTGTCTTTAAAATTTTGAAGTTGGAATGACGGTTCATGGATATTTGATTTTTTGTTAAATAAAGCCGTTTTTGAGATTGTTTTTACTTTATTCTGGCAGAACAATTTTTTTTAAATGTATAGTAAGCCCTAATTTTTCATAGCCGCTTCATTAGCTCACACAAAAATTAAGTTTAAAGCAGAAGCGAATGTGACAATCACATATGACTAAGTCAAATACATGTCAAATATAACAGTTGGCATGTGGTACATGGCGGGTAATTTGAATTCAAAATAAGGAATGCTAAATCTTGAAGATTTTAACCTTTTAATCATGTTGCTTCCTTACAAACCTTTGGTGGAATATCGGGATGGTGTCTGAGAATATTTCACTGAAATTTTGCGGAAATCTGTAGTGCCATTTTGAAAATATCATAAAAAAACGTCTGACCTCCCATAAGACCCAATGTAAAATTCAGCCCCGGGAGAACAGCTGATTTTTTCAGGGTCGTGGCCTCGATTTTTGTGTTGGCCTTGCTTAGTGTTTAAGACTAGTAAAAAAAATACAACAGGCATATTTTTTGTTGTTTTTCTTGCAATTATCGTAGAAATTTGTACGAAAAAATGTGCTCCAGTTTTCTTGTTTATTGAAATTTGTTCGGAAACATTTTCTTTGAATGGAAATTTGTTTAAAAACCTTTTCTTTGAACACAATTTTGATCTAACAAATATTCTTCGAATGGAGATCTATTCAAAAATATTTTTTTATTTTTGGAAATTGGTTCGAAAACAAAAAGAACACAAAACCCAATGTTTACCCAACTGCAGCACGGCGAAGGGAAGGGTAATGTTTTTCGATTGGGATATGTATCTATGTAAGTAGGTAAATATGTATGTTTGTATCACGCTAGAGGCTAAACGGCTGAACCGATTTTGACAAAAACGGTGTCGTTGAATTACTACTGATTCCGAAGGTGCTATAGGCTATATTTTTTTAAACAGAATCAACATGTCGGTCTTCAGACGCCATTTTATTACATGATGTAGGCTTTAAGGCATATAAATTATCTAAATTTCAGGCCATTTTAATGATTCCTTTGATCACTCATTGCAAATGTCCTTTAATTTGCTGTAGTTACTTTGAAGTTCTCTCTGCTCCCACCCATGTCCCATGCTGTCATTCCCCCCACCATATTCAAAAACCATATTCGCATAATTGTATCAAATATAGGTAGAGCATTTTCAACAATTCTTTCTGCATACGCTTTCAGATTTTTTATGCACCATCATTTAACTAGTCCCCCCCCCCTATCCCTCCCTCTGTCCTCCCCGCCCTCCTTATTTTTAATAGTTGTAGCTATAACTTTGAGGAATATAAAGCGATTTCAAAAGTTCTTCCTGCACAGGCTTTAAGACTGTTTTTCCTACATAATTTTACTAGCTTTCCCTTTCCTCTCCCTCTCTTCTTCCCACCCTCCTTATTAGTAATAGTTGTAGGTATACTTTTCACAAATATAGAGCGATTTTAAAAATTCTTTCTGCACACGATTTAAGACTTTTTTCCAAAATCTTTTTAGTAGGTTTCCCCTCCCTCTCCCTCACTTCTTCCACCCTCTTTATTAGTAATAGTTGTAGCTATACCTTTTATAAATATAGAGCGATTTCAAAAATTCTTTCTGCAAGCGCTTTTTTCGAAACCATTTTACTAGCTCCCTCCTTCCTCTCTCCTCCCCCACCTTCACTCAATGGAACGTAGCACTGTTCGCGTCCGTAGAAAATCTACACGTACTAGTGCTTTTTATAAGGCTGAATAAGAATTAAACCTAAAAGTTGGAAATAAAAAAACACTCAACTGCTAAATTTACTTGTAACTGCTAGTCGCAGTTGGGTACAAAATTACCCAATAACCTGATTCATGAAAATACAAAACTGTATAATTTCGTAAGTGCGATTTGGTCATCAAAACTAGAAGTTAAAACATGTCGTACATTATTGGTATACCTATCAATTTTGTACCCAACTGCGATTAGTAGTTACAAGTAAATTTAGCAGTTGGGTGTTTTTTTATTTAAAATATTTTTTACTCGATTAGCCGCGTTCATTTCTGATTTATTGAAGTTTATGTATACTTTTGGCATTGCAAAATAACATATTATATTAATATATGTTAAAAACGGTAATTGATTAAATATCTTGATTAAAACAACGCTAAAAATCAAACAGATTGAAATGATAGTTTTTTTTTTGAATTTCCAACAATCTACCTATAAAATACCAAGTGACCTAATACCATTTAAATGAGCTACTTAACATCACGATTTGTTTAAAATCCTAGAGCTAAATCACCCAGACTCCAATAATAATTAAAATCGTGTAATAGAAGATAAGATCAAACAAACTATACCTCCAAGTCATATCTTAAATAAAAGTGCATTATAATACAGTGGTGTACAGCGTGTCCGTGCTCATTTTTTGAGCCCTTAAAAATGGTGTAATCAGATTTTTGCTATACCCCGTGGACTCGCTAATACAGGGAGTTAAAAAAAAATGACATTTCTAATAATTCCCTGTATCTCGCTTATTTTGCAAGATATTTTTATTCTGTGAAAATCTTTTTATGGCAACTTTTTTAGAGCAAAATAATGACGTTGTCAATTTTTTTAAATATTGTTTATTTTTTGAGATATAGTATTTATCTTAATTAAATACGGATCTGGATTTTTTTATTACTATTTTGATTGGTTTCATGCTATTATTTTCTTAAAATGATAAAACTTTAATATTTTTTTAATTTAAGGTAAAAAAAAATATTTATTATTAAATAAAAATAGTCCGAACCTGGAAGTTTCTAACGTAAATATATATTAAAAATTGCAAGACACACTAGTTGAATGATTTTTAGTATATCTGTTTTGAAACGTTATTTAAAAAATGTATAAATAAAGAAAAAAACGTTAAAAGTTACAAAATTAATATTATAGTAATTATGATCGTAGCACCGAACACAAATGTCAGATGCACGTCATCCTTCATATGTCAAAAAATCGATGTAATCGGTGAGCAAAATTGGATAACTGTACAAACTCTTGTTAAAATAAAATATTTTCAAGAAATTGACGTTTGCTTCTTTGATAATTTTTCAGCTACTCCACTGCTCCTACATAATTATAAGACAATGTGTTATAAGTTATTGAACATTACAAAACATGAAAATTGAGTCGTTAGGTTAAAGGAAAAACTTGTAATAGGAAAGAGCGGGGTAAAATAACATACGGAGCAAGTTAACGAAATATTTTAAAAAATCAAATATGTTAAAATAGCACTACTTTATATTTATTTAATTATTTATTATATCTTTAGTATAATAAAATATAAATTATTACCTTTATTTTTTTTAAGATTTAACCTAAAATCTGCATCTCGCGGCAAATTGGCGGGGGAAGCTGATGATCAGCGCTGCCATTATTGCTTTAACCTTAAACGAAAATTAAGTTAAGAAAAAAGTGCACGCAAATTGAGGGAATATATAAAGAAGTAGAATATCGTTTTGAAAAAAAAAACAATCCTGGGTACAAGGAAGCTTATATTAAAACTTCATTTCAGAGGGGTATTTCAAATATGCTCGTCAATTTGCCCCGCACTTGAAGCAAGATGAAGAAAATGAATTTGTATGTTTCTGCTTTGCATTTTTGGGGATTTTTTTAAAATTTAATTTGTTACCTAAAAATTTATTGTAGAAAATAGCGGTATGTTTTAGTAAGATTTTTTCTATGTCGCCCCGATCTCCCCTAATATAGATTGGATTCATTTCGAAGTCGTGTCGTGCCGATTTAAGAGACATTATAGGCTGTTTTATGGTTCTAGTTTTAAATAACGATTGTTGAAATTAATTGTCTATCCTATACCTCTTAGAAAATATAATTAAGTCGAAATTATGAAACATGTAGGCAATTTCTTATTAATGAATAAATACCTAACATTATGGTGAAGTTTCACGAAAATTGCTAGATGATTAAGTTATGTAGGGTATCCCTGACAAGCAGCAACATCCTAAACACAGAAAAATTGATTTTTTTCTGTCAATTTTCGAAACCTATTTTAGTAGGTATGAATGTTATAGTGTAAGTTACCGTAAGTGTTAAAGTTTGGCGTTCCCCATAAAAGAGTTCATTGGGGGCAAGAACTAAACGTACGGCATGTGGATCATCATAAAATAACTATTCGAAATCCCCCCCAAAGGTGCATTATTTTAGTATAATAATTTAAAGAGAAAAAAATTTCCTGTCAATTGGTATATAACTTATTAATTTTGGACAAAAATTAATCTTTAAACTGCCCTAAAACTCTTGGCTACCCCAAAGCCCGCCCAAAGATGATTTTTTTAAAGTTTTTTTTTATATTTTCGCAAAAACTAAGCATTTAAGCAAAGAATTTATAATATACATTATTGCAGGCAATAAAGTTCCATTTTCAAAAATGTTTAAGTTGGTAGGGTTAGACTAAATATCAATCCAGCGGCTTCCGTTAATTGTAGTAATCAAAAAATTTAAAAAAAAAACATGTTTTTCACACAATTTATTTGAATTTTTGAAAAAACCGACTTTTGTAGAAAAAAACGTGTTATGCTTTGTTTTAAATGATGTATCACAAGGTGAAATTACTTTCATATTTTAAACTTCAGGGGTGATCGGAAATTAAATAATTTTTTGAAAATTTGTTTTAGCTTTATCTAGTTTTCTCGGAAACTAAGCTCATTATGAAAAAATAAATAAAGTTTATTTTAGAAAGTAAAATTTTCTTTTTAACAATGTATAACCCGGTTAGGACTAACATATTACAAACTCACCAGCGAGGTACATTAACGGGGGTAATTTAAAAAATTTTAAAAGAAAACATGACAATAAAATTTTTTTTAAACGGTGTATAACAGTGGAAATTATTTTTTAATTGCCATTCTAGTCCTTAAATAAAAATAATTTTTATAACTCTCCGAACAAATTATTTTTTTTACAGGTTTTATCCAATTTTCTTAAAAACTAAGCTTCTTACTACCATAATATATTATTCATTTTACGGTGGACAATGAAATTTTCTTTGAAACGTTGTATCACAAGATTTGCTGAAGTTATAGCTAACTCTCCAGGGACCCGTATATTAGGGTCACTTTCAAAAATTACCAAAAAAACATATTTGTAAAATTTTTTTAAAATAGATAGGATAGAATAAGGTAAAAAGTCTTTTTTTTTCTAAGAAGTTTATTTTTTTTATAAATAGATAAAATATTGTTTATTTTATTTATTTTTGAAAATGTATTTATATAAGTACGCCCCTGGAGGCATAAATGTGAACTAATCCATACATTATATTAAAGCTTTTAAAAGGAAATTATATTTTTTACAATAAAGTATAGGTACTACACATTTTTGCCCAAAAATTTTAGTTTTTGAGAAAATTTTATAAAACCTATAATAAACACCTTATTTCGAAATAATTCCAATTTACGGACGCCACTGAAGAGCTACGTCGTTCTTCTAACCTTATAATTCACTACAGTGTTGGAAAGAAAATTTTATTCTTTACAAAAAGGTGTTTTTTGCAATTTTTGCTAAAAAGTTTAGTTTCCTTTGGAATGGGGGGGGGGTAGGGGGAGATTTTTTTAAGGCCATCCACGGATCTTCACCCTACGTTTGTTTGAACGTGAACCGAACCGAACCGAACCCCCCCCCCCCCCCAATGAACCCATTTATGGCTAAGGCCAAACTATAACTCGCACGGTAACTCAGTGTCCATTTCTATTAATAAACATCCTATATGAAAGCGAATATTTTAAAAATTTCTTAACTCATTAATAGCTTCGATTAATTTGGCATTTGCAAATCGATTAATTAAAAATTAGTTTTAAAATAATCAATAGTCTTGTGTTGGAACAATGGCAAATTAATTTTTAAATCGCGTTTATTAAAAGTGTTAACTTAATACACACCTGAACATTTCGACAATACTTAGGTCTAAAAATTACAGCTGACGGAACACTAGACAAAGCTATAAAAGATCGAAACATATAAGAAAGAAAAGCAATAACTTTATTAAATGAAATAATTTGGGACCAAAGTATATCAAAACATAACAAAAAGCTTATATATAACATCATTGTAAAAAGTATTATTACATACCGCTCAGAAGTATGACCAATCAAGGATAGAACAGAAAAAATGCTTTCCGCTACGGAGATGGACTATTGGAGAAGAGCAGCAGGGAAATCAAAAAGAGAAAGAGTTCCAAATCAAAGAATAAGAGAAATTATGACAGTGGGTGAACGTACTTTAGTGGATGATATAAGAACAAAACCACTGGGTGGTACAGACATGTACAAAGAATGGATGATGGGAGACTACCTAAACAAATACTACAATAGAAACCAACTGGCCGAAGAAAACGAGGACGGCCAAGGAGAAGCTCGAGAGAAGGAATAGACAGTGAAATAAGAATAAGAGGCCTAGATGATGAATTATGGGCAAACAGAAACGAGTGGAGATTGGGTATCGGAAGACGTAGAACGTTGTGAAACCGATAAATATATATATATATATATATATATATATATATATATATATATATATATTTAATATTGTCACATCATCATCATTCCAATTCTTTACATTCCTGGAGTTTTCTACAAGGCCATTAACTAAAAAAATCAGCTTCATCTTCTTTTTAATTTGTGGCGTAAAATCGCTTTGGGGTGCTTGGACATTTTCTTCTTATATTCACAATTGAAAAATAAATACCCTACAAACGTCCATGGTGTACACTCGCCCAGTTTTTTAATGTCACCGTATTTGTCCAACATTTTTAGAATACAAAGAACCAGTGCGTTATTAGGCAACACCGCGCTCAAAATAAGTATTATGATTTATTAAACGATTTTCTTTAATAGATTTTAAAACCCGTGGAAATTCCAAGCTTTTCAGACGAGTTAAATGAATTTTAACCTAACAGGGATTAAAATAATCTAACATAATACCTAATGTGTTTTATTATAGACAGACAGACGTAATTATCCCAATTAAAAATTTTCTTAAAGAAAAGGATATATAAAAAAAAATGGTTTGGCTTGAGGTTTGAATCCTCTATTTAAAAAAATCTTTCACAACATATTTTGTTTGTTACTTATTTAAATTCTGGTTTTTGTTTTCATCACAATTTTAAAAGTAAAAATGGGCAGTTACTAATATAATTAAAAAGCAATAAACATAGGAGTTGGCAAATTAGTAGTAAAAGAATTTTAATTTGGTCGTCTTACAGGTTTTCAACCTAGAGAAACAAAAATTTACATGTGTATTTGAAGTCGTTGGTAATTCAATCAATTATACCCATGCACATTTAATATAACATTAATGTTGGAGTAAAATTTTCTGAAATTTTTTAGAACAAGAATCCTGGATCAAATTTAAACTATCACTTTTTATACCGAGGCCTAATTTTGACAAGTCGTCGAGGGATAATAATACACTTTTATTATGAGGTTTATACACTCTTTTGGCATTTTTTGTTTAATTTTCCAGATTTTGTCGATTTTTCTGGTGTTTTCTGGGTTTGATTTTTTTTTGATTTTTACTGTTTATCTCTGACCAGTAATTTTTTTTATTAATAATACTTTCTGTCTCTGACATGACTTTTTATCCCTAATCTGTCACTTGTGCAAAAGATTGTGCTTCTAAAACACGGTGATAAATATAAACTTAGCTTTGTCTAAAAAGTGAAAAAGTAATTTTTTCTACCAAAAAACAACAAACAAGCATATGCATATGAGATAGAAAGAATTTATTTATTAAATGGGTCAGTGGACGATTCACTAAACGGACCTCCAACTTAAACATGTATTAGTCCCGATTTGTCGATAAAATAATCAATCTTTGTAGAAAAATTACTATTCAAATTTTTGACCAGCGGCATTTTTATAGACTACATTCTTTTGTGAAGATAAACAATTAATAACAGCATATTAGGTACGATAAAATATATTTTATTCGCCTTCGTTCAACTAATGAAAATCAACATTGTGGTATTTTTTTTAAAGCAAACTCTTTCTAATATAGATTGACAGATATTGATTATTATGATTAATAAAATAAATTTTTGTTTTAATTGAAATTAATTGCGTTTTAATATAAAATATAAATGAAGAAAGTGGAACTTCACCACTCCTATTTTAAAATGGAGAAAACATTTAAAATAATTTTATTACAAACTTGTGCGGTAAATTTTGATCAACATATTTATTTGCACAATAAAATCTTCCTTTTTTGCAAAAAGTCAAATTCAAAAAATTTAAACGCAAGGGACACTTTTTGCCTCATTGATCTTAAGAAAGTTAACGGAAAAATACCAAAAGTGGGTGTTAACAGTGAACGTGGAGAAGACACAGTACTTATGTATTGGAAACCAATCAAGTGAGTTAGAACTAGACAATGGACAAACAATATCTCAATACAATGAGTATGTAAACTTGGGTCTCATATATTTAGTAAGACAGGAACGGACTGTAAAGAACTGGAATAAAGAATAGTAAAAGCCAAAAAGGTTATTGGATGTCTTAACAGTATTTTATGGAGCAGAGACATAAAAAATAATGTAAAAGTTAACATATATGAAACAATGGTGAAAAGCACGCTGTTGTATGGAATAGAAACTTGTCGCGTAACAGACAAATACACAACAAAAATGAAAAAGTATCGAAATGGATGCAATAAGAAGATCAATGAGAATATCTAAAACAGATCATATAAGAAATGAGATCATAAAAGAAAGAATGGGAATCGATCATTCCAATATACCATTCCATATCCACGGCCAGCATGTACAACGGATGAACGACGAAAGATTACCAAATCAAAGCAAGTCCTAGAATGACAACCAATAGGACGCAGAAAAAGAGAACATCCTAAACTAGATCAAAAATCAATGAGTCAAAAACACTTGACAGAAGATGATTGTCAGGATCGAAGGAGGTGGAGAATAGGCGTCGGATAACGAAGAAAGACGTTGTAAACCGACATAGTAGTTGAAAACTGGAACATATAAAATAAAAATATTTATAAGTATTTTTCTAAAGCTTGTTACGGTACAGACCTAAACAAAATTTCGAAGAATATTTAACTGCACAACGAACCGAACAGCGAACAACACACTAGTTTGGACGGGATCACAGACAAACATATCTGCGAATCCAAGCCATTCAGCGAATGGTTCGCAGAATTCCCATTGCTTGTCGGTTTTTACGTTCGTAAATAAAATAAAACGGCAAACAGACATTTGAATCTTAAACGCGTCCACACCTGAACATTTCGACAAACATTCGCAAATAGCACTTTTCAATAAAAATCGTTTCACATAAAAATATTATCCAAAATAAATTATGTCAAAAATTAAGTACTTTAATTTCTAAAAAAATGGAGCCGATCAAGAAAATTTTGCATATAAAAAAACTTTTGAAAATTTTTAAAAAAACATAGTTAATTTTACAAAAACTAAGTAGGTACTTTCCGGAAAAAATCGTGTTGTAGAATTTTTTTCATAAATATACCGCAAAAAAGAGCGGCGCAGGCGAAAATTTTAGAAAAATTAAGGATTTTTAAAATAAACTGCGCAATAGAAAGAAATTTAGGTCAAAACGAAAAAAAAATCACTGGCAAAGATTGAAAATAAAATAAAGTAAACAAAGCTTGCTTAAAATTTTTGGGAAAAGTGGAACCGCAGTTGGTGAGTTCGCCCGTGATAAATAATACTTATTTTAAGAGTCTAATTTTAAGTCTTCATTTTGGCGCCCCCTGGCGCATGGCGCTCTAAGCAGGTGACGCCTACATACTACACTGATAGTAATTGACCCTAAATAACTTTTAAAATACCTATACCTAATTTTTTTATTAATTAAAAGTTTTTACAAATTCTTTGTTGACTGCGACAAGTCATGAGTTTTTCCAGTTCGACTCTCACCCTTGTTATGATTGTATTTGAAATTTCCATATACATAATATTCCAATACCCACGGTAACTGCCCATTCATGATGCAAACATGAGGGCCTTGGGGTCTTTAAGCAAAAAAGACCTGATTGGTTGCTTTCAAAGACATATGCATATTATTTCCATATAGTAGGTATTATTGCAATACCTACGGTACCTTACAGTGCAGAATGCAAACATATTTGAAATAGCAATATCAATGGGTATAAGTCTATCCTCTTTGTGGTCCTTAAAATAAAATGTCCTGATTGGTTATACTTTTACGCATGAATATTATTTTATTCTTGTATTCATTACGTCAAATCATCGGCGTAAAGTTGACAAAAACTATATCTTTGTAAATTTGGTATCTGTGCATTTTTCGTACCTTTATTTCTGAATGTTTGCATCAAACGCCAACCGTTGTGTAAATAGGTAACAGGGAGCATTGGAATATTACGTATATGGAAATTTCTAAACGTTAATTTTTTTTTTTTAACTAAACAATTTATTCTAATATGGATGGAAATTTCAAGTATAAAATAAATGGATCCATAACGGATCCAATACCTTCCTAGCCTATTAGCACAATCCAAGTAAACTCCATGCTATATCAACGTTATTTTTTTTTTGTAAATACCTCCGAAACATAACCTTCTACGAACTTTTTGGTTTAGCACAAATGTGCTTTACTATATTTCGAAAACCGTATATTGATGCTACGCTCGGTTAAAAAGTTACCATTCTAGAAAAAAAACTGTCAAAAAACTGTCAATAGTATTAATGACTTTTGACCAAAATCTAGCCAGCTCGTTACAGTATCGAACACGATTTTAGCTGAAAATTTCATGAAAAACGGTTCAGCGTGTTACGGACAGACATACACACATAGGCCAAAATATACCCAAGTAACAAATTTTCGGCGTTATCTCAAAAAAACAATACCTTCTCTAGCCATTGCTGCGCGGATTAGGAAGGTAAAAAATAGGAATGCGGAAGGCAATATTCAAAAAATTAATTGGGTAATAAATTCAATCAGGTTGTTTTTGTGCATATACTTATAATTATGTTTTACTTAATTAAGAAGCAAGCTTTAATCTATAATCTTAATTTTAATTTGCTAAAAAGCATTTTGCCTAACTGGCGCACTACTTATTTGCGGTCAATTATAAATTTTATGGCACCCATCCCATGAAGATCTAAATATAAACTTTTCATCTCTTAAGGAAAATATTGTGAAAGTTTCAGGTCATCAACATACGTACATTATAATTCCATTAATTTCAGAAGTTTATTTATGTATAAAAGATAGCGCATACCTTAATAAGTATGTAAACTCAATGGTAAAATTTTTAAATATTTTGAACAAAACGAACTAAAAATCACAAAACAAGAAAATATTGGTTGAATTGAAAACTAATCTATTTCTCAAAGAGGAGTAGTGTAAATACAAAAAATAAAAAATCGTCTTCTCCACTAGTCGGAAGAAACTAATATGTACCCTTTAAAGATGCTCGTTTATTCTTGTGTTGCGAACATGTTTTAACCATTTTTTTTAATCAAATAAAAAAGCTGCAGTCTTGCCACGCACAACAAGGTACGAATCAGAAAAATCGGTTCGGTGATTCTCAAAAAATGTATTTTTGTTTCAACCATTGTTTTGAATATTATACTATTATCTTGCCCATCATGTCTGCATTTATTTCCTTATAAATTAATTACTGCTGAACCGATTTTGATGAAATAAAAAATATCCTGGTGAAAATAGATTGCCTTTTAATAACAACGAGATAGAAACTGTAACCAAGTATCTGAAATTTATAAGCACATCTCTTATTGTTTGTGAGTAGTTAATGAATGTATTTAGGTTTTAACTTATTTATTTTCGGTCTTCGTTTTTTGGCTTCTCAATCAAGAATATCAAATTATTTTCATCCCTACTATAAACACCAATATTATTTTCAAATACAAAAAATAAAAAATCGTCTTCTCCACTAGTGCTCCTCTTCATGCATCGAACCTAAAAAGTTTCATCAGCAGTCCAAATATGAACTATATCTCGAAAATTATATTTAGAGCATATACAGTTTACATACAAATGTAAAAATGTTTTTTATTTATATATTTAAAAAAGTTTCAAGAGAAAATGGAGTTATACAATCGAACCTCTCTAACTCGAACCTCTATAACTCGAACCTCTCTATAACTCGAACCTTTTAAGTGGTCCCTGCAGTTTTTATATGTATTTTAACCTCTTTAACTCGAATTTCTATAACTCGAACTCTCCATAACTCGAACTATTTTGGTTGTCCCTTTAAGTTCGAGTTATAGATGTTCGACTGTATATGAAGATAAATTAATCACAAAAAAATTATAAATACGAGTACACTAAATGTATATCCAATTAGCTGTTTAATTTAAATTTTTATTTTTATCTTTGAGTATAAAAATCTCCTGATAATTCAAACTAGTAATTCAAGCAAGAAACATAAATGAAATCTGCGTGTCTGTTTTTGTGCATCATGATCACTGCGCAATTTATCTGTGAAAATGATGGCAGCAAACCAAATCTTCGTGAGAATCTCGGCATATAAATTCATCCGATTTCATTTAACAAATGATTTTCTCAATATCCTTGTTCAGATAATTCCGGTATATTATTAGTAGTCGAGTGGCCAAACTAGCAAAAAAGGCAAAAATTCAGTATGTACAAAATCTCATTTGAAAACTACGGCAACCCCACACTGAAAATATCCATCATTCAAAGGCAAATACATCGTGTATTTGACCTAAACTGTATTGACCTAAGTACTACTATTATGTCGGTTAGAACGTTTTTCTACGTTGTCCGACGCCTTTTCTTCACCTCTTTCGATCGTGACAATCACCTTCTGTCAGGTTTTTTTCACTCATTGATCTTTGGAATGACAGTTGCCATTCCAGTTCAGGAAGCCCTCTCTTGCTGCGCCCTATTGGTTGCCATTCTAGGACCTGCTTTAATAATCTTTCGTCGTTCATCCGTTGTACATGTTTCTACCATATCAGTTGTCTTTTTTTTCAATTCTTATTCAACTAAGCTTTATTGTCCAAATTTTTACAAAAAATCATTGACAAAGCAACTTACAATCTAACAGTTTAGAAAGAAAACAAGATAAAAAACTATTAAATCCAAATTGCATGATTTCACTAACCCTAACACAATTTTTAACATAATAAAAATTTAAAAAATTAGTAAAAAAATCAAATAAAAACGTCTAAAAGTTTTAAAATTTTTAAACACAAACAGTTTTCCTTGTTGAAAAATCTACATTTATACAATGTTAATTTAAAAAATAATAAATTCAATAAAACTTGTGCATTTAAGTCAAAACCTATACCTATAATATAGCCGAGCAATACATAAAGAGCTCATTAGTATGGAGACATAGTTTGAAATAAAATAAAAGTTAAAATAAAATAAATTAAAATACAAAATAAAATTAAATGTCACAACAAATCCCTCAAGCTGACATATCTTACCAAAATTAAACATAAAATCAAAAAATCTAAAATGTCGCCGGCGCCGTCTTTTTTAGACCCATCTTATATAGTAATAGTAATAATAATAGTGATGTCATTTGTTATGCTTCCCTGATTCCCATTCGTTCTTTTATTGTCTCATTTCTTATAGGATCTTTTCTAACTATTCTCTTTGATCTTCTTATTGCATCCATTTCGATACTTTCCATTTTGGTTTTGTATTTTACGCGGCAAATCTCTATTCCATACCATATCGTGCTTTTCACCATTGTTTTATATATGTTGTTAGCTCCCGCTAAATTTCGCGGTTGTTTATATATATTTTTAAAACCACACAATTGTATGAAGGACAAAGCGCATTTCGCGTATTTGGACATGCGCACCAACAACCAGTGAGATCCTTGTCGACCGCCTCGAGAAAATGGCGTGTTAATTTCGTTCTCCAACTATTTCAAATATCTACACCTGAAAGTGCTCGATTTTTGTGTACTGAAGCATAGAACTAGAAACTTCAGCCCTTCAGCTACGTGGTGACATCATTAGATCCAATCAGGGGCCCCTTAGAAGTGGAGAATTTGGCTGCAAACGGGTGAGTGCCTTTGTATCTGATTACCGTTGTGTGGTTCCAATATTTTACCTATGGACGTTTGATTATTTCGTGATTTCATATCAATATATTTATGTTTGCTCGCGCTTTCATTAATTAAATTATATACAGTCCATTGCATTTATCGTTTTTCTACCGCGGGCTACCATATGTTAAATTTTACATTTTTTTAATCTCTCTGCTCCATACACTTAAGACATACCTTTCTTGGCTTTATTATTTTTTTTCCAGTTCTTTACAGTCTATTCCTGTTTTATCAAATGTGACATCCATCTATTGTCTAGTTCTTACTCACTTGATTCGTTTCCAATACATTACCACTCTGTCTTGTCCACGTTTACTGTTAACCCTCACTTTTGGTATTCTTCCGTTAACTTTCTCATCATATATTCCATGTCTTCTTTATCATTAGCTACAATTACTTAGTCGTCAGCAAACTATAGTTTGTATATGGTAAATCGGTCGTTCAGTTGTATTCCCATGCCGTGTACTTTACGTTTCCATTTTTTTTAGAGCGACTGCGATATATATTTTAAAAGGTGTTGGGGAGATACATCCCTGTCTTAAGCCTTTCGTTACTAGGAATTCTTTTAAAAGTCGATTTCCAATTTGTTTCTTCTTGTGCAATTTAACCTTAATAAAACATTTTCTTTCCTAAAAAACTATTTTTATTAAAAAACACATTGTATTATTTATTAAATTGGACATACCTATTTAAAACAGAAACAAAAATAAATGTGTCTCTGGGAATCCTTATATTGATCAAAAATTTTAAACATCCATTCTTGTAACTCAGTAAATAATAACTAAGGTGGGAAAAAATTTATTTATGGCTGGTAACAACTAGAGACCCTGTATGTATGACATATTTTAATGATAAAGAGACGCGACAAACTCTTCAAAGTCAAATTTATTTAAGTCAAAATCAAAGGATGAAAATATCGGTCCTCTATACTCTAGCCATGTTTAGAGAGAGACGCACCTTCTGTCCTTGTCAATTCATAAGCGTCGGAAAATAAAAATAAACAATTTTTAACAAAAACTATACAGGGGGTGACCGACAAACATGTTTGTTTATATTTGCATGATGATTGATGTCACTCACTGCTGACCATTTAAATTATTTAAGTGAAACGCCAATGAATTTGGCAAAAAAATAACATAACCAAAAAATGTTAATTTCAGTGACTTTGATGGGTTTGTCGCGTCTCTCTTTAGTAAAAATATGTCATACATTCAGGGTCTCTAGTAACAACTTAAAACTTTTTTTTTCGTTCTGACCTTATTTAAAGTATAAAAAAATAAATAGTTTTGCAACTTGACAAAATTGATATCTAGGTATCTTTTACCGATTTCGTCCAGACTACTCTAGACTAATAAGCGCGCATCATTCCATTTATGAAAATCAAGCATAAATACAGGCATTATAAAATAAATACTTTTACTCCTTAAGAGCAAACGTTATAAATTGATCATTTTTTTACGCCAAACAAGCCTACATACGAAATATAGCAACATTGTTTATTGCACATATCCTAGGAGGCTGAGAAATTTATTGTGCATAACATGGGCAGTGTTAAGGTCAGTTCCTGCCTTGTTTGGGTGCGAGACAATCGACAATCGTTTAAATAAATGTGTTTAGATTATAGTTCTTCAGGTTTTTTATTTATTTAAAGCTTTGTGAATTATGGAAAAGGATGTATCTTCACACAAAAATAAATTACATATTTTCTATATAGCTGACATGCTATTCTATCAATTTCGCCTTCTTCGAATGGGCGAAGTTAGGTCATCAGATCTTGGGGGGCTAAAGCCCCTCGTCTCGTAATACCCAATAGTGAAAAATTGTAGGACGCGGTAGTCTGATAGGTCTCCCACTATAGCTTCTACCTCTCTTCGTGTTCTACTGAGCAGCCAGTGCCTACTGGACTTACTGTATCCTGTTACATACTCCTTCGCCTGTGTACCGATTTCATTTGCCCCCCTGTGAGTCCCAGGAAAGGCTAGAGCCCGATGCATTTCTGCTGGGATCCACCCCTGGCGAGTTCATCCGCTTACGACCCATACGAGCTCCACCCACCTCTCTTACTCCAAACAACTCTTGAAGTGCATGTGCGCACTCCTGCACCAAACCCGCGGACATGGTGCTTTCAGCGCAGCTTGACTATCTCAACAGATGCGGAGGCGCTTTCCTGTTTCGCTCCTAATTTTTTCCTCCCATGTTACCGCCAGTACAGCGTAAACCTCCGCCTGAAAGACTGTTGCATTGGATCCCAGCGAGTAGCTTTTTTGAATACCCTTGCTTTTCACGTACACTCCTGCGCCGGTCGAATTCCGGTCTGTTAGCTGTGATCCGTCTGTATAGCAGACCGTAGTATCTCCTTTTCTCCCTTATCCGCTTCTCTGGCATCGCTAGTCTGTACGTTGATAGAGGAATCTAGTTTTCCGTCACAGTCACGATCTCCGAATGTCCTTTTTGTTCACCGCTCCTTCTCCATACGCCCACGTCCCTTATCCTAAGGTATGCTGCCATCGCGTCTTTCTTTATCCAGATGGACTGCTATGGGAGATATTATTTAGGGCTATATTGGGAACAGACCTTAGAGCTCTGCTGATGCTCAAAGTCGCCAGCCTCTGCCTGCTTTCGAGCTTTTTGGCGTTAGTTGTTTTCGCTGCCCCCGGCCACCAGACCACGGATCCGTATTGGATCGTGTAGATCCAGTGCATGATCCTTGGGCTGAGTCCCCACTTTCTTCCTACCACCCTTCTTACTTGCCAGAACACAAGTTCTTACTTGCCAGAATGTCTTTGTCATCTTTGTTGTTAGTCGGTCTATGTTTAACTGTCTAGCACCATCCCCAGATACTTAACGTCTTGCGATAGGACCTGCGTAGTAAGACTTGAAAGAAAAGGTGGAAGATAAGAAGACAAATTTTATTGTGATCGGTAACATTTCACAACAAAAATCTCTGGGATAATGAAACCGCGGACAACCCCTACATACTCGTGACGCGATGCGGTACTGGCGGGAGGAGCTTAGCATGAATCGAACGGGGGTACAGGAGAGGACTTGTGCTTTTACCAGGTGATCCGTGCTTTTACACTCATCTTAAGGAGAGTTTACACATGCATGGATATGCTGGCGCCAATAAAAACTGGCGCGCCAGTAAGTTAAATTTGCAAGAGTAAACACCGACTTGCGCACAAGTTATTTTTTTGCATGCATGTATCAAAAAAGTCTGCCGCTGACTGAATTTGCTGGCGCCAGTGGTGACGCATGCGCGCAGAAAAGGAAAATTTTCATGTGTAAACAAGTGCTTGCACGTCGGCTCGCCAGTTTTAAGTTCATTATTTTACATTATTTTTTATTTTCATTGTGTTTGAGCTTAAAAATTTTGTTTATTTTTGTTTTATAGCTTAATATGGCTAAAAAAAGTGGTCAGCAGAACTGACCATACAGTTTCTTGAAGGCTATGAATGTTTTCCTTGTTTATGGGATATACACAGTAGTTCGTATAAAAACAAAGATAGTCGAGATAATGCTTCCCAAAAAATTAGTAAAATAATAACTATTGATGGCTTTGAAGTTGCAGAAGTAAAAGCAAAAATATGATCCATAAGAAACACATATGCTTTGGAATTGACAAAAATTTAAAAAAGCCAACGTTCCGGAGCCGGTGCAAATGAAGTATACACCCCAAAAGTACCATGGTTTAAAGTAGCAGACCGAATTTTAAAGAATATTGTTTAAATAAGAGAAACTCTAGAAGAATATCAAAATGTTGCTTTGTCATTCGAAGATGGTTTTTATAGCTCGCAGGATCTTCTGCTGCAAGTTCTCCTAAAAGTTTTTCGGAAGCACCCAAAGTAGATCGACTAGCAATCCATGCTTTAACCCATGCAGATACGGCCTTTTCGTTGTTCCTTTTCCTGAATCTCTTTTATTTTTTTTTCAATAAAAGTTTAGCGACTATTTTGCAGGCTTCCGAGAGTTCAGCCGACATATCGCGTATCGTGTACACTTTAAAAATGAAACTAGCGTGCCAGTCTTTTTAATTTTCGCACAATAGTGTAAACCTTTACTGGCGTGCAAATAGAACTGGCGCGAACACTGGCGCCACTAAATTAATGCATGTGTAAATCCACTATTAACCCTGAAAAATTAAATTGCCTCTTTCTAAGCGAGCTATCCTATGGACAGTAAAGCTTTTATACTTATATTCCTCTACTTGTTCTATTTTTAGAGCATTTTTATCCGTTGTTCTTTCTTACCTGTTATTAAGGCAATATTGCTAGATTTACTCTCCTGATATGTTGGTTTAAAGTTTGATAATGAAAACTCAAGGTTATATATCGATATAACTATCAAAGATTATTTTTCCCTAGACAAAAAATACCCACAAATATCATATTTTCTTGACAAAAAGCTAAACATTTAAATTTGTTTGTGCAAATAGATACTAAGGTCAATGTTGAAGACTAGATACTTAAAGTGATTAAATTCGATAGCACCTCAGTTGCATTTTTTTTAGAAACTTTTTAACTGTGACCAGAATATGCTATAAAATAAAGATTGAAATATGTTCGTGTTACACTTTGCCAATATCCGTAGTCAAGCTAAAAACAGAAACTTACCTTATTCATATGCATAAACCAATGTAGGTAATAACAGTAATAAAAAGTGATTAGATTTTTTTTTTAAAACTGGTGGTTTTTTTTAACTAAATTCCTACATTTTTCTACAACCAACGAAGAATGTGTGAATGTTTGCAGTTTCGGCTTTACATTAATATTTACTGAATATTGCATCTAAAACTTGCATTTTCGAGGGATATCCAGGCGAATATTTCCTCAAAAAAATATTGTATAATTTGTTTTCACTGAGATGTCTTGTTCAGTTACCCCAAACAATAATCTACATTAATAAATCGATTCATGACGGATCTGATACCTTCCTAACTCATTTAACAAGCTCCAAGTCAACTCAACACTGTAGCAGCTTTGTTTTTTGTAAATATCTCAGAAACGGAAGCTCCTACAAAGTTTTTGGTTTTAACACAAAGTATTATTATACTGGAACTCGGTGCTTTTCTTGATAAAGTATGTAGTTTGTAAAAGTTTTGCCATTTTGGTCATATGGGATTTTATATCCTCAAATTCGCTAAATGACGTTTTTCCGAATCTTTATTTATAGTGTAGTTTTTTAGAATCTCTATGGCCTCACTATACTGTAACTCGGTGCTTTTGTTGATAAAGTGTACCTATAGTTTGTAAAATATGAATTTTCAAAGTTTTGCCATTTTGGTCATATGGGATTTTATATCCTCAAATTCGCTTAATGACGTTTTTCCGAATCTTTATTTATAGTGTCGTTTTTTGTATTCTCTATGGTCTCACTATACTGCAACTCGGTGCTTTTGTTGATAACCTATAGTTTGTAAAATACGAATTTTCATAATTTTGTCATTTTGGTCATAATATGGGATTTCATATCCTAAAATTCGCTAAATGACATTCTTTCGAACCACCACTCACAGTGTGGTTTTTTTGGCATCTTTATGGCCCCATTATATTGCAACTCGGTGCTTTTGTTGATGAAGTATAGTTTGTAAAAGATTAATTTTCAAAATTTTGTCATTTTGGTCATATGGGATTTCTTATCCTGAAACTCGCTAAATATCGTTTTTCCGAATCTCCACTCACAGTGCTTTTTTGGTATCCCTATGGCTCCTCCTTTTGACTATGCAACTTATTGCTTTTCTTGATAAACAGAATACTTTGTAAAATTTTCCATTTTGGTCATATGGGAATCGAATCTCCACTCACAGTGTGGTTTTTTGTCATCTCTAGGGCCGCATTATACTGCAACTCGGTGCTTTTGTTGATAAAGTGTATAGGTTTTAAAATATGAATTTTCAAAAATTTGTTTTTTTAACCATATTATGGGATCTCATATCCTCAAATTCGATATAGACGTTTTTTTCGAATCTTTACTCACAGAATACAATACCTTCTTAAGCCATTGCTGTTCGGGCTAGAAAGGCAAAAAAAGCGAGGAAAGTTTGAAAAATGAGATTTAATAAAATGGACATAGTACAGCGTGTCCCATTTTCGATGGGATTAAATGGGAAACTCGGTTATTATTAAAGATATCGATTTTCTGATTGCACCTTACCGTGCTCTCTTTTTGAGCCGGTAAAAATGGTGTAATCAGATTTTTGCTATATCCCGTGGTTTCGCTAATACAGGGAGTTTTTGAAAAAATTGCATTTTTAATAATTCCTTGTATTTCGCTTATTTACCAAAATATTTTTATTCTGTAAAAACCTTTACATGGCAACTTTTTTAGAGCAAAATAATGACGTCAACTTTTTTAAATATTGTTTGGTTTTTGATATGGTATTTATCATAAAAAAATTAAATACGGACCTGGATTTTTTTAATTAATATTTTGATTGATTTCATGTTATTATTATCTTAAAATGATAAAACTTAATATTTTTTTAATTTAAGGTTAAAAAAAAATTTCATGTTTCTAAAAAAATTTTTGTCCGAACCTGGAGATTTCCAACGTAAATATAAATTAAAAATTGCAATTTTTTGAAATTGAAATTGAAATTGAAAGATTAATAAATAAAGTTAAAAATGTTAAGAAGTTACAAAATATCATAGTAATTATTTGATAGCACAGCAACTCATGAAAATTACTTCAACATAGAGAAACAAAATCGTGGAATTCATATTGTCATTTTACTTATCATTTTTGTAAATAAGTTACTCAAAATTATTCTAAAATGGCTAGAAATCGACCATATCCAGATTTCGAAAAATGTGATATGTTTGACTGCTTTATTCAAGCAACTAAATCCCAATAACAAACGGCATAAATATTTTTATGCGCTAAGAAAAATTACTCAAAAATACCAAAAATGTCTTACACATAATGCCAATCAGTTTGAACATTTACATCAATAAAGAAAAATTCGTTATTATTTTTTGTAATTCGTTAGTTTTTTTGTATTTGTCGTAAATTAATTTAAATTCACGTAAAACCATTTTAATTAGCTAATTTTCAAAACATTCATTCAACTAGCAATTTTTAATTTATATTTATGTTGAAAATTTCCAGGTTCGGACTAAAATTATTTTTTTAAGTATTAAATATTTTTTTTACCTTAATACAAAAAAATAATAATTTTTTATTATATTGTGATAATAATAGCATAAAACCAATAAAAATAATAATAAAAAAATCCAGGTCCGTATTTAATTTTTTATGATAAATACCATATCTCAAAAACTAAACAATATTTTAAAAAATTGACAACGTCATTATTTTCTTCTAAAAAAGTTGCCACATAAAAGTTTTTACAGAATAAAAATATCTTGCAAAATAAACGAGACACCAGGAATTATTAAAAATGCAATTTTTTCAAAAACTCCCTGTATTAGCGAAACTACGGGGTATAGCAAAAATCTGAACACACCATTTTTAAGGTCTTGAAAAAAGAGCACGGTAAAGTGCAATCAGAAAATCAATATCTTTAATAATAACCGAGTTTCCCATTTAATCCCATCGAAAATGGGACACGCTACAGCGATAATTCTCACTAGTGCAAATTATCTCTATAATTCGTTTTCCATTGGTCCAAACCGCCAATCGCATCGATTTTATTGGTCAATATTTTCTACGTGCGCTACTGATTGTAGTGTAAAATGTGTGTCAATTGATTAATAAAGACCGGTGGCTAAAAACACTTAAAACATCCCATCAAAGTCAAAATCCATTAACATGACATACGAGTGTGTATGTGATGCGATATAGATTAAATCAATCAAATTCAAATTACCTAACTTTCTTTTTCGACTATTTTAGCTTATTAAAATATATTCGAGCCACTTTATATGGATCTGGTTTTTTTAATTTTAGTATATTAATAAAAGCAATTATTTTTTCTGTATGTTTCTTTTTCGGTCTCAAAATTCTACCACGGTCCGGTGACTCTAATGCATTAATTTTGTGAAATTTTGGGTCGCGAACAAAAATGGTGATTAAGTCCCGGATGTAAGGCAGTATTGGTGTAAATACCAGAAATTTCTTAATAAACGCAAGTTTATATTTTTGACACCTTCTATAGTTCAGGCTCTACATCCGAAATTTAAACGATATGCTGCGCTTAATAATAGAAGCAACTTATTTGGTATGGATAGAAACAGTGGCGTATATTTGCCCTCCAGGTCCCCCCGAAGCTAAGATATTTTTAGATATTTTCCACATATTTCATGAATACAAGCATAAAATACGGCCTCATGAGGTCTCGGGCCCTCCCCGAAACTGTCTCGCCCCCCCCCCCGAAACTTTTTTCTATATACGCCACTGGATAGAAATAGGACTCGCCCGAAGATTTTACGAAAGCGAATCACCCCTCCCAACTCTGGCAGGGGGGTGGTTCCCCGCCCTTAAACCTGCTTTTTGACGGGTGGTTTAAAGTTCGAAAAACAATAGAAATAATCCATGATTGAAAAAAAAACTTACATACAAAAATATTCAAAGCTAAATAATACATAAATAACTTAAAACTATATCTGTAGATGCATTACCGTATTAAATACGTATCAATATTTAAATACTGTAAAAAGCACAAGATATATTAGAATCCGTTTTCAATTACTCATTCACTAAAACAATCGACCATCGGTTTAATCGTCGCTAACTTGTCTAAAAAATTAACATGTAAAATATAGCGGACAGCTGACACTGACTTACACCGTTTTTATTCGACATTTCCTAGTGACATTTGGAGGTTTAAATATGGCTACCATTGTTAAACCAAAATATTTGATTATTTTTATTTATTTATAACCTTTGTGTGGAAATAATGTCATATCACAAGGTATTTATGAACAATTTATATAAATATTAAAAACTATTGCATTTACGGGAAAAATGAGTTAAACCTTCAACCAAAATGTAGACTTTTAAACCTAGGATTGTAGGACTTAGCACTTAGCACCCTTTAGTAAATACTGGTGTTAATGTCTTAAATCAAGAGAAGTGTATACCGAATTTGACCATTTTTGGCGCGTCTATGCTAGATCCACCGCTGCCCTGAGTGGGGAGTGATATACATCATTGGAAAGGAAATTTCTTCAGCTTTAAAAATAAGTTTTAAAACCAGACATGTAGTACAACAAAATTCGAGAAAATTAAAAATATATCGTTTTTTCCACACCTCTCCTTTATTTAAATACCTATAAAAGGTGAACCACTGATGTAAGGGGGGCGTTTTATACACTGTTAGAGAGGAGTTTTGGTCAGCCTCCGATGGCTTCAGACTAGCTTTCTGAGGCTTGAAAAAGATTTAATACAAATCGAAACGTTGCCAATGCAAAATTGTTTTTTCTGCCTATCCCTATACCCAAAAAATCTAAGTAAAATATTTTTTGCATTTTTTCCATTACAATATTCATTTATGCTGCCCGTAATGGGGATATTTCCATTTTCCTTAAACATACTTGTAAAATATTTACGTTATTATGGTGGGAGTGGGGGACGTAACTCTAATTAATTGTCTTCCGGCCTTTTTTTGTGTAGTAGTAAAAAAAACTGGTAACCGGAATTTAAATATTTGTACACTAAATCAACGGACTATTCGTGGAAATTTTTTAAAATTATATAATCATGAAAATCTGACATGTGGTTATCGTAGGCTGCTAAGAAAATGTTTATTAGCTTTCATTATAATAAATAATGTTGAAATCTGATCCATTAGTGAAATTTTTATTAAAATTTTGGTTGACACAATTTTTTTTGCTATTATCGTTAAATTTAATTAAAGTTGTATTTTTAAAAAGTTGGAGCGAAGCTTTATGAAAATTGTAGTGTAAGGGGGTCAAGGAAACCCACAACAATTTTAAAATGCGCTTTCTTTCTAGATTATTGCTGCCGCAATTATATTTTACTCTCTACCCTCCTACTATTTAGTTCTTAGTACGCAACATTGCCACTGCACACCTAAGTTTGCTCATTTCAATTTGCAGTGATTTGAATAATTTTGAGCAGGGTCCGGTTCGGTTCATTTCATTATTTAATATGTAGCTTAATTTACCGAATGCTGCCCAGGCCAATCTTACTAGTCTCTTGATTTCAGCTGTTTGGTTTTCTTTTTTTAGTTTCATAATTTGTCCCAGGTATATATATATATATATATATATATATATATATTCCTTTACTTGTTCTATTCTCTTTTGGCTTATTCTGATCGAGATATCTTCATCTGTGTTTGTCACAATTTTAGATTTAGTGTAGATCATACACAAGCCTATATTTTTAGGTGCTGCATCCAGTTCTTCCAGCATTTTTATCAGTTTCTCTTTCTTGTCTGTTATTAAGGCGATATCATCAGCACATAAGCATTAAGTATTCTCCGCTTACTTCCTTTGCCGACTTCTTCTCAATCTAAGTTTTTAAAAACATCTTCTAGGGCCTGGTTAAATAGTTTAGGTGATATTGTGTCACCCTGGCTGACACCTCTTCTTATGCGGATAGGCTTAGTTCCTTCGTGGATTTTGATTGACGTTGTTGCTTCGCTATATATATTGCCTATTAAGTCTGTATATCTGTGATCTATTCGGCTATTAATCAAAGATGCTGTTACTGCCCAGTGCTTTATGCTATCGAAAGCTTTTTCAAAGTCTATAAACGCAATATATAGTGGAATGTTGTATTCGTTGACTCGTTCTATTTGAATTTTCATGGTCAATAAGTGGTCAACTTTGCTGAAACCTTTCATGAAAAGCTATAAATTACATTGAGGACATTTGAATTAGTGGGGGCTATTTCACTTCAACTAATACAGCATGCTTTCCGGGCACAGATTTTGAGAATGTTGTCTCTTTCCATTTTTGTTTTGTATTTTTCTGTTACGCGACAAGTCTCTATTCAATACAAAAGCGTGCTGTATTATATTATATTCCATTATATATAACTATATTATGTTCATTATAGTCCAAGCAAATAAATTAAAAGAAAATTTGTAGATCTTCCAGACCTATAGTCGCCTTTTTTTTAATAATAAATTAACGATACCAGTTAAGGGTTAAACTCGGCGCCTTCTTAACCTAAACACTCACTGACAGGTGCCAGAGGGCTAATTAGATTTAAAGAGCCACCTATAACATTTCGCTAATCATCTATGATTACAAAACATTTTTGGTAAGCTGCCTTGTGGCATCAGACAGATTTGCCTAATTGAAATTTTTAATTGATTTTTTCCTTATTTGTAAAACGTAGAGAACTTCCTGTCAGTTGTACGTTTAATTTAGTTTGTGTTGATGTGTAATAGGCACTTACCTATTTATTTATAGATACCTACCTAGTTTTTCGCGTTTGGGAAAATATTAATTACTTGTAAAGTTTAGTGTTTATTTTGTGCAAAGTTTATTAATCTTTTTGAATAAGGTAACGATTTTTAAGAACATCGAAACAAAGGCCTTTTTTGATACTTTTGTTTGCGAGGGAGACACTTTTTGTAATTTTAGTGATACCACATTTCATGTAAAAAAATCCATTTATGCGAAAATGGGAATCCGTAAAAATATAAAATAACAGTCGATCCAAGTTCTCCAAAACAAATTTCAAAATGGAAATTTCTTACTAGTTTGGAAATGTTTTTCTAATCTTGGCTATTACAACTGCAAAATTACTCTTAGGCACACTGCTAAATTGAACATAAAGAAGTTTGGCTGTAATAGTAAAGTTTAAAAAAACATTTTGAATGAATGAACCTTTCATTTTGAAATTTGTATTGGAGAACTTGGATTTACTTTTATCTCAATTCTTTTTATACGGAATCACATTTTCGCGTACTTGACTTTTTTTACGTGAAATGCTTTTGTTATGATAGGCTTTTTCTAAAATTATGCGTCTATGTGGTAAAATGCCATTCAGATTAATTCTTGTACATACCTTGTATTCATTACACAACCGCGCAACTATAGTAAAACTTTTATAAATAATTCATCCAGTGGCGTCAAACTGCTCTAAATTTTTTCATTTCTTTTTTGTTTCTGATTTATTTTTATTTCTTATATTGGCTATATTCTGAGAAATTGTATTCACTACTTCTACGCGGAGTCACTTCGGCAACGACAACTTTTTTTGTTTGAAGAATTACGGTTATTGTTACTACTTGTGATGTGTATGCCATTTAAAATTACTTCTGTCTTACTTGTTGCACAGAAAACATACATTTTTGTTACTTTTTCAATTACTTAATAAAAGCGAGTTTATTTATTTTATGCCACAGCAAATCTTTTTTTTATTGAAAAAACTTTAATGTCATGTATGGTATGTTAGTAAGACATGTAACAATGTTCGTTTTGCAAAATATTAGCTCACACATAGGTATGTATGCAATGTGTCCAATTTAATAATTTAGAAACGCACCGAATCACGTCCACTTAACTTACGACGGGGCAGGGGGGCCTTTTTGGCAAGATTGGAATTTTTGCAAAGAGCACCACTACAAAGGGGTGCACCTATAGAATTTGGATTGGCGTTCGGTTCGGTGCGACGCGTGGAAAACCTTGTTTTAAAAATACTTTACAAAACTTTTCGATTAGTTTTTAAGATATTTGCGACCGAAATATTTTTTACCCAACTGCAGCACGGCGAAAGGAACTAGTTTATTAGTTAATTAAAGGAAAAACAGACATTTTTATTTTTTTATGTATTTTTGGGTTAAAAAACAACAATATTATTTGTTCCCGATTTAAATTTGCCGCCAAACTTCCATGATATTGTTTTGTATGAGAGGAAGAGAGACGGAACCCGTATAAGGAAAGGAGAGAGTTGCTCACGATATGCCCTGCCCTTTTTTATGAATTTTTGCGGTTTTGATAAAAGACTTTATAGTTAACTTCGATTTTTCTCTTGTCTTGTTTTGACGAATGACGTTTTTGTATAATCTTCGGTTATTAAGAATTCCGTCTTTGCCATTGGACTGTTATACCATTTTTATTTATGATCTTAGACGATTTTCTTTTCGTCATTTACGACGATGGATAGGGATTCGGACATATCACTTGTGAAAATTGGATAAGAAGTAAGAAAGTTCAAGAGTAGATTAAGTTTATAGCCCCAAACCCTAAAATTAGTCTCTCAAGAATTTTACCTTTGGCAATGATGTAGTGTCATCTCTAATACATGTTTGTTTTAGCTCACACATATACTATACTATAGTAGTGTGAGCTATGGTGATCCTAATTTTTTCGAGAAAAAAAAAGTTGCTCCGATTTCAAATTTTTTTTTATATCTTTGCGTTTCAGATGATTTTGAAACTTTTTTGTTGCGCCGTCTGTCTGTCTGTCTGTCTGTCTGTATGTCTGTCTGTCTGTCTGTCTGTCTGTCTGTCTGTCTGTCTGTCTGTCTGTCTGTCTGTGTGTCTGTCTGTCTGTCTGTCTGTCTTTATGCCTGTATGTCTGTCTGTAACGACCAACGCGCATAACTCAAAAACCGCTTGGCCGATTTTAATGAAATTTGGTACCTAGGCTGGGTCTTGGGTCGAGATGGTCCCATTTAAAAACGAACAAAATCCACCGAACACAAACCAAATAAAAAGGTGGGGGTAGCTTTCAAAAATTAGAGTTTATGTGAAAATATGGCGTGTGTGATATCAAACGTAAGGTAATTGAGTCTGGAATTAAACAAAATACATTTTAATTTATTTTAAAAAAAGGGTTTGGGTATATTTGAAAAATTAGAGTTGTGGGGGTATATTTGAAAAATTAGAGTTAAAGTGAAAATATGGCGTGTGTGATATCAAACGAAAGGTAATTGTGTCCGGAGTCTAACAAAATACATTTTAGTTTTTTTTAAGGGTGGGGGTAGATTTTGAAAATTTGAGATTAAGTCAAAACATGGCTTGTGTGGTATCAAACTAAAGGTAATTTAGTCTGGAGTTAAATAAAATATATTTCAGTTTTTAGTTATATTAGCTCACTATACCTATAGTACCTATGTGAGCGTAGGGGCCCATATATTGGCAGAGTATTTAGGTAAGATATTGCCGCTATTTACAAGACCATCTTTAAATGATCATTTCCTTCAGGTAAAAATATAAAATAAACCATACATCTTTTCGTGTAAAATTAATATGACATTCATGACTACACAAAGTGCACACTTACTTCTTAACAAACAAACATACATAATCTGCATACACGGGGGACATAAGACAATGACAATATTATAGCAAATGAAAATCTTCCCACAATGCTGTCTAATAATAATTGTTATTCTATGCGCATAGTAAAAGACGCAGACACGGGAAGTCGTTTTATGATGTTTGGTAAAAGATTATAATTTTATCGATTTTTGCTATTCAATGACGTGCCGGAATCTCCCAAATATAAAATAATAAAAAAAACATCTAACTGCTAAATCTACAAGTATCTACTAGCTGCAGCTGGGTACAACATTGATACCTATACTGCCGTCCTCAGTAAGACCCACCTATCTGCGAAAAAATCAAAAATGAGGTATGACCGAAAATGGCTTTAAATAGGTTACTTTCATCTGTTTTTTAAGAAAGATACCCAAATATTTGTTCGGAAGTATTTTATTTCGAAAAACAAAAACATATATTACTATGTAAGCATGGCAAGCATTTAAACTTTAAACTCGCTTTTCCTGAAATAAGTGAAAACGTAGATAGGTGGGTCTTACTAAGGACGGCAGTATAATGTACGACATGCTTCAACTTTTAGTTTTGATGCCCAAAGCGCACTTAGGAAATTATACAGTTTTGTATTTACCTCCTATAAGCGGACACTCACGGTTCCGTCGATTTTTACCGTTTATTGGAGGTGCCTGCTTATGCGAGGGAACTGCGAAATTTATTATAATTATTATTAACAATTTCCGCTGCTTGAATTTTTCTGATATTCAGTTTTTCAGCGATCTTTCGTGCTCATAGATGTTCCTTCTCCGAAACGTTAACAACTTCAATTTTTTCACGTAAACTAAGAAGTATTTTACTAGGTGCCACTTCACAGAGATCTATTACTACCCAACTGAACAATAAAAATAAAACACAGCAGTCCCGCCGAATAAAATATGTTGTACATACGAGAGAAGTATTTATTCTCCGCATTAAAACGGAAAGAGGCTGCAGAGAGATAAAAATAGAAAAATAACCTTTAATTTATTTATTTAGTATCTAATTTTTTAACGTATTTTTTTTATTTCAAAGAAAGATTTAAACCCTTAAAATCTACCCTAATCTGCATATCTGCCGTGCAAAGCAGAAACCTAGTAAGTCAAAAACTAGTGTTTTGGGAAATAGAGTTTGAAGTTTATTTAACTACATACTCACTATAGTTTATTTAATTTAATACTAATTACATAACTTCCTACTAGCTGATGCCGTTTTTTTACGGCGATTTCAATTATATAAAAATATCATTTTCGAATTAGTCGAGTTACTAAATTTTTCGTTTGCACGGCAGATATTAGGGTTGAATTTACTCCTGACCTATAACGTCCCCAAAGGAATGGATAGAATTACCATTAACCCTGGGTAATTTAGGAAACTCATAAAAGAAAATTAATTAATTTGCCAATTTTCGCGTGAGAAAATTATAGTGAAAATGTCTTCACTGCTGCTGACGTATCGTAGCTTATTGATTTCCTTATTAATATTCCAAAAGAACTTCTTCGTAACGACAGGTCACTTGTTTTTAGTCGTTGTCTACTGTCAATAGACGTTTGGAAAAGACACATAACGCATATTATTATAATCGTTAAGACGACACACGCATTGGCTTGTCTCGTTCGGCGGCTGTTCTAATGGCTAAAATGTCAACTCTTTTTCAAATAACATTTTGTTATTAGAAAATGTTATTTTATTTTATCTCAAACAGAGATGCTTCACTCTTTGCAAATACAGTAAAATTTTGTTTAGTAGTGGAGATGTGGGGCCACGGCATCGGCAGTGCCCCGTCAAGTTCGCGTAAACTGCTCCACCATGTTTTCTTAAAACACTTCTGTAGTCCCGATCAGTGGCATTAAAAAATAGCTTTACCGAACGGGACAAATCGTTTAACAGATGAGACAATTTTTTTACATTTTAGCATTTTCTGACCAAGCCAAATTTATGACATAACTTTTTTTTAGTTTTGTTCAAGATTTTAACGGTTTTGTTTAGAAAAATATTGATTTTATTACTTAAATCAGATTTTAAGGAAAATATTTAATTTTTCAAAAACAAAACAAATTATTAGCAATAGTTCAAAAACTTACCGAAAAATTTCGCCGCCTCTATATAATTTTCAATTTTTTTTAAAGACATGTGGCATTTGCAAAACCTACCAAAGGCAATATTTACATTTAGGACACAATCGGTAACAAAATTAAATACATTACTATAATTACTTATCGGTTTACACAACGCTACAAAGATAGAAATCTTAATAGACTCATATGCAAAACCACACAGCCACAAAACTACTAACATAAACCAAATAGACACCGGTAAAAAAGTAAAAACAAGAACAACAAACTGGAACGGTGTAGATAATGCGTCGGACAAACATACCAACATAGATTTTGCCGCAAATTATAGTGTTTTCAGTAAATTGTAGTCCGGTTTTCTTAGATAATTTAAGCGTACCTATATAATACCTATTTATCTCTACCACTTGACTTTATTTTGCCTAAATACATCAATGTTTTAAAAACTTAGATTGGGAAGAAATAGCCATCAAAGTAAGCGGACAATACTTAAAACACCTAAGATATGCTGATGATATCGCCTTAATAACAGACAAGAAAAAAGAACTGATAAAAATGCTGGAAGAACTGGATACAGGAGCTAAAAATATAGGCTTGAGGATGAACTACACTAAAAGTAAAATCTTAATAAGCACAGAAAAAATAGAACAAGTAGCTGTTTGAGACGGAAGGAAATTGGGAGATTAACTTTCTATGTAACTCGTAGAATGATCCTGTCTGTATACCTATGAAAAATTATTATTTATTAAACTAAAAAAAGAAAACCAAACAGCTGAAATCAAGAGACAAGTAAGATTTGGCCTGGGCAGCATTCGGTAAATTAAGCTATATATTAAAAAATAAAAAATATCCTCAGTACCTCAAAGCGAAAGTGTGTAACAAATGTATTCTTCCTCTACTTGCCTATGGATCCCAGACCTAAATACTTACAAAATCAAACATGAATAAGGTAACAAAAGCCCAAAGAATAATGAAAAGACAAATGTTACATGTAAAACTCACAGATAAAAAAAGGAATGGATAAAAAATACAACAAAAGTAAGGGATATCAGAGGAGAAGCAGCAAAATTTGGAATGGACATTTTCCGGTCATAATATCAGACAGAATTGGCTAAATAAAAGAAGTAGGGGAAGACCTCAAATGAGATGAGCGTTCAAAGATGGATTGAAGAAGGCTAAATAGATAGATAGATAAATATATAGAAAGTTAGACATCAATGGAGTTTAAAGACAAAATCTCAAAAAGAAAAAATTGAACATATAAAGCTCTAAAGAGAAAAAAATTTAAACAATTTAACAAAAAATGATAAAACCCTACCTGGCTTAGTTTGGTTAGTGGGTAAACTAACCTCACCTGCGTAGGTTAGTATATACTAGTACCTATACAGGTATACTTACCTGAACTAGTTATGTTACGACCAGTTTAGGTAAAGTTTAGTTTTTTTTTTTTCGTTTTTTAATGTTTGTTAATTATTGGTTATTCGAGATTTTTTGTTTTTTACCTGTCGTTCAAACATTTGTCTTTGGATGTTTTGTCGTGCCAGATTTAGCTAACTTTAGATGGGAATTCCAAAGATCCTGGTGCCCATCGGAACATATATCCCATTTAAACCTTGTATGGCAGGATCTTGTCGATAAGATACATAAATTTTAAAGCATTTCACCGAAGCCCAACGCCCATGTTATGTGTGCGACGTCATTTGTGCCATACTAATGGGTAAACTAGTTATAATTAGTAACAAAGCAAGTTATAAAGCTTGAAAAAAACTTTTAGTTTAATTATACTTAAATTCTAAATCTCCATACATATAAATTATTTTGCTCGAAATTACACATTATGCTGCTGATCTTAAACTATATCATTAAAATTAAGAGGTGTTGGGAAACAGTCGGTTTATTAGACTAATTTTCCACTGCGAGGCTATTAAAACTAGTGGTGTTTGGTCTGTATTTTAAATTTTTTCTTCTTTATTTTTTTAACCAAGCAATATTACGAAATGTTGACCGCATTCCGTTTTGTAGTGTGGGAAATTTTAATTTGCTATATGGAAAACCATTTTTAACTCTATCTATATTTAAATATTAAGAACATTCATCATCGTTATCTGTAACATCTTAAGCTGGATCTATTCGATTCTTGTGACCTCTTTTTGTCACTTTTCCGTTCGAAACCGTAAGTAAATTACTTAACTTTGCTTGCACGCTTTTGACCTGTATAAAACTCTATTTAAACGTCAGCATCTATCTACCTATTTAAAGATTGAAAACATCTGAGTTTGCAAAATCTAAAGGAGCATTTTTACTTGCTTACATAACCCAGATCAATGAACACCAAAATAATATGACTCGAAATAACCCCCTTCCCCCGTCCCTCGTCCTCGACGATGTATGTAGAGATTTTATAAATGTTTTTGTACACAGGTGCCCTCAATATTAGATAGGTTAGGTTAGAGTGTCAACAAAAATGAAAAGCGCAGTATTAAACAAAAATTGACAATGATTAAAAATATTGTATATATATATATATATATATATATATATATATATATATATATATATATACGTCTATAAACTTAGCACTTAAGAATTGGATATTCGCAATATATGCATTAATTGTCGTAAATTTGTCGTGAAAGAAAAAAATTTGTCGCGCCACCCGTTTTCCTAAAAAGGGTATGTAATGCTAAGTTGAGTCTCAACTTAGCATTACCACCCCAGAAAAAATTAAAATTTTTAAAAACTAATCTATGAAATAATTGTCGTAAATTTGTCGTAAATTTGTCGTGAAAAGAAAAATTTTCTCGCGCCACCTGTTTTCCTGAAAAGGGGGTGTATTGCTAAGTTGAGTCTCAACTTAGCACTACCACCCCAGAAAAAATTTAAATTTTCAAAAACCAATAAATGCATTAATTGTCGTGAATTTGTCGTAAATTTGTTGTGAAAGAAAAAAATTTGTCGCGCCACCCGTTTTCCTGAAAAGGGTATGAAATGCTAAGTTGAGTCTCAACTTAGCACTACCACCCCAGAAAAAATTAAAATTTTCAAAAACTATTAAATGCATTAATTGTCGTGAATTTGTCGTAAATTTGTCGTGAAAGAAAAAAATTTGTCGCGACACCTGTTTTCCTGAAAACGGTATGTAATGCTAAGTTGAGACTCAACTTAGCACTACCACCCCAGAAAAAATTAAAATTTTTAAAAACTAATCTATGGAATAATTGTCGTAAATTTCTCGTAAATTTGTCGTGAAAGAAAAAAATTTGTCGCGCCACCCGTTTTCCTGAAAAGGGTATGTAATGCTAAGTTGAGTCTCAACTTAGCCCTACCACCCCAGAAAAAATTAAAAGTTTCAAAAACTAATAAATGCATTAATTGTCGTGAATTTGTCGTAAATTTGTCGTAAAAGAAAAACAATTGTTGCGTCATCTGTTTCTCCGGAAACGGGCAGTGAGCAATTTTGAGATTTCTCAGCTAAATCTTAGTGATCTTTAAGCTTTTTCACAATACGAAGATGTAGTATATTTAACCTTGTCGCGCGATTGTAAATTTTTGGTGAAACAATCATTATATTACGTCCCGTTTTTTATATCTGAACACTGTCTTTTGGATATCCTCCTGTGGGATTTTACGAGGTTTCCCTCTTTTCATTGTGTACTTTCGGAATAATTAATAAATAAAATTAAACAAAAACGTCTTGTCGGCTCAAAGAACTTTGGTCAAAGATATTATTTTTTCGATGCTTTGATGCAGGGCTTTCAATGTTGCCCGGTCGACATAACACGTTTACACGCGTCCGAAAAGTTTTTTCGTAACAAATGACTATGCTATGCTTGATTTTTATTTTATTAGGGGTCGTCTATAAATTACGTAACAGGATTTGGAGGGCTTCCTAAAAGTTTGGCAAAGTGTAACAAGGGGTAGGGAGGGCTTCTCGACTTTGTTAGGTAAGAACTTTTGCCTACAATAAAATAAATAAAGCTATACAACTAGTAGGTACCTACTATTACTAGAAGATGGTGTTTTGTTAAATGCCTATGATTGTTAAAAGGACAACATAATATTTTTTGAGAAGTTCGCTTTTTTTCGTTAATTCTAAAACAACGCAAAATCCTGGCGTTAGCTTGATCATTGAAAACAGCGAGCAATGAATATTTATATTAACACCACAAAGGGTTATATTGAAAAGTAAAAACAGCACGTAATATAACGATTGTTTCACGAAAAATTTACAATCGCGCGACAAGGTTAAATATACTACATCTTCGTATTGTGAAAAAGCTTAAAGATCACTAAGATTTAGCTAAGAAATCTCAAAATTGCTCATTGCCCGTTTTCGGGAAAACGGATGACGCGTCAATTGTTTTTCTTTTACGACAAATTTACGACAAATTCACGACAATTAATGCATTTATTAGTTTTACCCTTTCCAGGAAAACGGGTGGCGCGACAAATTTTTTTCTTTCACGACAAATTTACGACAATTATTCTATAGATTAGTTTTTAAAAATTTTAATTTTTTCTGGAGTGGTATTGCTAAGTTGAGACTCAACTTTGCATTACATACCCTTTTCAGGAAAACGGGAGGCGCGACAAATTTTTTTATTTCACGACAAATTTACGACAAAATTAAATTATTTATTCTGACAAAAGCTTTAGAACCATGATAATGCGTTGATAAGCTTAATGTATGTTGAGAGGATTCTCAAAGTAGCTAAATTATTCTCTCCTTATTCACGCTATCAAAAGCCTCTTTAAAATCTACATAAATATTGGTTTTGTTCATAGGATTTTTCTAGAATTTGCTTCATGACAAATATTTGATCTGAGATGGAGGTGGATCTGTTGGACGGAAGCCACAAAACAATCTTTTTAATATATTTTAATACTAAATCAGTTGATCAAATCTTAGAGATTTAAAAGAGAATGATTTTTATGAACAAGAAGAGGAAGAGCAAAGAGGGTTTCGTGCAAGGAGATCTTGTAGTGATAATGTTTTTTGTCTTAAACAAGTAATTGAGAAAGGGAGTGCCATAAATATAGAGGCTCAGGTTGCCGTTGTGGACCTACAAAATGCATATGATGCCGTTCCAGAAGAAAAATTATGGACAGTGTAGAGCAAACTAATATCAATCATACATATATAAAAGCTATAAAAGAACTAAACAAAGTGTTAAAATCTAAAATTTAAATTGGAAATCGACTTCCAAAAGAGTTCCTGGTAACGAAAGTTCAGCGATGTTGTATTTCTCCAACTCTTTCTAAAATTTATTTCTCAGTAGCTGTAAAAAACTGGAAACGTAAAGTACACGACATGGGAATAATAATAACAACAACTTAACGACCGATTTACCATATACATACTACAGTTTGCTGACGACCAAGTAATTGTAGCCAATGATAAAAAAGACATGGAGTAGATGATGAGAAAGTTAACTGAAGAATACCAAAATTGTTGAAGTTAGAACTAGACGATGGACAAACAATATCTCCATGCAATGTTTATATACTTGGGTGCCACAGTTGATAAGACAGGAACCGACTGTAAAGAATTGGAAATAAATAAAAAATAAAAGCAAGAAAGGTTCTTGGATGTCTTATCAGTATTTTATGGAGAAGAGAGATAAAAAAATTTAAAATTTAACATATATGAAACAATAGTGAAATACACGCTATTGTATGGACTAGTGACTTATCACGTAACAGAAAAGTACAAACGGAGATGAAAAATAAAGAAAAAAAAATGGAAAGTGTCGAAATGGATGCAATAAGAAGATCAATGAGATCAGATCATATAAGAAATGAAACCATAAAAGAAAGAATGGGAATCGAGGAAAGCGTAACGGATGACATCACTAAAAGACAACTGATATAGACGACGGATGAACAACGAAAGATTACCAAAGCAGGTCCTAGAATGGCAACCAATAGGGCGCAGAAAAAGAGAAAAAGAGAACAACAGTCAATCCAAAGATCAACGAGTCAAAAAATCTGACAGAAGATTATTGTCAGGATCGAAGGAGGTGGAAAATAGGCGTCATACAACGTAGAAAAACGTTCTAAACCGATATAGTTGTAGTGTCAATTAGATCGTTCGCCAATTTTAATAGTTTTGATTTAAATACCTATAATAAAGACATATTAGAACTGCAGGTTTACACAACCGAAACAAAGGCATCATTAAATATTCAAGTATGTACAAGTGTTGCGTCACTAAAATCTTCTGCGAATGCTAATCTACATAATAGTACCCAGTGGCGGCGGCTACAGGGCACTGCCCCCCGTTGCCCTCCCAAAACTAGACAACAAACAGTATTTTTAATTGATTTATTTTAAAAAAAGTTAAATTTTTCCTGACGACATGATTGACTAGTTGTTTTTACTATCTGTGGTTAACAACGAGCGATTAATTTGGTGAACTTTTTGAACGTAAATAATTACACGCCGCCAGCGCCGCGCGGGACAAGGTTTCAATTTCACCCGTTTTTCAGCGCTGCATGGGTGGCTGCTCTCGCGCGGTGGCGAGAGGAAAGTTTGTTTTAGTTGACGTCGGCCTTCATCATCGTGCCTAAACGTTCGTTGCCCTTTCTAGTGTTGCCGGTTCTATCCTTAGTGAAGACGTACGAATTTGTTTGGATTTAGGGTGTCACTAGTAAAAAGTTTTGCCAGTCACGTGCCATTGTTTTGTTTTCGTTATCGTTTGTTTATAAAATGGAAATAAATACCGTCGATTACATAATTAACTTTGCAAATTTAAATACGTTGACTTATGAACTTCGATTACAAATAAAATCTTTAGGGCCACATAGACCGCACCTAAAAATTAACCAAAATTTTAGTGTAAGTAATACCGAGGGGTGTTCTACAAAAACTTATCATAGAAAATTTAATAAAAAAGTATACGATGCTCAAAACTGGTTGTGCGGTTGTGAAAAAAGAAATGCTTTTTTTTTGCTTTAATTGTCTTGTTATGAACAATCCACGAAGTGCGTGCAAAAGGAATATGATATCATGCACTTTGATCCCGTGAAAAGTTAAAAAGACACAAAGTAAGTGGTATTCTTTAAAAAACTACATAGAATTTTTTATGCTATGCAAGACTGATATTAGGAGCCAATTGAATAGTGCCTATAGGCAAAACATTACCAAACATAATAAAAGTGTGACAAAAATTAGACATATCGCACCCCCGCTAAAAAATAGTCACAACCCAAGAAATCGCTGTTAAAGAATTTAGTTCATTAGAGAGATTAATTTTTCACTTACATGACAAATTACGAGTTAACATATTATTTTATATCAACAGGAACCTATTAACTCAATGTAATTGGTGCAGTACGTTTCTCAGAAAAAATGATTTTTGTCGTTTTTAGTTAAAAAAAAGACAAAAACCCGATATTGTGACACTTTTTTAGAACAAGGCATCATGACGATGTAATCAGGATGTCATGCAGGATGGTAAATAATATAAAAAAAGAAAACAAATAAAGAAGAAACTTTGTATTTATTTTTACGAGTTAGAAAATGCTGAATAACAACTGGGAATGTGATTATTTTCTAATAAATTCAAAAGATTTTTTCCTTATTCTCCTTAATTCTAAGTACACTGAACTGAACAATTCGTAAAAACAGTCACAACACAAAAAAGAACAGTATTTTACTTGTTATATGGGTCAGATTTAACCAATAGTTCACACGAAAACCTTCACAACTCGAAATGTGACTCTTTTCAGGATGAAACTCCACGTTCACGCTGTTATAAAGTCAAAAGTGACACTGTAAAGGAACGCATCCTCAGCTAAACTGGACAAAATTAAAGAGTCACATCGCCATTTCGCGGTGAATTGTCGAAACATAAATGTGACGCTTTTATGGAAGAAAGTACAAGTTATTTCGATGATGGCGGCAGGTTTATCTCAATAAGGGCGATTTTTGAGTTGTGACTCTTTTTCAGCGGGTGTGCGATATACTTAGTAGGTTAATAGACTGTGGGATTTTTAAGGCTGCTCTACGGGGCCATAAAAAAGAAAGAAGAATGGACTTTATCTATAAACAAATAAACTAGAAACTACACCAAGTAGCTGCTTGTTTGGAAAATACTAAAATAAAATTGTTTCGGTAAGTTTTTTTATCTAATTTTTTACGCAATTTAAATTTCTGCCCCCCAATTTATAACGTCACAAGCCGCCACTGATAGTACCATGTCTCCACTTAAATCTCTGTAGACTCAGCTGCATCTATCTTGTATTTATCTAGATACTCGTATGTACAAGTACAATAATTGAAATAGAAATTTAGTAGCCAATAAATTTTCCAAATAAAAATAAGGATCTACAAAGTGCGCCACCAGTTTTCAAGCAGCAGAACAGGTGTAAGAAAAACATACATATTTATAAAAGATATGCTCCAGTTGCCATATTTGGGTACCATTGAATATCCTTTAAAGCATCAGTGCCAGTGATCAGGCACGTAGATCACTTTTCTGTCTGGGGGGGCACTCCCATATAAAAAAGTTATGTTTTTCAATGATGATCCATACATACAGGGTAGCCAGAAAGGTTTTAGGGGTTCCATGCCTAATTTTCGTCCAAAAGACGTTAAAATCGTTACAAAAAAAATAAGGTCGACGGGTGATCAATATAGGAATTTATATTTGAAGGAAGTTCACGACCTCAGAGGTAAAGGTAGCTCGGTTCGGTTCGGTTCGGTTCCGAGCTACCTTTACCTCTGAGGTCTTGCCCGTGAAACTTTTTTGTAAAAACTTTTTACCTCGTGAACTTCCTTCAAATTTAAAAAATCCAGGGCTCAGGCTGTTTTCTGGGAGCAGATTATATCTGTCTCCGTCGCGACGTCAAAATTAGTCTCAAAACTGAGGCAACCCTGACCGAAGCTGCAAATTCACAGTTGGTCTCTCCTCAGTAAACACCATATTTCATATTCCTTTTCAGATATCCACATCATCATTTCATCTCCTTCCATTTTATGGTTATGCTCGGGCTGAATAAAGCCTAATGAGGCAGAAACGCGTCCCCGAGCTACCTTTACCTCTGAGGTCTTGCCCATGAAACTTTTTTGTAAAAACTTGTTGCCACGTGAACTTCCTTCAAATTGAAAAAATCCAGGGCTCAGGCTGTTTTCTGGGACCAGATTATATCTGTCTCCGTCGCGACGTCAAAATTTGCCTCAAAACCGAGGCAACCCTGACCGAAGCTGCAAATTGACAGTTGGTCTCTCCTCAGTAAACACCATATTTCATATTCCTTTTCAGATATCCACATCATCATTTCATCTCCTTCCATTTTATGGTTATGCTCGGGCTGAATGAAGCCTAATGAGGCAGAAACACGTCCCCGAGCTACCTTTACCTCTGAGGTCTTGCCTGTGAAATTTTTTTATTGGAATTTATTTGAAGGAATAAGAAGAATAAGAAAAACGAATAAAAAGCATTATGATAAATATAATTAGTTTAGATCCTGGGAATCGGTCAATAAAAATCTCTTTTATAGTTTGTGACGTTTCAGTTTATTGAACCATCATCAGACAGACATATTCTAACATGGAAAGTTCTACACCTCAAATTTATATAGAAAAAACAATAATTTATGATAAAAAAATAACAATATAAGTACAAAGTTAAAAAATAATTTTTTTAAAAATTAATCTCTAATATAAAATAGCAAAGCGGGATTTTCAGACAAGAAAAAAAAACATATAATGGATTTAAAATCTCGCAGTATGATAAAAATTTTTAATTAATTTAAGAGAAAATCAAACAGGCGTGCCCCAGGGTAGCGTACTAGGTCCTTATCTATACTTATTATTCACTTGCGATATCCCAAAGCCAGAAAATTGTCACTTAGCAACATTTGCAGATGATACTGGTTTATTAACGGTAGAAAAATCTATTGAAAAATGCATAGAAAAACTTCAGGATGCAGTCACCGAAGTTCACAGTTGGACCACAAAGTGGCGAATAAAATTAAATGAAACCAAATCAATTTATGTTGATTTTACAAACAAAAATATAAATCACATACAAATAATAATTAACAACATTCCCGTACCATATTCAAATTAGGCAAAATATCTCGGTACAACACTTGATGCCAAATTGCGCTGGAAAGCACATGTTAAGAAAAAAAAAAGAAGAACTTGAGATAAGGTATAGAAAAATGAACTGGCTAATTGGAAGGAAGTCCAATTTAACAATTCATAATAAGTTACTGCTTTATAGACAAATACTGAAACGAGTATGGACATATGGTATTCAACTATGGGGTTGTGCTAAAGAGAGTACCTAACATTCTAGTTTTACAGAGATTTCAAAATAAAGTATTAAGAAACATTGTGAATGCACCTTGGTACGTTCGAAATAGTGACCTTCATCGAGATCTAAAAATCGAAAGTACGCAAAAAGCCATGAAGATAGACTCCATCGGCATGTGAATGTGGAAGCAATTCAGCTTCTAGACAATACTATGCTAGTTCGAAGACTAAAAAGTGTGAAGCCGTTTGAGCTGGTAAACTAAGTGAATTATACATAAAACAAAATAATGCTATAAACACAACACAATTGTGAGTTACAGACTAAACAAATAGGGGAGAACTGTTGAGTGAACTCTAAGTTTAAATCTGACTTTTCTAGTAAATTAAGTTAAAACAAAATTGCTTATTAGTCTTACTGACTAGATTGTAATACAATAAACACAGTGTGTTTGACAAATTAAAAAAAATAATTTAAAAAATAAGTTCTCCTCTAATTTCTCTTTTTTTTTGCTAACCATTTTTTTATATGTTGTCTCACCATTTACTTATATCTGTATTTCTAATTTTATAACAATTTTTGCATTATTTATTTTAAGGCGATCGATGTGGTGGTTTTAAACTCTGTTTAAAATTTAAAAAGATGGGTAATATTATCAATTTTTTTAATCTACGTATTCTTCTTTGGTTCGACCATTTTATACTGGTTTGGTAAGCAATTTATAGATTGTTTAATTATTTTTCTATAAATAGGTATATGTTTTTTTATTATTTGTTTTTCTTTTAATTTTGTCTAATTAAGTTTTATTAAATATTACTTAGGTTTTCCATATCCGAGATTAAATTTATTGCGTTGGGGTGTTTTTTGGTTTGACTTTTTTCTTTTATGATAGTTGTTTTCTTTTAAAAGGATTCCTGCATTTTAAAAATTAAAATTGTGCCAATTTTGGTGCAGATGATACGCCAATGCTGTCTTACTCTCATTTTCCTGTCTTAAGTTATATTTGTGTTCGTATATTATTTTTTTAAAATATTGTTTTGTTTGACCTATATGTGTTTTATCACATTCCAAACAATCTATTTTATAAAGTACATTTGGGGTATCACCTTTACTTTTTCTTTTTGTATAGACTATATTGTTAAGATTATTCGTAGTGTTGTCAGCTATTAAAATATTATGCGGCTTTAATATTTTTGATATTTTGTTATTTATTTCTGGAATATATGGTGCTGATATATATTTATTGTTTGTTTCAGTTTTAGGATACGATGTTGAGTTGTATATTTTATGTATTCTGTTTTTATTATAGGTTCGTAAAAATGTTTTGGATATTCAACTGTCAGGATAGATTGAAATTATGATAAATGTCATTTCCATTAAATTAAAGCAGTTAAAACACGTAATCAAATTTTTTGGTTTTTTGAATTTTTTTAAGAATATGTTTTTCTTTTGTGAATGATTCGACAGTCGTTTTGTAGTATTTCTGTATATTTAGAAAAGAATAATCAGATGCGCTTATACGAGGCAGATTTCTTGTTTTTCCCTAGTTTGAAAAATAGAACTGCTGAAATAAGTTTTTATCCGTTTAAGGCAGAATTTGTACTTTCAGGGGACATTTTAATTTATTTTAAATTTTCTTTATTAAAGGATTGCATAAAGTTAATGAATAGCTTATGAATTTAATAAAGCCACTAGACAATAATTTATGCAAAAAACAACATTAAAGCATTAAAAAAAAGTCGGTGGTGGTATCAACATTTGTTAAGTTGCGGGTGCATGCTTCGTAAGTTATATATACATTTTATTTATTGCTAATTTTTAGTTAAAGAAAGTTAAGTATAATTTTGTGATATAAACTTCCTTAGAGGGGTTGTACTGTCCCCCAGTACCCCACTTATGTACGTGCCTGCTAGTGTTAGAGACATTGTTCAGTAATGTAATTTTATACAATGAATATTAACAAACGACTTATTTAAATTTAAAAAACTTAGAATCAACTGAACTTATATAACAACAAAAAACGAAAAGCCTACACAAAGTACAAAAATATCAAATATGCAAATTAGATGAAATTAAAACTAAAATTCAATTAGCAAAATCAAAGTAACTAAAATAAAACAATTTAATCGTTTATCAATATGTGAAATTGATTTATGAATTGTTCAATTAATGAAAATAAATAAAGCATAAGTCACATACGTACGCCAGTGGCGTAGGCAGGGAGAGCTTGGGGGCTAAAGCCACCCATATCCACTAAATATTCACCCTAAAATATAAATATTCCCCAAAAATCAAAAATAAAATATATGGATCTGCGCTTAAACCACCCCCAGAACTCATCTCTGCGTATCAATCCGCGCTCAAGCCCCCCCCCCCAGCATTCATTTCTGCGTACGCCAATGACAGCATAAACATATACCGGATTTACACCGTTGAAAACGACGATATTATGCTAGCAGCAAATAAACGTGCTAGAATATATTTTGAAAAAGCTGTTCAAGAAACTTGAGTGAAAATAGAAAACAATTTGAAAATTTAATATGCGTTCGAAACAGGTACTTGTAGTAGCATAACAGAGCAATGATTTGAAAATTAAATTCAATGGGCCAGTGGTTGGTCTATTGGTAAATTGGTAATGCACGGAAAGGCGCCAAAAAAATAATAGAAATCGTTGTTTGATGGAAATCAAACAACGCAGAAACTTATTGACTATTATTGGTGTGACCAGGGCTATCAAACCGGACTGGCCACGATCTCTAACTTTGTTGACGTCACAGCGAAGGGTGAATTTCTTTTCTTTTCTTGTGTTTAAAATATTGACGGTTGATGAATATTTGATTTCTTTTAAAATAAAGCTGGTTTTGAGATTGTTTTACTATATTCTTGTAAAACAATTTTTTTTTAATTTAATTTTTCAGATCCGCTTCATTAGCTCACACAGAAATTAAATTTAAAGCAGAAGCGAACGTGTACGTTTCTGGGTCTCGTGTATTCGGCTCACCTTTTTGTTTATATTCGGCAACTTCTAAAACTTATTTAGATGTGTTTACAAAAATTACAACATCAAAAAATGATTTTTTGTAGTGTAATTTTGTTTTAAAAAGATTAACACTGGTATTTTTGGATTTTAAATATACTTTGTTGTAAAAAATCATTAAAAAAGTTTAACAAAACAAACAAATAAACAAATGTCATGATAAACACTGATGACAAAGTTAAATCCATGTCAAATATAACAGTTGGCGTGCGGTGCATGGCGGGCAATTTAAATTGGTTCATAAGACCCAATGTAAAATTTAGCCCACAACAACATCTGATTTTTTCAGGGTCGTGGCCTATATTTTTTTGTTGGCCTTGGTGGTATCAAAGATATAATTCATTCTCGTTGGTGTTATAGTCTAACCAGGGCTATCAAAATGGACGGGCCACGATCCTCCACTTTGCTGAAGTCACATCCGGGGCTTATTTTTTTTTGATGGTCACGTTACGACACAGCTGATTGTCTTTAAAATATTGAAGTTGAAATGACGGTTCATGGATATTTGTTTTTTTTAAAATAAAACCGTTTTTGAGATTTACTTTATTCTGGCAGAACATTTTTTTTTAAATGTGTAGTAAGCCCTAATTTTTCATAGCCGCTTCAATAGCTCACAAAAAAATTAAGTTTAAAGCAGAAGCGAATGTGACAATCACATATGACAAAGTCAAATACATGTCAAATATAACAGTTGGCATGTGGTACATGGCGGGTAATTTGAATTCAAAATAAGGAATGCTAAATCTTGAAGATTTTAACCTTTTAATCATGTTGCTTCCTTACAAACCTTTGGTGGAATATCGGGATGGTGTCTGAGAATATTTCAGTGAAATTTTGCGGAAATCTGTAGTGCCATTTTGAAAATATCATAAAAAAACGTCTGACCTCCGATAAGACCCATTGTAAAATTCAGCCTCGGGAGAACAGCTGATTTTTTCAGGGTCGTGGCCTCTATTTTTGTGTTGGCCTTGGTCTAACATATACGCATTTGTAATGACGTCACCAGTTGAGAAAAAAACGTATGGCGTAGATATTTTTGCCAATCAATGTTTTTTGATTGACAGTGACGGATACTTTTTTTAAAAAGTTTATTGTCACCGCTGTTTATAATATACTAAATAAAGATAAACAAAAATGACGTCATTACAAATGGGTATAAGTTGGACCACAGTAGTTGGACTATATATACTAAGGTTATTATTTAAATAAGCTCTCCTTTAATTTCGTTTTTCATACTCAATATAAACCCTTCAAATAATTAACTTCCAAATTCCGACTTCCCTGAATTGATGATAATGCAGTTTTTGGAAAAGAATGTTTAAGCGAGTTATATGGTCATCTTTATTTGCCATAGTTAGAAAGAAATCGTCCACATAGGTAACGAAAGCAGAAATTCATCTCTCTTGTGATTTAATGTATAAATATCTTTGCATTTATATATACCACCAGCTGTTAAAATTCCTGCAAGTTTTTTCCTTTTTTTCTTAATACCTCATCATATAGTTTATTTAGTTTTTAGAGATTTGCTTATTTTTTATGTAAAAATATGCAGATTCTGGATTCAGTCTTCTTCGTTAATCTTAACGTGTTCATTGCAATGGCCAGCCGTGACTCTTTTGCAATCTATGACCTATAAGTGTTTTAGTTATTTTCTTGCAATCTAGGTCTGATTGGTTTTTCTTACTTTTTGAAAAGCATCCTCTGCAGTATTAGATGGTTCATTGTACATTTTATGTAATGCCACCAACTGCTGCTGTGTTGCCTTTCAAAATACTCTTTTATTTCTTATCTCTTTTCATCATAGCTTTAGCGTTACAGCTTTTTTATCTCTGATATAAAAAGTAACCAGTACTCTAAGTAGGTTGTCCGGTAGGATTCTTCGAGATCTAATAGAGAATGATTTTCATGAACAAGAAGAAGAAGAGCAAAGTGGGTTTCGTGCAGGCAGATCTTATAGTGTTAATGTTTTTTGTCTTAAACAAGTAATTGAGAAAAGGAGTTCCAGAAATATATGTTACCCTTGTGGACAAAAGGCATATGATACAGTTCTAGTTAAAAAATTATGAACAGTGTTAGAGCATACTAATATCAATCATACATACATAAAAGCGATAAAAAACTATACAAACGGTCAAAATCTAAAATTAAAATTAGAAATCGACTTTCAAAAGAATTTCTGGTAACGAAAGGCTTGATACAGCGATGTTGTATTTCTCCAATTCTTTTTAAATATATATCGCCGTAGCTTTAAGAAATTGGAAACGCAAATTACACGGCATGGGAATACAACTTAATACACTACCGTATGCTGACGACCCCGTAATTGTAGCTAATGATAAAGGAGATATGGAGTATATAATGAGAAAGTTAACGGAAAAACACCAAAAGTGGGGGTTATCAGTGAACGTGTACAATACACAGTACTTATGTATTGGAAACGAAACAAGTGAGTTGGAACTAGACAATGGACAAACAATATCTCCATGCCATGAGTATGTATATTTGGGTAACACTTTTGATAAGACAGGAACAGACTGTAAAGAACTGCTAAAAAAATAGTAAAAGCAAAAAAGGTTATTGAATGCCTTAACAGTATTTTATAGAGAAGAGAGATAAAAAATAATGTAAAATTTAATATACATGAAACGTTGCTGAAAAACACGCTGATGTATGGAATAGAGACTTGTCGCGTAACCTAAAAATACAAAACTAAAATGGAAAGTGTCCAAATGGATGCAATAAGAAGATCAATGAGAATATCTAGAACAGATCATATAAGAAATGAGATCATGCAAGAATGAATGGGAAAGCAGATCCTAGAATGGCAACCAATAGGGCGCAGAAAAAGAGGGCGTGCTAAACTAGAATGGCAACAGTCAATTCAAAGATCAATGAGTCAAAACCTGACAGCAGATGATTGTCAGGATCGAAGGAGGTGAAGAATAGGCGTCGTCATAGTAGTAGTATAAAATACTGTAAATTAAAGCCTGCTTTTACCTCTTCTAATTATTGCTAAATCCGTCAATTAAACCTAATAGCAGATACAAATCAGCAATTAACAAAAAATCGACAAACCCGCTAGAATACAGTAATCATTAACTTAACTTGCATAGTTGTACCAAAGGAACCCGCTGAGTCCGATCTTTATCAAAATAAATATTTTGGCCACTAAATTGCGCCTAACTAGCCTAGTATTGATCGCGTATTGTATTAGACAACAATTATAACCACTAAAGAAAAATCTTTGTTGTCTAATAAACGAGGTCACTGTAGCCGATATAGTTAAAGAAAAAATGGGTTCGTAATTACTAGATTTATCATGATCTACATTACGCAAGTTAATTACTATCTACACTGATCATGATTAATAGTAATTTCACTTTTTCTTGGTTGAACCAGAAAATATTGTGCTTGGCTATGGTATAAGTATAGTTTCCTTAAAACAATATGCCATGGTAAATGCCAAGATTTGTTTACAAACAACTTAACCACAAACACCAGTATTTACTAAGGCGTAAGTTTTAGTCTAGGTTTTGGTTTACTTTTAGGGTTTAGGTTTAAAATTTAAATATGCATTGGTTTGGAAAAATTGATTTTTTGCCGAAACAGGCCGCAATTGATTTGGTATTTTTACCTGTATGGACGATAAAATGTCCTAAAAATTGAAATTTAAGACGATTTGTTCTTGAAATGGACCATATAGACCGGAAAAAATAAGAAAACATGGAAAACTGATTTTTCTACAACTGTCTAATTTAGGCTACTACGTCACTTTAAACCCCTAGGTCATGGGATTCCGACTAAAAATCGTCCTAAATTTTAAACTACCTCCGGGGGGTGGTTTATCTCATTGTAACTTGAAAACAATCACGTTTTTGTTAATTTATTTGTTAAAAATGTAAAATTTGATCATATTTAGGAACGATATGAGAAAATTTTATACGATTTTTAGCTTCAATTAACTATTAGAGCGAGTTTTTTAGGGCAATGTACACAAGGCTGGATAAACTGTTTAGTACTAAATTCTCATTATCTCTTTTATATTTTAGCATGTAGCTTTTAAACGATATTTGCCTTGACGAGGAAAGTAAAAAAAACGATCTTCAGATTAAAATCCAAATAAACTCACACGCGATTTGTATATTTGCAAATAATCTTTAAATTAATATAATAAAAAATGTTTTTATTTATTTATTTATTTATTGTAGCAGTCATTTTCCATTAATGGTTTTAATACGCTCTAGCCATACAGATATATTTAAAATATACGTGCACCGAGATGACAGCAGATGACAATCCCAATACTTAGTCCAGCAAGTGTCAGTCAAGTCACTTTTACGTCATTTTAATAAATTTAAAAATTTATTTTTCAGTTTCGCTTTGTTTGTGCAAGTTATATAATAAAAATTACGAAATTAGAACACATTTTCCGACAATGTCAAGTTTGGGAAGTAAGTGTAAATTGAAAAATGTAAGTAATTCACTTAAATATCGCTGCATTTTCACTTAAACCTCGTTCCCTACAAACTTAAACCTATAGTTTAAACCATTTCTTTTCCGTTTTATCAATTTTTTTTACGAAATCCTTGCAGATTCTTATTTAAACCGGTTTTTTTCCATTGCGATATAACCTATGTAGTTATAATTAGTCCAAAATTCCATTAACTTTTATTAAGTTTGAAAGAAATTCAGTTAAAACGTTTCACAAAAGATAAACTAAAAGTTAAACCTAAACCTAAACTTTAAACTTAAACCCTAAACCATCTTAGTAAATACTGGTGAAAGAGTTTCTCACTTTTAGGATCTTTTGACAAGTTGCTACCCCACCAAGTGTACTTTGGCTGCATGCACAGATCTACCAATATTATTTAGCTCAGATGAGCAGGGTGATTTTCACTTGATTTCTAACCACATGAAAATAGAAAGTTTCAAAAACCTAACCTAACGAAACCTAATCAAATCTAACCGAACCGAACCAAAGCAAACTGAACCAATAATTTTTTTCAAAAAAAAAACTTTCCTGACTTCCTAACCGGGATTCTAGAGGATGTGAATCCGAACCGAACCGAACCGAACCGAACCTAACTAAACCGAACCAAACCTAACCTAGCCAAACTAAACTACAAAACTGCTAATTAGGTTTAGTTGGGTATGGTTAGGTTTGGATAGGTTCGGTTCGGTTCGGATTCACATCCTCTAGGATCCCGGGTAGTAAGTCAGGAAAGTTTTCTTTTTGAAGAAAATTATTGGTTCAGTTTGCTTTGGTTTGGTTCGGTTAGATTTGATTAGGTTTCGTTTGTTTAGGTTTTTGAAATTTTCTATTTTTATGTGGTTAGAAATCACGTGAAAATCACCCTGCTTATCTATTGTAATACATGAGGTAAATAATATTGGTAGATCTGCGCATGCGGAAGTCAGGCAGCCAAAGTATACTTGGTAGGGCTAGCGTCTTGCCAACAAAAAAACACAGGCCACGACCCTGAAAAAATCAGCTGTTCTCAGGGGGTGACTTTTACATTGGGTCTTGTTAATACTACTGGGAGGTCAGACCTTTTTTTATGATATTTTCAAAATGGCATTACAGATTTCCGCAAAATTTCCGTGAAATATTCTCAGACCTTCCCGATATTCCACCAAACTTCCACAAACATCTTCTGGAGACACTATCATAAATAAAATGTCACCAATATGGGTTTCGAGACAAGCATTCCGTAATAGATCAAGTAGAAAGCATTAATTATATAATAGAAAAAGCACTTGAAGAGGAAAAATCTTGTTCTGCAGTTTTTCTTAATGTAGAACAAGCATTTGACCAAGTGTAGCATAAGGCATAATTTTAAACTAAAACTTTTTCTGTCAGATACTTTGGAATCATAAATATCTGATCGACACTTCAAAATTAAACACAAAGATTCAGGCTCAGTATTATTATTTAAGAGAAATTCAAACTCCCGGGTAGCGTACTAAGCCATATTTTATACCTATTGCTTATTTACGATATCCCAAAGGCAGAAAACTGTCACTCAGCAACATTTTTTCCGATGATATTAATTTATTGACAGAAGAAAATGTATTAAAGGATAATTGAAAAACTTCAGGATCCAATCATCAAGTTTACAATTGGGCTACAAAATGGCGAATAAAATTAAACCAAATCAAATCATGTTGATTTAACAAACATAAATAAAAATTACATACAAATCACAATGAACCAAATTTCCGTATTATATTCAAATCAAGCAAAATTTCTCGGTATGACACTTGATGCCAAATTGCGCTGGAAAGCATATGTTAAGATATTGAGATAATGTATAGAAAAATGAATAGGCTAATCGGAAGTAAGTCCAATTTAACTATTCATAACAGGTTACTGCTTTATAGACAAATACATAGTTTTCCAGAGATTTCAAAATAAAGTTTTAAGAAATATAATCAATACCCCTCAGTACGTTCGAAATAGTAACTTTAATCGAGACCTAAAAATCTAGCAGAGGGTATAAAAAAGTACGCAAAACACGATGAAGGTGTCCTTCATCAACATATGAATGTGGAAACGTTTAAGCTTCTAGACAAAACTATGCTGGTTCTAACACTAAAAAGAGTAAATCCCTTTGAATTAGTAAACCAAATAAAATATATAAAACAAAATATTACTATAAACACAGTTGAGACAAAGCTGGGAGAACTATTGAGTGAACTCTTAGTTTAGAATTAAATTTTCTTGTAAATGTTAATTAGTGTTATTGACAAAGTTGTAATACATAAGAGGCTAAAGGGCACAGAAATGCAAGTTTTAAGAAGACAAAGCTCTGGATACAGAGCCCGGACAACATATGAAGTAAAGTTTAAACAACCATTCATGCTAAAGCAAGCCATGAAATATACTTAGGGAAGACTGGAAAAATGACCCAATGACATTTTCATCAGAAGCTATCGTTTTATGTACCGACGCACACAGGCGGATTTCACGAAAAAGCTGGTCAAAACCCAAGATCCATTTACAGCCCCCTAAAATTGCATATAGTAATAAAAAAATATATGATTTATTGTTTAAAAACGATATAGAAGAAAAATTCTTTATAGACCCCGCAAAAAAATATAAAATTTGGAACTTTACTAATTAATTAAAATGCTTCCTAAAAAATCGTTGAAACCAGAATTTTGGCTGTATAAATTTATACAAGATATTGCAATATTTGATTTTAATAATTGCATAGCTCCATGAAAAAATGTTTTAACCAGCATGTAGGTATGTAAAATTCGCAATTGCATAAAACAATGTGATATTTTTGCAAAAACAAGTTAATTGAACTTTTTCTGTTTTTTCCGACTTTCGTTATAAATGAAGTATATTGTCTAGCAAGAAAAATACTCTGCCAATATATGGGCCCCTAAGCTCACACAATGTACTATAGTTATAGTGTACGTGTGAGCTAATATAACTAAAAAATTAAATATATTTTATTCAACTTCAGACTCAATTACCTTTCGTTTGATACCACACAAGCCATATTTTGTTTGAACTCTAATTTTGAAAAAAAAATACCCACACCCTTTTTAGAAAAAATATATAAAATGTATTTTGTTTACTCCAGACTCAATTACCTTTCGTTTGATATGACACACGCCATATTTTCCCTTAGAATCTAATTTTTCAAATCTATTCCCACCCTTTTTTTTAAATAAACTAAAATGTATTCTGTTTAATTTAAGACTTAAATACCTTTTGTTTGATATCACACACGCCATATTTTCACATATACTCTAATTTTTTTAATCTACCCCCACCCTTTTATTTGGCTTGCGCCGAACAGATATACACACACCTAAATACACCACACAGACACACACACGGATAGACGTCACGATAAAATTGCTAAGATACAATACACCCAAATAACATATCTTCAGTGTTATCTCAATTTTTTTTGTTGTCGAAAATAATACCTTTTCTAGCCATTGCTGCGCGAGCTAGGAAGGTAAAAATGAAATCAGAATACATGTGACATAATAATTATACTTTTGGTTTACAAAAACCATTGTTATTAAAGCGAAGAAACTTATTTATTAATTCACGCATATTATGTACGTATTTCTTACTGGACAATTTTCTATATACTCAAAAAGAAATTTTAACTTTTTTACTCGATCCGCATAACTCCGCAGCTGAAACTGACTTTGTTACTTAGAAAAGATATGCATGCACTTAATAGGACCAAAAATGTCAATAAAGTTGGATGAAGTTGAAACATTTAGTCAAATTCTATTTCAGAAAATGAAAATTTAAAAATATTACCAATAAAATAAAAAACAATGTTAGATATGTACAATAAATAGCTACATACCTCCAGATTCAAAATCCATGTTCAAAAAAATTGTTTTTGATAATTGGCGCAAGTTTTAAAAGGGCTTTTAACCAACAACTTTTGTAAATTTAAGTAACGCAAATAACATAAAAAAATAAATGGAAGTTTCATCGGTCATTACTATGGCAATTGTTTTTCAAATTAGGCGTGACATGGTCACGGCCTAGCATGATCATCAGTGATTGCACTATTAGCAATTTTACAATTAAACAGGGCTTTTTAGTGTTTAGGGGTTATGGCCAGCTTTTTCTTAAAATCCGCCTGTGTGCGATGGGTCTATTTACAGCAGCACTGAAGGCATTGTCTATTCTAAGATAAAATTAAGCTAAACGAAAAACCTTTACAAAAAGTTATTAGATGTTAAACTAGTTTTTTATTTTCTTCGGACCACTGACTAAACGGACCATCGAACTGTTGCCTGGTATTCCAAAATTTTAATTTATTTTAATAGTTTTAAGTAGGTACAGTACAGTGAGGGACTTTTTATATTGCCGACGTATATTTTTTATCAAAATTAATCATTTAAAGAAGTCAAAATTTTTTTATGTTTAAACATATATGTATACAGACAGAGGTAAGGTTCACAATTTTGTTTTGGTTTAAACTACTATTCCGAATTTCAAATAGAAATATTTTTTATTTTCGAGGGTGGCAATTTAAAAAGTAAAAAAATAACGAAGAATAAGTTGTTACCTTTTAGGGGCTTATTACAATAAAGCCAGGCAGGAATAGTGCCAGGCAGTATCTTGACAGCATTACATTCACTTTTTACAGTTGATTTTTTTAAATTGACATAATAAAACCAATTTTAGACTAGAAGATGTTTATAAAAACTTAGATTGGGAAGAAATAGGAATTAGTAAGCCGACAATATTTTAACCACCTAAGATTTGCTGATGATATCACCTTAATAATAGACAAGAAAGAACTGGCAAAAATGCCGGAAGAACTGGTTACTGCAGCTAAAAATATAATAGGCTTGAGTATGAACTACACTAAAACTAAAATCATAACAAACACAGATGAAGATATCACGATCAGAATAAACCAAAAGAAAATAGAACAAGTAGAGGAATTTATATACTTGGGACAAATTATTAAACTAAAAAAAGAAAACCAAACAGCTGAAATCAAGAGTCGAGTAAGATTGGCCTGGGCAGCATTCGGTAAATTAAGTTACATATTAAAAAATTAAATATATATATATATATATATATATATATATATATATATATATATATATATATTATATATATTAAATTAAGTGTATAACCAATGTATCCTTCCTGTACTTACCTATGGATTCCAGACCAGGACACTTACAAAATCAAACATGGTTAAAGTAACAAAAGCCGAAAGATCAATGGAAAGACAAATGTTACATGTAAAGCTAATAGATGGAAAAAAGAATGAATGTCAGAGGAGAATTAGAAAAATTAAAATAGAAATTTGCCGGTCAGAATATCAGACAGAAAAATGTGTAAACTGGAGACCTTGGGAAAATTAAAGAAGTAGGGGAAGACCCCAAATGAGAAGAGCGGGCGATTTGAAGAAGCAAGCCGGAACTAAATGGAAAAGATATTGGGGGAGGCCTATATCCAAAGATGGATTTAAGAAAGCTAAATAGATAGATAGAAATAGTATAAAGAAAGACGGTTTTTATTCTGGTTCTTATAATACACAAAGGCATAATATTGTCAGACCAGCTGTCATCTTATAATATAAATCTATCCAAATATTACATCTGGAAATATAAAAGCCTCGCCTTATTGCAATCAGTCCCTATTTACTATTTTTTTATCTAGTTTTATCTCTGTTAATTCCACCACTCCAAAGACTAACATCTATTGCAACAAGTCTCTAGTAAGACATGCTGCTATCCAATTTGCGGATAATGCTAAAGAATTTCAGAGATTCACAAAGGTTGCCGAAATATGTGAAAAACACTACACGACACAAAAGAAAAATAAAATTATGATCAGTAAAGGTATCTAGGCCAGAATTATTGTCATGTTTCACTGAGGATAAGATAAGAAAAAAAAGGTTTACAGTTTTCTGTGTCGAGTAAAGTCAAAAATGTTCATAAACCTTTTATTAAAATATTTTGCAATGTTCAATTTCATTCAGCAATAAAGCCTACCTACTAGACTGGCTATATGTAGAAGTAGACATATGTTTTGCAACAAAGTTAATTTTAACTGAATTTTAATTAGCTGATCGTAATCTCGCCAATTTTGATAACGATCTTGAACAAGCTACAGGTAGTTATCTAGCTAGAATGTCCCATTTATCTCTCCAAGATATTTATTGTGTCGGTGTTTTAGTGGTAGCCGTAATAAAATTTAAAAATTTTGAATATTTAATGTTTTAAGGAAGTCTAACGAATATCATATGAAAAACAGTTTTAATCAAATCGGAATAACTGTGCACGGAAAAAATCCTCCTACTCATTTTCCTGAATGAAGATTTAGCATTTGCTTGGTGACAATTTATTTAATTTAATAACAACATGTAATTGACTTGACATTGAATAAACGTTAATCATTTATTTGATGGTAATAGTAACCGATTTAAGAAGAATGCATTTCAGACAATATTATATCTCATCCAGTTTCTTAGACCCATCGAAATCTGGAGTTTTTAGGGTTTTCACATTTTTTAAGGGAAAAATATACAATTTACTGCGTGACGCAGCGTCTATTGCATGAACGCGAAAGGATCGTAAAAAAGTTAGACGGATTTATTGAAAATGCAATATTTGCTACTGCCTCAAGAGCAATCATACAAACGTCATCAAGTGCAAAACCAGATCGATTCTCAAAAATAATAAAATGAGAAATGGTCCTTTTTGAGGATGGCGGTTGTGGAGGACAATATTTGCAGCTATGCTACGAGCATTTACTGACTATACCACCTACCAGCGTCCAATCGGAGAGAGCTTTATCAGTGGCCGGCGGTTTTTGTAACAAGCTTCGTTTAAGATTAAATGATGAGTCCCTAAATGCACTCGTGGCACACAACAGTAATGTTTCCCTATACTTACCTTTTTATTTGCTACGTTTGTCAGTTTGTTTTTATGTTAACCATTTACCAATATTAATAAACATGTGTTCTGTTCTCTGTTAAATTAATGTAATTACTTTTATTTTAGTTTCGAGACCAGTCCCGGGACTAGTCCCGGGACTTGACATTTGGTCCCGAAGTCCCGAAAACATATTTGGTCCCGCGACTTGGATACCCTAGTAGGCTTAAACTCATTACAAACACTAAAGCGGCAGGCGTCCCTTAATTGAAGTAATTTAAAATAGTGAAGACAATCGGTTTATTAACAAGAAAGTGCGCCAATTGTGGAACTGCCATTTGATTTTTTTAAATTTTAGTTAAAAATAATAATCAGCGACCTGAAACATCTCAAAGTTCCGAGTTTGATGCAAATCGGTTCATAATTGGGAAAATCCGCCATTTTGGATCCATCATTTTAATTTTTTTAAATTTAACTCAAAAATTGTATTAAGTTACCTTAAGCGCCGCGATGTTTCAAGTTTGAGGCAAATCGGTTCATAAATAGGAAAATCCGCCATTTTATTTATTTTTCTAATAATGTTGAATTGTATTATACTAACCACCAAATAACTAGTTGGAAAAGTTTGAAAAAGTTATGATCAAACAAATAAACAAATATATTATATGAAGCTACAAGCTAAATAAAACTGTTTAAACAATTGCCAATGGTAACATCATAAAACAAAAAATCTCGCGGCGAATTGTCCCCGCGGCGAATCGGCCGGCGGCGAATTTTCCCGCGGCGAATCGGCCGCGGCGAATCGGCTGCAGCGAATCGGCCGCGGCGAATTGTACCACCCCTAAAGTAGACAATAAAATGTTATTTTAGATGCTGTATAATTTTGGAAAAATCAAATCAAAAATATCTAATTTTCCTAGAAACTAAAGGTAATCTAAAAAATATGTAAATCACTTTGTTGTTGACGTAAAATTCCCTTTTCAACGATGTATAAGTCGATGGGCTTTGACTTATAACAAACTTTCCAGCAACGTTCGCAAATGGGGGTCATTTAAATATACAAATTTTCGTTCTTTATTAAAAAAATTCGTCGCAGTCAATAAAATTTCCTTTAAAACACTGTATAATGGTGCGGTGATTTTATAATGTCTTCCATACTTTACGGTGGATAATAAAATTTCCTTTGAACTAACTCTTGGAGCGTTCTTGAATTCTAACTTTCAAGAATTACCAAAAAATCATTTTAGTAAAATTTTCCTAAAAACTAAGGATAGTAAGAATAAAATAAGATAGAAAAACATTTTTTGTCTTATAAAACCAAGTTTAAATAAAATAGATCAAATATGTATTTAAAAACAATTATTTTTGTGATTTTTGAAAATTTATGTATATGTATGTACAGTGTATCCACCGATAGATTTACCGTAAGGTATAAATGACAAAAAAATTTCGATTTAGATTCTGATTTTCTGGGTATCGCTCCTGCTTGGTCCTAAATTACCAAGCAGGAGCGATACCCAGAAAATCAGAATCTAAATCGAAATTTCTTTGTCATTTAGGACCAAGCAGGAGCGATACCCAGAAAATCAGAATCTAAATCGAAATTTTTTAAATCTATCGGTGATTTTTGAAAATTTATGTATATGTATGTACAGTGTATCCACCGATAGATTTACCGTAAGGTATAAATGACAAAAAAATTTCGATTTAGATTCTGATTTTCTGGGTATCGCTCCTGCTTGGTCCTAAACTGACATGTTACAAAAATGAGGCAAATCAATTAATATACATGGTGGTTTAGTCGCATGATTTGATAAAAAGTGTTAAGATTAAAGTACCTTTGTTTTAAGAGATATCAGAAAAGGTTATTAAGAAAAGTTGTTTAGAATTAAAAGTTACGAGTGATTCTCAATTTCCAGTAAGATAGAAATTTTGGCGCAAGACAATCGATATTATTATCCTATTATAACTAAGTACAAAAACTTTTTGCTAGTATTATAGCTTTTTTCCAAGTTTACATTTGGAGTCATTCGCTGGCTTCTCATATGATTTGTCTTTGACACTCAGTTGTATTTTGCCGAGGTTTAGGTTTAAATTAAACAATTTATTTGCATTCATTAAAGGCTAAAATTGCGTTTTGCCTTGAATTTAACAATTTTCTAATTATTTTTGCTTTGGCTAGAATTGAAATATCATTATCAAGGTTGCGTCTTAAAATTATAAACGGTCTAAGAATTGCACTTAAAAAAGCGTTATTTAATAAATTTCTTATGATTATTTAAGCGTTTTTTAACGTTATAATAAAGTGGTTTTAATCAGGGTTGGATAGGATAGGCGGGCAACCGGGCAAATGCCCGGTGGGCCGGTACAATTTAGGGCCGGTTGGGCTGCAGGCCCGATGTACCTATTCCAAATTATTAATATTTATTTTTGTATATTTGACAAACGCACTAATTAAAACATTAACCATTTAAATTTAAAAAATCTGTATGTAGTAACTCCAGGCCTGTGTTAGTCGTTTGAGTGTTACAGTTATTTGTATATTAAAATAAGTATAATGTATCAAGGAGATAATGTGATAATGTCACCAACTTATTAATATCTTTTTACAATACCAATATCCAGAAGAAAAAATCTGCTGTTGTGAAATCTCTTTTAACACACTTTGTTGACTATTTTGGTGGAGATTGATGCCCCTGATCTCCCCCTTCGGTACGGCTTTGCCAATATCTCATTTCTTAGTTGCAAAAGATCATTTTTGGTGCAAAATTTTTTTTTCGGAAAAAAACGACTTCAAAGTTTGAATTGTTCATAAAGCAGTACTACAGTTACTGCTATTTGTTTTTTTTTTAGTGTTTTTTTAATTTTATTACATAGGACATGATGGAAAATCCGTCAAGACCAAAAACCAAAATTCGAAAAAAAATTACTTGCAGCCTTTTAATTAACGGGGGCAGTGCTGTTGTATGTCGAAATTTTGTAAGTTTTTTTTTGAGTTTTCATTTTTTGAAAAAAATAGATATTAATTATGTTAACAGGTGCTTAGTGTTTAATATAGGCATACAGAATATAAAACTACAAAAATATCTAGAGCAGTGTCACAAACATTAATAAAAAAGAAGATTTTCTTTCTTTAAACACCTTGTATCTCACCAGTTAGGATGTTTAGGACATGCATACATATGTTTATATAAAGTTTTTTTTCTCAACATGCAAATTACATCCTTTAAAATTAGCTTGTTATTTAATAACAAAACCATCATAATATCAAAAACAAAAATAACACAATATGACTTAAAATTGCCGTAAAATTTGCCGTAAAATTTTTGTATCGAAGCGAGGGCCGAATAAAGAAAAATTGCCAGGGCCAGTTTGTTTGAGCCCATCCAACCCTGGTTTTAATAAAGATAAAGAACTCTAGAAACACTTGAATTTACGCAAAAACATTTTTTCAAATTCCGCTATTATAAAGTTCGATTTCTGTATTTGTCTTGGAAAAAAATGAATAATTTTGATTGATTAATATCAATTAGATTTGAACAATGGCTATAATTTTGTAATTAAATTAAAATTCGGTTTCTATTACGCATTTAATTGCAACTACTATCTACAGTTAATTATAACCGTAAGAGTTCCGATCAAGGTCATTTCTTTTTATTATTCGCAAATTGAAAAACTTTCCTAAATATTAAATGCGCGCTAAGATAAAATAAACTATAGCTAAGTATACCATATATGTATATAGGAAAAAGCTATACTGGCCATAGGGAAGTCTGCTTAAAAAGAGAAAAACTAATTTAGATATGAATAGAAGCGAATTTCTTTATTTCCTCTCCCGATTCTTGCTCCGCCAACCATGCCACCTTCTAAATTATTTAAGTTTTAATTTTTTTAAGCAAGCTTTCCTGTAGCTATCTAGTTCCCGCGTGTTCCTTCAAATCGTCTGCCCATCTCATTTGGGGTCCCCTACTTCTTTTATTTTCCCAAGGTCTCCAGTTTACAATACATTTGTTCCATCGATCGTCTTTCTGTCTGATATAATAACCGGCAAATTTCCATTTTAATTTTGCTACTTCTTCTCTGACATCCCTTACTTTTATTTTATTTCTTATCCCTTCATTCGTTTTTCTATCTATCAGCTTTACATGTAAGATTTGTCTTTCCATTGATCTTTGGGCTTTTATTACCTTATCCATGTTTGAATTTGTAAGTGTCCAGATCTGGGATCCTAAGGTAAGTACAGGAAGGATACATTGGTTATATACTTTCGTTTTGAGGTACTGAGGATATATTTTATTTCTTAATATGTAGCTTAATTTACCGAATGCTGCCCAGGCCAATCTTACTCGTCTCTTGATTTCAGCTGTTTTTTTTCAGTTTAATAATTTGTCCCAGGTATATATATTTCTCTACTTGTTCTATTTTATTTTGGTTTATTCTGACCATAATATCTTCATCTGTGTTTGTTATGATTTTAGTTTTAGTGTAGTTCATACTTAAGCCTATATTTTTAGCTGCTGTATCCAATTCTTCCAGCATTTTTTCAGTTCTGCTTTCTTGTCTGTTATTAAGGCGATATCATCAGCATATCTTACTACCTTGATGCCTATTTCTTCCCAATCTAAGCTTTTAAAAACATCTTCTAGGGCCTGGTTCAATAACTTAAGGGATATTGTGTCACTCTGGCTGACACCTCTTCTTATGCGGATTGGCTTGATTCTTTCGTGGATTTTCATTCATGTTGTTGCTTCGCTATATATATTGGCTATTAAGTCTGTATATCTGTGATCTATTCGTATATTAATTAAATATGCTTTTACTGCCCAGTGCTCAATGCTATCGAAAGCTTTTTCGAAGTCTATAAACGCAATATATAATGGAATGTTATATTCGTTGGCTCGTTCTATTAGGATATTCATGGTTAATAAGTGGTCAACTGTACTGAAACCTTTTCTAAAGCCTGCTTGTTCCTTTAATTGATATCCGTCAAATTTTGTTTTTAGTCAGTGAAAAGCTTATAAATTACATTGAGGAGTGTTATAGGTCGATAGTTTTTTGGGTCTGCTCTATCGCCTTTCTTGTGTAGAATAATGGTTATGGATTCTTTCCAGTTGTTTGGGATTATTTTTTCTTTTAGTATTTTATTCAGGAGAATATGGAGGGTATTAACTACAGCTTTATCACCGTACTTGAGCATTTCTGCCGTTACTCCGTCTTTTCCAGGTGATTTATTATTTTTCATTCTCTTTAATGATCTTTTTATTTCCACTTTGCTTATTTCAGGTTGTACTCTCTGAATTTATGTTCTTTTTTTTTGGAGTTTCTTCATGATCTCTCGTGATGGTTACGGTAGAAACGTTAGTTTCTATGCCGTTAATATCCTTTATTTTAATTATTTCATATCTACCTAGAGTCCGCCTTAGACATTTCCTATTTGTGTTATTTTCTATATAACTCTTTCAACTTTAATTTCTTGGGTCTTTTATTTTCTTTTATCATTTTTCGTATAGTTTTATTTATTTCTGTGTATTCTATAGATGTTCTTTTTCCTTCTCTCTCGAGGGTCCGCCTTTCTTCCATCAGTCTCTTTATTTCTAATGATATACAATTTTCCCTCTTTTAATCTTTTTCTGCAATGTCTTTTCCTACTTTGGTCATAGCTTTTGTTAGCGTATCATTGATTTCATCTATATTTTCATTTAGGCTCTTTGAAATAACTGTGCATAATTATGACCCAGGGGTTAAGAACTGCTAAATAACAGCAAAATATGCATAAAACTGAATGCGACATGTGTTGCATATGCTTGGATTGCATATAAAAATTGTAGGCGTATAGTTACTACTCTCAATACATACCAGCAACGTCATTAAGTTTCACTCCTTATTTAGACTCTCCAAGATATTTTACACTATTGGCGATTATGTCTAAGAATGTGTAACAACCTTTTAGGTAACTCACATTACAACTCGGAGCTCGTGCCTCGAGCTCATTATTGCCATTATTATTGTACCTACTACCGTTAAATAGAGTAAGACGGAAATTTGCGCAAATGTCTATGCTGCATAAAATTAACAAAAACGGTGCGTGATTTAAGAAAAAAGTTTGTTGAAAAAGGTTAAGTCGATTTTAAGCCGGGTACTCATTGACGAACCACGAGCATCGATCAACGAACGCGATCTATTCGCTAATGTGGACGGCATGTTCGGGGCTCGCAGCGCGATATCGAAACCTTAAACTAAAAGAAAGTACCCAGTAAATTTGAGACATAAATACAAATCTCTTGAAAAAGTTTACCTACATAAATACATTTTAACTAATAACTAATATATTAATTTTTGAAATAATATCAATGCTGTAAAGGAATAGAAAAAACTCTTTTAAACCAGGTATCACTTGACCCACTTTCCCTCTCTAAAATCAAGAGGTCAAAGCTACCCCAACTAGGAGTCGATAGATATAAATATTTTAAGAAAATAAAAATAATGTGTCCAAGGATTTTTAAAAAAATTTACTTTAAATACTCATAATGGCATCCCGTATACGTTTTCTGTGAGCATATTACTTTAAATTAAGATTGATAATGATGATGATAACGAAAATGATTATACGTATGTTTTATCGCTCCGCTTGTTTTGTAAATAGAGTTTTTGCTTTTTTCTTTCTGGGTAATAAATTTTGTAGTATAAAATGGAAAATAAATATATTTTGTTTACCTCACTTTACTGATAACGGTAATTACCACCTATGATTGGACAAGCTAACCTATGTACGTATTAATGCTAAAAACTGCACAGAACAGATTTGGCTTTACTCAGGCGTTGCGATCTGTATTGAGAGATGTTGAAGGAATAAGAACAATTCGCGCGCGTTCGCTTAAAGCGCCTCTAGCTGTAGATATGTAGGAATTACAAATTCATAACGGTAATGACGCTCTTTCAGGGGACGTGTAAAAAAAGTTATAATGATAACGGTAATGACGTTCTTCCATGGTATACGGCTAAAAATGTTATATTGATAACGGTAATGACGTTCTTCCAGAGTGCGTATTTTAAAAATTTTATATTTTATTTAATTTATATTTTCTTCCTGGGTACGCGTTTAAAATGTTATTTTATAAAAAAAAAATTAGGAAATAATATTTGTTTTTAACAGACGGCGATACGTATATAACATTAAACTAAACTTATAGAGCAATATAATGTTGAAATTCGTATGATATATTAGGTTTTTTATTTTAGTGATTGCAAACCTCTATCCGGTTATGATAACGGAGTATGACGTTTGGGCCAGTCTTACACAAATGTTAACAACAAATAGCAACTTCAGCATCAAAGTAAATGTAGTGGTTTAGAGTAATATTGGAGGCAATTTTATTTGTACAAGAAAAATAACTAATTTACTAAACACTAATTTAATTTTGGAAGGTAACATGAAAGGGGTACCCTTTTTCAATAATGACCTAATACTTATACATGTTCTCTGGGTTATTTTGTCTGGTTCAGGCAATTTTTTTTACGCTGCTGCTTGTGCGAGTCGGGCTCAGTCGCGAATCAAGGGGGGGGCAGAGGGGCCTGGCCCTCCCCCCTCCATGACATAAAACTTATAATTTTTAAATCCAGAAGAAAAATAACCAACGCATAAGCCGCAATTTTTTTTTAATTAAATTTAACTGATTTTACTCAAATTTTCGCCGGCGGCACATTTTATTTGCACATATTGGTAAACTTTAAAGCTAATTCTTATTAAATCCCGCAAAAAAATTATTTTGTGTTTTTTTCCCTCCTTGGCCCCTCCACCCCGGACATCCTGGATCCGCCACTGTCGGGCTTACTGGCAAAGCCATTTTGTTTTAGGCTAGTAACATATAAACCACGCATCTTCTTTTAAATGTTTTTTAAATAGTCTTTGTTCTTTGGATCCCATATAACAGGTCTATTCCTGTAATTTTCAAATAGACAATACTTTTTCATCATTCATGGTATTTGTTTTTATTTGAAGCGCATTGAACGACGACCGCCTATTGGCTCATCGCGAATGGCTTGTTGCGCGCTGCGATCATACCTTTTTCACGTCTACATTAGCGAATTGTTCGAGGCTCGTGGCTCGTTAATGAGTACCCGGCTTTAAACGAAAATCGATTTTACACAAGCATCAGTGGCTGGTATACGCGCTGCAGTGCTGCAGAGCTCCCAAAAAATTATGAACACATGACCCTGAAAAAATTAGCTGTTAATGGTGGACCGGTTTTTATATGGGATTTCAAGTATGATATCATTAAGGCATTTTTCAAGTTTGAGTCGATTTTAAACGAAAATCGATTTTTTTTTTGGCGTGGATCTACTCGAGCATCAATGGCTGCCGCAGAGCTCCCAAAAAATTAAGGACACATGACCCTGAGAAAATTAGCAGTTAATGGTCGACCGATTTTTATATTGGATTTTAATTATGATATGATTGAGGCATTTTTCAAGTGCGTTTTTTACTATTCCTCTAAATTTACAAAACAGTGTTAGCATTTTTGGTAGCATTTGTGTTCTGTTAGCTCTAGCTATGGCAATTAGGAAGTTTTAACAAAATTTTGACAAATGTATCTTAATTTGCCAAATGCTGCCTAGGCCAATCTTACTCGTCTCTCAGCCGTTTGGTTTTCTCCTTTTAGTTTAATAATTTGTCCCAGGCATATATATTCCTTTACTTGTTCTATTTTCTCTTGGTTTATTCTGATCGTGATATCTTTATCTGTGTTTGTTATGATTTTAGTTTTAGGTTATAGGTGGTAGACGCTTTTTACTCATTGGGCGTCGACCGGTGAGATACCACCATGCCAGAAGTGAGTAGCGCTAAGTGGTATCACCATGTTCCGCTACTGCGCTGGCAGTCCGGTTCCAACAATGAGTAACAGATAGGATGATGGCGCCTCCAGGATCAAAATATTCCGGAGGTAAAATACCCGACCACTCGGACCTCCGGGCGTCGGGTGATCCTGGGGGTCCTTCATGCAAAGATATTAAAAGAAGACCAAAAACTCAACTCAGAATTGATTTTAGCAATATAAGAGGATTAAGTACCAACATGAATTCAGTTCACCAACATCTTGAAGAACAAAGACCTGACATCCTTGTTCTCACTGAAACTAAAATCAGTTCTGCAACACCTACTGTGAACTATCTTTATCCCGGCTATGACCTACACCACCGATTTCGACATAATTTTGGGATCTGTGTGTACATTAAAAATGACCTTTCATGTCATCGAGAGGAGAAGCTAGAACCAGCGAACCTCGATATCATATGGCTGAAATTCACCACAAAGTCATCGACCAAGTTCATTTGCTGCCTCTACCGACCGCCAAGTAACACCGAGTATCAAAACTTTTTTGCGACATTATCCGAAAACTGTGATAGTATACAGTCTAACTATCCACATGCGGAAATTGTTTTTTTAGGCGATTTCAACGTCCACAATATACCCTGGCTAAAACACCACAACAAAACAGATAATGAAGGCAGGGAAGCAGAAGCTTTTGCCATAAGTTGTGGTCTAACGCAGCTTGTCGATGAACCTACCCGTATCTCAGAAAGGGGTGAATTTGCAGCGCTTTTAGACTTGTTCCTAACTACAAATCCTGACTTGTACACAATTCAAGTAGATCCCCCACTTGGTTCATCCGATCATAAACTTATAAGAACAAAATGCGAAATGTTCATACCGCCAAGCCAACAATCACTTCCTCGTAAAATGTGGCACTATAAATCGGCAAAATGGAATGACAAAGTTTTACCTGGATTTTCCATGGCAAGAGGTTTGCTTTAAAACAGCTGATCCCACTATTTGCTGTAATGAAATAACAATAGTAATCTTATCTGGAATGGATGCATATATCCCACATACAATAAAACGCAGAGCTAATGCAAAACCTTGGTTCAACAGCCAGTGTCAAACGGCTGTACAGAAAAAATACAGAGCATATAACCTTTGGAAACGACAACAAACCGCTCAAAACCACACAGAATTTATAGAAGCCAGAAATAGTTGCAAAATTACTATTGACGCCGCCAAAGAAACATACAATCAAAGAATAAAAAACAGGTTGCTGAATTGTCCAAGTAGTTCTAGGTCCTTTTGGTCTCTTGCAAAAGCCGTTGGATCAAACTTCACCAAGTCATCCATACCACCACTTACAGATAAAGATACTCACTTAGCCACAACATCAGAGGAAAAAGCCAATATGCTGTCCAAAATCTTTTCCTCCAACTCAAACCTAACAGTGCCAAATGGGAAAACTCCACCGTTCATTGAAAGGGTTTCCCACAGTATGCCAGAGGTACCCTTTTGTCACAGAGAAATACGAAAATCCCTTAAAAAGTTGGATACAAACAAAGCAATGGGTCCAGATGGCATTCCCGCGATAGTACTCAAAAATTGTGCTAGCGAACTCACCCCAACTTTCGCAAAATTATTCAATTTATCTTATAGGCAAGGAGTATATCCATCATCATGGAAGTCTGCCGCAGTACAACCCATTCCAAAGAAAGGAAAAAAGACAGATCCGTTAAACTATAGACCAATTGCTCTACTTCCGGTGATATCAAAAGTAATGGAAAGAGTTGTGAACAATCACCTAACCAAGTACTTGGAAAAGTACAAAATTATCAACGACAAGCAATACGGATTTCGAAAATATAGGTCAACTGGCGATTTACTTACATACGTCACTCACTTATGGCAAAAAGCGATTGAGTTGCGAGGTGAAACAAGAACAATTGCCTTAGATATATCTAAAGCATTCGATAAAGTCTGGCATGAAAATCTGCTCGACAAGCTCAAAGCAACGGGATTGTCGCCGAGACTTTGCACTTGGTTTGAAAGTTACCTTAAGGATAGATCCATTTATGTTGCACTGGATGGCCGGAACTCCAACTCTTACCAAATAAATGCTGGTGTGCCACAGGGAGCAATCCTTTCGCCAACACTTTTTCTGATTTACATAAATGACCTCATAGATAAAACAGTAAATCCACTTTATTGCTTTGCAGATGATGGCAATGTAGTCTCCTCAGTCATACCACCCACATGTCTCTCCGCACGTGAATTCCATTACCTTAGACTAACTGAAATATCACAGATAAATAACGACTTGGAGATAATAGAGGACTGGGGCAACAAAAACCTTGTACAGTTCAACGCGCAGAAAACCCAAGCAGCCCTGTTTTCAAAAAAGACCAGCACCGGTGAGCCAAACATCATGCTATCTGGAAGTGCTGTCGCATTGCAGAGCCAGTTGAACATCTTAGGAGTCACTGCAGAGACCAACATGTCTTGGCACAGTCACGTGGCAGATATAGCTAAAAGGGCGTCCCAAAAGCTTGGGGTGCTATTTCGTACAAGACATCTGTATACACCAAGCCAACTGCTGACACTCTACAAAGCCCAGATTCGACCAACTATGGAGTACTGCTCACATATATGGAGTGCGGCACCCAAACATACCTTAATGCTTTTGAACACCGTGCAAAAACGAGCTATCAAGCTGATCAATGACCCCGCACTTACCCGTAGCTTGGATAGTCTCGAACATCGAAGAACTGTGGGCGATCTATCTCTCTTCTACAGGTATTATCACGGAAAATGCTCTGAAGAGTTGGCAGGTATGATCCCCCCGGGAGTAGCACCTACTAGGCGAACACGTCAAACAGACGGTAACCATCAATTTATTGTCAAAATAGAGGCACCAATAACCTCATTATATCAGAATTCATATCTCTGGAGAACAGCATCGCTGTGGAATAAACTCCCTGCGACAGTTTTCCCTGCAGGTTACAACCTGAACCGTTTCAAAACCAACACACACCAACATTTTCGCGCACTTGACGCTTCTCGAGCGTGATAGGGGTCTCCTTGCGAGTGCGCATACCCGTAACAAAAAAAAAAGAAAAAAAAGTTCATACTCAAGCCTACATTTATAGCTTCTATGTCCAGTTCTTCCAGCATTTTTATCAGTTCTTCTTTCTTATCTGTTATTAAGGCGATATCATCAGCATATCTTAGGCGGTTCAAGTATTGTCCGTTTACTTTTATGCCTATTTCTTCCCTATCTAAGTTTTTAAAAACGTCTTCTATGACCTGGTTAACTAGTTTAGGGGAGATTGTGTCATCATGTCTGACACCTCTTTTTATGGCTTGGTTCCTTCGTGGATTTTGATTGTCGTTGTTGCTTCGCTACATATATTGGCTATTAAATCTGTGTATCTGTGATCTATTCGGCTATTAATTAAAGATCCTTTTACTGCCCAGTGCTCAATGCTATCGAAAGCTTTTTCAAAGTCTATAAACGCAATATATAGTGGAATGTTGTAATCGTTGGCTCGTTCTATTAGGATTTTCATCGTTAATAGGTGTTCAACTGTACTGAAACCTTTTCTGAAGCCAGCTTGTTCTTTTTATTGATATCCGTCAAGTTTTGTAGTTAGTCTATCTGTTAATATTTTCGTGAAAAGCTTATAAATTACAGTGAGGAGTGTTATAGGTCGATAATTTTTTAGGTCTGCTCTATCGTCTTTCTTGTGTGTAATATTGGTTATCGATTCTTTCCAGTAAAAACTACAGTTTTACCACCCTATTTCAGCATTTTGCCGTTACTTCGTCTTTTCCAGGTGATTTGTTATTTTTCATTTTCTTTAATGCTCTCTTTATTTTCGCTTTGCTTATTTCAGGTTGAAGCTCTGAGTTTATGTTCTTTATTTTTGTTTGGAGTTTTTCGTGATTTCTCGTGATTGATTCCTTTTTGTTTGGTATAATTCTGTCAAGAATAGTTGTGTGATATTTATAATATCCTCTTACACGTTAGTCTCTATGCCGTTCATATCCTTTATTTTAATTATTTCATATCTACCTAGAGTTGGCCCTAGACATTTCATATTTCTGTTATTTTCTATAACTCTGTTAACTTTTATTTCTTGGCTCTTTCTTTTATTTTATTTTCTTTTATCATTTTTCTTATAGTTTTATTTACTTCGGTGTATTCTATCGATGTTCTTTTTCCTTCGTTCTCCAGGTTCCGCCTTTTTTCCATCAGTTTCTTTATTTCTTCTGATATACAATTTTCTCTGTTTTTATCTATTTGTGAGATATCTTTTTCTACTTTGGTCATAGCTCTTGTCAGCGTATCATTTACTTCATCTCTATTTTCATTCTCTCAGTTTTGGGTTAGCTGTTCCTTTAGCATTTGTTTGTATATAGCTTTATTTTGTGTAAGTTTATTTATGTCAAGTTGTTTATTGTTATTATCAATTTTTTCTTTTCATTTCCAAATTGCTATTAATGCATTGTTCTGACCATCCTATGATCACAATTAAACATAGGTCAAATAAACGTTATATTTTTCTTGGTATAATGGATTTTTTTCAGTGTACAGTTTGGCGTGCAAAACGATCTAGTTAAACGATACACCAAAGCCTTCATTAACTAGTGCAAGAAAACACAAAACAAAAGACGGTTGATGAATTTATGTTACCACAATAGCTACCTATTTTCTATCGGCCATCTCCATAACAACAGAGATTCTGACTCTAATTTCATGGTTGCTAATCTAGAATCTCTTTTGAAGTGCCTTTTCGTTTAATATAACAATATTTGGTTTTAGTTTACTTGTTGTTCTTCTCCGATAATACTGGCTTTTGTTTGTTGAAACATGTAAAAAAAAGTATTATTGGAAATGATGATCGAAAATCAAGAGAGTACTTATAATATAGAAGGGCGTAACCTAATTTTCGTCTTTATTTGAAACGGTAGTTAACTTTAGTTATTTACGCAACACTTTTAAAGCTGAATTAATTCCAAAATGGGCTGATTGTAAATAATAATGTAACAGAAAACTATGAGCTTTTCCCAAATAGAAAAAAAAAGTTCGATATTCTGCGTGACGTTGTGATTTTTTGGGCGTCCATCACTTTGCTACTGGCAGCCTATAGTTCATTCATTTATAACTGAGAAGCGATGAATCAGCGAAATGTTCTTTCACTGATTTTTTTTTTAAAAGGACTGACGGTATCCTTCTGTTATTTAAATTATTAATAAAAACTATAACCAGACGTAAGGTAAATATCAATATTTTTGAGACAACTTTTTACAACTTTTTTTCGTTGGCCTATGCTATTTGTTATTGTAAACAGCTGATAACTGTCAAAAAGTTATCTCAAAAATTATGATATGGAGTATACTATCGATCTGTTTTAATAGACTAGGACATGTGGTGTGGTTACATAAACAGAAGTGATTCCTGTCAATAACAACTTGTAACAGATTTTATGTTAAATAAGGCAATATTTATAAGTAAATATACAACCTCTTCAGTCTGATTTTATGTTATTTGACCAATACTTTTACCTGAAGGCGAAAATTAATTTAGGCTACGTAAGAGTAAATATGTGCATGTATTAATAATAATATGCTTTCTGAAGTTTGACATCTCAACATCATGGTCTCCTGTGGGTATGATTAAATACATTGAAACCTTCTATAAGCGGACACTCACGGTTTCGTCGATTTTGTCCGATTATTGGAGGTGTCCGCTATGAGACAGAACTGCGAAATTTCAATTTAAATTTATTTACAATTTCCGCTGCTTAAGTTTTTCCGATATTAAATTTTTCAGCGATCTTTCGTGCTGATAGATGTTTCTTCTCCGGAACGTTAACAACTTCCATTACTTAGAGATCTATTACTACCCAACTGAACAATAAAAATAAAACACAGCAGGCCCGCCGAATAAAATATGTTGTAAAACGACAGAAGTATTTAGTCTCCACATTAAAACAAAAAGAGGTAATTCCTCGGTTGCAGACTGCGTTGTTGCCAACATACTACATAATATTCTATACGCTTTGTTCCGTTGTCCGTGGTTCGCGTCCGGTTAAGAGAGGTTTCAGAATTTTTTAACAAAAAAAAATTGTCCGCGTCCGGTTATTAGAGTGTCCGGTTATAGGAGTGAATTTTACATGTTAAGAAATAGGGAAAAGCTTGGTTCCAACAAATTTGTCCGCCTAGAGGGAGTGTCCGCTTAATAAAGGTGTCGCAAGGAGAGGTTTCACGTTATTATTATATAGCATTTATTGTAGTAAAATATATACATTTTGGTTAAACTATTAAAACATAAAATACAATAAATACGGTTTTGTCTACAAGCAGTGGCGTATATAAGGGGGGGGACCTAAGATTTTTTTAGATATTTTCTACATATTTCGTGAATACAAACATAAAATAGCAAAAAATACGGCCTTATGAGGTCTCGCCCCCCCCCCCAAGCTGTCTCGCCCCCCCCCTGAAACGTTTTTCTATATACGCCACTGTCTACAAGAGTAATCTCGCGCGTGGGCTAAGAAAACCCCACTTAAGTAAGTAAATATATTACCTAATAATAGTATTCAAAAAAAAAGTCCAAAAAAACTCACCAAAATAAACAATGAAATTAAATCTTTAAGCATAGTATTATACTAAAGTAATAAATAAATAATTATCATGTAAACAAACAAAAAATCCTACCAAGTTTAGTTTATTTATATTATATAAAGTTTTTAAAAAAATAATAACAAACAAATACATAAATATAATAAATTTAGAAAAAAAAACTTTTTGAAAACAAGCTTTTATAACATGGACTAAAAATCATAAAATAATGTTTTGAGTGTTCTGATATCATAATAATAAAAGCGATGGGCGTAAGGAAATTTAACCGTTTTTGTTTTAGCCTTGTTAATTCGAAGTTTAGTGAAAATCCAAATTCATTAAATTATAGCAGAGAAATGTAAGGGTAGACAATTTAACCCAACCCAACCCACCCCAACCCTACTCAAACTACCCTTACATTTTTCTGATATGGATGGACATTATTACGCCTGCTTCATATTAGGCAGATCATCCGCGACCGGCAGTGTGTCGATTTATTTTGTCACATTGAAAAAGAAGAGACGGCCCATCATCGGTTGTGGACGATCCACCAAATGCGCATGAAAAGGCATTTACCTAATATTAAATAGGACCATCACTTTTATTATTATGATATCAGAACACTCAAAACATTATTTTATGCTTTTTAGTCCATGTTATAAAAGCTTGTTTTCAAAAAGTTTTTTTTCTAAATTTATTTTTTAATTTTTAGATTTGTCTATGAATTCCAGCTAGCGCATCAATATTGCAGGGAGTCTTTCCTGTCAATCCCTGAAACTTTTCGTTATTATTATGATCATTATACTCTAGAATAAATTAATTTTGGTCGAGATCGAACAAACTAAAGCCTTACCTCTTCTACGCCCCCCTCCCCCTTTTTTTAGCGGGAGAGCATATGAATTTTGAAATCAATCAGATACCTACGTGCAAGTCAGTTGAAAGTAATCAGAAAAACTCGTCATTAAATCGTCAATTTTGAATCCGCCATATTGAATTTTTGTAATCTGATCAAAAATTCGTAATCGTCATCCTCAAAAACCCTCAGATACCAATTTTGGTGGAAATCCGACAAACTAAAATTTTACGTCCTCTTCGCCCTCCACGTTAGGGGGGAAGTAGGCAGTCAGTGATACCACATTAGTGGATTGTCATCGGAACTATAACGATGTGCGAAATTTGAAGTCAATCGGACACGTGGAAGTCAGTTGAAAGTAATCAGAAAAACTTGACATTAAATCGTCCATTTTGAATCCGCCATATTGAATTTTTGTAATTGATCAAAAATTCGTAATTCTCATCCTCAAAAACCCCCAAATACCAATTTTGGTTAAAATCGGACAAATTAAAGTTTTACCCCCTCTCCGGCACCCACGTTAGGGGGGAGGTAGGTCAATCGGACACGTGGAAGTCAGTTGAAAGTTATCAGAAAAACTTGACATTAAATCGTCCATTTTGAATCCGCCATATTGAATTTTTATAATCTGATCAACAATTTGTAATCCCTATCCTCAAAAACCCCCAAATACCAATTTTGGTGGAAATCCAACAAACTAAAATTTTACCCCCTCTCCGCCCTCCAGGTTAGGGGTGAGGTAGGCAGTCAGTGATACCACATTAGTGGATTGTGAACTATAACGGTATGCGAAATTTGAAGTCAATCGAATACGTGGAAGTCAGTTGAAAGTAATCAGAAAAACTTGACATTAAATCGTCCATTTTGAATCCGCCATATTGAATTTTTGTAATTGATCAAAAATTCGTAATTCTCATCCTCAAAAACCCCCAAATACCAATTTTGGTTAAAATCGGACAAATTAAAGTTTTACCCCCTCTCCGGCACCCACGTTAGGGGGGAGGTAGGTACCCGATGAAACCATATTATTGTATTGTCATCGGAACTAAGACGCTATGCGGAATTTGAAGTCAATCGGATGTTTGGAAGTTTGTCAAAAATGAGTTGCAAGATTTGATTACATACATACATACATACCTACAGGTGAAGTTAAATAAAAGCTTGTAAAAATACGTATCGACATCGAAGAAATAAGTTATTTCTTCGATGGTATCAATCATTTTATTAATTTTTTCATCAAGAAGACGATGAATTTCGGTTCTACTAATTTCTGTCGTGACCATAGATTTAATGGCTTTTTTGAATTTTTGAGTTGTCTGCGAATTTGTTAATAAAACTGAACAATAACATACAATAACATTTTCTACTTCATTGGGCCAATTAATATTATGAAGTTTTGGCCAGGTTTCCAATTAAACCCGCCAGTATGCGCCGTTTTTGGACAAATAAAGCAAATATAGTAAGACGCTACGCCAAGTGGAGTGCCGCCAAAAAGATTTACTAACTCTGGTTATTAAAAAAAAAACATATTCACCGCCCTTTCACACGCTCGCAAACTTTTATAGCACGGAACTACATGGCATAGAATTACATTGTTGTATGTCTAATAACATAACTTTGGTTATCATCATCGAATATTCTAATAGTATGCAATTAAGAAATGTGCACGGTTAAAACAATATAAATGCACTTTCTCTAGTTTATTAACCTATCAGTAAGTATAATAATTGAAATAATAAACCAGAGCCTCACCAGATGTTTGGTTGCCTTGGATAAATTTAAAAATAACCGTACTCACCTGTTAACTTTTATGGCGGTACATAGCACATGGCTTCTTTCCCGGGATCCTAAAGGGTGTGAATCCGAACCGAACCGAATCGAACTGAACAGAAACAACATATTTTTTCAAAAAAAAAACTTTCCTGACTTCTTTCCCGGGATCCTAGAGGGTGTAAATCCGAACCGAACCGAGTTTGGTTTTGGTTTAGTCCGGTTCGGTTCGGTTCGGTTTCGTTCGGATTGGTTTGGTTTGGTTCAGTTCTGATTCACACCCTCTAGGATCCCGGGAAAAAAGTCAGGGAAGTTTTTTTTTGGTTCGGTTTCTGTTCTGTTAGGTTCGGATTTACACCCTCTAGGATCCCGGGAAAAAAGTAACGCTAGAAATACGCATTCGCGTATTTGTTACTCGCGCTTTTGCTACATTGCGCTTTTGTTACTCGCGCTATAGTAACCGCACTTTTGTTACTCGCGGCCGAATCTAACCAACATATTTAAAAAAATACCTCCCCGACTTCTTTCCCGGGCCCTAGAGAGTTCGGATTCACACCCTTTAGGATTTAGGGAAATAAATCAGGGAAGATTTTTTTAACTTTGCTTGTTCGGTTCCGTTCGGTTCGGTTCTTTTCGAATCGGTTCGATTTGGTTCTTTTAGGTTCATTTCGGTTCGGTTCGGATTCCGGTTTTCGATATTTTTTGTATGAACCTTTTGTACTTTCAACCTTGGTACTTTCGACCTTTTGTCGACCGAACAGATGCCTAGTTGCCCGTGTTCTCGAAAGGGGCCTGAATAAACATGTTTAGAGTGTTTATCAGTGTAACCATCTCCTTGTACATTGCACATTATAAAGAGGTATTGTTTTATGAAATTGGATCAACATTTTTGATGATGTATGTGTTCTAGAGAGTTGATGAAGTGTGTAGTGGAATTTAAGATTCATTAATAAGATTAGGATATCTATAATATGTAATAATTATTGATAATAAATAGTTCAAGAATAGCTTTGCAACAATGCAATTAAAACTTTCTTCGCTCAATTGTCTTTGTGGTTCTTAAACTAAATCATCATAAGACATCTATATACCAAAAAAATTAAATAAAATTTAAAATAATAAAAAATACCAAAGGTTTAACCAAAAAAATTAAATAAAAAATAATGAAAAAATAAGTGAAATTTATTTATTCTTTCAACGAGTAAAACGGAATTACCTAATTGCAGTTTAGTACAACATTTATTAAAATTCTAAACTTCTTAACAACAAAGCAGAAGAGATCGATTCTAATATAAATAATAATTAAAGAAGCAATACAAAAGGTCATCAATTATGGTCTAAATGAATCACCTCTAAAACATTTATGTTGTTTGAATTTCACAAATGCATTATTTAGTTTTACTCACCGATTGTTTCGCGTAAAGGTAAAGGTCGCAATATGCGACCAAAACAATGCAATATCTGAGATTTCTAGTTAAGATACACTTAATTTACGTTATAGAAAAACAGAAAAAGTGTATAGTTCATGGGCTCGATAATTATACCTTTAAGCTTGAAATGTTTCTTATGATTATTTTGTCTCAGATTTCATTTACATAATAGGTGTTATATGATTACTTCATTAACTTTTAAGATACCTATACGTTTATTATATTACAGCCAAGAAACCCTGTATGTATGATATATTTTAAAGAAATAGAGACGTTTCAAACTTATCAAAGGCAGCTTTATTTGAGTCAAGATCAAAAGAGGGAAAAATTGGTCCTATACAGGGTGTTTCCTAATTAAATGTCAATATTTATGGGAGTGAATTTTGGGCCCATTTTAAGAAAAAAACTTCATATGAACATATGTCCTAAACGTCTTATTTTTCCAGAAATAAAAATTATTTTTGAAATCCCCAATCATTTCTAACCAAAGTTGATCACTTCATTTTTTTCAATCCGATGCACGGTTTTCGCTTAAAAAAATAAAAACCGTTTCCATGCATGATCATAACAATATCGTTAATATGACATGGGTATCTCAAAAGGTAAGACGTTTAGGACATATGGCCCAAAAATCACCCCCACAAATATTGACATTCAATTAGGAAACACCCTGTATACTCTAGCATTGTTTAGAGAAATGCGGACCTTCCGTTAATTCATAAAATAAAAGTAAAAGATTTTTGACAACCTATACAGGGGGTGACGGACAAACGTGTATGTTGCATGATGATTAATTCTACTTGACAAATAAAAACGACGTTTTTGTATAAGCCGATGCCACAGTATACTAATTATTTATAGTAAGGAAAGCAACCCGGTCTTTTCATAATACTGTTATACATACCCCCTGTATACATTAGTTCGGAATACAAAGTTCGAGAGGCGCTGATTACAGACCGTCACCCCTTGTATAAAAATATTATGGACAGAGTTCTTTGCTCTCGCAATATATATAACCGCTACTCTTGGTATATTTTGACAAGTTGTTTTTGATTATGACTGACATTGACTTTAGCAAAATAGATAAAAATATGTAATTTCATTTTACATTTTTCGTTTTTGGATGCAGTTTTTCGTTATTTTTCGACTTTTTACCTTAATTTTTATGGCGTGTTTTGCTAAATTATGACCAATCGGTATTTTGCGCGTTTTGATGGGGGCGATCCATCGCTTAAGAAATTGAAAAGAAAACAATGTTGTGTTGGTGGGTGCGAAGACTATGTTAGCAAGGGCCATTGCCTTCCCAAACGAAGCCATTGGATGAGTGGCTGAAAATATTTCGCCCTAAAAACTGGTTAACTTTGACGAAAGACGAAATTTATGTTAAATATATAGTGTGATTTGAACCAGGACAGAGTTTAAAATTAAACATTTTAAACTCAACAAATTTTAATATTTAGAAAACAAGCGCGGATCTAGGTCAAAATCAAGGGGGGGAAGGGTTATAATCGACGATATTTTTTTATTAAACTTTTTTTCAAGGGGGGAGGCGGTAATTTTCCTGTTTTCCCTTTAATTATTAACAAAAAGTGCACATTTTTTATTCTAGGGGAGTAATTACCACGTTACCCCACCTCGAATCCGCGCTTGGAAAAACATAGTTTATTTCACTATATTTATATACAGATCCGGCATAATGATCTCCCACATTAAAAACGCCATTGTAAATGCTATTTAGATTTTTTTTTACTAAAACTCTATTCTATACCATTGGTTTTTATTAAGTTTTGAAGTTTACAGAGTCCATGTGGCGGCCATTTTTTTCTCATTTCTGAAAGTTTCACTCGTACAGTAGCTTAAAAGCGATATATACTTTACTTTAATTTAAAAAGCTTACGTAACATTTTAATTTAATTTAAATACATTTGTACATCACATAGCTAAAAGGATCAGGCACACATCTAATGGGATTTCTGTAATCCGTCAAACTCCATGAAGTTTTGGTATGTTGTAGACTGAACCTTTCTTATCAAAAGTTCTCAGGGGCCCAACTCAAATTAATGACCAGTTTTTGAAATACAGGGTGTTGAAACTGATAATGTCCAAGAAGCATAATGGCTCTTTAGACGGCTTTTCCAAATATATGCGCAATGTTACTATTTCATGTATTTACGATTTATTAATTTATTTTAATCTATATCTTTAAAACCGTATAGGGTGTTTAAGTAAATATTATTCAAAAGTGTTAATGAGAAACAAGCGTTATTTTGTTTTAGGTTGAACCTTTTGTATCAAAAGTTCTTATGGTCCCAACCTAAATTAATTACCAGTTGAGTTGGGCCCCTGAGAACTTTTGATAAGAAAGGTTCAGTCTACAACAAATCAAAATTTCGTGAAGTTTGACGGAGTACGGAAATCATAAGTGCATTGCATAAGTTTATATTTTTCATTAAAAAACAATTAAAAAAGTTTCCGTTGATAGAAAAATAACATATATCAAGAGCCTTTTTTGACTAGAAAATTATCCTCTCAAGGAAATTTATGTACCTAAATCAATGGAAAACAAACTTCTAAACCTTAGATTTAATTTTAAAAAATTCAACCTTCCTTTTTATTGTTGCTAGTAGCCATTAATAAAAAATTCTTTGAATGAGCATCCTTACTAATTGGAGTTTATAGAGTGTTTTTAGGCACATTGAGCGTTGACACAAAATAACTCATTCTTATCAGCGCGCTATGTATTTAATTGACGAGTAGAATGGATTTTTTGGTGTTAAAATTCAATTTGATAAAAACTTTTCAAAACACCATATTATAAGATGTAGCTTGATTGGAGAACGATTGCATTGATGGCTATGAGCATCCGGTATACAATAAATTGAAAAGCCACCATGTAGCTTAGAGACAATCTGCGCAAGCGTTATATTGTTTCAAATCCCCCTGTAAATGTTTAGTACGGAATACAAAGTTAGAGAAGCGCTGGTTTTTCCACGGCACTCCGGTATACTGCGCCAATTGAGTAATAAAACTCCCACCGTGTAAATGTCTGGTCTATCTCTGTCATTCGTCTATGGCCGATGCTTATTAAAAACTACGGTGACTAGAATAGACCGGTGTTTGGATCTTATGTCGAATTTTTCCGTCACTGATGGTCTAGCTGATTTTTGTAAACAAAGGTAGATATGATATAAACAACTAAAATTTTTTGAATTTTTTGAAACCTAATCCAATTTTCCTACTGTTTTTTTAGTACATCCTTATAAAATATAATTTTCTAGACGTATTGTCGTTATTTTTTTTAGCCCGCTTTATTTTTTATTACACAAAACTTAAAATACAATTGAAACTGAATGTGATCGTTTAATATCAAAGGTAAACCGAGGACTTGAGAAGTAAAGAAAGGTATAGGTTAGCGGATTAGTTTTGCACCTGAAAAAAACACATTATTTCCTTCCAATTTTAATTTTTGTGTCGAGAAAAATAAAGCGGCTAAAAAAAATAACGACTGGTATGTTTCAAAAATATTATTTTATGAGAATATACTAAAAAACAGTACAAAAATTGCTTTAGTTTTCAAAAAATTTAAAAAATATTAGTTGTTCATATCATATCTAACTGATCTAACTTTTGTTTACAAAAATCAGCTGGACCACCAGTGACGTGAAAGATTCGACATATATATATATATATATATATATATATATATATATATATATATATATATTCAAATTCAATTCAAATTCAAAAGTAGCTTTATTGTAAAGCCATGCTTAATCTAAATGTAAAAATATAGGTTAATGATGTAAAAAATAAGAGAGTACAAAGTAGTTATAAATACTTGGATTTTACATGGTTTAATCAACTCTCTAAATATATCATAAACCCAAAGTCAACCACTGAGCCGATATTAGGGACTTATTGGAATAAAACCTGACCTTATTTAAACATCGACCCTACGGTGACAGATTTGCATATAAAAAGCAGCTGTTCTGCTGCTGCGGACTTTGTGTATTTAAAAACCGGATTTATTAGTGTCGGTATTTATTAAATGGAAGTTAGCGACTGTATTATTAAATTTGGCTTTGATATGCCAATTTTGAGAAGTCAGCTGTTAGTTTTCTGTGCAAATGTGTCAGAATAAAGTCGAGTCTAGAATAAAGTCAGGTTTTATTCCAATAAGTCTCTATTATTTAAAAATCTCACAAAAAGGTCTTCGGCGGTCACTCACAGATTTCAGACAGACATACAGACAAATTAAAAATAAAATAATAATTATAAAACCGCCAGATAGTCTTAAAAGCACATAAAAACTTCGTATAGATTAACCCAAACAACATAAATTATTCACTTCTAATTATCGTAAGATTAAAGTGATGAAAAAAAATATATTTAAAACAGTGGTAAAACAAAACACACAACAAAAAATATACAAAATAAGAAAATGCTAGTAACCGCACAATATGTTAAAAAGTTTTTAAAGTTTTTATATAAAAACCAAACAAAAATTTAAAAATCTCAAAAAAAGACCTCCAGCGGTCTTCCACAGGAGATCGGGTTTTAGACACGCAGACACACAGACAGATGAAAAATCAAATAAAATAATAATTATTTATGAAACAGTAGGATAGCGGTAAAATTACATTAAAAGTTTTGTACAGGTTAAAAAAAAAAATTGAAAACAGTAGTAACACAAAACACACTGTAATATAATATATATATATATATATATATATATATAAATATATATAAGATCCGAACACCGGTCTATTCTAGTCACCGTGATTAAAAACCACCAAAATCCATTTGCCCGTTTTGCGTAATTTGTTGCAAATTTTAAACTTTTATCGCGTTACAAAAATTATTTTTTTCTACGACCAAATACAAAAATGATGGATTTCACACGTGTGCAAAAATTTTTCCGCACATTTATGGAAAGTACTTTTTTGCACACATATCAACGCTTAAAAAACCATACCTTGTATCTCCCAAACAACAATTTCACAGGAGACCAAAAAAACTGATTCATTCCTACATTTTCGATATTTTGTGGATGTTCGAGGTATTTTTTGATGTTTATTTAAGGTGTTAATATTAACCTTGGACATACGAGTAATCGGTAATTATTGGATACAAGAGCGAGTATTAATTTTAGGAAATAATCTCAACTTCAGTAAAAATGGAGATACGAGGTATTGTTTCTTAAGCGTCGATATGGAAAAATGTACGATGACATTAACTTTTCCGCACATGTGTTGCAAATTACTTTTCCACCCATGTGCGGAAAAGCAGTTTCATTTGATTTGTGCAAAATTAAAGACCAATTTTTATAAAAATTAACTCGATAGAAAGTAACTTTTTTACACTCGCATGTTGTTTCACTCGGCTAGCGCCTCGTTCACAACATTTACGCTCGTATGAAATTTATCACTTTCTTCTCTTGTTATGTAACATACTATTTGGTATCATTTTAAAATTCCCAGACACCTGCTTCTACTAATTTGACTTAAACATGTGAAAATAAATGTAAAATGACGACATGATTTACAAGAAATAATTGGAAAATTCAGCAAGCATGTGAATTTAATTGATTGACATTTTATGAATGACTCATGGCCATCGAGCTAGCAGTTTCAATTTCTAATAGTGAATTTCATCATCTATCGATCCATCGTCAGTATGTCATTTTATTGATGCCCCAGTTCTCGAAAAGGTCACTAGCATGACCTAGCTAACTTGGAAATTTCAAGATGCAATGCAGCAACTAATTGTTCGAGCAGTTGTTCACAATGAAACTGCAATTTCTGTGGCATTTTTGGGTGCAGGAATGATCCATAAATATGACGCAATATTATTTATTGCCTCTGTAGAGAAAAAAGGACCCATTATGGAAATGATTTATCATAACAAAAACATTGTATGTAAAAAAAACCAAGTACGCGAAAATGGTATTCCGTAAAAATAATTGAAATAAAGTAAAGCCAAGTTATCTAATACACATTTTAAACAAAATAAAAGGTTCTTACCAGTTTGGAAATGTTTTTTTAAACTTTGCTATTACAGCCAAGATCTTTATGTTCAATTTAGCACTATACCCAAAAGCCTTTTTCCTCGAGGTTACTAGTCAGTCATTTAAGTTACTAGAAATGACGTCACGGTTACTCGGAGTAACCGCTGTATGACGTCAGACAGTCAGCTGTGGATGCCATTTCCAATTGTTTGTTTTTGTTTTTACCAGCAATTTCCGAAATGCAGAAAATAATTCGTTGTTTCCACCAATGCATGCCCACCCCAATTCAAAATACTCTGCCAATCTATGGGCACCTAAGCTCACACTAGGTACTATAGTTATAGTGTGAGCTAATATAATCAAAAACTGAAATATATTTTATTCAACTCCAGACTCAATTACCTTTCGTTTGATACCACACAAGCCATGTTTTGACTTAAACTCAAATTTTTTTAATCTACCCCCCACCCTTTTAGAAAAAACTAAAATGTATTTTGTTTAACTCCAGACTCAATTACCTTTCGTTTGATATCACACACGCCATATTTTCACTTAAACTCTAATTTTTGACATCTAACCCCACCCTTTTTTTAAAAATAAACTAAAATTCATTTTTTTTAACTCCAGACTTAATTACCTTTCGTTTGATATCACACACGCCATATTTTCACATAAACTCTAATTTTTGGAATCTACCCCCACCCTTTTATTTGGTTTGCGTTCGGTGGATTTTGTTCAATTTTAAATGGGACCATCACGGCACAAGACCCAACTTAGGTACCAAATTTCATTAAAATCGGACAAGCGGTTTTTGAGTTATGCGGGTTGGTCGTTACAGACAGACATACAGACAGACAGACAGACAGACAGACAGACAGCAAAACAAAAAAGTTTCAAAATCATCTGAAACGCAAAGAAATATAAAAAATTTTGAAATCGGAGCAACTTTTTTTTTCTCGAAAAAATTAGGATCACCATAGCTCACACTACTTATAGTAGTAGTGTGAGCTAAAACGTATCACGGGCCATGGCACCAGTTTTAAATGCAGCGTTACCTGATGCGTTTTTTGAATCGGAGTGGAATCGGAGTGCTCCTTTGGTATTCTGTGGTAAGGCCGCAGTACCACAGAACACCAAAGGCCGTACATTTTAAGACTAGTTGCAGTTGAATTGATATAGTACCAACTTCAAAGGATGTGCTTCATTTTCTACCGTTACCAAACATAATTCGTTGTTAATATATATATATATATATATATATATATATATATATATATATATATATATATATATATATATATATATATATATATATATATATATTAAATCAAACATTTTGAAAAAAAAAACAAAAAAAAACGATCTTAACCTTAAAATATTTCAGCAACCACGTCTGCTAGGCTGGTTACACTGTGTGGTTACTCGTGACGTCATAGTTAGTGTCACTCAGCGAAGAAAAACCGAAAACGAGTAACCAGGTTACCTGGTAACTTGTAGTTACTGCGAGGAAAAAGGCTTTAAGAGTCATTTGCAGCCGTAATAGCCAAGTTTAGATAAACATTTCCAAACTAGTAAGAACTTTTAATTCTGAAATTTGTATTAGAGAACTTGGTTTTACTTTATCTTAATTCTTTTTCCGGAATACCATTTTTACGTACTTGGCTTTTTTTTACATAAAATGTTTTTGTTATGATTTCACTCCTTTTTGAAAGAATTTGGATAATATTTAAGTGTTAAAGTAGTAAAATATGCGGAATATTGTTCAAAAGTTTTGCAATGCCTTATTAACCATTTTGAGGTTTTTTTAATTTTTTCCTATGGTTTTATCATAGTTCCTATCAGCCTTTCAAATCTCAGTTCTTTATCGTTACTTTCACATAACTTTATATTTATGTTGTTTTTAAATTTTTTCCCATAGTTTTATCATATTTCCTATCAGTCTGCCAAAGCTCAGCTCTCTAGCGCTTCTGGAAGTGAGCAATGTTACTTTTACATAACTTTACATGTATAGGGGATGAGAGTAAATTAGAATTTTGGGTTTTTTTATTTTTTCCAAGAGTTTGGTGATAATTTTTATCGGTCCGCCAAATTTCAGCTTTGTAGCATGCCTGGAAGTAGATACAGTAGAATTTTGATGATCTATACATGAGTGAGCGAGTGGCAATTTCGACGTTTTTTGAAATTTTGTAACTACTTCACTACCTTATGAAAGTCTATGAAACTTGGAGGGTTTGTTAACTCTATGAAGATCTACGAATGTGAGTTTCGTAGCTCATTCCGAAGTAGAGTTTTAGATAGGGCAAATATGGGCTGAAATGTTTCAAGAAAAGATGGTATATGAAGAACATATTTCCTGGAGTCAAGTATATGTAAATTTTGTTCAACCAAAATTTATTTTTTTAAATGTAATAAAAAAACCGTTAATTATTTTCTACAAATAAACATAGTTAAATATATCTAATATAAAAAACGGTAGTCTAAGGTATTTTATACATATGATACCTACATATGTGTTGAAATTATATGAACTGTTACTGGTATGAAAAAAAAACCTTGTGAAACAGGAAAATAGACAAACGGAACGCGGCAAAGATGCGTTAACAGACAATGAAATGTTTGCAGAAAAAGAAGAAAACGAACTTGAAAACTTGTATGATTTAATGACAAAAACGGTTTTAAATGACGATGTCGTGTGCCTCGTGACTATTAAGGATATCAGCGGAATAAAATTTTGCTAGAAGAATAGGGTTACCATTGGTAAATGGAAATATTTTCATTGGAAATATTTTCATGGAAATGGAAATATCGGAAATATTTAAAAAAATATAATCTTACATATTTTGTAACCCTATAAGTATGAACCTTACTATAGAACAATTTTTATTTCCGATACTATTGAAGATTTTGATGAAGTAGACTGGCAAAGCGATGTTATTAAATGTGACGCTGATGACAGCGATGAAGATATGCCTCTTGCTCGACTAGTGAATAGTGTAGTGTATCAAGAATGAGATTTTTGTTGTACGAATTTGACCTTATTTCTGTTTATTTATTTGATGAACTACTCCTGATTTGTGTGATGTATAAACCTTCTGCGTTTTCCGGTATTTTGAAATGATTTTTATAAAGAAATATACCCTTTTTTCTTGTTTTTTTAATATTTCATATATTTTTATATATTTCCAATGTTTCACAAAATTTTTCCGGAAATATTTCCGAACATATATTTCTGGAAATTTTGCAACACTAGTTACCATACGTCCGGATAAAGCTGAATAAGTCTTTTTGAGCAAAATGAAAATGTCCTACTTTTTGTTTCGTCTGGCTTTTTGGCGAAACCTTTTCGGTTTGGACAACATAGTTTTTGCAAGTTGGTTTTGCAAATTTAGGCTTTTTGCTCTCAAATAACAGGCATTTTTATCCAAAATCAGACCTTCTTAGTTCCGACGCGACGGAGACGTCCTTTACGCTAAACAAATGTGGTCACCCTAAGAAGATGAAAATATTATCTTAAAATTTAAGACTTAAATACCCAATAAGACTTTGCATTCAATACATTCTTCTAGCAGCTAAGATTTTTCTATCAATTTAACAACATTAAATTTAATTATGTATTTTATGGTATTTTCTAATAAATAACTTCATCATCATCTTAGGGGAGACCAGGGCTGCTTATCACACATTATTCTTTGAATTTTTAATAGCCAGGGTCTTAGTATAGCAATGATATGAAATATCAATTGATAATGTATTTTATTTTAGATTTAAAGAAACTAAATAGTTTTTCTTTAACATTATCAAATAAGAAAATATTACAAATTGTGTCGATGAAAAGCAAGTGTGACTTTTAACGCATTACCAGGGATGGTTGTCACAATATCTAGGGTAGGTAGTCACATATTAAATAAAGGGGGAATATTGGAGTAATTGGAATCAATTAAACACCTGTGTTAAAAAGAAAATGTACATAACAATCTCTAATAATTAAAATAAAATTTAATTTTTATCAAAATCATATACTTTTAACAAAGGTCAATAATCAAAATATTTGATAAATATTGATATCCACGACAACCCCTATTTGATTTGCAAGTGACAACCAGCTGCTCGTTATTCTGAGACAACCTGCCCCAAAACACGTTTTAGAAAATAGCCCTCCTAAAAAATATTAAATCAATATTTATATTAACATCGTATTAAGGTATCGTAAAACCCATAAGTATACTTTTGAGATTCGGTACAAGTGCATGAAAATTTATTTTTGCTGTTCTAAAAAAACAATTGCGCATAACTCTCTTTTGCCATCTTAAAGCATGCTGAAGTGAGGTAGCTACTCAAAATTTTCTGTTGTATAAATTTATTGCTGTTTCTGCTCTGGCAATTTTTTATTTTAATTTTTAATTTTCACATTGCAAAAAAATGTGGGTGGGACTGATTTTATTTAAAAACATTAAGTTGAAAGCACATGTTCGTTCAAACTGTAATGTTTTAATAAAAATCATTTTGAATAGAAATATGCTTAATATTTTTTCCCTGCGACCACATGTGACAATGAGAGATTTCACACGATTCGCATCTTTAGAAAACGTTAAATTTCAGCGTTGTTCAGAAATTTTTCCGCATATGTGTTGCAAAGTACTTTTCCACACATGTGCGGAAAAGCAGTTTCATTTGATTTGTGCAAAATTAAAGACCAATTTTTACAAAAATTACTATATTTCAACAGTGCTCCAATCAGCAAAAAGCGTAGACAACTCGATAGAAAGTACCTTTCTTAAACTAGCGTGTTGTTTCACTCGGCTGGCGCCTCGTTTTTAGCAATATTCACGCTTGTGTGAAATTTGTCACTTTCTTCTCTTGTTATGTAATATACTATTATTAGTTCAACATCTGGCGTGACAGTCCAATAATTTTCGCAAAAGAAAAAGTTGGACTTCTCAACAAACTGAAGCAACTTTAGAAAATTAAGCCTGTTACTCATCCTCAAAAATAGACCTGTTCATATCCATTGTTCTTTTGTTAAGAGTTATATAATCCTCAAAGTGAGGCAAAAATCAGGTTAGGTTAGGTCAAATATGGGTAAACTGCCTATACATTACTGTTTGATTGCATGCAGATTGCTCCGCATATAGTCCTTACATTTATTTATTTCTAAACTAATGATTTTCCAACTAATTACAATCTAAAATCGTAAAGTTCTCGGACAAGGTGTTTCCGAAAACTATTCCGCGAACTGACTTTCTGCATGTACTACTATGTGGGTTAGAACGGTTTTGTATGTTGTCCGACGCCTATTCGCCACCTACTTCGATCCTGACAATCATCTTTTGTCAGATTTTTTGTCTCATAGATCTTTGGATTGACTGGCGCCATTCCAGTTTAAGGCGCTCTCTATTTCTGCGCCACATTGGTTGCCAGTCTAGGACCTGCTTTCGTAATCTTTCGTTGTTCATCCGTTGTGCATGGCCGTACCATATCAGTTGTCTTTTAGTGATGTCATCCGTTATGCTTCCTTCGATTCCCATTCTTTCTTTTATTTTATTCTTTTGTATTTTTCTGTTACGCTACAAGTCTCTATTCCATACAAGAGCGTGCTTTTCACTAATGTCTCATACATGTTAAATTTTACATTCTTTATCTCTTTGCTCCATAAGATACTGTGAAGACATCCAATAACCTTTTTTGCTTTTACTATATTTTTCAAATCCTTAAATATTTAAATAAATTTGTCGCAGATTTGTATTATTTTTTCTTGGGTTTTCTTCCTGGGCAGTCTAGGAACTTACATTATTTATATACTCATGCTCTAGGATATGATTTAATCGATCTGGATAACTAAAAAAATGAACTCCCACATAAAACATACATAAATAACAAGATAATCAAGATAACAATTCCCAGAACGCATGACAAGTGTTTTGCAAATTATATCCTCGTTCTTGTGACAAAAGCTACTAAACAACAAACAAAATTTACATTTTATTTACAAACGTACCCTTGATACCAAATCTGTACTACAATCACACCCTAAAGTTATTTTTCACAAACTATTTGAAGGCTAAAATATTGATTGAAAATAAATTGATATCGATATTCTAGACCAGTGCCACTGGCGGATCCAGGATATCCACGGGAAGGGGCAAAAAAGTTGCAAAAATACAAAAAAAAATATTTTTTTTTTGCGATTTTTAATTAAAACTTAGCTCTAAATTTTGCCAGTATATGCAAATCATAATGCAATAAAAATTTTGGAAAATAAAGTATATTATGTAAAAATAGGTAAAAAATATAAATTTTGCCGAAAATTGCGGTATATTATATGCATTGGCTAATTTTTTACAGATTTAAACATTACATTATTCCAATACCCACGGTAACTACCCATTCATGATGCAAACATGAGGGTCTTGGGGTCTTTAAGCAAAAAAGACCTGATTGGTTGCTTTCAAAGACATATGCATCTTATTTCCATATAGTACGTATTATTGCTATACATACGGTACCTTACGATGTAGAATGCAAACATATTTGAAATAGCAATATTAATGTGTATAAGTCTATCCTCTTTGCGGCCCTTAAGATAAAATGTCCTGATTGGTTATATTTTTACGCATGAATATTATTTTATTCTTGTATTCGTTACGTCAAATCATCGGCGTACAGTTGACAAAAACTCAATGTAAATTTGGTATCTGTGCATTCATCGTACCTTTATTTCTGAATGTTTGCATCAAACGCCAACCATTGTGTAAATATGTATCAGGGAGTATTTGATTATTACGTATATGGCTTTAATATCAATCGAAAAATGTTAAATACATGCAAAAGTTATAGGTAATAAAATGCTCTATACATTTTTTAAAATAATGTTTTTACATAACATAACATAAAATTTTCTTCTTCTTTCAGTATTGATTTTTTCTTCGTTTTGTTGATGACACACCTATTGGTGTACTTAACACGCTCTAATTTTTTTTAAATAAAAATATTGATTTTGACTTTTTATTTTGATTTAAAATAGGCCCCGGTTTTCCGAATATAGTAGATTACATTTTGCTCAATAATTTGTATTTTTACCAAAAACTTCGTAGGATCTTCAATTTCTGAGATATTAACAAATAACTGTTTTTAAGGCTAATATATCATGACTTTACTTAAACTTTACTGTGCTTGTAGGCTAGCTAGGAACCATTTATTTTTCTATTAGCTGCAATACACTTTGTTTCATTTTCAATAGTTTTTATAAACCACGTTTTTTTGTGATAAAAAATTCCAATAAAAATTCGTAATGAGTAACTTTTTTCCCTATTTGTGTTGCTAATAAATCCCTTTTAACAAATTTTTATACTATTTATAGACTATTTTGAGCCCCCTTGCCCCTTCGCCTAGGTACGGTCTTGGTATCTACACTGTTCTATTCCTTACATCTTGCAAGATATCTAATATTGTATCAGTATCAAAATGATCAATTGAATATCTAAGTCATGGTTAAACTAATATTTAAAAATATTAATTAAGCAGATGTATTATAGCAGATAATATTTCGGCAATTAAGGACAGGGGGTCATAATAATAGTGCTCTGTTTGTCTGGCTATTTGGCTAAATATTAATCATAAAAACACGTCTAACTATAGATCAATCTCTTTGAAAAAAAAATCGTTAAGCGTTGAGCAACAGACAAAATGTCAGATTGTGTAAAATGTTTAGGTCTGATCTTTGACTTTTCTCATTGCCATCAGTGTGTATTTAAGGTCAAAATTATAGCTTTAAATAGATTTAGCTATTAAAAAATTATATAAAAAACAACCATAATTTTCTCTCATAATTCATTTGTACCGATTGATATTAGTAACACGACTTGAGGTACCAATTATGCCATTTTTTCTTTAGTTGTTAATTTTTTTTTACTGTTTTAGTTGCTTTGCTAAAAACCACAAACGTGAATGTCGTGAGGGGCGTTACCCACATTTATACTTGGTGGCATGTTTTAGTCAAGACCATTGTTTTCTATTTTTACTCGCTCTTTTGGTAAATTATCGTTACAATGCTTACCATTTAATTTAGGAGTTGAGGTCTGTTGGATGGCGACCTTTGTATGCATTTGATTTCGTAGTTGCTTGTTTTTTAATAAAGTCAAAATGTTTATATAACAGAGATAAATTTTTTGTTTTTTTTTCTAAATTGAAATATATACAGTGAAACCTCCCATAAGCGGACACTCACGATTTCGTCGATTTTGTCCGCTTATTGGAGGTGTCCGCTTATAAGAGAGAACTGTGAAATTTTATTATATATTTATTAACAATTTCCGTTGTTTGAGTTTTTTCGATATTAATTTTTTCAGCGATCTTTCGTGCTGATAGATGTTCCTTCTCCGAAACGTTAACAACTTTCATTATTTCATGTAAACTAAGAAGTTTTTTACTAGGCGCCATTTCAAAGAGATCTATTACTACTTATCTGAACAATAAAAATAAAAAAAGCAGCCCCGCAAAATAAAATATGTTGTTAATACGACAGAAGTATTTATTCTACGCATTAAAACGGAAAGAGGTAATTCTCGGCTACAGAGTGCATTGTTGCCAACATACTACATAATATTTATGCTCATGTCGTGAAGCGCTCCGTCCCGTTGTCAGAGGTTCGCGTCCGGTTAAAGGAGGTTTCAGAATTTTTCACCAAAAGAAATTGTCCTCGTCCGGTTATTAGTGTCCGATTATAGGAGTGAATTTTACATGTAAACAAATAGGGAAAAGCTTGGTTCTAACAAATTTGTCCGGCTAACAGCGGCGTAGCGTGGGGGGGGGGCGCGGGGGGGTTTCGTCGCCCCCCCCCCCCCCCGGCCAAAGGGTAGTGGCGCCCCATTGGTGGCGGAAGCGCCCTCAGCTTTATTAAGTCGGCCCGGCAACGGCCAATTGAGTGGGCGCCAAATGAAACTAACGACATGAAGACCTTTTTTTTTTCTGGTCGCAAGATTTGTGAGAGGCGCCCTTGTGACCTGTCGGCCGCCCCCTCACACATGATGACCTTTTTTTTTTTGTTTTGGTTGCAAGATTTGTCGCCCCCTCCGATCTTTCGTGTGTTCGCTTAATAGAGGTGTCCGCAAGGTGAGGTTTTATTGTATAAGGGTAAAGTATACCCCTCGAAGGGGGTTTGTGCTACAAAAATTTCAAAATAGCCAAAAAGTCTCCCCCTCGCAAACAAAATCGGCGTGTCTCGGCATTTTTAAAAATTTTGATATCTAATCTCTAAAGAAAATAATGCAAACCGGCTAAAAAAATCCAACGTCATGCACTGCGGCCTTAATGGCCTGAAATGCATTTAAAATTCAAGATTGCACTTGGAAAAGACTCGCGGCTACAGACTAAAAAGTACTTTGGCTCCTTCGATTTCGAGGTTATGTTTTAATTGTTTTGTTTTTGTTTAAATAGCCTGGAGCATGGAATAAATAAATTTCTTCGATGGTGGAAGTGTTTGAAGTCCTTTCGAGTTTTAAAAATTAGTATTAAAAATATTTGTCGTGTCGTTAGTTCGGTCAAATTTAGTTCAAAATAGCGCTAGTAACGAAATATAACATATTTTTTCAAAAAAAAACTTCCCTGGCTTCTTTCGCGGGATCCTAGCGGGTGTGAAACAAAACCGAACCGAACCGAACGGAACTGAACCGAACCGGCATCCCAGAGGTTGTGAAACCAAACCGAACTAAACCGATAATTCAATTCGGTTAAGTTCGGTTCGGTTCGGTTTTGTTTCACACCCGCTAGGATCCCGCGAAAGAAGTCAGGGAAGTTTTTTTTTTTGAAAAAATATGTTAGAAAGACACCCTATTTCGTTACTAGCGCTATTTTGAACTAAATTTGACCGAACTAACGACACGACAAATATTTTTAATACTAATTTTTAAAACTCGAAAGGACTTCAAACACTTCCACCATCGAAGAAATTTATTTATTCCATGCTCCAGGCTATTTAAACAAAAACAAAACAATTAAAACATAACCTCGAAATCGAAGGAGCCAAAGTACTTTTTAGTCTGTAGCCGCGAGTTTGGAAAAGGTGTCATTTTAACGCGTGGGGCTACCGTATGAAAGAATAGTGGGCGTCATTGATAAAATCAAGAATATAAGGAAGAATACAATACCTATAGCATTTAAAAGTTCTTCTTATGTAGACATTGCTTAGGCAATATTGGTGTTTCTGAGAACAGTGAGCTTTGACATAGACACATTGGATTCAGTAGTATTGTTTAATAGATGTTAACAGTTAAAATTTATAGTTGTCTGTCCGAATTATGCTAATTGCTTATTTGTGATTGTTTATTATTGTGTGAATGTACTCTTAGATATAAACGAAAGTTATTAACCATAAAAAGTGGTGTTGTCTAACAAGACGCTAGCGCTACCAAGTCCACTTCCAATCCCTGGCTTCGCATGCGTAGATCTACCAATATTATTTACCTCATGTATTAGAATCGATGTACAGGGTGATTTTCACTTGAATGATTCTAACCACATGAAAATAGAATGTTTCAAAAACCTAACCTAACGAAACCTAATCAGATCTAACCGAACCGAACCAAAGCAAACTAAACCAATATTTTTTTTCAAAAAAAAAAAACTTTCCTGACTTCCTACCTGGGATGCTAGAGGATGTGAATCCGAACCGGACCGTACCGAACCGAACCTATCCAAACCTAACCCTACCCAACTAAACCTAATTAGCAGTACGTGTTGTAGTTTAGTTTGGTTAGGTTAGGTTTGGTTCAGTTTAGTTAGGTTCGGTTTGGTTCGGTTCGGATTCACATCCTCTAGGATCCCGGGCAGGAAGTCAGGAAAGTTTTTTTTTTGAAAAAAATTATTGGTTCAGTTTCCTTTGGTTCGGTTAGATTTGATTAGGATTTGTTAGGTTAGGTTTTTGAAACTTTCTATTTTCATGTGGTTAGAATCATCAAGTGAAAATCATCCTGTATGCATCTATTCTAAGACATGAGGTAAATAATATTGGTAGATCTGCGCTTGCGAAGCCAGGGATTGAAAGTGGACTTGGTAGCGCTAGCGTCTTGTGTGTTGTCTATCTTTCCTGACACAGCACGTAATGCTAGTAAAGTTAAAATGTTATTGCTTTACTCTCTATTACTCTTTCATTTAAAGGGTAAAACGGGATACCGCGGTTTTAGCTAAACTGCTCAAGAATAAAACTACTCAATATCAGATATTTTATTCCTATGACTGGTTCCACTTTCTGCAATATGATTGGTGCCGGCCGGCGGAGCTTAAGTTGGTTTTTGCTCAACATGTGATGTTGTGCGCTGTTTGTTTGTAAAAATAGCTTGCGCATTTCGTGAAGGTACATTTTTTATTGACTTTTCAAAATTTTGTTTACATTGAACAATCATTAGTGAGTTTATATACACGGTGTTTAACGAACATCGAAACAGAGGCCTTTTTAGGTATTTAGAGTGCAAATTTGGAAAAATGCTTTTAAATGGGACAATGTATAATCGACGGAATTTATTTCCATTTTGAAAACAAAAAAAAAACAAAAACAAACAATGTACACGCGACCGGCAAGGCTTTTAACTACTGACCTACCCCAAATCAAAACGCTAAAAAAGTTTACGCAATTAATCGCCTTTTGTTAAACACAGACTAAAAAAAAATAATGTCGTACGGGAAGATTTCATTTTTTTTTAATAAATCAATTAAAAATATACTGTTTGTTATCCTTTAAAATAAATTATATTTCTTTTGTTACAGATAGTCTACAAGCAATCTTCCAAATGAAGTTAAGACCCTAAAGCGCTTCAGCCAAACTCAACTTAGATCGTGCCGCAATTTTATGGAGCTTAAAGAAACTGTGATAATGGACGTAACCGAAGCTTTTGCTACCACGACTACAGCTGATCAAGAACTACCAAAAACCACCGACTTTTTCGATTTTGTTAGCAATCCAGACCCTACTAACTTACATGATTTTCAAAAACAGATGCGAAACGTTAATGTATTTTTAGAAAATGGTATCGATGATCACAAAGAAACTAATAATAACAATATGTTGATCACAGATATACCAACTACTACCTCGGATGGAACACTATTTGATACGGCGCTATGGAACGAAAAGGACACGGTCCGATTAGAAACTGCCATTTTAGAAGACTTAAATAAATATTGTTGGCAAAACGACGAAATTAACGGGGTCGTACAAATTAAACCACACGCTATTAGTAATAATAATAACAACAACAACAATAATAACAACACAGACGGACAAATTTACACACTTACAGTTTTAAATGGTTTGGATCAAAGTACAACATGGTACCGGCCGCCCATCAAAGAAGAAGAAGTGTCCATGTCTAGTCCCAGCACCATAGAACATCTTCACTCCAATCTTGACATAGATTCGTTTTTGAATATTATGCCGACCACACAAATAGCAGGTAAATTAGGTTACGTATATGTAATTAAATTAAATGTCCATTTGTTTCAAGCTATTTCTTATGAACATAATGTCACATGTCAAGAAATTCTACCCGGTGGTTTAAAAAAAATAGAAGAAATAAGATCCCGGTTAAACAGAATTTATCTCCTGTTTTGAGAAAAAAGTGAGTAGGAATTAACGGTGACTTATTTTGGTTTCCTTGTTGGCTGAAAGTTGATCTTTCAAAATTAACATAAAAAAGTCAAATTTTTTTTTTTTTCATTATCTTCGTCCTATATTTCCTGAAACACATTGAACATACCACATGTTAAAAACACCTATCCGATTATTATTCTGAGAATTTGTAACCTTTGTATTGTTTTTAGTTTTAGACATCGTTGAGTTTATTTATTTTTTGGGATAACTAATCTATTGTAAGCCCTTTTTGATGTATTTTTCGTCTTGCTATACAAATGTTTACAGCTCTTTAATACAAACTCCTTATAACTCCTTGTTTTGTGTTACTACTTTTCAAAGAGGACATCTAATTTGAGTCATCAAATTAGTTTATAATATAAAACTTGTAAACTTTAGAACTTTTGAAAACTACAACTTTTATTTTATCATAAATTCAGGAAATAATGACGCAAGTAAGATGTTCTTCATTGAAAACTTAATCTATCTCTTTATTTAATATAAATTTTTTTGATTTTAAGGTTATAGCAACAGCTACAACGAAGAAACCATGAGTCCGCACAATACGGATGGTCTAATAAAATCGGAAACCTACACCTACGAAGACAGCGGGTTTGCAGATAACAAAGAAGACCTTGCAAATCAACTAATGGAAATAGACACACCCCTACTAGAAGCTCATGATAGTTTTAACAATAACAATAACGACTGGAAGCTAACAAATAATAATACACAAAACAGCTCAGCGGATTCGTTACTACGCAACGCTTTACAAGGTAAAGCGTTTATGCGTTATAACGGTTCAACAAACCAAAAATCAAACAGTCCCAAAGTCATTGTGGAAACCAACAACGTAGAACTAAAGAGAGTGTTATCATCTCCAACAAAAACCGAAACTATTTTCATACCTAAAGATGACAGTGATCCACACATACCGACTATAGTTGCTGCAATAAACGCAAACGGAAAAGTCGTTTTTGAGGAACAGGGTGGGCCTCAAAGGCACCATATAGAAATGGTAGAAGCACCGTCAAGTACACACAGTATGGACGATATTCTACTAAGTCAGTTAGATCACCCATTCGAGGATTTTGAGAAGCTAAAAAGGATAGCCAACGAAGTCGCTGAGTCAGTTAATCAGTATTGTATAGATACCTCTCCTGCTGCTGTAGGAAGCAGTGTGCAAGCCAGCATTAGTTCAGATGACATAGGTTAGTACTCCTCCATTATAGCAATTTTTATTCATCATCAATAAATAATGCTTGGTGGTTTAGAAAAACAATCAAGAAATCTAGCATTATTTAAATATTATTTATTTTCAGGAATATTATACAACATCAACTCCCACTCACCGATTCCCACCACAGTGCAACCAGTGGTAACCAGCACGAAAGCTCCAAAGAAGTACAAACGTTCCAACTCGACCAAATCGAACAACCCAACCATCCAGAACGCCACATCGACCAGCAACGGTGCCGTTCGCAAAGAACGATCGTTACACTACTGTAGCATCTGTTCGAAGGGTTTTAAAGACAAATACTCGGTAAATGTTCACATCAGGACTCACACCGGTGAAAAACCGTTTGCTTGTAGTCTCTGCGGGAAAACTTTTAGGCAGAAAGCACATTTGGCCAAACATTATCAGACTCATATGGCTCAAAAAAATGCTGCGGCCGCGGGTACTGTCGCTGCGGCCAAGGCGAAGTCAAGGTGACTTAATAATCAGAAGTTCTGATCTAGAACGGAGCCAAAGTGCCCATCTATCATGGATTTCTTAACCTCAAAATGAATAGCTGACATACAGTGCTGGACAAAAATATAACAACAAACATTTATCTCCTCATGTTTTCAAAGCTAATGAAAATTTTAAATCGTGCAAAAGCAGTTACAATCGATATTAAAAATCAATTTATTAAAATGTACAATTAAGTAAACCGAAACCGCTAAAAATGTATTCTTACATCTATAGTATAAAGAACTCTAAATAATTTGAAAGTTCTAGCAGCTGTTCTGCCTCTGAGAATCACCTGACGTCAAGAAAAACATCTAAGAAACTTAATCGTCGTATCATGCCAACTAGACTGCCAAAGATTGGAAAAATCCTATTATGGCGACGAATTAAAGTTTATATCTGATTCGAAGTGTTGGTGTCGTCTCACATGTCACACATCATCACTTCGAAACAGGTTAAACTTTGAGTCGTCGCTAAAGCTGAGTTTTACGTAGTAGTGGTTTTTTGGCTGGATAATGATTTAACAGGTTGAGTTGCACTAAACTGCTTCTTACAGTTCTGGAATTGTTGTCACAATGACAACCCTCTCTAAATTCTGCCAATTGTTTTTCTGATGGTATAAATGGCTTTTTTTTTGATATGTCGATAAAATTTCTAAGATGATATTCTTGGCCCTCCAGGGTTTCTTAGCAGCAGAGCGGTTCTTCAAACTTCCAATTTTTTATAGCACTCGATACTGTAGATCAATGTAAAAATAAATTCTTCATTGTTTCAGCCTCCTTGATACTTATATTGAAAAATTTTATTATTTTCTATGCCACGTTTTAGTTAAATATAAATAACTAAAACTAAATATCCATGGCTTTGAAAACATGAGGAAAAATATGCTATATTTTTGTCCAGCAGAATAGTGTAGTCAATTTAATAAAAAAATTAATATTTTCCAAAGCAGAAAAAATATAAAGGAGTTTTAATCTCATACGTTTAGAAGATATGTGCTCCTTTAACACGTCGAAGATCAATCTGTAGTCCATTTGCCAAAACCTAAAAATCTGTGTCACATTTGACGTTCTGGTCCCATTTCTGTTGGCAGCACTGGCTTCTTTTTGGTTTGCGCTGTTTGCATCATTGAAATGGAAGCAGCGGGTCATTTTTGACGAATTTAATTGACTTACGTTCGGTAGGGTTTACTACCTTAGACCGTCGTTTTCCGCACCCAGTTCACCAGTGCGCTTCACTATGTTCTATGTGAATAAGCTGTAATTTTTACAGATTTTACCAAAAGTTTTTTTTATGTGTCCCTCAATCTCAAATAATTGTATAATAAGTGTAGTAACACGGAAATCAGTGTTGCCATCCGAAATAGGATCCACAACGTCAAACGCATGGTGCAGTAATTTTTTTCTAATAAGCGTTAGCTATCTATTTTGAGGTTAAAAATCCGTGCCTTCTAGCTATATTTGTTGTTTCTGAACGCCATTTTTTTAAGGGTTTGATCTCGGTCAACAATCCAAAGGCTAAAAAGTTTTACTTTAGTTTAAATTCTAAAAATGAAAAACAAAGCATACTATTCTATAGCTAGAAAAAATGCGTCTTGAAGAACGGTTTTAATAGTGTCCAAAACGGTAATTTATCCCTTTTCTCTGTGCCAAATACGTTATCAATGCGATTTTTTGTTTATCACATTTATACCTATTTTATAAAGTTTTAATGCCAATTTTTTTTATAAAAGATGTTTGCAACAGTGTTTTAAAAGAAAAAACCGTTTCCAATGTTTGTGAAAACCGAATTATACTTATACTAAATTACTCAACAAAATTGATTGAATACCTAACATAAAAAGAAACATACAACGATACTAGGTAGCGAGATTTTTCTCACAAAATATAGTTACTTATTTTTTTTTTAATAAACTGAGGAAGTCCTGTAAAAATATATTATTTTATAGAAAATATTCCTTATGTTTTTAAACTACACTGAGAAAAATAAGGGTATATTAAGTAATTTGTTTTGTCCTATGGATAATGTCTGTATTAAAAATTAAAGTTTAAAGTTATATTACACAAAAGCATAATCCTGTGATATAATAAAAATGGCACACATACATTTATAAATGTAGATAAAGTTTGGCATTAAATTGAATGTTAATTTCAAATAAACAACAACAATGTTTTCACAAAATGAATCAGTAAAACAACAAAAATAATTTTCAGCAAGGAATATAGATTAAATAGAAATCATAATCAATCAAAATAAGCGTCGATTTTTTAACAAAAGAAATTATTCGTAAATGACAACGTTTAGTATGTTTATTGTAGACTATAGAATTTCCCTTTTAACAATGCATAAGTCGGTGGGTTTAGAATGATTACAAACTTTCCACCGGCGTCCGTTAAATGAAGTAATTTAAAAAAGTTTTAAAAAATGCCATGTTTCCCATGATTTCTTTATTTTTCTTTAAACCACGCCCCAAAGAAGAAAATATATGACATACTTTATTGTAGACAATAAAATTTTCCTTAAAACTCTGTGTAAAAGGGTCAATTAGTTTCATAATTAAAACTTCAGGGGCGTCCATAAATAATATAAATTTTAAAAAAATTACAGTAAACCATTTTGTTATAAGCTTAGTCATTTTTCTTAGAAACTTATTATATAAAAAAATATACCGCATAATATTTTAGACAGTAAAATTCTCTTTAAGTCGGTGGTAGATCATTAAAAAAATGTGTTCTATGCTTCGTCGTAGACAATAAAATTTTCTTATAAACGCTGTATAACAGGGTGGGAGTTATATTATAATTAACGCTACGCAGGCCTCCGTAATTAAAATTTATTTTTAAAAATTACTAAACAAATCAATTTTGCTACATGTTTCATCAAATTTTTTTAAAAACTAAGTTTTTTTTTCTATTTGACGGTGTATAATAAAATTTTCTTTCAGTGTATCTCAGCATGTGATATATGTTATGGGGAACTCTCCAGGGGCGTGCGTAAAGTTTCATTTTTAAAAATTTTAAATAAAAAAATCAATTATTCCTTATGATTTTGTCTATATTCCTGACTGACGAATTTAATTATTATTTAAAAAAATTTAATAAGACAATAATTTATAAGTTGAACGGTTGATGTATTGTAGGTAATGTGCTGTGATTTTTTAAAGTGAAATGAACAAATTTTTACTTTTGATAAATGAAACTATAGAAAAATTAGTTATAAATCTGCCTAAAAATTTTCTTGCCATTTTCCATATTAAACTAAGTTAGAACTAATGTGAATTTTTATTGTTTATTTTTTAAGGTTTTTATTTATTTTTACTTTACGAAGTTGTAACATAATTGAGGTTGACCTGACCGATTTTAATTCGGTTTTAATTAATATGTTTTGTAAATACAGGGTGGATCATTTATTAAAATGACATAACTTAGACAAATAAGTTTATTTCCTAATTTAAAAGTATTATTCTACCCTGAACTAGTTGATAGGTTTATGAAAAGTTTAGACCTGTTTAAAGTTAATTTACCTTTTGTAATACTTAAAAGCAACGAACAATGACATTTTTGTAACTTTATACCGTCCATTTACAATTTTTTTTAGATTTTACAATATTGTTAAGTTTATGTATATAAAAAACACTGTAAAGTTAGTTTTAGAATAATTTAGGAATAAAGAACAAGACATAATCATGTTAACCATCCAAGACAATTTTACCTTTGAATACTCACTAAAAATAAACACAAGAGATTATCATAATTAATGTAAATAAGTTTTATTTCGCTTATTTTTAGCACAGAAATAGAAAAATAACTAGAAAGCTGGTCAAACCTGCACATTATTAAATTAAATGTATTTGACAAAACGACTGCTTATTTTCCATAACGACCTCTAGGGATGGTGGCTCATAGTACGTTTGTAAGGTCGCGTGTTCTGAATAAGGACACTTATCGTAAAGGCAAGCTCTATAGGAAACGAAGCCTGTAGTTGATTTTCTATTTTTTGGTTATTATATTATTCTAGACACCGTGCTTTGGCATCCCATCTGCCTAAACGCTGGCACTACAGATCTTTGCTTGTGTGCAGATGTGTTACCATACTTTATTTTTTCCCGAGATGTCACATTTTTTTATTATTATTTTACTTTTTACCATAGGTAGAGATAGCTTCGACTGAGGCTGAGTGGAGTTCGAACCCCGATGATATCTCATGCCGGAGTTGTATAAGCTTTTTTGATATTAACCGTCAAATAATTTAATATAAAGATTTTTACTTCTTTGTTAAATTCATCTTTTATTTTTTAGGTTATTTATTATGTTTCTGGGAAGTAAGTTAAAAAATTTTGAGATAAAAAATGTAGCAAATTTTGGGTTACATTATTAATCGTTTTTGAGATTTGTAGATTTCTACTAGTTATTGATCTAGTTACATTATGTGTATTTTGAGCTAAAACCACATTTTCGAAATAAGCCGCTAATGCAAAAACCAAGGAAAACATTAAAAAATTATAACCAAATAATAGAAAATCAATGTGAGGCAGTAGTAGTAATACGATAAGTAACCTTAGTTCTGAAGCCTGGCGATGCAGCTTTTGCGATTCAGTGACCTTAATTGCTTGTTCGCCCTAACGACCTCTAGAAATAATTGCTTGTACTTAAAATCTGTCAAAAAATGGCGGCCAGCATTCCGTCGCCCCTATCGGAGGTTGCGCAGTAGTCTAGTTATTTTCTAGATCTATGATTTTTAGTCGTTTGTAAATTATGATATGCTATGTTTCATAAACACATCACATGACTTTAAAAATTTAATTAAATAATGTAATTTGGTATTAGAAACCTAATGTGAATCCATATTGTAAATTAGGCAGTTTTGCGGAGTCTAGCGTACTTCCAGGGGACTGCACTGCTTTAATTTTATGAAAAGTTAACAGATGCGAAAACCGTATAATAATGTATTATCCGTTTTCAATCTACAAGGGATTCTTGAATATTTTGTATTTTGGTCGAGAATTGCTTTTTTGTGGTTTAAAAAAAAATCCAATCATTAAACTAAATTTGATCTGTCCCTTGTTTTTGACATGGATACAATTCCGTTGATATTCTTTTTTTTATCCATCCTGGAAGTACCTTAATCTGCTTAAAAGGGCCTAATTTGCATCACCTTGTACAACAAACTAAATCTAGTAACTTAATATATCTAGTTAAATAATGCAAGCGCGCCATTAGACTACATTTTTAATATTCAGCTTCAACGTGGATAGACGAACCAGATGCGCATTATATTAATGTGGTTTCACCTTAGGTTTTTATTATTTTTTTTTAATTACTTCAGTGGCGGCCCAGGCTTTTAAAGGGGGGAGCAGTTTAGATTTCTTAAACATATTTGGTTAAACCAATAAACATTTGTTTGTGTAATACACCAGATTATAACCTTTTGTATTTGGAATTCTCTGGCAAAAAGGAGGCATTGCCCCCCTGCCTCCCTGCCTGGGACGGCCACTGATAACTTTAGCAACTATTGGGTATGTTTGCCATGGTATAGATAGGGATTCTTTGGATCTCAAAAAACTGTTTAAATTTTCAAACTGATGGATGCTATATTAGAACTGCCAAATCTTTCTAAATAATCTTGTGTTCTCAAAAATAAGAAAAGATATCTCAACAATTCAAGGCAATTAGATTTAAAACAAAAAATCAGCATTTTTAAAAGTTTGTAAATTATTTTTTCGAATCACCTATAGGTATTTGGAATTGTTAAATAAATTAAAGGTACAGAATGCCAAATTTATAAATATTATTCTTGTATTACTCCAAAAAATAAAGCCTACAGAACCAGAAACATTTCTCAAAAAGGAATGTAAGGGCGTATAGATGGTCTACCCAATAATGACGCAAGTAAAATTTTTAGGGATACTGACTTGACAACAATGTATTGTCGACATTATGAGCCCATTCTTTCTTGTCTTTTGTCGTATACACCTACCCTGCCCTGTTAACTCAAAAAGGCGTATCTGATTTTACAAAATATTAGATAGGACCTAATTATATAATTAACTATATTTTAATTTAATAAACCAAAATAAAATTAAATTCAGAAACAAAAATAAGCATGTCTTTATTAAAAAGAAAATATCAATAAATTTCATAATAGCATAAAAATTAAGTATTAAACTTCTTTTTCATCAAAAGTTATAAAAGTTTCATAGGCCCATTTTGAATTAAGGCGGCAGCACTTGGCACGCTCTGGGCGGGGGAAGCGTATTTACCTGTTCGGTTCATTTTTCTCTAATGTGCTGTGTAGTGTGTGAGGAAAAGTAATGTCCAATATTTTTGGGCCCTATTTTTGCAGTTAGATTTTCCAAATTTGTTGTTCTAGGCTAAACAATAAAATTGTAATTTTGATTTTCACCAACCATAGGAGCGGGTCCATTACGCGTAGTCTTTCATAAGTACCTAAGTAACCCATCTAAACAAGTCGAAGCACCGCCTTCCGAACCTTCAACTATTTACAAAAGCACCCTTCTTTTCATAATTTAATACAAAATGGACAATGACCCCCTTGATGCCAAATCGTTAAAATGCCGTCAGATCTAGGGATATTTTTTGAGACATTATTGGTAAAACTGAGTGAACATGTAAGCGCAGACAGGTTTGTTTGTGTAGGCAAATATCTCTAGAAAATCAATGTTGCCGCTTCAATTTTTCTTCGCGCATACCGAGTGTCCCAGCTTTCTCTGTGTTTTCCTTCTGTGAGTTAATTATCGAGATCCAGGAAAATTTTTTATTTATCATTTGTAGAAAATCAATCAGTGCATATTTAGGCGATTTTAAAAAGATCATACAGGGAGTCTCAAGCGCGGATTTGAGGGGGGTAACGTGGTTATTACCCCCCCAAGGTCACAAAATATGCACTTTTTGTTATTGATTAAAGGCAAAATAGGCGAATTACCCCCCCCTAGAAAAAAAACTATATTATAAATAATTTTTTCGGCGACTATTACTCCCCCCCCTAGATTTTCACCCAGATCCGCGCTTGGGGAGTCTCAAAAAAGTTTTTTACACAAACAATTAAATGTTATTACTTACGTTGTAAATTTTCTAAAAAAACTATGGATATCTTTTTCTAAATCTACAGAGTGAGTCAAAAATTTAAATATATTTGTAAGTTTCTGACATTTGCAAATTTGAAAACTTAAAAACTGTGTTGAACATTTTTAAGATATAGGCTAAATATTGATTGATACTCAGCTTAAAAATAAATAATTAATTTTTATAAAATATTTATAATACGTAGTCCATGCGCACTACATGACCCATTTCGCATGCGCGTTTCAAAGATATAGGACGTAGTCAAATAATGTCAACAATCTAAAAAGCCATTCCTTTTCAGAAGCTCTAACTTGCAAAAGGGCCGTAAAATACCTTGTTTTTCACATAGAACTAAAAAAATATGGAAAGAAGAAGAATACACAGCCTTTATTTAAAAAATTGAATTTTGGCCGCCATTTTGCACTACTTTATTAAGCCACATTGACACAGCCTAATCGAGATAATCATTTTATCTGATTATATGTAAAATAAAATAATGTTCAATGTTATTTAAGAATGTCATTTGACAACGTAAAATGTAATGACTTGGTTTGAAATGGGTAACAACTTTAAAAAACGTTAAAACTAAGCCACAACCGCACCACCACACGTAAACGAAATCCCAAAGCCATCTAGTTAATTTTGGTTAATTAACATAATACGAGCGCATTCACCAAAACTTTAGCGTGATCCAAAAGTAGTTTAAAATGGCGCGCCTATTCCATTTCTTTCGGTACTTGCAGGTTTATCATTTGTTCTATTATTTCTATGTCTATGATTTTTCTTGCGGTTTTTTCCGTAGTTAAATTTGGGTACGTATAAGAGGTCGTTGAAGAAATACAACCCTAAGTTGTCCTAGACTGCAGTTGATAGAAAAAAAAATAGTTGAGACGTTCTCTGCCGTGTGCACAATCAGGATAATGTTTCTATTCCCAATAAATATATTCTGTACTTCACCCATACATCATAAATATGGCCTCAGTTTTCCTGCAATCGTCTTACTAAGCCTCGGCACCAAATAATTTCAAACTAAATATTTTACTATATCTTTTTTGTTAATTAACGCAAAAATCTAATCAACAAAAATTTAGTTGAGAGTGTTATAACTTTCTGGAAGCCTTATCTGAAACTATTTAAGGCTAATTTAGAATGGTACGCCCATGCCGCAAGTGACACTTAACCAATTACGCAAATGCCAAATGTCATTTTGGTGTCAAAAGTTTGACATTTGCATCATTAGTTATATGTCACTTGCACTTAAGCAGCAGCGTCCCTTTCAAAATGAGCCTTTATTCATATACCCAAGGAAGATTTATACAGGGTATCCCAGCAAAAAGTTACATTAGCCAATATCTTAAAAACAAAAAAAGATGAAAACATTTTTTTTTATCCGTTTTGAGGGTTTAAACGAGGAATCATATTAAGTTATTTTTTCCACCTACCCCGATTAACCCCTAGACCGGTAGCTACCCTCACCCCAAAATCCTAAATGGAATCAAGTTATCTGATACCTCATTTCAAAAGTCTTCTGATTTTCTAAACGCTTGCAGCAGCGTGTAGAATATTAAAAAACTTTTCAAATGAAGTATCACATGACCTATGTTTTACCTGGGGGTTAACTGGGGTAGTTGGAAAAGTACCTTAATATGGTTTTGCGTTTATGTTATTGACCAATGTAAGTATTCTCTGGGACACTCTGTATAAAAATGTAAATAGAGATTACTTAAATTAAGTAATCGGTTTTACAAGTTTTTTCATTTTACACAATCATTCGCCATAGACAAACAAACTATTATTATTGATAATACGATTACATTTTAAACAGTTTACGTTATGTATAGATTAATAAATATATTTTATTATTTTTGTATTATTGATTTTATAAAAATATTTTTATCGTAATAAGTTTCGTATATTTTGATATTTTACACATTTGTATAACATTTCCTTTTTCTATGTTATTATGTTTTCTGGAAAAAATAAAAACTATTACAAAATTACCATTTTCTTTTTTTCCTACCACGACCCTAAGGCAAGATTGCTCTCTGTCTCTCTCTTTGGTTTTACATTAAAGGATTATTAAATACCTAGTCTTAATTTAGTCTTAAATATATCTGTGCTGGGAAAGGGCCTCTAAAAATTAAAACAAAATTGTAGTGCAAGTAATAAAAAATTATACGATGCTAAAAACTGGATGTACGGTTGTGAAAAACGAAATGCTTTTTTTGCTTTATTTGTCTTATTATGAACAATCCACGAAGTGATCCTGCGTGACTGGCAAAAGAAATGTGTGATATCAAGCACTTTAGTGAAAAGTTAAAGACACAAAGTAAGTGCTACTTATTTAAATAACGACATAGAATTTTCTATGCTAGGCAAGACTGATATGCCAATTGAATAGTGCGTATAGGCAAAACATTACCGAATATAATGAAAATGTGGCCAAAAAATAGACATATACTTAGTAGGTTAATAGACTGTTTAAAATTCTGTGAGATTTTTGAGGTTGCATGATGAGTCTGAAAGTGGTGCTAATCCAAGCACTTTGCGCATGTAAAAAAAGGGCGAAAAGACTTTATCTATAAAAAAATAAACTAAAAACTACACCAAGTAGCTGCTTGTTTGTAAAATGCTAAAATAAAATTGTTTAGGTAAGTTTTTTATCTCCTTTTCCATACAATATAAATTTCTGCCCCCCCCCCCAATTTATAACGTCACCAGCCGCCACTGATTGTCAAGCACTTGACTGTTGTTGATTTGAGGGGTAGAGCGGCGGGACTGTAAGCGCGCTGGTCGTTTTATAAAATCTGGGTGCAAAAATCCTTAAAAGGACGATGTAAAAATACTAATTTTTCCGAGCCACACAAAGACAATATAGAGGATTGGCACTCACCTTTTCAGTTGTTTCCGTCGTCCAGAGGAGCTCCTCTCGCTGGCCCAGTCGTTGCAGTCGATCCACACTAGAATCACTTGTTTGTGTAATGGTTTAGTTTGATTTTCTAAGAATGTTATTGGATTTTTTGGTTAATAGAATTTATCACCATGCTGCGTGGTGATCTCGATAGAATATGACAGACGAATTCTTTTTTTGGTTACGCCTTTTTGCGCAGATTCATTTTTCATAGATGGCGCTGGCGTTTTGCTTGTGCCAATCAAATTGAAATTGTGTGGGTTTTCCGAATACGGGAATTTGGCGCAAAATTTGAATTTAAAATTAAAGTTGCACGAACATTTTCCGCCCACTTAAAACGAAGTTTTACATTGAGATTAATTGAATAAACAAATGGCTATATAAAAAAAAATATAAGTTAATTCAAAACCTTAAAGGGTAGGTAATTGAAATCCGTTTTAGGTTTATAGATTAAAAGGAAAAAAAAATGCAAAAAAAATATATATATATATTCTAGATAACGACACACGAAACAAATAGAAGTTGCTTGGGAGTTTAGTGCGCATCTAAAGGTAGTGGGCACAACTTGACCACGGGACGAGTGAAAAGTCCGTGTTGTGTTTTAACAGTAGCAACTCGAATGTGATTATCCCGACCAGGATGTACAGATACTATTCTACCCAGCAACCAGTGTAATGGCGGCCTAGTTTCATCCTTAATTAATACAAGCGTATCTAGCTTGATTTCAACCGAAGGGTCCGACCACTTAGAACGCTGTTGTAAAGTATTTAAGTACTCGAGTTTCCAACGCTTCCAGAAATCGGCATGAATTCGTTGGATAAGTTGCCAACGCTTAAGGGTATTAACTTTAAGGGTAGAAAGGTCAGGATCAGGACACGAATTAAGGGGTTCCATTGTGAGGAAATGACCCGGAGTCAAAGACGTAAGATCGTTTGGGTCAGAGCTTTGCTCACAAAGGGGTCGAGAATTGAGTAATGCCTCTATTTGGGCGAGGAGAGTATAGAGCTCTTCGAAGGTTAGTATCTGGTCACCGATGACCCGATACAAATGTGTTTTTATAGATTTGACTCCTGCTTCTGCTAGACCATTTAGGTGGGGGGCTCCCGGACTATTAAGACACCATTTGATTTTTAAGCTCTCAGAAGCTAATTTCGAAAGATTATGGAGCTCCTTAATAGCCCCAACAAAGTTTGAGCCTCTATCACTTGTGATTTGGACACAAGTGCCACGTCTAGCGATAAAGCGTCGTAAAGCAGCGATGCACGCCTCTGTGGTTAAATCCGAAACAAGCTCGATATGGATTGCCTTGACAGAAGTATCGACAAAGACTGCGATATATGATTTACCAACTTGTGCTCCACGACGTCTCTGACCTACAAAGGTTTTGATTGGGCCTGCATAGTCTAAGCAAACGTGTGAAAAACATTTTAATTGTGACGTTCTAAAAGAAGGTAAATCCGACATGTACGGAGTATACGGTTTTGGTTTTAAGCGAAAGCAGGGAATACATTGCAATAAAACCCTCTGAATAGCTCGACGTGATGACATAACCTTTGACGAATTAAGTATTGGACTGTGTTTATTCCGGGATGTAAATTTTCGTTATGAGTTGGAATAATGATCAATTGGGTTAATCTATGAGATTTCGGCAATAATAAGGGATGTTTTGCCTCAAAGGAGAGTTGAGAATGCCGTAAGCGTCCGCCCACTCTAAGGAAACCCAATTCGTCCAAAAAGGGCGCGAGTTTGCGAAACGGCTTAGGTAATAGCTGAGTATTTTGAATTTTTTGAATGATATCCGAAAAACACTCTTCTTGGACCCTTTTAACTAAAACAAGTAGAGCCTTGTGTAGTTCAAAAGCGGAAAAAACGCCGGATAAAGGGTCAACTGAGGTTTTTCGATTGTGAATAAGTCTTAGAAAATGACAAATGATTTTTTGAATGGTATTTAAATTGGATATTTTATCGATTAATCTATCAAAAAAGTTTTGATTTTGAATTTCTGCCGTCAGCACCACTGAATTTTCCGGTTTTTCTTCTTTGAGCACCTCGTCTGGAACTCCCAAAGAACGTTCATTTATAAACCTTTGAATTTGCCACTCCGTAGTGGGCAAGGTAATCCATGGAGGGCCGTGAAACCAAAGAGGGTGATTTCTTAAGTTATTGGGCGACAACCCTCTGCTAGCGCAGTCGGCAGGGTTCTCGAGTGAAGTAATGTGATACCATGGGACTTCGGGGATTGTTTCTTGAATACGACTTACGCGGTTTGCCACAAAGGTCTTCCACTTGTGAGGTGAAGATGTGACCCAATGAAGCGTGACCTGTGAGTCCGAGAACGCAAGAATTTCATCGATTATGAGTAATGATGAATAGGTGCGAATAACTAGTTCGAGTAAATCAGCTAATAGAGTAGCTCCAAGTAGTTCCAAACGTGGGATTGAAATAGTGTGTAAGGGAGCAACCCTTGACTTGCCCATGACTAGAGCAGTTTGATAATTTTATTTGGTAATTCGACGCGAACGTATACGCAAGAAGCGTATCCTAGCTCGGATGCATCGCAGAAACCTAGCAATTGACATCGTTGAATATTATTCGAAAAAATATGTCTAGGTATACAAAGATTCGAAAGAGTGGTTAATTGATTATTGAATTGATTCCAAAGAGTTTTGATTGGATCGGGGGGTATTTCATCCCAATCAGTTTTGCATAACCAAAGTTTTTGCATAATCACTTTGGCTAAAAATGAAACAGGCGATAAGAAACCTATAGGATCCCAAATTTTAGCGATAGCCGATAAAATATTCCTTTTGGTGCAAGGTTTTTCACAAGGGGTACAAGAATAGGTAAAAGTATCTGTAGAAGGGTGCCACTGAAGGCCCAACACCTTAATCGATGTTGAAGAATCGTCTTCAAAGGTAACAGGGATCTGACAATCAGCGGGCGACAAATGTGAAAGAAGTTTCGGATTATTTGATGCCCATTTCCTTAATTCAAATTTTCCCAATTTAAGCAACGCTATGAGATCCTTTTGAAGTGATAAAGCACCTTCTAGAGAGTTAGCTCCACAGCAAATATCGTCCATGAAAATGTTATTCAAAAGGACCTGGGATGCTTCAGGATAATTCTTAGCCTCCAGGATGGCTAGTTCTCTAAGAGTTCTAATAGCTAAATAGGGACTTGAACTAACACCAAACGTCACTGTATTAAGCCTGTATTCCTGCAGGGGTTCATTGGGATCAAATCGCCAAAGTAGCCTTTGGTAGTCCCGATGAATTGGATTGATTTGAATTTGTAAAAAGTGCTGTTTTATATCAGTCAAAAATACGATAGAATAAAATCTGAATTTTAATAGAATTTCGGAAATATCGGCTTGTAATTTTGGTCCTATTAAAAGAGTTTCGTTCATGCTTAGGCCTTTCGAACCCTTAATCGAGGGGTTAAAAACCACCCGGAGTTTAGTCGTTGATTTGTCAAGACGAAGGACTCCGTGATGTGGTAAATAAGAACATAACTGAGGTCTAGGTTCGGATCTTGGAATTAAAGACATGTGCCCGTTTTTGAGATATTCTCTCATAAAATCCGAGTACATACTATAGAAATTTGAATTTTTTATTAAGCGAGATTCAAGAGACAAAAATTGACGATAGGCCACTGAATATGTGTCTCCTAGGTCAGGAAGGTCAATGTGACGAAAAGGCAAATTTACAGTAAATCGGCCCGAAATATCTCTAGTGGTAGTTTTTTGGAAAATCTCTTCACATCTTTTTTCTTCGGGTGAGAGAAACGTTTTTGACGTAATTGATTCTAGTTCCCAAAATCTGCGAATATTAAAGTCGAGAGACTGCTCACAGGAAGTAAAGTAAGAATTGACTTGAGGTGAAATATTTATGTTTTGAGTTTGGCCCATCAAGACCCACCCAAAAACTGTCTCAAAAGCGGAGGGTAGGCCGTGAGGTCCTGGAATTCTACCTGATTGGACGATTTCTGTGTAAAATTGTGCACCTAAGAGTAAGTCAATTGGACCAGGGTTGTAAAATTGATTATCTGCAAGCTTTAGATTTGAAATATGACTCCAATTGGATGAATCTACCTGTATTGAGGGCATATTCGAACAGAGTTTCGGTAAAACGAAGACTTGAATAGAAAAGGTAGGCTCTTGTTGGCCTAGGGCTCGAATAGTGCAAGTAGAAATGCCGTTAGTGGCCGATGAAGATTGATTTAGTCCCAGAACAGGGATCGAAGTTTTGTTTCTTGGCAAGCCTAACCTGTTAAGACAAGCTTCGCTTATCAGGTTAGCTTGGCTACCGCTGTCCAGAAGTGCTCGGACAGGTTGGTAGTTACCCCGACTATCGAGTACCTCTAATTTTATAGTCGCTAGAAGCACTGTCGTACGGGGCGTCAAGGTGGATAACAAAGAGTATTGATTTGTAGATGTATTTGGATTCGAATTGATCTGAATTGAATTTGAACTGGGTTGAACAAAACTAGGGTTCTGTTGGCTAAGACTTGAATTTGAATTCTGATACGATAAGTTTGTGCCTGTGCTAGGCACGGCCACTTGATTTGAATTAAAACTTTGATTTAAGTTCGAATTTTGATTTGAATTTTGGCTTGAATTAACAAAGGATTGACTTGAATTCTGACGGATTGAATTTGTCGTTTGCGATAGATGAATAAGACTATGGTGCCTATGTCGACATACCCTGCAGTTATAGGTACTACTGCAGTCCATTACTTGATGATTTGAACGTAAACAGTTGATACATAACGATTGTTGTTTTACATAAGTAAAACGATCTGCAGGAGATTTGGAGATAAAAACACCACACTGCGAGAGTGGATGAAAAGAATTATTGCATAATTTGCACTTATAGGGTTGTTGGTTTTGTCAAAATTGAGTATTGGATTGTTTATTTGATACTTGTGAGTGCGTATGCGCTAAAAAATTTGATGGAGGGCTTGATTTGTACTGATTATTTGAATAAGAATTATATTTTTGGTTACTAGAATTCGAATAATTTCGTTTTTGCTGTTTTGAAGTCGTTTTTTTTGCGTATTTTGGGGAGATAGCTGTACTGTTTCAAGAGCACGGCATTGGTTAATAAGAAACTGAATTAGATTTTGATATGTTGGAATCTCGGTAGTACTATACTTTAATTCGAAAGCGGTTCTTGTGGTTTGATCGATTTTTGATAATAAAATTGAAAATAAACAAAAACACCACGACGTTACTGGAAATTCAAGATTTTCGAGCGCCGCAATATTCTCGGAAAAGGTATCTACCAAGACTCTAAGATCCTTTGCTGACTGGTTTCCCTTTAAAGAATTTGCATAGTAGATTGAGTTCCAGTAGGTACTGGCTAAAAGTCTTTTATTTTGATAGCGATCTGTTAATACCTTCCAGGCGATTGCGTAATTACTTGCCGTTATTTTTATAGAACTTAAAATATTAAGTGGTTCGCCCTCAAGGAAGGTTAGCAAATGTTGAAATTTCCTTATATCGGAATAATTCGAGTTTTCGTGAACCAAACAAGAATAAACATCGTAAAAGGTTGGCCACTTTTTTACGTTTCCATTAAAGCAAGGTACCTTTAAAGGGCCCAGATCATCGCTACGTGAATAGTGTGAAGTTGCGGGGGTAAAATTTGAATGAACTGAATCGGAACATAAACTCGAAAAAAGAACTTTAGCTTGGTGGTAGAATAGATCCGTATCTTTCCTAATTTTGTCCTGTACTTCGAATTCATCATCGTCGTCGTCTTTCAAGAGACCTATGATGTCATTATGAATGTTTTTAAATTGTTCATAGTGATCATCTAACGATTCGTAAAACGCCTTAAAAATTGGCAAGGAAGAACTATCTGATTTAGCTTTTGTTCCCAAGTTATACGTTTCCGTAATACGAGATATTGAAACTTTGCGTTGATTCTCAAGCTTTTTTAACGACATATTGTTAATTAAAAAAATAAAAAATATTTAAAAGGAATAAAACTAACACTTGACCCCTATTGACTTTAATCAGTCCAAAAGAGTCCAACACGCATATATTTTATTATCGATTTCTCGAATAAACGCAAAAACTTATCAACAGCTGTTATCCTAGGTCGCGATTTTTCTCCCAAAATAAATGCACACAAAACAACTTGTACCTACTAGCGCTTCTCTTATTATTTACAGGTAAATACTAATTCTACTAGATGTGTTTGTTTACCTGTTAAATAAGAATAAAGCATTTAACTCACAAGCACTTTTGTTGGTTTGAATAACTATAACATATTATTTAAACAAATAACTATTATTTAAACAAATTTCGATTTTTGAATCAAAACAAACGACGACCAAGTGCCAATTTCGGCTGCAATGAAATGTGGGTGGAGCCACCGTTAAGCCACGCAAGGGGGGACGGAACCTCCGATTTAAACTGGACACGGCAACTAAGCGAACCAAAATGGCGAGGCGAAAAAATCTAATATTTTTAGCAAACAAATTTTAAAAAACTATCTGGGTCGTGGGACCAGAAAATATTGTTGATTTGAGGGGTAGAGCGGCGGGACTGTAAGCGCGCTGGTCGTTTTATAAAATCTGGGTGCAAAAATCCTTAAAAGGACGATGTAAAAATACTAATTTTTCCGAGCCACACAAAGACAATATAGAGGATTGGCACTCACCTTTTCAGTTGTTTCCGTCGTCCAGAGGAGCTCCTCTCGCTGGCCCAGTCGTTGCAGTCGATCCACACTAGAATCACTTGTTTGTGTAATGGTTTAGTTTGATTTTCTAAGAATGTTATTGGATTTTTTGGTTAATAGAATTTATCACCATGCTGCGTAGTGATCTCGATAGAATATGACAGACGAATTCTTTTTTTGGTTACGCCTTTTTGCGCAGATTCATTTTTCGTAGATGGCGCTGGCGTTTTGCTTGTGCCAATCAAATTGAAATTGTGTGGGTTTTCCGAATACGGGAATTTGGCGCAAAATTTGAATTTAAAATTAAAGTTGCACGAACACTTGACATTTAAAAAATTGCTGGGTGGCGGCCATTTTGAATTTGCCACTTTGGTCAAATCCAATCCGATTAAGTTCAATATACCGTGACGGCTAAACTAACAGATAACATTTGAAAGTTGGATTTTTTTATTCGCCTTATAAGGCTCAAATGACTCGATCGGGTGTATTTTTGATTCTATTGTAAAGAAACTAAAGAAAACAAAGAGTAATTTTTAAAATAGTTTAAAATCTAAAAACCCTAATACATGAAAAATATTATATAATATACCTAGTCTCAAGTTAAATCTAATTATGACTAACTTTAAACCTTAGAATAATTATTTTTTATTACTCTAAGCTTTATACACACTATACTGTGGTTAAACTTTATATTCTGCATATATAACAATTTTTTATACCTAAAATTAAGCTTGTAAATACCGAAAAATAAATAAATACTGCTATACACTAAAAATATCAAATCAAAAATTGCGATGTTTTTTTCTAAAATATCCATTGACTCAATTTGGTAACGTTTGTTGCTTCGTCGGGAGATACAAACTTTCCATCAATAGCATCGTTAACGGTAGAACAAATAATATTGGCAACGTTTTGGACGATACCTTGGATAATGGCAATGATAAAAGGATGGAGAATTACGGATAGAAACTCGCTTAGAACGTCTATAACTAGTTCGATTACGCCTCCAACAAAAGTGATACTGGCATGCCTAAATTAACAGAAATATACCAACGTTATAGAGAATTATTGAAATACAGCCAGGCTATAATTGTGCCAGGCACTATTTTGACACATTCACATTGAAAACTGACAATTAATCCTTCAAAATTGACATACCAAAGTCAAATTTAAAACTTTCGTCGTTTATTTTCAATTAATAAAAGAAGGCACTATTTATTCCGGTTCATATAGTAAACAAAGACCGTGTATTGAAAAATCACAGCTGACATTACAATATGAAGGTGTCAAAATTGTGCCTGGCACTATTATAGCCTGGCTTTATTTCAATAATCACCCTGACAGTTTACCCTAATACGAGGGCTGTATTTTATATTTTGCATATAGGAACATAGAGGGCGACACTGAGCGAATCTCGTTACTAAAACTTAACCAAAATCTTTACTTTACCTAAATTCAAAACGATAAATTCAATATAGTTTTATACCTTCAGTGAATTTTTACTACCTGTAATAATTTAGCTACCAAAAAACATTTTATTGTATTTTTGTATTGTATTTTTAAACTAATGTATATTATTTGCATTTTTAATGGCGAAAATAAAATATTTCTAAATGATGGTTTTGTCTTATGTTATTTGCAGAATGCAGGATGGAATGCTTGGCGCTTGCGGTATACGAATTAACGTAGATCTACGGATTTTTGAAATGGCCTGGCAACACTGCTTACATGCATAAAATAATGTGCGCAAACATGGGCGTAGTCAGGGTTTCACTCAGGGTGGGGCAAAAAAACAAAAAATTTTATAGCTCCCCTTTAATTCTCGTATTACTAAATAAGCTAAAGCCAGGATGGGGAACAAGTGCCCCACCCTGACTACGCCCATGTGCACAAATATATTCTTACCCAGAGTCCATCATCTGCAACTTTTTCACAGTAGCGACGTAGCTATTGAAATCAAACGAAAGACAAAGAAACACTTTGCAGTTTTGAATCTGACCAATCATGGTGCCTTGTGGCCCTATTAGCAGAAGTATTACATGATAGTGATAGGAAAACTAAAAAGAAAACTAATTTTTATCAAGACAAAATAGAAGAACAATCTAAGTTGATTTCAAGGAGTGGAAATGAAGGAAACTACCTGCAAGAATGCACAAAAATCCCCCAGACCCACAAAACCTGGATTTTTTTTTACAGCTTTTAAGGGTAAAATGTGTAATAACCTTTATTGTAGACAATAAAATTTTCTTTTTAACAATATGTTGGCAAGACTATAGTGATTACAACCTCTCTAGCGGCGTCCGTTTGGTAAAGTAATTCAAAAAAGAAAAAATATATATGTTTTTTCCATGATTTATTCGATTTATAAAAACTCAAGCTTTATAGGAAAAAATATGTGCTATATTTAATTGTAGATAATAAAATTTTCTTTTCAACGCTGTATAGCAAGGTTGGAGCAGTTTTATAACTTAAACTTTGGGGGCCTCCGTAATTTAAATAAATTTTGAAAAAATTACAAACTAACAATTTGTATCTAATTTATAAAAAAAATTGTACTACACCAAAGACTGATGAATAACCTTTATCAGTCGTTGACTACACTTTGTTGTAGATTGAAGATGGAAAAATTCCCTTTTTAACAATGTATAAATCGATAAGGTTTCACTTATAACAAGCTTTCCGGCGAGGTCCGTAAATGGGGGTCATTTAAAATTTTTAAAAAAATTGTTTTACACATGTTTACCCAAGACCGTATTTTATGCTATTTTATTTTTTTATTCATGAAATATGTCAATAATGCTTTAAAAATTTTTGGAGGGGCGGGACCCGAGCTCCCCCCCCTGGTGCGGCCATGTACTATATACATTTTTTTATAAGAATTTAAGTTTTTGTGAAAATTTTATAAAACCTATAATAAACATGTTTTATTTTTAATTATCCTCATATAAATTAGTTACTGACGTCGCAGGAAAGAGAATTTTGATCTTCACAAAAAACGTATAATTTTAAAACCCCCAAGAGCCAGTTTCTCGTTACGCCACTGATATCGTTGTCTCATTAGATTTATTTTAAAATTTTATAGGTGGGAACAGGTACTTACTCCAATCTTGTCAAACACAATCGGGATATCGAGGTCTGCGACTTTGGTAGTGGGGGAGTATTTAAGATTGACGTCACCATTTCTGGAAATAGTCGAAATTCCGTTGAGACTGCCATCTTTTAGAGTGATATGGGCGGTCAGAAACTGCATTAGAAAAAAAATATGGATTAATAAATGTAGGTATGTATTTACTTGGGCACGAGTGCGATTGAGACAAACCGAGGCTAAATAATTTAGAATCCTCGAAACATGCGCACAGGAAAAACGCGCACACAAAAATAATGAGAACACGGAAAATCGCATACACAAAAAATGCTCACAGAAACGAACCACAACCCAACCAAGCAAAGCAAGCATATTTTTCTGTGCGCAATTCTTCTGTGCGCATTTTAGAGTACGCTTATTTCCGGTGACCGTAATTTACTACGTTTGTATGTATATATGACTCAAATCGTTTTGGTTTTAAGTCCGACAAGCGTGATCAAAACAATTTGTTAATAAAGTATCTCGCCAACCTTCAAAGGATGTTAAGAGAAAAACCATAAATAAACATGGTTCCGCAAATGCTTAGTTTTCGAGTTACAGATTGTCAAAATTTACAATTTTTTGTTTTTTCTTTATAGCTCGTGCAGGTGGCTCAAATTTGGTGTCGTTATCTACAAGATTATTATATTAATCATGCCAAATATCAGGAAAAAACTACAGCGTGATATTTTTTCGGGGGTCATGCCCCCTTTTTTTCCCCCAGAACTTTTTTGCAGTAAGCCAATGGCAGATTGAAATATATAAAATGTATTCTTTGTTTTATTTAGACAATTTTGTTTTCTTGCAATTTTTTGTATCTCTGACCGTTTTTGAGAAAATTTACATATTGTTTGCATACCCCTTGTTCAAATCCATCAATTGGCATAGGATCCAAGCTGTGATTAACGGCAAAAATTCCAATATCTCTCAAAATTTGGTCGGCAAAATCGTTTACATTGGACATGATGTAACCCTCCGAAGATGTAGACTGCTTGCCTAAATTTAAACTTTACCAAAAAAATCTAGTTAATACGAATAGATAAATAAAAAAATTATTGTGTATGCTTAAGACCACACGGCAGAAGTGTAAACTTCAACAAGCCGAAATTAAGAATACTGGCCCATAACATATTCTGCAAAGCGGATCATCATATCGCTCGCTGAATGTTTCTCACAGTTAGTCGACTCGAGCTGATTTCATCCGAATGAGCGTTACATAGCCGAGCCTGACGGCTCAGTTCAATTCACTACCCACAAAAACTGCTAAACGCGCCTAAAGAAGTTTACACTTCAATAATATTAAACGATTACATAGTTTTTTGTTTCTATTATTGAGACAACCCCAAACTTTTGCACTTACCATAAGAAGCTATGGTATTTTGCAATATGAATTTCGGCCAACTTCAACTACGTATCGATTGTTTAAAAGAAAATATAATGCCGATGCCGTAAAGCAAGCTCGTTTAGTCTCCCGCCAACAATGGTGTACTATTCTCCTCCGGTGTTCCCCCTCCTCTTCTCTTTTAGTCGCTAGGTTTGGCTGACAATAAACACCTGCTCAATTAAGTAGTTGATTTTTTCTAAGCAGGCTTTGCTATGGCCAGTATAGCTTTTTTCAGTACAGCATGGTTAAATGCTATAGGATTCATGGGTAAATTATGACTATGGATTTTCTCGAAAATTATCAGGAAATTAAAAAAACGCCAAAACACGTCGATTTTTTTTGCAAGGGGGACACTTTTTGGGTATCTTGAAATTTTTGTAGCACGAACCCCCTTCGAGGGGTATACTTTACCCCTATATTTTGAATAGAGAAAGTAGGATAACTTATTTTGAAGGCCTTTTGAATGTCCTTACAACCGTGTAAAAATTTCAAAAATCTATCCATTAGTTTTTGAGATAATTGCCTTCAAACTTTCAAATTTAACATGGACTGATAAAATAAAAATTTAACTAGAGATTTTTCGGATTCAATTTTTATTTTATCATTCCATGTTAAATTTGAAAGCAAATCTCTCAAAAACTAATTGATGGATTTTCGAAATTTTTACAAGATATTCAAGAGAGCTTCAACTTCAACAGACCAACTTTCCCTATTCAAAATATAGGGGTAAAGTATACCGACGACGTGTTTCGGCGTTTTTTTTTAAATTTCCTGATAGTTTTCGAGAAAATCCAGGTGGATCCTTTTTAAGTTTACACCTTGTATAAATGGCCCCATAAACAAAAAAATTATTGGGTACCAAATCTGATGATATTGGAGGCCAGCTGTAATAATTGCCTGCTTGTAATAAAACGCCTTGGAAACGTTTCATTTAAAAACACTCTCACAGGCAAAATGTCATGACATTGGCAACCATCTTGCATAAAGCAAATTTGGTTAAAATCAACATTTGACACCTGTCGAATCGCAGGAATACTACGATCCAGTAACAGAACTACTTCCCCCATTAAACCATCTGCACTTTTTCCTGAACGCAAAATGTAATACGCGGCATGGCGTGAGCTGGAATTTGCGTGAAAAAGAAATACCCACTCCTCACCTGATTCGCTGCACACGACGATATGATGAAAACTGGATGGGCCTTTACATATATGCAAAGTGAGGCAAAAATATTGATAATTTTTGTAGAGAGAGCAAGCTGCGCAGGAGCTGCTACCTTTCCTTTTTCAATTATACTCTCCGATGATATTCTGTGGTTTTGAAAGTTCGCGGACATTTGATTTTTAATTTATAACTGGATATATACTGCAATTAGGTACAAACAAAGTTTTATAAATAATCAAAGCTACTTACTTCAAAAAAGAAAACGGCTTTTCACTCCTATAAAACTCGTTTTAACAAGCAACACATCGTGTTCCCATTTTTTATTTTTGTTCAACAAAAACAATTTCAATAATATCTGACAGACACACACAAAAAAAATATATTTACAAGCAGGACTTAAAGCATTGGAAATTGTAGAGCGGTAAAAAAAAAGATCGATAATTAGAACTAGAGAGAGACAGGTTACACTACTTGTATGTTCCCACTCTAAAAAAACTCTTAAAATTTTTGCCTCAGTGTCCCGTATAGGTAATGTATAGCCGTGGCCGTTCCAGTTACTTCGTATACAATTCATTGGCTGCATAATAGGTAGATTTTAATGCCCTATACTTAATTGAGAATAAATTAAACTATTGGATACTTACTCCTTTTCATTTAATCTTAAAGACTTGTAAAACTCCTGCCTCCATTTAGGAGGGATGTCAAACTTAATTTTTTGCACAACTTTCTCTCCAATCTCGAACCCAGTTGTGGGGCTATTTAAATAAATTAGTACCCAATAGGCACAAACTAACTTTAAATAATTTTTGTTAATCATTTTTTGTCCACATTGAAACAATTAAAAGCTATTAGAGCAAAATTTATCGTTTACCAAAGTAATCAAAATACCTTTGCAATTTTAGAAAACTGTATGCACTTAAATGGCAGTAAGATTATGATGATTTATATCTCAACAGTGGCGTCAAATGCGCACTTTTAATTGATAAACAAAGCTCTTCAAATTCATACAGTGTGGAACAGCCAAATGGAATAAGCAAAGGAGGGGTTGGTTGCGTGTACGTTTTTTCAAATGCAAAAAATCTTCGTTTTATTCAGTCATAGGCGGAGCGCTTTCGACCACTTTGTGGCCATCATCAGTGCCTCTGAAATAAAGAGCCTATTTTAACAATTAAAATTAGAGTTTATATGAAAATATGGCGTGTGTGATGTCAAACGAAAGGTAACTGAGTCTGGACAAAGGTCTGGAGTTAAACAAAATACATTTTAGTTTATTTTAAAAAAAAAGGGTGGTGTTAGATTTCAAAAATTAGAGTTTAAGTGAAAATATAGCGTGTGTGATATCAAACGAAAGGTAATTGAGCATTTTACATTTTAGTTTTTAAAAAAAGGAAGGGGTAGATTTCTAAAATTAGAATTTAACTCAAAACATGACTTGTGTGGTAGAAAACGAAAGGTAACGTAAAGTACACTATAACTATAGTACCTAGTGTGAGCTTAGGTGCCCATATATTGGCAGAGTATTTTTCTCATCGATTTTAAATGATATACGCGCGTTATATCTGACTTGGATTTTCAAAACACGGAACAACTTTGGCTCTCGCTAAAAATAAAGAAACAGACGACTGCAGTAGGTATTCTTTATAAGCCACCCAATTTTCCTGCGGAACAATTTCTGCTGCAATTGGAAAACTCGTTAAGCGTTGTAGCGCCTAAATACGAACGGTTTATCATCACCGGGGATTTAAATATAGACATGCTCGATATAGGATCGGTATCACTCACAGCATTCAGCGATCTCTTAGACGCATGGGATCTCATACAATGTATAAAAGAACCTACGCGATATAGCAGAAATAAAGCAAAACTAATTGACATAATTGCACATTCAAAAAACTTTAAAACTTGTGAAATTAAAGTTGCGCCCCCTAATGATTTTACCGATCACTGCCTTATTTCATGCAGGTTTGGTTACAAAAAAGTAAAAACGGACCCATGTTACCTAACATTTCGTGACTACAAACGTATTAACTTAAACGATTTTTATGATGCCTTAGAAGATATTAATTTTCACGAAATTTATATTAAAAATGACATTAACCAAAAAATTAAAGTTTTAAATAACCTTTTATTGACTGTATTTGATAAGTTTGCGCCGTTAAAAACAATAAAAATAACTAAAAATCATCACCCTGGCTAAATGATGAAATTAGGCAAATGATGTCCAGAAGAGACAGGGCTTTCATAAAGTACAAAAAAAGCCAAACACCTGAATTGTGGAATATATATAAATCTTTAAAAAACCAAACAAACTACATAATAAAACGTCAACAAAAAGTGCACCTTGAACAAAAATTAAACTCAACAGATAAAAATAAAATGTGGAAAGTTCTACAAAACCACGAAATTCATTTAAAACAAAAAAATAATAACCTCCCACTGGGGCTATCCGACCCAAACCAAATCAATAATTTTTTCACAAGTAACTTTAGTGGAGCAGATCCACCAAATTTGGACCTACTGAACTTCTATAAGCAAAATAAATTAGCTGATAATATTGTTAGATTCTGTTTTCAAGCTACTTCTGAGTTCGAAATTCATAAGGTTCTTTTAGGCATCAAATCTAACGCCGCAGGTGTTGACTTTATAAGCATAAAAATGCTGCTTTTGTGTTGTCCGCGAATCTTGCCGGTATTAGAGCATATTTTTAATTGGATAATTAAAAACAACAAGTTTCCGGACATATGGAAACAAGCTATTGTTCTCCCATTGCCGAAAATAAATCCCCCTCAAGAACTTAAGGACTTACGTCCTATTAGTCTGCTCTGTACGCTTTCGAAAGCATTAGAAAAAATTTTGGAAAAACAAATTCGCTTACACCTAGACACAAATAAAATTTTACCTGAAAATCAGTCTGGCTTTAGGCCTGGTTACAGTTGTGTCACGGCACTGACTAATGTTACAGATGAAATTTTAAAGGCTACAGATAATAATATGCTATCAATTTTGGTTCTGCTCGATTATTCTAAAGCTTTCGACAGAATAAATCATAAGCTTTTGATCTCTCTACTAAACTACCTATGCTTTGCTGAGTCATCTGCAGATTTGATAAATAACTATTTAAGCGACCGTACTCAATGTGTTAAAACCAGTCAAGGATTATCTTCTCATACAGTGGTACTCTCCGGAGTACCTCAAGGGTCTGTTTTGGGTCCGCTTATGTTTACTATATACACATCCCAACTTTACAAGTGTCTTAAATACATTCAAGCACACTTTTACTGCGACGACACACAGGGCCTTTATTCCTTTCCTGAAAGAAAAACACAAGTAGCATGCCAGAAGATCAACGAAGATCTTGACCGGCTAGTCCACCTGTCAAATGATTTGTGCCTGTCAATTAATAGCTCCAAATCCAACATCCTGGCGTATTTGGGCGTAAATTACAACAAAATCGGCAACGCGACTACGTAAACATTCAAATTAACAATCAACGACTGGCTTTAGCGAAATCTGCACGCAATCTAGGTTTGGTTCTTGATTCAGGTCTAAAATTCTCAGAACATATCTCAAAAACAATTCGTATAGCATATTGCAATTTAAGGTTGATATATTCCAAAAGACACTGGCTTAATCGAAAATGTAAAATTACCCTGTGTGATGCGCTTGTTCTTTCCCATTTCAACTTTGCGGACACTGTTTATGGTCCATGTCTAAGAAAAATTGATGGTAAAAGGATACAAGTAATTCAGAATGCGTGTGTGCGGCTGATTTTCGGCTTGAGAAGGCGTGACCATATCACAGGGCCATTAAAAGAAATAGGTTGGCTTTCAATGGAGAAAAGACGCCACGCACACGCACTAATATTTTATCACAAAATTTTAAACACGGGTACTCCTTCTTTCTTATTTAACAAAATTCAGCTGTGCACCCAATTACATAATAGAAACTTGAGACAAAAAGATCTAATATCAGTACCCAGGCACAAAACAAGTGCATTCCAAGGGTCCTTCTCATATCATATCTCCAAAGTCTATAACCAAGTCTCTGCTGATCACAAAAAATTAAAAGGAAGTATGTTTCGCGCTACTGTTAAAAAATTGCTTTTTCAAGGCAGCTAAAACTAAAAAATAAAAATAAATAAGAAAAATAATAGCATTATGGCCTGTGTCCGTTTTGTCAAAAGTTTAGTGGCACCCGTTGTGCATTGATTCTCTGTGCTGCACAACTTTGCAACTGCAACAAATATTATTATAAGCTAATTAGTAGCCCTTAGGGCATTCGATGGGAACTTTTATAGAATTATTTTTTTCTTCTTTAGGTTGAGTGGAAGAGCGCTGCTTTCAGCTTTATGAGCTCGAAAGTGCGAACTCTGCCTTTTGTCAACTTCACTTTTAGTTTAAGTTATTAGAAGTGTATTTTGTTAATTTTTTGTTGTTGACAATAAAAGCATTATTATTATTATTATTATTATGTAAAGTTTCCAAAATCGATTTATCTAAAAACCCGGCACGCCGGCACCGCTGGGTTTATTTTAAAAAATGTGCAATATATTTAGGGAAATATTTAGCAGACAAGTCAGAAGTACCTATCTTATTAAAACTTATTAAATAAAATTTACTTTGACGCCGCAATTAAAACAAAAATCAAGATAAGGAATATTATTAGTAGAGAGATCCACTTAATACATATCTATATATACAGGGTGTTCTCAAAGTTGAGTCATTTATTTAACAGGTTGTAGAACTCGTAAAAATCATTTATATAAAAGTTGCAGAATAAAGAAGTTGTTAACAATTATAAAAATGTAAAATTTAAAAACTGTAAGACCTGACTTTTTATCAATGTTTTATTTACTGGTGAATTTTTGTAGACTACAAATTACTCATTCATTGTTAAATTATTCGCTAAAGTGCGTGATATTTTTGTTTTTTGGGCATTTTATGAGATAAAAATGGCATACGTATATGAAAACAATGAACTAGGGAACATACTATTAACTTACGGGGAGTGCCAACAAAATGCAGCCGCAGCATGTGGTTTGTACGCGGAAAGTTTTTACATTTTTCGAATTGTCACGAACATCTTTATTCTGCAACTTTTATATAAATGATTTTTGATTTCTTTATGAACTAAATTTATGTATTAAATTGGGAACTTTGGGATGTCCAAGGATACTGGTTATGAGTTTTGAATTAAACTTGCAAAAAGTGAAATTCATAACTTTTTTTACCATATAATCTCCATATCATTATTTTTGAGACAACTTTTTACTACTTCTTTTCGTTGGCCTATGCTATTTGTTATGGTAAACAGCTGATGAGTGTCAAAAAGTTATCTCAAAAATTATGATATGGAGTTATAAGAGTATACCTAGGATATATAGCAATAAGCATACTAATTCTATCGATTAGATCATTTATTATATATTCCAATAAATTTATTAAACAGAAAGTATACTACTTAACTATGTATAATATCAACTATTTCTGTTAGTCTTCAAAAACTTAATTATAACTATAGGCTAATCTAACAAATATTACTATGCAAACTGAAATACCAAACGCTAATGCCAGTGATAACAAAATGACCATCAACCAAAATGCAATGGTACTCGTTGCATCAAAATTGTCCAGGACGTTATTTTCTGAGGTACTTGTTTCTTGTACACTAAAAAAAATATTCGAAAATAAAATCTATAGCGCTATTGTCCAGACAGAATAAAATGAGGCTTAAAAGAGATGGCTCAACTTAATCTATCTTCCTCTATTTACAGCACTTTTGTCTTACTCGGGGGACTTCATTTTTAGCAAATTTACCATGAACAAAATTTTAATATTACAAGAAAACACGGTACTCGTCTGGTACGTTTAACGAAATCGACTCCAGTCCGTTTATAATTCACACCCTTTTATTGGATTTCTATTGTTACCGCTGGCTCAATTAAATTCCGACCCGTTCACAATTTACACCCTTTTAATGAGCTTCTATTGTTATCGCTGGGCTCGTTCTATACACATTCTAAAATTCAAAAAGAATCAATGGCGTATGATTTACTCTTTTTAAATTTTTTAATATAACTGTGTGGAGTTCCAATGTGGAAGATATAAAGAATGGTTTTGGATTTTTGCAATTTTTAGAAAGTCAATTGGTATTTTTTTTAGGTTTCTAGATTTGTACGCACCTACCTAATGAAATAGTAGGTATATATATAATAAGTATAAAAGTTTGGAAAAATATTTCTTTTGAAGATAAATAAAGTTTGAAGAAAAATCGGCTGCCCGAAATTAAAACAAACTGGCATTTTTGTAAAAATCGAGTTTTTTTGTAAATTTACATAACCGTAATCTTACGCACAATTTAGTATAAGAATTTTCTAAATCGGTTAAGAAATACCGAAGTTATTACATGATTTAGATCACGTTACCTCATTTACTCCTATGCTTTTTAAAAACTTTATATTGATTTTTCTCGGTTTTGATAAATCTGCAATTACTTTGTTTTAATGTCGGGCAGCCGAAATAAGGTATGGAGTTTTCCAGCAAAAAAGGCTTAGGAGGAGTAAAATATAAAATTAATACTTAATAATGATGAATTAAAAAATTATAGCACGTCGCTGGACAAAGAAAGATAACTTATTGAACCCATCTCTTTTCCGCCTCATTTTATTATTACTGGACAATAAATACATTCTTTACATGTGTCAGATCAGCTGAATTTGGGATATGTTAAAGGCCAAACCTTCCTAATAATAGGGACCTATTGCAATAGTGCCAGGCACTAATTGTGCCAGGCACTATATTGACAGTTTTGCATTATAAGAACAGCTGTCTTCTTTCAAAATTAGGCCATTGTGTATTATAAGAGCCGGAATTAGTAGTGACGCCACTATTAATGGAAAATAAACGACCGTATTTCTAAATTCGACTTTGCTATGTCAATTTGAAAGATCAACTGTCAGTTTTTAATGCGAAAATGTCAATATAGTGCCCGGCACAATTTGTGCCTGGCTTTATTGCAATAGGTCCCTATTTTTTTCGACCTATATTTATTTAAATTCGCACAACCGCGATATTAAAAAATTTGACTCTTTGTAATTTTTTTGCTATAACTTCTCGTCAAATAGAAATAAGAACCGGATATTAGTTTTGTTTTGTTGGAAAAAGAGTCATTTTAAAGATTTTGTCAATTTTACATACAGTGTGTCTACGGATAGAGTTACAGTAAGGTATAAATGACAACAAATTTCGATTTAGATTCTTATTTTCTGGGAATCGCTTCTGCTTGGTCCAAGGGCGGATCCAGAGGTGCTTCTCGGGGGGGGGGGGGGGGGGGGTAAGTGGTAAAAAACGGCTACAAATTCAGGATAATTTATTAATAAAAGTGGTTGTAATTTCGATGATAACAACAATAGACACTTTCATGCGCCGGCCGCAAGCAAAAATTTTGAATTTTTATTAGCAAAAACCTTACTTTTTACTCATTTTTTGTATATTCAAAAAATTCTCGGAGGGGGACAAGTGCCCCTAGTGCCCCCCCCTGGATCCGCCACTGGCTTGGTCCTAAACTAACATGTTACGAAAATGAGACAAATCAATTAATATACAGGGTGGTTTAGTAGGATAAGTTGATAAAAAGTGTTAAAATTAAAATTCATGTGTTTTTCCTTGTGCGCTAATTTTTCTGTGCGCTTATTTCCGGGACTCTGATAAAGCAAGTAAACAAAAATAACTTTTTTTATCTATTCTTTAACCTAAGCTTCAAGCCCCCGCAGAATCGCCAGTGATAAATTATTTTAAAAGTTTATACAGGGTGTGTCTCTAAAAGGTCTATACAAAACCTTAGCACATATTCCTGAGGTCCAAATAAGTCGATTTAAAGCAACTTACCTTAGTCCGAAATAGCTTTGTTTTAGAGATACAGGGTGTTTTTCATTTTAATTGAACCAAGTGGAACTATTTTCCCAGAAATTGACTGAATACCTACCGAAAATGAGTAAACGACAAAAAAAATTAATAACTCATTTACTGACTAAATTTAATCCTTAAAGGTAGCAGCAAAATCTTTTGATCCAAAATAATTTCAATATTCCATTGTGGCATCGAACACTAAAAACGGAAATATCTCGAAAACGGCTCACCCTAGCAGATTTTATCAAAAGTACCTTTTTTGCTTAAAAAAGTTCAGGAAATTATGTTATCAACAAAAAGTTATAAAATACACTGAAAAAAAAGTTATGGTCATTTTAAACCATAAGATGAGCATTGTGAAGCGCCCTCTAACGGCCACAATGAAAAAATGTCTATATTTAGGTTTTGCATCCCAAAAAACCCCCGAGTACCAATTTTTAAAGTAATGCGTTGAGAAATGTTAATAAATTTTAATAAAATCGATTTTTAATTCTTAAATTCACCTCTATCATCTCTGAAATGGAGCAATTTTGGACTAAGGTAATTTGCATTAAATCGACTTATTTTGACCTCAGGAATATGTGCTAAGATTTTGTACAGACCTGTATATCTATATGTCTTTATAGGTATATTAGTGAGTATAGTGAGTGCGGTTTCGTTTACCTTTTTGCTTACTTTCTTTTGTTGCCTTTCACGTTATCGAACTGATCCGAAGCAGACTCCAAAATATCAACATTTATTGACTCAAGGGGAACTGCAATTATTCTTCGAGCCATATATTTTTTATTTTGATAATAGAACATAAAAGAAAATAATCAAAAAATGTCAAATTTGACAAAATTAGGTATGATCACATGATATAATAAACATTGACATATCAAAACAGGACTAGAGTCCCTGTATGTTGACATATTTGGATATTATATCCAAATATGTCAACATACAGTGACTCTAACCAGAGGCGAATTCTCGTGCTATATGTTTCTAAACAGTGTGGTTCAATAAATACGTAATCAATAATTGGTGATGTTTCGTATCTATATCTTCGAATTTATGGGCGTTATACGATGAAATACCGCTCACAGAGGTGTAAATTATGAATTTATTGTCAATATTTTAGTAAAAACTTAATAAAATTAATAAACAATGTCTCAATTAAAAAAACTAAATTTTAACAGTGATTTTTAATTATTGATTTTTCAGCTAAACGTCAAAAAATGACATAAAATGTGTTATTTTAGCAATAGTTTTGAAACGGGGTAAAAGCTCGTTTTGACTAAACTAACGGAAATTTCACCAAAAATGCAATATACAAAATTATACAATAAAGGGTAGTTTATTTTTTGTACTACATCTTAATCCTTTGCCCCCATAATAGTCCAGGAGAACCAATCAACAAATGCAGAACAAAAACTAAAAGAGATTTACAAAAATTATCGGCCACCCTTTATTGTTGATGCCATATTTTAGCCCTACACCTCTCAACCCCGTAAAACTCCAGGAAAATCAGTCAATAAATTGCAGAATAAAAACTGAAAGAAGCTTCGTCAAAAATACAATTCAAAAAAAATATATTCACCACCCTGAATTGCTTAAGCTATGTCTTAACCACAAAGTATATAGCCTTGCGATAGGCTATATACTTTGTGATAATATTGACCACCCTTTATTGTTTATCCTATATCTTAACTCTCCACTGGCCGTAGCAGTCTGGAAGAATTAGCCAAAAAAACTAAAAAAATTGCAGAGTAAAAACTAAAAGAGCTTTCACCAAAAATGCAATTTGGAAAAATAATATTGACTACCCTTTATTGTTTATACTATATCTTAACTCTCCACTACCCGTACTAGTCCAGGAGAATCAGCCAACAAATGTAAAAAAAATGCAAAATAAAAATTTAAAGAGGTTTCACTAAAAATGCAATTCAAAAAAATAATATTGACCACCTTTTATTGTTTAAGCTATATCTTAACTCTCTACTCCCCGTAGTAGTCCAGGAGAATTAGCCACCAAATGTTAAAAAAATGCAGAATAAAAACTAAAAGAGGTTTCACCAAAAAAGCAATTCAGAAAAATAATATTGAGTACCCTTTATTGTCTATGCTATATCTTAACTATCCACTCCCCGTAGTAGTCCGGAAGAATTAGCCAACAAATGTAAAAAAAATTGCAGAATAAAAACTTAAAGAGGTTTCACCGAAAATGCAATTCACAAAAATAATATTGACCACACAAAATTCAAAAATATTTTATTTTATTTTTTTAGTTTTAAAAAGTGGGTACCTACTGACACGATAAATATAGAGCAATTAAATCTTAAAACCCTGTAGATTATTTTTTTATCATCCCTGTCTTATTTTATTTCTAAGATTTGGTGATCTACTAACACTGTGAATGTTAAGCAATTAAATATTTTATCATTTTATTTACGATTAATGTGTTTCTTTCTCGTCTTTTCTGTGTCTTTTGCTTGACTAAAGCTAGCAGAGCAGCATAAAAAAATGTAATAAAAATATAATATTTTTTTTTGTAAAAGTGGTACCAAGATGGTTACTGACACGGTAAATATAGAGAAATTAAATCTTAAAACCTTGTAGATTATTTTTTTATTATCCCTGTCTTAGTTCTAAAATTTGGTGATCTGCTAAAAACCAGCAGAGCAATATATGTTTTTTAAAAAGGGGTACCTACAGCGGTTCTAACACTGTGAGTGTTAAGCAATTAAATATTTTATCACTTTATTTACGATTAATGTTTTTCTTTGTCGTCTTTTATGTGTCTTTTGCTTGACTAAAGCTAGCAGCAGCATAAAAAAATGTAATAAAAATATAAAAAAAATTTTTGTAAAAGTGGTACCAAGATGGTTATTGACACGGTAAATATAGAGAAATTAAATCTTAAAACCTTGTAGATTATTTTTTTTATCATCCCTGTCTTAGTTCTAAAATTTGGTGATTCGTATAAAGTCAGCAGAGCAATATATGTTTTTTAAAAAGGGGTGCAGCGGTTTGAAATTTTGTTTTTTTTATTATATTTTTATTACATTTTTTTATACTGCTCTGCCAGCTTTAGTCAAGCAATAGACACAGAAAGACGAGAAAGATACACATTAAATGTAAATAAAGTGATAAAATATTTAATTGCTTAACATTCACTGTGTTAGAACCACTGTAGGTATCCCTTTTTAAATACTCTGCCAATCTATGGGCACCTAAGCTCACACTAGGTACTATAGTTATAGTGTACATGTGAGCTAATATAACTAAAAACTGAAATATATTTTATTGAACTCCAGACTCAATTACCTTTCGTTTGATACCACACAAGCCATGTTTTGACTTTAATTTTTCAAATCTACCCCCACCTTTTTTTTTAAACTAAAATGTATTTTGTTTAACTCCAGACACAATTACCTTTCCTTTGATATCACACACGCCATATTTCGACATAAACACTAATTTTTTAAATTTACCCCCACCCTTTTATTTGACTTGTGTTTGGTGGATTTTGTTCATTTTTAAATGGGACCATCTCGACCCAAAACCCAGCGTAGGTACCAAATTTCATTAAAATCGGGCAAGCGGTTTTTGAGTTATGCGCTTTGGTCGTTACAGACAGACAGACAGACATACAGACAGACGGCGCAACAAAAAAGTTTCAAAATCATTTGAAACGCAAAGATATATAAAAAAAATTTAAATCGGAGCAACTTTTTTTTTCTCGAAAAAATTAGGATCACTATACTGCCGTGCATAAGCTATAATGCCGTTAACCAACATTTGGACAATTTTGTTTTTGTTGTGCCGTCTTAATCACATTATTCTAGATCAATTTTTATAAGCAAATTTTCTTTAGCTTTTGTGGTTTTCAAGAAACAAATAACTTATAGTTATCAAGGAGCATCGCTTGTTTATTATTTTCCGCGTTTTTTGAACAAAACTAGGAAAATTTTATAGGTAGTTAACGGCATTCTAGCTTAAGGACGGCAGTATAGCTCACACTACTATAGTATAATAGTAGTGTGAGCTAAAAACATATTGCTCTGCTGGGTTTTAGCAGATCACCAAATTTTAGAAATAAGACATGGATGATAAAAAAATTATCTACAAGGTTTTAAGATTTAATTGCTCTATATTTACTGTGTCAATACCCATCTTGGTACCACTTTTACAAAAAAAAAAAATTAAATATACTTTTTTTTATTAAGTATATTTTTTATGCTGGTCTGCTAGCCAGTCAACTTTTTTGCTATTCGATATACGTCAAAACAATTGTAATATTTTTATTGTTTGCCTCACAAAGTAATAAAAATGACCCCAAAAGTTGGTCTAAAGGTTAGAGTTTGTAAGAAATAAAACACATAACTGTTTAATTACAAAAATAAATATATCCATGATGAATCACCTTCCTAGCTCATTACAGTCCTGAAAACAGTTTTTTATTGTTATGAGTTCTACAATACTTTGAAAACTGCATATTTATGCGATATTCTGTTAAAAAGTTACCATTTTTAATGGATTTCAAACCAAGCTTCTTTCAGATCATTACAGTGTTCGACACTATTTTTTTGTAAAAGTCACAGGAAAATCGGTTCAGCGGTTCCGGAGCTACCGTGGGCCGAACAGACACACACGGACAGACGTCACGTGACGCAGCAGTGTCCTTCCCACTATAGATTGAAACTAGATTAAGTAAATCAAAATGTTCGTTTTTTTTAAATGTTTTTTTGCAGTAAAAATACACTGTATTTTCTTTATTCAGAGAAAGGGGGGCATGACCAATTCAAGATTTCAAAAAGGGCAGGTGCCATAGAAAATAGTTTGGGAATCACTGCTCTAGAATGTTACAATTTTTAAAAGGAAACAACATTTTTACTGGTTTGCATTAACATACATTAATGGTACAGTTGCATATTTAGAAAAGTCTTGGGGGGATTCCAACTTTTTCCTGCTTAAAATTTCAAGATATTCAAATAAGCCTTTGAAATTTTTCTAGTGTGTCTAAGGACTTGGGGAGGCCTCCCTAAATATGCCACTGCACTGGTGTATATTGCTAGTTCTTTGCCACACCTATGGTTGAAGACATTGATTTTTATTTCAAAACTCTTTCGACCTTTTTGAAATAGGTATTAAAATTTTTTTATAAAAAATACTTGCCTAAACTTCAACAACCAATGGGGCACCAGTCCAATCACAGTCCTCTAAAGTGGTTAGTGATTCTTCACTGTTATTAGTTTCGGAGTAGACATTCTATGGAGAGAAGCCGAGCTTTCTGGAAATATATATGAACACTTGGTTTCTTTCTACATATAAAAATACTCTGCCAATCTATGGGCACCTAAGCTCACACTAGGTACTATAGTTATAGTGTGAGCTAATATAATCAAAAACTGAAATATATTTTATTCAACTCCAGACTCAATTACCTTTCGTTTGATACCACACAAGCCATGTTTGACTTAAACTCAAATTTTTTTAATCTACCCCCCACCCTTTTAAAAAAAACTAAAATGTATTTTGTTTAACTCCAGACTCAATTACCTTTCGTTTGATATCACACACGCCATATTTTCACTTAAACTCTAATTTTTGACATCTACCCCCACCCTTTTTTTAAAAATAAACTAAAATTAATTTTTTTAACTCCAGACTTAATTACCTTTCGTTTGATATCACACACGCCATATTTTCACATAAACTCTAATTTTTGGAATCTACCCCCACCCTTTTATTTGGCTTGCGTTCGGTGGATTTTGTTCATTTTTAAATGAGACCATCACGGCCCAAGACCCAACTTAGGTACCAAATTTCATTAAAATCGGACAAGCGGTTTTTGAGTTATGCGGGTTGGTCGTTACAGACAGACAGATAGAGACAGACAGCAAAACAAAAAAGTTTCAAAATCATCTGAAACGCAAAGATATATAAAAATTTTTGAAATCGGAGCAACTTTTTTTTTCTCGAAAAAATTAGGATCACCATAGCTCACACTACTTATAGTAGTAGTGTGAGCTAATAAGCAAAGATTATAGAATATAATAAGTAATTGGATTGGTAAGACCAAGACTGTCAGTGAATCACAAGTACTTAGTACCGAATCACCACACTTTTTAAATTGAGAGGAGATTAAAGAAGAATGCCAGAATATGAGTTTTTTAACCAGACAACATTTTAAAGTTGTCATACAAAATCCTGCAGATATGGGAACTTCCAACTTTTTGAACATGCACTTATTTTAACCAATTTTTTTTCTCCTCGTCCCCTTGCTCTGGTGATAAGCAGCCAGCTGCTTTTTAAAAGCTGTTGTCATAACTGAACCTTTGGAAATTTGAAGACCAAAAATAGAAAAGGGAGAAGCAAGACTTTGCCTCAGAACCAAAATGAAGGGTGGTCACCCTTGATATTTCCCAATGATAAACCAAAACCTTAATTTTCCAACTGGGTTACCTACTTTAGTAGTTTTTTTATTACTCAAGGTTACCTACCCATTATGTATTGTAGCTCGCTATTTCAAAAGCAGCATTTTGTTTTCAGTTAAAAAATAAGCAGGATTTTATAAATAAAATTTTTGTTAAGCTAACTCTGGTCAATTGATCTTATATCCCTTGTGGATATTTAGAAAATCTTAATAAGTCCAACATAAACTTACCTTGGCATAAATGAAAAACTCTTCTAGAACGAAACTGAAGGAACCCAAGTAACTGGGTACCTCTTTACTTTGCACGACACTTATTTCATATTTCAAAAACAAACACAAGAAAAAAAACGTTTTTTTATGTTTACAATTTTAAGGAATAAAAACCACAGATTATGTAAATAAGTATAATAAAAACAAAAAACAGCTGATCCTATAGATTTTTTTCGTTGGCTTACACATGCGAGTGCATCTACAGCTCATATCATTATTATTGCGACAACTTTTTTTATGGGAAGTTATCTCAAAAATTATGATATGGAGTATATTTTTCAGTACTAAACTGAACCACGGTGGCGCCATCTAGTTGTGAATATCGAAATTAGGTTTTGACATTGATACCGCTTTCACTAGACGAATATTTAAAAAATTACTGATGGCACCATCTACCAGCAAGATTTGTTAATACCAATGGCAGGTGCTTACGCTTTCAGAAAAGGAGGAAAATTTAAAAAAAAATTGCGTGCCCCCCTTTATAGACAAGTATTTTTACTAGTTTTCCGAAAGATAGGAAAATAAAAAACTTGCTGGTGACCTCTCTTAAAGCAGAGAAAATGTGATTTGACTTTAAAAAAAATTTAAGACCCACCACAGCAAGAATTTTATATTTCCCACTTTTCTATTGGTTGGGGACAAAATAAATAATTGCGATAATAACCTATATGGATTTAAATATTCTCTTAATTAAAGCAAATGACGCTTTTTATTTGAAAAATATGAGCGCAACAATTTAAAATGGCCCCAACCATTTATACCTTATTAAAAATAAAACAAACCGCCACCCCGTGGGAGTGGCCAACAAAGCAGCATTGCTAAAGTGAAGGCACGGATCACCTAGGTGATCCGTGGTGAAGGTGTACAAGGACAACAAAATGGTTAGAAAAATGAGAAATTTGTTTTCTAACCACATGTTTAGTCCTTTTCTCCCGGAACTTTAGCAACGACCCAAATAAAAATTTATTTAAAAAATACAAACACAATATAAATTAACTAAAGCTAATAAAACTTATATACTTATAGCAGAATCTATAGTCAGGCTATTTCCAAGTACATATCATTATTTTAGAGACAACTTTTTACAACATTTTTTCGTAGGCCTTTGCTATTTGTTATGGTAAACAGCTGATAACTGTAAAAAAGTTATCTCAATGCACGGTGGATAGAATATACCGGTGTTCGGATCTTATAAATATATGTCAAATTTTCAAGTCACTGGTGGTCCAGCTGATTTTCAGAAATGAAACTTAGCTATAATATGAACAACTAATATTTTTTGACTTGTTTGAAAACTAAGGCAATTTTCGTACCATTTTTTAGTATATTCTTATAAAATAATATTTGTCAGACATATCAGTTGTTATTTTTTTTAGCCCGCTTCATTTCTCTTTACATAAAAACTAAAATTCGAAGAAATTAATGTGTTCATTTCAGCTTCAAAAATTATCCGGTGACATACCTCTTTGTTTACTACACAATAGTCCTCGGTTCACCTTTGATATTAAACGATCACATTCAGTTTGACTTGTAGTTTAAATTTTGTGTAATAAAAAATAAAGCGGGCTAAAAAAAATAACGACAATACATCTAGAAAATTACATTTTATAAGGGTGTACTAGAAGACAGTGGAAAAATGGCGTTAGTTTTCAAAAAATATTAGTTGTTCCGTTGTTCATAACAGATCTAACTTTTGTTTACAAAAATCAGCTGGACCACCAGTGACGTGGAAAATTTGACATATATATACAAGATCCGAACACCGGTCTATTCTATCCACCGTGATCTCAATGGTTTTATAAGGCCGGACATCTACATGGAAACAGCCGAACTACTTGTGACTAAAGAAAAATTACAGCTTTCTGTAATTGTTCTCTGTCTTCATAAGGTGCCATCTATGGTCAGGAAAAATTACAGGTTCCTGTTTTTTTAGGCACAAGAAAAATGCAGGTTCCTGTAATGTTGCTAATCTTGTTCACGATGATTCGATAGATGGCGCCAATCGAAAAATCCGTTATCTTCTCGCACGCACGACTTTTGAACGCTTTCTCTTTTTCTTACAAGTCTATTAACTCACCAGTCAAAAAGTGAGACGTCATAGAAAGTGCGGGCGTACAAAAAGATAAGCGGCACTTCCTATATTATTATGTTTTGGGAACTTAACTCACATTTGCAACAAAAAAAACCACTGGCTGATAATATATGGCACTTTTTTTTTTTTGAACAAAACCATTGACGTAATCCATTAATGAACAAACCTAATTTTGACTGCTGGCAGACAATTTTTTTTTTAATTAAAGGCTTTATCTAAGATTTTTAAATTTTATTATGAAGAACAGGAATCATTGAAATTAAATAGTAGAAAGCAACAAAAACATGTTTGAAACATAAATGTCCCGGCGGTAACGTGTCACTAGAGGTTTGTCAAGTTTTTAAATTCAAAGCATTTCCTTCAAACTGAAAGTTACGTTTTATAAAAACTTGAAGTTTCTAGACTTGTAAACATATTGGATTTGTTATATTTTATCCATGGAAAATAAAATAAAAAATAAAATATTGTCACAAGAATTCTGTCCCAGGCGGTAACAGCACACTCCAACACGAAAATTCATTCCACATGACAACTTTTGGTTTGAACAGAAGTAGTGAGTATAGAAAACCGCGACGAACAGTTTCAGATAGTTTTTGAATTATTGATAATAAATCGATTTGTGTTTAAAAATTAAAATTTATAGATTTCAGGTAAATGATGTCCTTTCTGTAACGTAGATTATCTAACGTATAACTTGATTAAAGTGCTTTAGATGTTACAGAAATTGTTTCTATGTTACAGATCGGAACATTGATGACCATTATCTATTTTTGTAATTTTGTTTGGTGCCATAAAGGGTGTGTTTTTTAAATATTGTCCCTTTTATACCGTTAATGTCCCTTCTGTAACACCTAAAATACCTGATATTTTTGTCAAATTTGCAAGTCCAGTGTTATTTAAAACCAATTTGTTCAAATTTTAATTTGTCCTTTAGATACAACTTAAATATAAAAGAATAAATTACTTAGGCAAAATCTATAAAAATAGTTTTTAAGAAATATTTTGTTAGTTATTATAATAAAATTGCTGAACTGTGTGCTTTTTTACTCAGTTTCACACTAGCTATCTTATTTCAGGCACACTTTAACACATTTAAAAGATTTTGGGTAAGTAACATGGCAAAAACTATCGCGTTACAGAAAGGATAAAAAAACCATTCCATCAAAAACCCCTTATAAAAAAGGGAACTCACATAATATCTTACTAGCTTTTGGCGACACATAATAGTTTGATGTCTGACACGGTCAGTTTAGAAACATTTTTGCTGATACAACTTTTTTTAGCAAAAAATTTGGTTTTGTTCCAAAAAAAAAAAGTGCATATGGAGAAATAATTAACAGAAGAAGAAAAGCGAAACGCACCAAATTTGGTTCTTGTTTCTATGTTTAGCCGCAATTAGAGCCAACTTTCCAAGTGAATCTTCTTCTTTCAAGAACGTTCAAAATTAAAATAAACAGATTCACCAGTTTGGCGTTAAAAAAAAATTAAAAACAAAAAGAAAGATAAAATAAAAATATTCTATGAAATGACTACTTATATAGTGAGCTGCTTCCTATCGATATCCTTAACAGTTTTTAAAATATTGGTACATTTTTACGAGAGAGAACTAACTTTGTAAAGCTTTTCTTACTTTTTTTGTATTAATTTTTGTCTTGATTGCTTTTTAAATAGACTAAGAAATCGAACTGTAAAAAATATAGTACAAATGTGAAGTTTAGTACCCGCCAATAAAAAAAACAACAATTTTTCGTGGCTAAGCGGGCATAGAAAGATTTTGTTTCTCTTGTATTTTTCCGTGGGCAGCTCGAAAGCTATACACCCTCGGGGGTCCAAGATCTAATGGACACCTATTAAGTGTTGACAGTTAACTGTTTCGTCCTTATAAGGGACTCTTCAGAACACTAAATGGTCAATGTGACACTTTTGTAAAGCCACAGAGACATAATACCTACATCAACATCTTACGATGCTGGTAAGAGAAATAAATAAATAATGCCTGCATTACCGTATACTTTCACATAACTGGCGACATCTACAAATATAAAAGAAACTACCAGAGTAAAAATAAAAGGCAAGCAGATGAAACGAAAAACAGTACTCATGACCGTGACATAATTTGGGTTCAAGCAAAAAATTATTCACGGGTACTAAACTTCACGTTTGTAGTATTTTTGTCTTACGCTCCGTTGACTCGACATAAAACGTTGCGAAGGTGGAAAAAATACAAAATGCATTAACCCGACCTGAGGGACAAATTATGTCACGGTCATGATTACTGTTTTTCGATTCATCTGCCTGCCTTTTATTTTTACTCTGGTAGTTTCTTTTGTATTTGTAGATGTCGCCACTTATGTGAAAGTATACGGTAATGCAGGCATTATTAATTTATTTTTCTTACCAACATCGTAAAATATGAGATTCATATACCGTCTCTGTAGCTTTACAAAAGTGTCACATTGACCATGCAGTGTTCTGAAAAGTGCCTTAAGGACGAAACAGTTAACTGTCAACACTTAATAGGTACCCATTAGATCTTGGACCCCCGTGGGTGTACAGATTTCGAGCTGCCCACGGAAAAATACAAGAGAAACAAAATCTTTCTATGTCCGCTTAGCCACAAAAAATTGTTGTTTTTTTTGTAAAAAATATCCAAATATCTGACTTGCCTTTTTTTCCTTTGCATTTTTTATTTATCTTAAAAACTGTTAATGGATCGAAAGCTTGACACTTTGGCTTTTTTTGTTTTAGTTAGTTATAGTGCCCAAAACATAACCCAACTATATACCTATATCTCATCAATCAACTTTTATCCTTTGTTTTACATCTTATGAGGAAATAGATAGAAATATAAAAGTTGATTCTGGGATGCAGTAATCATAATCGCAGGGACGGATACAGTATGTTAGTAAAATCAAAACCTATCTTTGCCAAAAAGTAACGATTAAAAAAAAAACAAAAGTCAAATCATTGCTAATATTTTATAGCAATTTTGAAGAAAACTTCTTCAAAAACCTATCTGCCAAAAAAAACGAAAAAAAAAACAAAGAAAAGTCAAATCTAGGTTAAATTCTGAAACTATTTTAAAAAAAAGTTGAAAGGATCTTCAAAAACCTATCTTTGCTAAAAAAACCATTAAAAAAAACAAAGATAAGTCAAACACATGATACATTTTAAATCTATTTTTGAAAAAATTGGACAAATCTTCAAAAACCTATCTTTGCTAAAAAAAACCATTAAAAAAACAAAGATAAGTCAAATCATTGCTAATATTTTATAGCAATTTTGAAAACTTCTTCAAAAACCTATCTGCCAAAAAAACGATAAAAAAAAACAAAGAAAAGTCAAATCAAGGTTAAATTCTGAAACTATTTAAAAAAAAAGGTTGAAAGGATCTTCAGAACCCTATCTTTGCCAAAAAAACCATTAAAAAAAACAAAGATAAGTCAAACACATGATACATTTTAAATCTATTTTTGAAAAAATTGGACAAATCTTCAAAAACCTATCTTTGCCAAAAAAATCATTAAAAAAACAAAGATAAGTCAAATCATTGCTAATATTTTATAGCAATTTTGAAAACTTCTTCAAAAACCTATCTGCCAAAAAAACGATAAAAAAAACAAAGAAAAGTCAAATCAAGGTTAAATTCTGAAACTATTTAAAAAAAAGGTTGAAAGGATCTTCAGAACCCTATCTTTGCCAAAAAAACCATTAAAAAAAACAAAGATAAGTCAAACACATGATACATTTTAAATCTATTTTTGAAAAAATTGGACAAATCTTCAAAAACCTATCTTTGCCAAAAAAATCATTAAAAAAACAAAGATAAGTCAAATCATTGCTAATATTTTATAGCAATTTTGAAAACTTCTTCAAAAACCTATCTGCCAAAAAAACGATAAAAAAAACAAAGAAAAGTCAAATCAAGGTTAAATTCTGAAACTATTTAAAAAAAAAGGTTGAAAGGATCTTTAGAACCCTATCTTTGCCAAAAAAACCATTAAAAAAAACAAAGATAAGTCAAACAAATGACAAATTTTAAAGCTATTTTGAAAAAAATTGGACAAATCTTCAAAAACCTATCTTTGCCAAAAAAATCATTAAAAAAACAAAGATAAGTCAAATCATTGCTAATAGTTTATAGCAATTTTGAAAACTTCTTCAAAAACCTATCTGCCAAAAAAAAAAACGATAAAAAAACAAAGAAAAGTCAAATCAAGGTTAAATTCTGAAACTATTAAAAAAAAAGGTTGAAAGGATCTTCAGAACCCTATCTTTGCCAAAAAAACCATTAAAAAAAACAAAGATAAGTCAAACAAATGACAAATTTTAAAGCTATTTTTAAAAAAATTGGACAAATCTTCAAAAACCTATCTTTGCCAAAAAAATCATTAAAAAAACAAAGATAAGTCAAATCATTGCTAATAGTTTATAGAAATTTTGAAAACTTCTTCAAAAACCTATCTGCCAAAAAAAAACGATAAAAAAACAAAGAAAAGTCAAATCAAGGTTAAATTCTGAAACTATTAAAAAAAAAGTTAAAGGGATCTTCAAAAACCTATCTTTGCCAAAAAACCATTAAAAAACAAAGATAAGTCAATTAAATACTAAATTTTGAAGCTATTTTTAAAAAATGTGAAAAAACTTCAAAAACCTATCTTTGCCAAAAACACCATTAAAAAAACGAAGAAAAATTTTAAAGCTATTAAAAAAAAAATTAGTAAAATCTTTAAAATATAAGTTTAAAAATAACGTATAAAAATTTGCTCCGATCAAAAAATGGTTTGTGTGGTTTTAAAATGAATTTTACCACGAAAAGTTTTGCTGTGCCCTGCATCCGTCCCTGGACTAGGTCAGTCCTTACCTTTATTTTCTTCAAGAAAATAAAGATAAGCTTGACCGTACCAATTTTAGTACCTTAAAAACTAAGTCTAAGCCTCTCTGATCCAGAATACGGCTTTTCACGACGCAGTATTTACTCTAAATGTTCTTCTTTCTTTATTGTTGATGATGATATTGCTATTGGTCCTTTGAATGTCTCCTTCTTCTAATATCTTTGTTGTCTTTACTAAAATCAACAATGCAAAGGTAAAAGGTTTGCTCACAAATGAATAGAGATCACTGCCTTTAGATGTTTAATTTATTTTTAATAGATGAAACAAATTTTTTTAAACCATTTTTCCCTAAAAACAATCCTAAATTTCTAAAATATATCAAGTTGTTTTCTCCCGCTCATATTTTAGAAATATAAAATTGTTTTTAAGGAAAAATGTTATAGTGGCAATTTTAAAATGGTTTAAACAAGTTTGTATGTTTGTTTCACCTATTAAAAATAAATTTAACTTCTAACGGCAGTGATCTCTATTTACTTAAAGTTACAGGGTGATTTTTCATAAACGCACTTCACCATAACTTTGTTATTAATTATTATTTATCGTAAAAAGATAAAACAAAAACTGGATTAAATGACGGATCATTTACTATTTTTTGTATGTGACAATTTTTGACAGGTGTCACTGTGTATGAGTTAAAAGTGATTGAACAGTTTATTTAACGGGAACACCCTGTAATTTTTTTCATTTTTAGATTCGTATTTTACTTATTTCAATAATACAGGGTATTGAAAAATTCAATAACATAATTTTAGGGTTGAATTGATTAAGTGCTTTCAAGACAAAATTTTTATATAAACATAGCTTTTCAAACTACAACCGCACTCCTCAAAAAATATTGCTTACTTTTCCTAAATCTTCCTCCTGCTTCCGTGCTCTTCCCTTAAATGTAATTTTAGCCCAACATCATTGCGGTTACAGCTCTAACCATGTTGTGGTTCCTTAAAATCATAAGTTTTAGTCAGTTCAGTTAACAAGTTATTGGCTCCCCTCAGTGCTAACCCTAATTGGACGAAGTCAACTTTATCTTTGTTTTTGAAGGGTTCATAAGAAAGATAAGTTTGACCTGACCAAATAATAATCAGCTCAGCTTTTTAAACGTTAACAGATTAATGTCTCCCCTCAGTGCCAACCCTGATTGGACAAGGTCAACTTTATCTTTGTTTTGAGAAAGTGTTTTTGAAGGGTTCATAAGAAAGATAAGTTTGACCTGACCAAATAATAATCAGCTCAGCTTTTTAAACGTTAACAGGCTAATGTTTCCCCTCAGTGCCAACCCTGATTGAACAAGGTCAACTTTATCTTTGTTTTAGGAAAGTGTTTTTGGAGGGTTCAAAAGAAAGATAAGTTTGACCTAATCAAATAATAATTAACTCAGCTTTTTAAACGTTAACAGGCTAATGTTTCCCCTCAGTGCCAACCCTGATTGAACAAGGTCAACTTTATCATTGTTTTGAGAAAGTGTTTTTGGAGGGTTCAAAAGAAAGATAAGTTTGACCTGACCAAATAATACTCAGCTCAGCTTTTTAAACGTTAACAGATTAATGTCTCCCCTCAGTGCCAACCCTGATTGGACAAGGTCAACTTTATCTTTGTTTTGAGAAAGTGTTTTTGAAGGGTTCATAAGAAAGATAAGTTTGACCTGACCAAATAATAATCAGCTCAGCTTTTTAAACGTTAACAGGCTAATGTTTCCCCTCAGTGCCAACCCTGATTGAACAAGGTCAACTTTATCTTTGTTTTAGGAAAGTGTTTTTGGAGGGTTCAAAAGAAAGATAAGTTTGACCTGACCAAATAATAATCAGCTCAGCTTTTTAAACGTTAACAGGTTAATGTCTCCCCTCAGTGCCAACCTTAATTTGACTAGGTCAACTTTATCTTTGTTTTGAGAAAGTTTTGTTTGGAGGGTTCAAAAGAAACATAAGTTCGACCTGACCAAATAATAATCAGCTCAGCTTCTTAAACGTTAACAAGTTAATGGCTCCCCTCAGTGCCAACCCTGATTGGACAAGGTCAACTTTATCTTTGTTTTGAGAAAGTGTTTTTGAAGGGTTCATAAGAAAGATAAGTTTGACCTGACCAAATAATAATCAGCTCAGCTTTTTAAACGTTAACAGGCTAATGTTTCCCCTCAGTGCCAATCCTGATTGAACAAGGTACTTTATCTTTGTTTTGAGAAAGTGTTTTTGGAGGGTTCAAAAGAAAGATAAGTTTGACCTGATCAAATAATAATCAACTCAGCTTTTTAAACGTTAACAGATTAATGTCTCCCCTCAGTGCCAACCTTAATTTGACGAGGTCAAGTTTATCTTTGTTATGAGAAAGTTTTGTTTGAAGGGTTCAAAAGAAAGATAAGTTTGACCTGACCAAATAATAATCAGCTCAGCTTTTTAAACGTTAACAGGTTAATGTCTCCCCTCAGTGCCAACCTTAATTTGACTAGGTCAACTTTATCTTTGTTTTGAGAAAGTTTTGTTTGGAGGGTTCAAAAGAAACATAAGTTCGACCTGACCAAATAATAATCAGCTCAGCTTCTTAAACGTTAACAAGTTAATGGCTCCCCTCAGTGCCAACCCTGATTGGACAAGGTCAACTTTATCTTTGTTTTGAGAAAGTGTTTTTGAAGGGTTCATAAGAAAGATAAGTTTGACCTGACCAAATAATAATCAGCTCAGCTTTTTAAACGTTAACAGGCTAATGTTTCCCCTCAGTGCCAACCCTGATTGAACAAGGTACTTTATCTTTGTTTTGAGAAAGTGTTTTTGGAGGGTTCAAAAGAAAGATAAGTTTGACCTGATCAAATAATAATCAACTCAGCTTTTTAAACGTTAACAGATTAATGTCTCCCCTCAGTGCCAACCTTAATTTGACGAGGTCAAGTTTATCTTTGTTATGAGAAAGTTTTGTTTGAAGGGTTCAAAAGAAAGATAAGTTTGACCTGACCAAATAATAATCAGCTCAGCTTTTTAAACGTTAACAGGTTAATGTCTCCCCTCAGTGCCAACCTTAATTTGACTAGGTCAACTTTATCTTTGTTTTGAGAAAGTTTTGTTTGGAGGGTTCAAAAGAAACATAAGTTCGACCTGACCAAATAATAATCAGCTCAGCTTCTTAAACGTTAACAAGTTAATGGCTCCCCTCAGTGCCAACCCTGATTGGACAAGGTCAACTTTATCTTTGTTTTGAGAAAGTGTTTTTGAAGGGTTCATAAGAAAGATAAGTTTGACCTGACCAAATAATAATCAGCTCAGCTTTTTAAACGTTAATAGGCTAATGTTTCCCCTCAGTGCCAACCCTGATTGAACAAGGTACTTTATCTTTGTTTTGAGAAAGTGTTTTTGGAGGGTTCAAAAGAAAGATAAGTTTGACCTGATCAAATAATAATCAACTCAGCTTTTTAAACGTTAACAGATTAATGTCTCCCCTCAGTGCCAACCTTAATTTGACGAGGTCAAGTTTATCTTTGTTATGAGAAAGTTTTGTTTGAAGGGTTCAAAAGAAAGATAAGTTTGACCTGACCAAATAATAATCAGCTCAGCTTTTTAAACGTTAACAGGTTAATGTCTCCCCTCAGTGCCAACCTTAATTTGACGAGGTCAAGTTTATCTTTGTTATGAGAAAGTTTTGTTTGAAGGGTTCAAAAGAAAGATAAGTTTGACCTGACCAAATAATAATCAGCTCAGCTTTTTAAACGTTAACAGGTTAATGTCTCCCCTCAGTGCCAACCTTAATTTGACTAGGTCAACTTTATCTTTGTTTTGAGAAAGTTTTGTTTGGAGGGTTCAAAAGAAACATAAGTTCGACCTGACCAAATAATAATCAGCTCAGCTTCTTAAACGTTAACAAGTTAATGGCTCCCCTCAGTGCCAACCCTGATTGGACAAGGTCAACTTTATCTTTGTTTTGAGAAAGTGTTTTTGAAGGGTTCATAAGAAAGATAAGTTTGACCTGACCAAATAATAATCAGCTCAGCTTTTTAAACGTTAACAGGCTAATGTTTCCCCTCAGTGCCAACCCTGATTGAACAAGGTACTTTATCTTTGTTTTGAGAAAGTGTTTTTGGAGGGTTCAAAAGAAAGATAAGTTTGACCTGATCAAATAATAATCAACTCAGCTTTTTAAACGTTAACAGATTAATGTCTCCCCTCAGTGCCAACCTTAATTTGACGAGGTCAAGTTTATCTTTGTTATGAGAAAGTTTTGTTTGAAGGGTTCAAAAGAAAGATAAGTTTGACCTGACCAAATAATAATCAGCTCAGCTTTTTAAACGTTAACAGGTTAATGTCTCCCCTCAGTGCCAACCTTAATTTGACTAGGTCAACTTTATCTTTGTTTTGAGAAAGTTTTGTTTGGAGGGTTCAAAAGAAACATAAGTTCGACCTGACCAAATAATAATCAGCTCAGCTTCTTAAACGTTAACAAGTTAATGGCTCCCCTCAGTGCCAACCCTGATTGGACAAGGTCAACTTTATCTTTGTTTTGAGAAAGTGTTTTTGAAGGGTTCATAAGAAAGATAAGTTTGACCTGACCAAATAATAATCAGCTCAGCCTTTTAAACGTTAACAGGCTAATGTTTCCCCTCAGTGCCAACCCTGATTGAACAAGGTACTTTATCTTTGTTTTGAGAAAGTGTTTTTGGAGGGTTCAAAAGAAAGATAAGTTTGACCTGATCAAATAATAATCAACTCAGCTTTTTAAACGTTAACAGATTAATGTCTCCCCTCAGTGCCAACCTTAATTTGACGAGGTCAAGTTTATCTTTGTTATGAGAAAGTTTTGTTTGAAGGGTTCAAAAGAAAGATAAGTTTGACCTGACCAAATAATAATCAGCTCAGCTTTTTAAACGTTAACAGGTTAATGTCTCCCCTCAGTACCAACCTTAATTTGACGAGGTCAAGTTTATCTTTGTTATGAGAAAGTTTTGTTTGAAGGGTTCAAAAGAAAGATAAGTTTGACCTGACCAAATAATAATCAGCTCAGCTTTTTAAACGTTAACAGGTTAATGTCTCCCCTCAGTGCCAACCTTAATTTGACTAGGTCAACTTTATCTTTGTTTTGAGAAAGTTTTGTTTGGAGGGTTCAAAAGAAACATAAGTTCGACCTGACCAAATAATAATCAGCTCAGCTTCTTAAACGTTAACAAGTTAATGGCTCCCCTCAGTGCCAACCCTGATTGGACAAGGTCAACTTTATCTTTGTTTTGAGAAAGTTTTGTTTTTGGAGGGTTCAAAAGAAAGATAAGTTTGACCTGACCAAGTAATAATCAGCTCAGCTTTTTAAACGTTAACAGGTTAATGTCTCCCCTCAGTGCCAACCTTAATTTGACTAGGTCAACTTTATCTTTGTTTTGAGAAAGTTTTGTTTGGAGGGTTCAAAAGAAACATAAGTTCGACCTGACCAAATAATAATCAGCTCAGCTTCTTAAACGTTAACAAGTTAATGGCTCCCCTCAGTGCCAACCCTGATTGGACAAGGTCAACTTTATCTTTGTTTTGAGAAAGTGTTTTTGAAGGGTTCATAAGAAAGATAAGTTTGACCTGACCAAATAATAATCAGCTCAGCTTTTTAAACGTTAACAGGCTAATGTTTCCCCTCAGTGCCAACCCTGATTGAACAAGGTACTTTATCTTTGTTTTGAGAAAGTGTTTTTGGAGGGTTCAAAAGAAAGATAAGTTTGACCTGATCAAATAATAATCAACTCAGCTTTTTAAACGTTAACAGATTAATGTCTCCCCTCAGTGCCAACCTTAATTTGACGAGGTCAAGTTTATCTTTGTTATGAGAAAGTTTTGTTTGAAGGGTTCAAAAGAAAGATAAGTTTGACCTGACCAAATAATAATCAGCTCAGCTTTTTAAACGTTAACAGGTTAATGTCTCCCCTCAGTGCCAACCTTAATTTGACTAGGTCAACTTTATCTTTGTTTTGAGAAAGTTTTGTTTGGAGGGTTCAAAAGAAAGATAAGTTTGACCTGACCAAATAATAATCAGCTCAGCTTCTTAAACGTTAACAAGTTAATGGCTCCCCTCAGTGCCAACCCTGATTGGACAAGGTCAACTTTATCTTTGTTTTGAGAAAGTGTTTTTGAAGGGTTCATAAGAAAGATAAGTTTGACCTGACCAAATAATAATCAGCTCAGCTTTTTAAACGTTAACAGGCTAATGTTTCCCCTCAGTGCCAACCCTGATTGAACAAGGTACTTTATCTTTGTTTTGAGAAAGTGTTTTTGGAGGGTTCAAAAGAAAGATAAGTTTGACCTGATCAAATAATAATCAACTCAGCTTTTTAAACGTTAACAGATTAATGTCTCCCCTCAGTGCCAACCTTAATTTGACGAGGTCAAGTTTATCTTTGTTATGAGAAAGTTTTGTTTGAAGGGTTCAAAAGAAAGATAAGTTTGACCTGACCAAATAATAATCAGCTCAGCTTTTTAAACGTTAACAGGTTAATGTCTCCCCTCAGTGCCAACCTTAATTTGACTAGGTCAACTTTATCTTTGTTTTGAGAAAGTTTTGTTTGGAGGGTTCAAAAGAAACATAAGTTCGACCTGACCAAATAATAATCAGCTCAGCTTCTTAAACGTTAACAAGTTAATGGCTCCCCTCAGTGCCAACCCTGATTGGACAAGGTCAACTTTATCTTTGTTTTGAGAAAGTGTTTTTGAAGGGTTCATAAGAAAGATAAGTTTGACCTGACCAAATAATAATCAGCTCAGCTTTTTAAACGTTAACAGGCTAATGTTTCCCCTCAGTGCCAACCCTGATTGAACAAGGTACTTTATCTTTGTTTTGAGAAAGTGTTTTTGGAGGGTTCAAAAGAAAGATAAGTTTGACCTGATCAAATAATAATCAACTCAGCTTTTTAAACGTTAACAGATTAATGTCTCCCCTCAGTGCCAACCTTAATTTGACGAGGTCAAGTTTATCTTTGTTATGAGAAAGTTTTGTTTGAAGGGTTCAAAAGAAAGATAAATTTGACCTGACCAAATAATAATCAGCTCAGCTTTTTAAACGTTAACAGGTTAATGTCTCCCCTCAGTGCCAACCTTAATTTGACTAGGTCAACTTTATCTTTGTTTTGAGAAAGTTTTGTTTGGAGGGTTCAAAAGAAACATAAGTTCGACCTGACCAAATAATAATCAGCTCAGCTTCTTAAACGTTAACAAGTTAATGGCTCCCCTCAGTGCCAACCCTGATTGGACAAGGTCAACTTTATCTTTGTTATGAGAAAGTTTTGTTTGAAGGGTTCAAAAGAAAGATAAGTTTGACCTGACCAAATAATAATCAGCTCAGCTTTTTAAACGTTAACAGGATAATGTCTCCCCTCAGTGCCAACCTTAATTTGACTAGGTCAACTTTATCTTTGTTTTGAGAAAGTTTTGTTTGGAGGGTTCATAAGAAAGATAAGTTTGACCTGACCAAATAATAATCAGCTCAGCTTTTTAAACGTTAACAGGCTAATGTTTCCCCTCAGTGCCAACCCTGATTGAACAAGGTACTTTATCTTTGTTTTGAGAAAGTGTTTTTGGAGGGTTCAAAAGAAAGATAAGTTTGACCTGATCAAATAATAATCAACTCAGCTTTTTAAACGTTAACAGATTAATGTCTCCCCTCAGTGCCAACCTTAATTTGACGAGGTCAAGTTTATCTTTGTTATGAGAAAGTTTTGTTTGAAGGGTTCAAAAGAAAGATAAGTTTGACCTGACCAAATAATAATCAGCTCAGCTTTTTAAACGTTAACAGGTTAATGTCTCCCCTCAGTGCCAACCTTAATTTGACTAGGTCAACTTTATCTTTGTTTTGAGAAAGTTTTGTTTGGAGGGTTCAAAAGAAACATAAGTTCGACCTGACCAAATAATAATCAGCTCAGCTTCTTAAACGTTAACAAGTTAATGGCTCCCCTCAGTGCCAACCCTGATTGGACAAGGTCAACTTTATCTTTGTTTTGAGAAAGTGTTTTTGAAGGGTTCATAAGAAAGATAAGTTTGACCTGACCAAATAATAATCAGCTCAGCTTTTTAAACGTTAACAGGCTAATGTTTCCCCTCAGTGCCAACCCTGATTGAACAAGGTACTTTATCTTTGTTTTGAGAAAGTGTTTTTGGAGGGTTCAAAAGAAAGATAAGTTTGACCTGATCAAATAATAATCAACTCAGCTTTTTAAACGTTAACAGATTAATGTCTCCCCTCAGTGCCAACCTTAATTTGACGAGGTCAAGTTTATCTTTGTTATGAGAAAGTTTTGTTTGAAGGGTTCAAAAGAAAGATAAGTTTGACCTGACCAAATAATAATCAGCTCAGCTTTTTAAACGTTAACAGGTTAATGTCTCCCCTCAGTGCCAACCTTAATTTGACTAGGTCAACTTTATCTTTGTTTTGAGAAAGTTTTGTTTGGAGGGTTCAAAAGAAACATAAGTTCGACCTGACCAAATAATAATCAGCTCAGCTTCTTAAACGTTAACAAGTTAATGGCTCCCCTCAGTGCCAACCCTGATTGGACAAGGTCAACTTTATCTTTGTTATGAGAAAGTTTTGTTTGAAGGGTTCAAAAGAAAGATAAGTTTGACCTGACCAAATAATAATCAGCTCAGCTTTTTAAACGTTAACAGGTTAATGTCTCCCCTCAGTGCCAACCTTAATTTGACTAGGTCAACTTTATCTTTGTTTTGAGAAAGTTTTGTTTGGAGGGTTCAAAAGAAACATAAGTTCGACCTGACCAAATAATAATCAGCTCAGCTTCTTAAACGTTAACAAGTTAATGGCTCCCCTCAGTGCCAACCCTGATTGGACAAGGTCAACTTTATCTTTGTTTTGAGAAAGTGTTTTTGAAGGGTTCATAAGAAAGATAAGTTTGACCTGACCAAATAATAATCAGCTCAGCTTCTTAAACGTTAACAAGTTAATGGCTCCCCTCAGTGCCAACCCTGATTGGACAAGGTCAACTTTATCTTTGTTTTGAGAAAGTGTTTTTGAAGGGTTCATAAGAAAGATAAGTTTGACCTGACCAAATAATAATCAGCTCAGCTTTTTAAACGTTAACAGGCTAATGTTTCCCCTCAGTGCCAACCCTGATTGAACAAGGTACTTTATCTTTGTTTTGAGAAAGTGTTTTTGGAGGGTTCAAAAGAAAGATAAGTTTGACCTGATCAAATAATAATCAACTCAGCTTTTTAAACGTTAACAGATTAATGTCTCCCCTCAGTGCCAACCTTAATTTGACGAGGTCAAGTTTATCTTTGTTATGAGAAAGTTTTGTTTGAAGGGTTCAAAAGAAAGATAAGTTTGACCTGACCAAATAATAATCAGCTCAGCTTTTTAAACGTTAACAGGTTAATGTCTCCCCTCAGTGCCAACCTTAATTTGACTAGGTCAACTTTATCTTTGTTTTGAGAAAGTTTTGTTTGGAGGGTTCAAAAGAAACATAAGTTCGACCTGACCAAATAATAATCAGCTCAGCTTCTTAAACGTTAACAAGTTAATGGCTCCCCTCAGTGCCAACCCTGATTGGACAAGGTCAACTTTATCTTTGTTTTGAGAAAGTGTTTTTGAAGGGTTCATAAGAAAGATAAGTTTGACCTGACCAAATAATAATCAGCTCAGCTTTTTAAACGTTAACAGGCTAATGTTTCCCCTCAGTGCCAACCCTGATTGAACAAGGTACTTTATCTTTGTTTTGAGAAAGTGTTTTTGGAGGGTTCAAAAGAAAGATAAGTTTGACCTGATCAAATAATAATCAACTCAGCTTTTTAAACGTTAACAGATTAATGTCTCCCCTCAGTGCCAACCTTAATTTGACGAGGTCAAGTTTATCTTTGTTATGAGAAAGTTTTGTTTGAAGGGTTCAAAAGAAAGATAAGTTTGACCTGACCAAATAATAATCAGCTCAGCTTTTTAAACGTTAACAGGTTAATGTCTCCCCTCAGTGCCAACCTTAATTTGACGAGGTCAAGTTTATCTTTGTTATGAGAAAGTTTTGTTTGAAGGGTTCAATAGAAAGATAAGTTTGACCTGACCAAATAATAATCAGCTCAGCTTTTTAAACGTTAACAGGTTAATGTCTCCCCTCAGTGCCAACCTTAATTTGACTAGGTCAACTTTATCTTTGTTTTGAGAAAGTTTTGTTTGGAGGGTTCAAAAGAAACATAAGTTCGACCTGACCAAATAATAATCAGCTCAGCTTCTTAAACGTTAACAAGTTAATGGCTCCCCTCAGTGCCAACCCTGATTGGACAAGGTCAACTTTATCTTTGTTTTGAGAAAGTTTTGTTTTTGGAGGGTTCAAAAGAAAGATAAGTTTGACCTGACCAAGTAATAATCAGCTCAGCTTTTTAAACGTTAACAGGTTGATGGCTCCTCTCTGTGTCAACAATGATTGGAAGAGGTTAACTTTATCTTAATTTTGAGAAAGTTTTTTTTGGAGGATTCAAATTAAAGATAAGTTTGGCCTGACCAAATAATAATCAGCTCAGCTTTTTAAACGTTAACAGGTTGTTGGCTCCTCTCAGTGCCAACCCTGATTGGACGAAGTCAACTTTATCTTTGTTTTGAGAAAGTTCTGTTTTTGGAGGGTTCAAAAGAAATATACGTTTGGCCTCACCAAATAATACTCAGCTCAGCTTTTTAAACGTTAACAGGTTAATGGCTCCCCTCTGTGCGAACCCTGATTAGACGAAGTCAACTTTATCTTTGTTTTGAGAAAGTTTTGTTTTTGGAGGGTTCAAAAGAAAGATAAGTTTGACCTGACCAAATAATAATCAGCTCAGATTTTTAAACGTTAACAGGTTGATGGCTCCTCTCTGTGTCAACAATGATTGGACGAGGTCAACTTTATCTTTATTTTGAGAAAGTTTTTTTTGGAGAGTTCAAATAAAAGATAAGTTTGGCCTGACCAAATAATAATCAGCTCAGCTTTTTAAACGATAACAGGTTAATGGCTCCCCTCAGTGCCAACCCTGATTGGACGAAGTCAACTTTATCTTTGTTTTGAGAAAGTTCTGTTTTTGGAGGGTTCAAAAGAAAGATAAGTTTGACCTGACCAAATAATACTTAGCTCAGCTTTTTAAACTTTAAACACTATTGTACTCAAAAATATTACTTACCTTTCTTAAATCTTCTTCTTCTTTTGGTTCTTGATCGGTCGAGACGTCTTTCGCATGAAAAAGTCAACAAACCAACCGAACTGTAGCAATAGGGATCTCCAGTCCAATAGTTCCCACTCTTAGGTTACACTTTTGTGTTTTTAGTTAGGAATAGTAGCATAGGGAATAAGTAAAAAATGTAAAGAAACGCAGCTCAAAAACACTTTGACTTACCCTTGGATGAAAGGAACTTGGTACATGGACAACTGCACAGTCGAATCCAAATAATTCCAATCAAAGTAGTAGCAGTAGCACTTCAAAGCAATCCATAAATGTTTATACACGACCGCTGTCTTAAAAGGCACGCATGTGATTTCACTTGGCGATCAATATATATCACTGGTATGGAGAGTACCCCAAATATTCGCATGAGCTCCGTATAGCAAGACGGACTTTGGAGCACTGCTATATGTAGCAATACAGCAGTAAAAAGGTATGTATAAAATTAGGAAAAAAACTTAAATTAAAAAAGGATGGAAAATGGATATACTCAAGGTAGAAAAAAAGCAAAATAATAAAGTAAAGTCAATGCATTCTTGAGCATATAATTCACCGCGCAAATTCAAGTTTTTACCCTTTTTGTAGGCAAGGCATATCTTAGTAACTAAATTAGGTTAAACCAAGAAATAAAAGTAACTTTAAGTATAAAGTTTTAGCATAACTCTAGCAAAAAAAAAGAAAATAAAAAGCATTCTAATTTAGATAAATGTCTCTAAATTTTATATCTTAAAACTAAACGCCGGGACGAAGCATTCCGGCCCCCCTGAAAATACCCAGGGTATGGTATTTTCTGAACTAAGCATTAGGGAGAGGGCACAATTTCACCAAAGGCCTCTTGAATAAACCTTTGGAGGTTTTAACTGTAGCAACTCTTACTACATTATCAGTACCAGGGTGCAATCCTACTACTCGTCCCAATACCCAATTTAAGGGAGTGGTTTGATCATCTTTGATTAAAACCATCGTATCAATCGCAATGGGATCAATTTTGTCTTGATTCACTTTAGCGTGCTGTTGCAATGTGTGTAAGTAATCTCTGTGCCATCTACGCCAAAAATCGCGATGCAGTTTTTGCAGCAACTGCCACCGAGAAAGCCTATTTAAAGGCACTTGGTCAAAATCGAGGTCTGGAACAGTCGTAAGTGGTTCCAGGCTAAGGAAATGACCGGGCGTCAGTGCAGTCAAATCATTTGGATCTGTGCTGACTGGACACAAAGGCCTAGAGTTGAGGATAGCTTCTACTTGCGTAACCACAGTATAAAGCTCCTCAAAAGTAAGCACCTGTTCTCCAATTACTCGTAGTAAATGAGACTTTGCACTTTTGATGTTACTTTCCCACAAACCGCCCATGTGGGGTGCGGATGGAGGGTTGAAGTGCCAACGAATTGATTCGCGATTAGCAACTTCAGCAAACATCTCGTTAAGCATTTTAGCAGAAAGCGTAAAATTTGACGCGTTATCCGAGTAGACTACTTCCACGCGTCCTCTTCTGGCAATAAAACGTCGGAATGCTGCCATAAAAGCGTCTGCCGATAAGTCTGACACAATTTCTAAGTGTACCGCCTTCGTACAACCACAAATAAATAGAACGACATAAGCCTTAAGTCGTTTTGCACCGCGCATGCGGCTCATTGTAATAGCAAAACTTCCCGTAAGATCAACGCCAACGTGTTGAAAAGCTTTTGCTTGTGAAACGCGAAATTTTGGCAAATTACCAACAGGGGGTTGATAATTACTGGGGCGCGTGCGCCAGCATGTAGAACAACGCGAAATTATTTTTCTTATATGCCTTTTAGCTGCAAAAATCCAATAATTTTGAAAAAGTAAAAATAAAGTCGTGTTTATGCCGGTATGCATATGTTTCTCGTGAGTATGCGCAATCAATAACTTTGTAAATTGAGAATCACCGGGTAAAAGTATAGGAAATTTTTTGTCATAATCTAATTCCGAATTGCATAATCTTCCGCCAATGCGTAAAATATTATTTTGATCCAAAAACGGATTTAATTTTCTAAAAACCTTTGGCAACGGTTTATTATCGACAAGTAAAGAAATCTCGTTTTGAAAATATTTATTTTGCACGTGTTTTATAAGCACAAATATAGCATTTTGTAACTCATATTGTATTAACCACGTAGAATTAATACTAATTTTCTCATTATTAAATTTACGCGCGCGAAGATTGTGAATAAAACGTAGTATAAAAGCAACAAGTCTAATTAAACGCAAAAAATTTGAAAATTTGTTAAGCAGACAATCCAAAAAATTTGGTTCAATTGTTGCAGCAAACACCAATTTTCGCTCCTCTTCCAGTGCTTCTTTGGGTGTTATAATATTATTTTTAGTAAAATCCCATGTCTCTTGTGGCTTACAAAGGAACTCGGGTCCTTGCCACCAAAGGGAACAATTAATTAAATCTGCAGGCAATAGACCACGTGACCCGGGGTCCGCGGCATTTAATTCAGAAGGAACATGGTTCCAATCGCAAGGCTGAATTTTTTCTTGTATGTATGTGACTCGGTTGGATACAAAAGTGCGCCACGCATGTGGTGATCCTTTGATCCAAGAGAGTGCTACCATACTATCCGTAAAAGCAATAGTATTTTGAAAAGCAATTTTATTAGCAAAAGTATTTTGAATAAACTGAATGAGTTTAGCTAGCAAAACTGCCGCACAGAGCTCCAAACGGGGAATACTGATTCTTTTTATGGGAGCGACTTTCGATTTTGCGCACACAAAATACGTTTTAATATCTCCGTTTTGATAAACAATACGAAAATAAACCGCCGCACACATACCGCGCTCGGATGCATCGCTAAATCCAACAATTTGACAAAATTGAAAATTAGAGAGATCAATCATTCTTGGGATATAAAAATCAGAAAATAATTTGAGTTCTTCCTCGAATTTTTTCCACTTGGAAATTATTTCCGGGGGTGCTAACTGATCCCAATCTAACTTTATAAACCATAAGTACTGGATTAAATTTTTTGCAAAAAACGTAACTGGTGTAAGAAAACCTAAAGGGTCAAAGCATTTCGCAAGGGTACTAAGCAAATTACGCTTAGTGCAAATTTTTGTATTATAATTAAAAGAATAAAAAAAGTTATCACTTTGAGGGTTCCACCTCAAGCCTAAAATTTTTAGAGAGTTTGCATCCTCTCGATCCAAAGAAAAGTCTTTGGTTTGTATGTGGGTTGCAGGCAAGTCTGCAAGCAATTTGGGTTCGTTTGATGCCCATTTTTTCAGTTCAAATCCACCTCGCCCTAATAACTCAATTAATTGATTTTTCATAAGCATGATTTGATCAAAATCATTGCAACTTACTACGCAGTCGTCTATATAGACGCTGTCCTTTAAAATCGCAGAAGCCAACGGTAAGTCTTGATAATCATCGGCTAATTTAAGCAAGGTTCGAATTGCTAAATATGGAGAACAGTTTACCCCGAAAGTCAAAGTTTTTAATTCGTAATCTTGCACCAATTCTTCAGAATTAAAACGCCATAAAATTCGTTGGTATTTATGTTGATTTTCCTCCACATTTATCATTCTGTACATTTTAGAAATATCGCTAACAAAACAATATTTATGTAAATAAAATCTATATGTTTGTGGCGGATTCATTTTACAAACACAACTTTTTCTGGGTATTACGCCACTAGTAAGGAAAAATTATTTTAAAAAATTATAAAAAACCACTGCGTTTCTCCTAGAAAAATAAAAATCACTAATTTGTCAGTGGCTTTCTATAAAAATAAATAGTTGCCTAGTAAAAACTTAAACCACTTATCTTTTAATTGAATTTGAACACGCTACGTTTCGATTGCCAATCTGCAATCGTTTTCAAGCTTTTTATTTATATTTTGTCTCAAAATCTTAAATGTTTCTTGTTCATATATAATAAAAAATATATATGAACAAGAAACATTTAAGATTTTGAGACAAAATATAAATAAAAAGCTTGAAAACGATTGCAGATTGGCAATCGAAACGTAGCGTGTTCAAATTCAATTAAAAGATAAGTGGTTTAAGTTTTTACTAGGCAACTATTTATTTTTATAGAAAGCCACTGACAAATTAGTGATTTTTATTTTTCTAGGAGAAACGCAGTGGTTTTTTATAATTTTTTAAAATAATTTTTCCTTACTAGTGGCGTAATACCCAGAAAAAGTTGTGTTTGTAAAATATTTATGTAGCCGAAAATTAAGCAAAATTTTAACTAAATCTCCTTGTAGTTTAGGACCCGTGTGGAGGGCTTGATTTAGGCTAGGCTTATTTAAAGAATGACTCGATGCGTCAAAGACAAGACGAACAGGCGTGCTACTCGAGCTTTCTTTTATAACCGCATGGTGAGCAATATAAAAATATTCATGAATTTCTGAGTTATTCGGGGGTGAAACTGCACGCATGTGACCCATATCCAAGTATTCTTGCATTACTTGTGAGTAAGAAGTAAATAATTTTTTATCATTTAGTAAACGTTTTTCAAGCGAGTACAACCGACGCAAAGCAAGGGTTCGGGTATCGCCGAAATCAACGGGATTGATTTTAAAAGGCAACGAAACGGTGTATTTACCGTCCACATCGCGTATAGTAGTTTTTTCAAAATATTTTTCGCAAAAAATATCTGAAGGTGAATTTTTCTCCACCGTAGGAACCTCTTCCAACTCCCAGAATTTTTGCAAAGTATTATTTAAATCAGGAGTGGAAATAGTTGCCATAAAAGTAGAAAAATTTTTTGATGCAAAAGCAGCATTTTGCAGAGGCATTTTTCCGAGCAAAGTCCATCCGAAGACTGTATTAATACAAGAGGGGGTGTCTGGACCGAAATAAAGTCTACCTTCTTCTAAAAGTGATCCATAAAGGTCCGCGCCAATAAGAAGCTGAATTCCAGCTTGATTATACCAACTGGGATCAGCTAATTTTAGACCAGTTAAGTAGTGCAAAGAATTTTGGTTAAAAGATACACTTGGCATTTTATCGCAAACTTGGTCTATTAATACAGGTTCTAGACTAAAAATTTTCGATTTATTATCGATAGCAGCAATTTTACAATGCACCGCATGGCGCGCAGTAGTAGACATATCTCCTAAACCGTTTACATTAAGCGAAATATTGGATTTAGGAAGTCCGAGTGCATTCGCACATTTTTTCGTTATAAAGGAGCACATGGCGCCATTATCCAAGATGGCGCGTATTTCGTGCCAATTTCCGTATGCATCACGGATGTGCAGCAAAGCAGTGCAAAGCAACGTGTCATAGTCGCCAAGCACAGTACCCGCGTGAATAGATTTATTTTCAGTAATCTGATTTTCTACGGGGTTAGTTTGTGATCCACTAGACGTCACCGAAGAAGAAGCAATCACCGAAGCCGGGGAGTTATTTTTTAGGCATAATAGACTGTGATGATTTAAAAAACAAAATCTACATCTTTTTTGTGAAGTGCACGAGTTTACTTGATGAAAACTAGCCATGCAGTTGGTGCATCCCTTATTATTTCTAATAAAATCAATGCGTTCTTGAATTGGTTTCATTAAAAAAGATTCACAGCTAAAAATCAGATGTGTATTTTTTGCTTTGCAGTAGAAACACGTGTTTTGTTTGGCATTTGGAGTTTTTTGTGACTGTCTGTTCGCAAGTAAAACTGTTTTATTTCGTGGATTACGGGGGGATCTCGAGAAGTTCCCTGGTCGGGAGTTTTGAACAATATCTTGTTTCATAGACAAAGATAAAGATTCAAGAGCCGTGCAATGTTGCTCTAAAAATTTGTAAATATCTTCGTATTTTGGCATTAACTTAGAAGCGTGATTTTGTTCAAATAACTTACGCGTTTCGGGATCTAATCGATCCAAAAGCATGTTCGCAGTAATAAAGCACCAACTATGGGTCGCATATCCCATATTTTTTAAGCAATCAAGGTTTTCCTTGAACGTATCTAGCATTTTGCGCAATTCTAAAACGTCATCATTGGATAGCCGAGGTGAGTTTTCGATAGATTTCCAGTAAGAAACCGCACGCAAGCGCTTATTGTCATATCTGGAAATCAGCGTATCGTAGCAAAGTAAATAATTATTTCCTTCAAGAGGTATATTTTTAATTAAATTTAAAGCAGGGCCTCTTAAAATCGTACGTAAATATTTAAACTTCTCAATGTCCGAGCTCTTACGCGTATGTACAACCGCATTGTAAATCTCAATAAAGCTTGGAAACTCCTCAACATCGCCCGAAAAAGGAGGGACATTTAACTTGGGAAGAGAAAATTCTGGTTCCGGAAAAATAATTGTTTGATTATTTACCTCATTGTGGCTTCGATTTATTTCTTCAGCCTCCACCTCAAATAAATCATAGTGCAAAGCCTCAACCTCTACGCATCTATCCAAAAAATCCTTTTGTATTTTATTCTGAGCTTCCAGAGCTTCAGAATCGTCTGAAATCAAGATCAGTAAAGCATTATGATGCTTTTCAAAGCTCTTACAACAAGAAGAAAGTTTTTTAAAGTTAACTTTAAACTTTGTGTGAGCAGCTGGATTTGTTTTCGCCTGATTGGCATAGTGTTCAAGCACACTCAACTGATTGATTGCAGTTTGACGCAAGGCCTTAGCCGAGCTTACCTTTTTTTCGGTATCGTTTACCATTTTAAAAGGTTAAAGTGTAAAGTAAAGCAATAGTTAACAAGGGAAGCAAATTTAAAAAATATATCGTACTACTTTTCAAATTCCCTCGTAAACCAAGATTCAAAGCAATATTAAAAGGCCAGCGGCTTTTAGCAAATATCGAGTAAAGAACAGCAAGTTTTTAGCAAAAAGTATAAATGCTAATAAATATGCACAAAAAATTTAGCAACTGATAAGAGTTTCTGAATTTGTGTAGGTACGCAAGGAAACGCAAGCCTTACATACATCGACAGCGCAATAATTTTTAATTTTGAAAAAAAATAAATTTTTCAAAATTTTTATGCAATTTGTATATTGCACAATTAAAAAATGCAATGCAAGTTGGTACGTGCAACGTACAATAGACACACCGTAGATAAAATGTAAAACCTAAGATATGCCTTGTCTCAAAAAGACGCAAAGTAAAGTCCTAACTTCAAACACAATTATGCAACTCTGAGAGCACCTATTACGCAGAACGGGAAATCCGGCTCGAAGGACCAAAAAATGATCGGTCGAGACGTCTTTCGCATGAAAAAGTCAACAAACCAACCGAACTGTAGCAATAGGGATCTCCAGTCCAATAGTTCCCACTCTTAGGTTACACTTTTGTGTTTTTAGTTAGGAATAGTAGCATAGGGAATAAGTAAAAAATGTAAAGAAACGCAGCTCAAAAACACTTTGACTTACCCTTGGATGAAAGGAACTTGGTACATGGACAACTGCACAGTCGAATCCAAATAATTCCAATCAAAGTAGTAGCAGTAGCACTTCAAAGCAATCCATAAATGTTTATACACGACCGCTGTCTTAAAAGGCACGCATGTGATTTCACTTGGCGATCAATATATATCACTGGTATGGAGAGTACCCCAAATATTCGCATGAGCTCCGTATAGCAAGACGGACTTTGGAGCACTGCTATATGTAGCAATACAGCAGTAAAAAGGTATGTATAAAATTAGGAAAAAAACTTAAATTAAAAAAAGGATGGAAAATGGATATACTCAAGGTAGAAAAAAAGCAAAATAATAAAGTAAAGTCAATGCATTCTTGAGCATATAATTCACCGCGCAAATTCAAGTTTTTACCCTTTTTGTAGGCAAGGCATATCTTAGTAACTAAATTAGGTTAAACCAAGAAATAAAAGTAACTTTAAGTATAAAGTTTTAGCATAACTCTAGCAAAAAAAAAGAAAATAAAAAGCATTCTAATTTAGATAAATGTCTCTAAATTTTATATCTTAAAACTAAACGCCGGGACGAAGCAGTTCTATTCCCTTAAATTTCATTCTTGTTCAGTACCATTATGGTTGAAGCGAAAATAAAATTCAAGTACAAAGTTCTTTGTCGAATCTGCTAATTATTGCTCCTGCTTTGTCATCTTATGGTTCCTAAAAATCATGAAAAATATAAGGTAAAGTTAAGTCAGGCTACAGGTAAATGGTTTCCCTCTGTGCCAACCCTGATTGGACAACGTCAACTTTATCTTTGTTTTGAGAAAGTTTTTTTTGGAGGGTTCAAAAGAAAGATAAGTTTGACCTGACCAAATAATAACCAGCTCAATTTTACAAACCTTAAAAATAAAATATCACTTATCTTTCATAAATTTTCTTCCTGTTTGTGTTCTATACCCTTAAATGTCACTCTTGTCCAATCTCATTATGGTTGCAGCTATAATAAAATTAAAGTTCTTTTTTCGTCCTGCTTTTTCTATTAAATATCATAATTTTTTGATCATGTTGTGGTTCCTAAAAATCATGAAAAATATAAGGTTAAGTTAATTCAGGTTACAGGTACATGGCTCCCCTCAATGCCAACCCTGACTGGACAAAGTCAACTTTATCTTTGTTTTGAGAAAGTTTTTTTTGGAGGGTTCAAAAGAAAGATAAGTTTGACCTGACCGAATAATAACCAGCTCAATTTTACAAACCTAAAAAATAAAATATCACTTATCTTTCATAAATTTTCTTCCTGTTTGTGTTCTATTCCCTTAAATCTCTCTTGTCCAATCCCATTATGTTTGCAGCTACAATAAAATTAAAGTCATTTTGTTCCTCCTGCTTTGTTTTTTTTACATGTCATGATTTTTTGATCATGTTGTGGTTCCTAAAAATTATGAAAAATATGAGGTTAAGTTAATTTATATTACAGGTAAATGGTTCCCCTCCGTGCCAACTCCGATTGGACCAGGTCAACTTTATCTTTGTTTTGAGAAAGTTTTTTTTGGAGGGTTCAAAAGAAAGATAATTTTGACCTGACCAAATAAAAATCAGTTTTTTATAAATTCTAACTGCTCTTGTATTTAAAAATACTTATCTTTCATAAATTTTCTTCCTATTTCTGTTCTATACCCTTCAATGTCACGTCATGTTCAATAACATTACGGTTGCAGCTATAATAAAATCAAAGTGTTTTTTTTTAATGTTCTGATTATTGCTCCTGCTTTGTTTTTATTTTAAACGTCATAATTTTTTAGCCATGTTGTGGTTTCTAAAAATAATGAAAAATTTAAGGTTAAGTCAATTGAGGTTACATATAAATGGTTCCCCTCTAGGCCAACTGATTGGATGAGGTCAATTTTATCTTTGTTTTGAGAAATGTTTTTTTTGGAGGGTTCAAAACAAAGATAAGTTTGACCTGACCAGTTCAGCTTAGCTTTTAAAAATCATGCACTTTGGATAGAAAAAGGTACTTATCTTCTATAAATCAGCTGTTTCTTCTTCTTGTTCTATTATTCTTTTTATGGTCATCCTTGTTTGGTCTTTTTCCAGTCCCTAAAATGAACAACAATAATAGGATTAGGTCAGATGCTAAATTTTAGTGTGACGTGTCCGTACCCTGGACCGGGACCCTAGACAGGTACCTACTGGCCTTCCGGGTCAAAAGGCTCCTGGAGTCTGCGGTGGGCAGGGATGACTCACTGTCCCTGATAGGATAAACCTACCGCTACCCGTGACATCCTATACTTATCCAGCCATGTTGTGTTCCCTGAAAATCATAAAAAATATTAGGTTAAGTTAGTTCAGGTAACATAAAAATGGCTCTCCCCCGTGCCAACGCTATTTGGACGAGGTCAACTTTATTTTTGTTTTGAGAAAGTGTTTTTTGGAGGGTTCAAAAGAAAGATAAATTTGACCTGACCATGGCTTTTAAATATTCTTGCTCTTGTTTGTAGGTACTTATCTTTTATAAATCGAAGTTCCCTCCCTCTTGTCTTATTATTCCATGTATGGTCATTCTAGTTTGGTCTTTTTTTCCAGTTTCTAAAATTAAAAAAAATATAAGAATTATATTAGATGCTAAATTTTAGTTTAACATGTCCGTGCCTTGAACCGCGATTCTAGACGTTCCCTAGAGTCTGCGATGGGCAGGGATGACTTACTGTCCATGATGGGAAAAACGTACCGCTACTGTGACATTTCATATTTATCCAGCCATGTTGTGGTCCCTAAAAATTATAAAATATATTAGTTTAGATAACATACTGATTGCTCTCCTCTGTGCCAACGCGGTTTGGACGAGTTCAACTTTATCTTTGTTTTGAGAGTGTTTTTGGAGGGTTCAAAAGAAAGAGAAGTTTGACCTGACCATGGTTTTTAAAATATTCTTGCTCTTGTATGTACTTATCTTTTTTAAATCAAAGGTTTTTCCTTCTTGTTCCATAATTCCTTTCATGGTCATCCTTGTTTGGTCTTTTTCCAGTCCCTAAAATAAACAACAATAATAGGATTAGGGCAGATGTTAGATTTCAGTGTTACGTGTCCGTACCCTGGACGGGGACCCTAGATTGGTACCTACTGGCCTTCCGGGTCAGAAGGCCCCTGGAGTCTGCGGTGGGGAGGGATGACTCACTGTCCCTGATAGGATAAACCTACCGCTACCCGTGACATCCCATACTTATCCAGCCATGTTGTGATCCCTAAAAATCATAAAAAATATTAGGTTAAGTTAGTTCAGGTAACATAAAAATGGCTCTCCCCCGTGCCAACGCTATTTGGACGAGGTCAACTTTATTTTTGTTTTGAGAAAGTGTTTTTTGGAGGGTTCAAAAGAAAGATAAATTTGACCTGACCATGGCTTTTAAATATTCTTGCTCTTGTTTGTAGGTACTTATCTTTTATAAATCGAAGTTCCCTGCCTCTTGTCTTATTATTCCATGTATGGTCATTCTAGTTTGGTCTTTTTTTCCAGTTTCTAAAATTAAAAAAAATATAAGAATTATATTAGATGCTAAATTTTAGTTTAACATGTCCGTGCCTTGAACCGCGATTCTAGACGTTCCCTAGAGTCTGCGATGGGCAGGGATGACTTACTGTCCATGATGGGAAAAACGTACCGCTACTGTGACATTTCATATTTATCCAGCCATGTTGTGGTCCCTAAAAATTATAAAATATATTAGTTTAGATAACATACTGATTACTCTCCTCTGTGCCAACGCGGTTTGGACGAGTTCAACTTTATCTTTGTTTTGAGAGTGTTTTTGGAGGGTTCAAAAGAAAGATAAGTTTGACCTGACCATGGTTTTTAAAATATTCTTGCTCTTGTATGTACTTATCTTTTTTAAATCAAAGGTTTTTCCTTCTTGTTCCATAATTCCTTTTATGGTCATCCTTGTTTGGTCTTTTTCCAGTCCCTAAAATAACGGGACGGGGACCCTAGACAGCTACCTACTGGCCTTCCGGGTCAGAAGGCCCCTGGAGTCTATCATGTCTGGAAGTAGAGTAGAATTTTGATGATCTATACATGAGTGAGAGAGTCAGTGAGTGAGTGGCAATTTCGACATTTTTTAAAATTTCGTAACTACTTTATGGAAGTCCATGAAAATTGGAGAGGTTGTTAACACTATTAAGATCTATGACTGTACAAAGTTTGAGATTCATAGCTCATTCCGAAGTAGACTTTTGGATAGGTCATATATAGGCTAAAATGTTTCAAGAAAAGATGGTACGGCAGCGCGAAATTGGCGAGGCACTGCCGTGCTCTTAGATATATGTTTGAGAAAAAAAAAACATCATTTATACCGAGATTTATACCAATCTTTACATTCAAACAGAGTTTTTTTTATAAAGACCTGACAAACTATAAATATAAAAATAACTTACCTTTAAATAATTTTTGGCTACTTCAACTAACTTCACATGGTAGTTCTGACAATTTTTGGTGACAAACTTGCCTAGTTTTAAAATGGTATTCATTCCTTGTGCAATCATCTTGTGTGATTGATCATTTTTTATCAAACTAATGGTCTCATTAATGATTGCTGTACTCTCTGAAGAGTTTTCGTTCCCCAAATCGCCAAGAAACATTAGAATTTTAACTCTGTGGCAGATTCTGATTCATTTTTAAAATGTTCACTTAACTTTTTGATAATTTCAGGCATATATGTAGAATTAAGTTCATAGCCATCTGCAGTGCTTAGAAGCAGCTTCAAAGATTCATTGCTATTCTGGCATTCTTCCAAATGATTTATTAGAGAAAGAAGAGAATTTCCAATACCAGGTAGTGGTTTTTTGACAAGTTTAAGCCGTTTTAGGAGATGAGGAGGTGGTTCCTAAAATAAAACATTTTGGTAACAGAAAACTTGGTAAACAACAAGTGAAATTAAAGAAAGAAAAATGAGAAAAAAGTTTTCTGTCTTCGGCCAGGACTTGAACCCGGAATCTCTTCCTTTGTATGCAAACACTCTAAACATTGAACCACCGAAGACCACACATAAATTTTCAGAAAACTTCCATCTACGCAGGTGTGCGGTGTCTCAATATAAGAACGATAAACTCTCAGGGTATTGACTTGACCAAGTCATCCAACTGATCTCTATAATTCTTCCTTCCCACTGTCAAAAGTATGAAAACTCAAATTAGACTTAAAGTATCAACATCCTAAAACATGAGATCACCTTTTCATAAAATTTCTGATCGCAATAGGCGATTACCAATATAATTCTTAAATTCTTTTTACGGGTATGCGCACTCGCAAGGAGATCCCTATCACGCTCGAGAAGCGGCAAGTGCGCTGAAATGTTGGTGTGTGTTGGTTTTGAAACGGTTCAGGTTGTAACCTGCAGGGAAAACTGTCGCAGGGAGTTTATTCCACAGCGATGCTGTTCTCCAGAGATATGAATTCTGATATAATGAGGTTCTTGGTGCCTCTATTTGGACAATAAATTGATGGTTACCGTCTGTTTGACGTGTTCGCCTAGTAGGTGCTACTCCCGGGGGGATCATACGTGCCAACTCTTCAGAGCATTTTCCGTGATAATACCTGTAGAAGAGAGATAGATCGCCCACAGTTCTTCGATGTTCGAGACTATCCAAGCTACGGGTAAGTGCGGGGTCATTGATCAGCTTGATAGCTCGTTTTTGCACGGTGTTCAAAAGCATTAAGGTATGTTTGGGTGCCGCACTCCATATATGTGAGCAGTACTCCATAGTTGGTCGAATCTGGGCTTTGTAGAGTGTCAGCAGTTGGCTTGGTGTATACAGATGTCTTGTACGAAATAGCACCCCAAGCTTTTGGGACGCCCTTTTAGCTATATCTGCCACGTGACTGTGCCAAGACATGTTGGTCTCTGCAGTGACTCCTAAGATGTTTAACTGGCTCTGCAATGCGACAGCACTTCCAGATAGCATGATGTTTGGCTCACCGGTGCTGGTCTTTTTTGAAAACAGGGCTGCTTGGGTTTTCTGCGGGTTGAACTGTACAAGGTTTTTGTTGCCCCAGTCCTCTATTATCTCCAAGTCGTTATTTATCTGTGATATTTCAGTTAGTCTAAGGTAATGGAATTCACGTGCGGAGAGACATGTGGGTGGTATGACTGAGGAGACTACATTGCCATCATCTGCAAAGCAATAAAGTGGATTTACTGTTTTATCTATGAGGTCATTTATGTAAATCAGAAAAAGTGTTGGTGAAAGGATTGCTCCCTGTGGCACACCAGCATTTATTTGGTAAGAGTTGGAGTTCCGGCCATCCAGTGCAACATAAATGGATCTATCCTTAAGGTAACTTTCAAACCAAGTGCAAAGTCTCGGCGACAATCCCGTTGCTTTGAGCTTGTTGAGCAGATTTTCATGCCAGACTTTATCGAATGCTTTAGATATATCTAAGGCAATTGTTCTTGTTTCACCTCGCAACTCAATCGCTTTTTGCCATAAGTGAGTGACGTATGTAAGTAAATCGCCAGTTGACCTATATTTTCGAAATCCGTATTGCTTGTCGTTGATAATTTTGTACTTTTCCAAGTACTTGGTTAGGTGATTGTTCACAACTCAATTGGTCTATAGTTTAACGGATCTGTCTTTTTTCCTTTCTTTGGAATGGGTTGTACTGCGGCAGACTTCCATGATGATGGATATACTTCTTGCCTATAAGATAAATTGAATAATTTTGCGAAAGTTGGGGTGAGTTCGCTAGCACAATTTTTGAGTACTATCGCGGGAATGTCATCTGGACCCATTGCTTTGTTTGTATCATACTGTGGGAAACCCTTTCAATGAACGGTGGAGTTTTTCCATTTGGCACTGTTAGGTTTGAGTTGGAGGAAAAGATTTTGGCCAGCATATTGGCTTTTTCCTCTGATGTTGTGGCTAAGTGAGTATTTTTATCTGTAAGTGGTGGTATGGATGATTTGGTGAAGTTTGTTTCAACGGCTTTTGCAAGAGACCAAAAGGACCTAGAACTACTTGGACAATTCAGCAACCTGTTTTTTATTCTTTGATTGTATGTTTCTTTAGCGGCGTCAATAGTAATTTTGCAACTATTTCTGGCTTCTATAAATTCTGTGTGGTTTTGAGCGGTTTGTTGTCGTTTCCAAAGGTTATATGCTCTAGTGGGACTATAGAGATGCGAAAAAACCACACACTGACTTAAGATTCGAAAAAACGTCATTTAGTGAGTTTTAGGGTAGGGGATCCCAAGACCAAAATGACCAAACTTTAAAAATTCATATTTTACAAACTATACAGTTTATCAACAAAAGCACCGAGTTGGTATATAGAGGGGCCATAGAGATGCGAAAAAACCAGTCACTGACTTAGATATATAAAATTACAAGTTGAGGCTGTCGAAATAACCTCCAAAAACGTATAAAAATAAAAAAAATTTAAATAATTAATTTTTGCTTACTTAATCTATTAAAAAATATTATTGATATTTTATTAATATGTCTTGCTAGAGACTTGTTTTTATTAACAAAAAATATAATAAAATCATTGCGTTGAATATGGCATTTATAAAAGTTTATAACAAAAAAATTGTTTTTTCAAAAAAAAATTACCCGGTTAATTTATTTCAAATTAATTTTTATTTTTTACTTTATTTTTATTTATATTTATTACTCCGTTTTTTAAAAAAGTTATAATCAAACAAGTTAAAAATATTGCCAACTTTGATGCTCCGTATCTCGACAAAGAAAGAGTTTTGACCCATGCATTATGGGAACTTTTTTATTAGACATGACCTCCTCTATCACCTGTTGGCCTATGGCCCCTAAGTTATGGGTCACCCTGTATAAATGAAAAAGAAATGCATAATAAAGACAACTCAACAATTTACATTGTACTGGTGTTATATTACAAAATAAAAAATAGTGTGGAATAATTTATACATCTAGAGCGATTTCCCTTATAAATCTGGAGTTAAGTAAATCAATCACTTGTTCCAATATATTAGTAACAATGCCTTCCACAACTCTAATTGAAACTGGATGTAGAACGTTGTTCAAGATATGTGTCATTTCATTTGTGATCCAGTCATATCTGTCGTTGCCTTCAACTGTAACTGACATTTTTCTAAAAGAAAAATTATACATATACACATGTTTAGTTTTCGAGATACAGCTTGTTAAAGTTTTAATATTTTGTTTGTTTTTTCTTTATAACTCGTGCAGTTTTTATTATGTTTAGCTAATACTGGACCGTGTATTTATCTATAAGGCATGCTAAATATTAGGTAACTACTACAGGGATATATTTTTCGGGGTCTGTCTCATTTTTCCTAAAAACTTTTTGGCCGTAAGTTACTGGCAGATTCAAAAATATAAAATTAATTCCTTGTTTTATGCAGAAACTTTGTGGTGTCGTGCAATATTGTGAATCTCTAACCGTTTTTGAGAAAAAACACAAAATTTGTATTTTCGACTGCTATTCAGATATTACATAAAACTCGCATAAATTTAAAATATTGTATTGTAGTGAGTATTTGAATGCCATTTAGCAGAGTACACATTTTCCTTTTTGGTAAAAATTGAGTGCTTGACAGTATAGCTCTATATGGTCCAAATAATTCAATTATTATCAAGTTCTGTATATTTTAGGATGAAATCTCAATCTAGCATTAATCTTTGGCGAATCACGGTGTCAGAAGCTTGTTTATAATCTACATAAATCATATGTACCGTACTTACCTGCCAAATAACTTTCATAAAACTTTTGCTTATCACAAAATATTTGATCTCAGTTTCCGTGGAGATCTTATTTTAGGGCCATTTTGGGTCAGTTAATATAACAGAAAATTCGTTAGCTGTTACCGTTATCGTTACTAAGAATAACGGTAACATTCAGGATAAAAAAGATAAAATTTGGAACACTAAAGATAAGCATAACACAAATCTTAATTTAGTAGTTTCACACTTCTTGAACTTTTTGTGTATTTATATTTGTATATTAATTTTTATTAGATTTTACAAACCAACCTAACGAATTTTAGTAAAAAATTCGACTGCATTAAAAAAAAATAATACAAAGCTAACCTTAAAAAATAACGGTAACATTAAAGGACGGCCACCGTAAGTACCGGGCGCCGTTACCGTAAGTAACAAAAAACGAGCGAAAAGCTGTTTATGCGCAGACCCAGTAATAACAATAACGGTAACAAAGTGTTAAACACGAGACCCATTATGTCCCTATTTAGGGACTTATTGCAATAAAGCCAGGCACTAATTGTGCCGGGCACTATTCTGACAGTTTCGCATTATAGGAACAGCTGTCTTCAAAATTAAGCCTCTGGGTATTGTAAGAGCCGGAATTAATAGTGCCGCCACTATTAATGGAAAATAAACGCCTGGATTTATAAATTCGACTTTGGTATGTCAATTTTGAAAGATCAACTGTCAGTTTTCAATGAGAAACTGTCAGAATAGTGCCCGGCACAATTACTGCCTGGCTTTATTGCAATAAGTCACTATTACCCAGTATTTGTCATATCAACTTAATTTAACAGTTTTAATTTAATAGTAAGTCTAGTTTTCAAATCATAGGCTATTTCAACGTTTAAGCTTAAATTTTTTATTTCACCCAAAGTGGACCCTTTTACTGAAACCAGCATAACTTTCGTTAAGTAGTCGTAGTCAAACTAAAAGAAATATACATTTTATCCGATTTCTTTGTCTTTATTTAACGCAGCAAATATCTCTGTTCCTGAGTCCGTGACTATGTTAAAAGTTTTTTCTGACACAACAAGTATTTCTTCGACTACTGTACGGTAAAAAATTTTGTCTACACAATAAAAACACGTTTTTTTCTTGAATAAATAAGATACAAAGACGATTTTCATTTAAATAATTCCCAAAAATTAATTGTCCAAAAATCTATTTTTTGTAAAGGTTTGTCAGAATTCATTAAATTAAAAAACTCAATAAAAAATGAAAGAAATTAAACACATTTAAAAAAAGTTTAAAAAATATTTATTTTCAATGCAGTTTGTTTAATTATAGTATTATTCATTTGGATGCAGGTAGAATAAATTATTGTGTGACAGTTGAAAATATTACTTAGTCTATTAATATTTATATAGCTAACAATTAGATTTTAATGTAATTAACTTTACTATTGTTAAAATTGTAGCATATTCTTGCTAAATAAAGTTTTAAAGTTATAAAAAGTTTAAAAAATTGTTTTACCTTAAAACAATTTGTTTGAAATGAGACTATTTTTCTGCTTTAATTGTTTTGTTTCAGTATACTCCATTTGGAACAAAGCAAGTTGTTCCAATTTAAAATAAATCAATTTCTGTTATTTTCACATTAAAATAAAGAGGCAAGACATTTTTTATGCTGAATCAAGAAAATATTCTCTTGGTGAATAGGAAAGCACAAATTATTTTACTTCAAGGCAATTTGCTTTGATCTAAGACCATTTTTTTAACCTTTTTCGGCATTTCTAAGGAATTAAGTACCTAAATTTTGTCATTGCTAACTAACTTAATAAACAATAAAAATAGCTATACTCTTACCTTAAGAGATTTGAAACTGATAGGAAAATTGACTGTCAATTTTCTGTTTTTGAGTTTAATGTTAATGTCTTTGTAACGGTAAATTGAAGAAATATCTAAGAGGGATCCGTTGGTTAGCTTTAAACTGCCTCTTGGTGGAAACTAAAATAATAATTATTTTTTATTCCTCAGGTAACTAGTAGGCTGGTTTGAGTCCTAGGTTTGTTGACGACTAGCTAACTCCTATCTACTTTTTTCCATTCAAATGCGTATTGTTATCGCGAAATGTAAGCGCCATCTTTGTCTCTTCCATTAACCACATTGCACCGACCTGTGCCACGACATAAACACACACGTAGGAGGTAGGCAGAGTTCTGAAGTATGGAAATTCATTTCTACAGTAAAAAACCCAACAAAAGAAAAAGTAAACATCCAGTTAATCAAACCAGAACAATGGACAGAACACTACAAGTGACTGCTGCAGGAAACGAGACCCGAATATCTGGCAGCCTCTCCGAGGAGAGACATAGAAGTACACGGAGAGGAAGTAATCATCGAAAAAGAAATGATAAAAAATAGTATCAAAAAGCTTAAATCCGGAAAAGCTAGCGGACCTGGAGGAATATATGCTGAAATGCTCAAATATGGAGAGGAAGTAATCATCGAAAAAGAAATGTCTATTCCTGTCTTATCAAATGTGACACCCAAGTATACATACTCATTGCATGGAGATATTGTTTGTCCATTGTCTAGTTCTAACTCACTGGATTCGTTTCCAATACATAAGTACTGTGTCTTGTCCACGTTCACTGTTAGTCCCCACTTTTGGTATTCTTCCGTTAACTTTCTCATCATATACTCCATGTCTTCTTTATCATTAGCTACAATTACTTGGTCGTCAGCAAACTGTAGTGTGTATATAGTAAATCGGTCGTTAAGTTGTATTCCCATGCCGTGCACTTTACGTTTCCAGTTTTTTAGAGCCACTGCGATATATATTTTAAAAAGAGTTGGAGAGATACAACATCCCTGTCTTAAGCCTTTTGTTACCAGGAATTCTTTTGAAAGTCGATTTCCAATTTTAATTTTAGATTTTGACTCTTTGTATAGTTCTTTTATCGCTTTTATGTATGTATGATTGATATTAGTTTGTTCCAACACCGTCCATAATTTTTCTACTGGAACGGTATCATATGCTTTTTGTAGGTCCACAAAGGTAACATGAGTCTCTATATTTCTGGCGCTTCTTTTCTCAATTACTTGTTTAAGACAAAAAACATTATCACTACAAGATCTGCCTGCACGAAACCCACTTTGCTCTTCTTCTTCTTGTTCATGAAAATCATTCTCTATTAGATCTCTAAGAATCCTACCGTACAATCTACTTAGAGTGCTGGTGACTGAAATTCCTCTGTAATTGTTACAATCCAGCTTGTTTCCTTTTTTATGTATTGAGGATATGAATGCAATTTTCCAATCATTAGGTACTGGATGTCCGTTTATACATTGATTGATAATATATGTGAGATTTTCGAGTAGTTTCTCTGATCCATATTTGAGCATTTCAGCATATATTCCCCCAGGTCCGCTAGCTTTTCGGGATTTAAGCTTTTTTATACTATTCTTTATCATTTCTTTGTCGATGATTACTTCCTCTCCATGTAATACTATCTCTCTCCTGCAGCAGTCCCTTGTAGTGTTCTGTCCATTGTTCTGGTTTGATGATCTGGATGTTTACTTTTTCTTTTGTTGGGTTTTTTACTGTAGAAATAAATTTCCATACTTCAGAGCTCTGCCTACCTCCTACGTGTGTATTTATATCGTGGCATTTGCGCTCAAACATTTCAATTTTTTCTGTGCGTATCAAACTTCATAGCTGTCTTCTGGTTTCCCTGTATATTTCTAGGTCTCTTTGCTCTTTAGTACTGAGCCATTTCAAGTATGTGCGTTTTTTCCCTTTGACCATTTCCTGTATTTTCTCCGTCCACCACATCTTCCTGTTATTTCTATTATCTTGGTATCCAACAGCTTCGTTGCTTGCTTCCTTCAAGCTTTTTATTATGTTTGTATATATCTCTTCAAATGAGTGATTTGTGTTAATTAATTTTTGATCTAATCGGTTCTGATACAATCTTTGAGTACTTTCGATTTCTAGACTTCTAAAGTTGTATTTTTGATTGTCTTCGATGCACTCTAGGTTTTCATTTTCTCTAATACTTTCGTCCTTATTTGTTTTTCTTAAAGGGAATAATATTTTTGCTTTTACCAGATGGTGGTCAGATCCACAGGTAACACCACGAAGTGCTCGCACATCATACCACTTTAATTGCGAGTGTTGTCCACCTATAGCATAATCAATGATTGATTTAAGATTTCTTGTTGGCTGAATCCAGGTATATCGATGAATATCCTTATGTTTAAAAAAACCATTATTTATTTTTAGGTTGTGGGTTTCACACAATTGTAAAACCAGAATCATCAGCCGTCGGTAATCTTTGGTGCGCTAAATAAGTTTAGGGAAGTTTTTTGATCTCCTTTAGTGTGCGGCCATCATTAGCGGCAAAATAACTTAACTCAACCTGCATAAAAAACCGTAGCCTGATGTCCAGTGGCCGAGGCCTCCTGTAGTTCTTGTTTTTTCATGTATTTTCCAGCTCCCGCCATTTGCCTCTACAGTAGTTTGAAACTAGAGTGCTCTGCTTTAAGATAATGTATCAATATCCTGCCAGACTTTCCTGTCTGGGATGTGAACTTTGTATCTCTTCTCGACCATCCAAGATATAGGGGCTGTGCTCATCGTCATCCACACAAGGGAAATTTGTCTAATTGTCATCATCATGACCAGTTATTTCTACTCTTCCTGTACATCATATTATTTATATCTCTTTTGGGATATGTTATGTAACTTTCAGTCTTTTAACATAAAAAACTTACGTCAAAAGTTTGATCAGGCAAATTCAAGGGGTCTACTTATTTATTTACTTGTATCAATATTTTTCTGCCTAACGGGTTAAGTAAGTTTGTCTATGTTACATGTTGAATGTTATCGTAGGTGACGTAAAAGTATCCAAAATCAAGGTAAACATATAAAGTTATGCCGAATGTATTTAGTTAGTTGCAAGGGTATTTTTTTAAAGATCTGGAGGCAATGAGAAATAAATATTATATGACAATTGTATGCACAAGACATACACCCTTTCGATAGCTTTAGGCGCTGGTTAAACTTTTAACGCATTAAGGATAAAAATAGAAAATAACGCGAGAACCATACAAAATGTCGATTGACACCTACCTTGCTATTTCTCGGCGGTACAAATTCCATTCACTGGGCGCCCAGGCTTCTATCAGAGTTCTTGAGTTGATCGAAATCACTGTGAGGAGTTGAGGTAACGGATTGGAATGATTTTAGAATTGATTGGCACTAATTGCAATTGATTGAATTGTAGTTTTGGAAACCGAGTAAAACACGCCGGTTTCAATATGGAGGCTACGATGATCTCTCTCTCACCGTGCCGGTAATTGCGCACTTTCTATCCGCGCACCTTGCGGTGTCACGTGACAACCTGTATGGTTCAGTGCAACGGAATAATTAATATTTAGGAAAATTAACTAAGTATTATTTGTCTTGCACGTACATTTTCCGGGCCGCCCTAAAATACTATTTTAGAACCAGGAAAAATAATATGTATTATAACTAGGGAATAACAATTATTATTTCCAAAAAAAAATAAAAAAATTGCGACAAAATGTTATTCTATTTTTTGCCGCGATAAAACAAAAAAAATATATTTCCCGAATAGGAATAAAATTAAAAATAAAGAATAATTCTATGACGACACTGACATAGAATGAACATTGCTTGAGTGTTCAGTTAAAAGGCAAAGGGCACAATTTAACAATTGGACGTTTAAATAGCCCTTGTTGAGTCCTAATCGTGACAACTCTAACATGTCCATCTGAACCAGGATGCAAATCTACAATCCTGCCTAAAGACCACTGCAAGGGTGGTTTGTTTTCATTTTTTATGACTACTAAAGTATTTAACTCGACTTTAGTAGGTTTTTCTGTCCACTTGGACCTCTGCTGTAGAGTATGTAGGTACTCCTCTTTCCATCGGGACCAAAAATCACTGTTCAATCGCTGAACAAGTTGCCACCGAGGAAGAGTGTTTAGTTTTAATTGTGATAAGTCTGGGTCTGGGACAGAGTTTAAAGGTTCCATGGTAAGGAAATGTCCGGGAGTGAGTGAACAAAAATCATTGGGATCGGATGATTGCGCAGAGATTGGGCGACTATTTAGCAATGCCTCGATCTGCACAAGCAAAGTATTTAGTTCTTCGTATGTAAGCTTCTGATTTCCGATCACTCGGTAAAGATGTGTTTTTACTGATTTAACACCAGCCTCTGATAAGCCATTGCAATGAGGACTAGCACTAGGAAAAAAATGCCATTTGATCTGAAGATGTTCAGAGGAAGCTTCGAAGAGCTTTTTAATCTCAGAGTTTGCTCCTTGAAAATTGGAGCCTCTGTCGCTGTATAAAAAATTACAACGACCCCTTCTAGCTACAAACCTTCTGAATGCGGCTATAAAGCATTCAGAAGTAAGGTCTGACGCAACTTCTGTGTGGATAGCGCGAGTACTTGCGCACACGAAAATGCAGATATAGGCTTATAATTCTTTGGTACCCCGGTACCAACGACCTGGTGAAATTTTTATAGGACCAGCATAGTCCAAAGTTGCATGAGAAAAGCACTTTAGTTGTGAAATTCTAAAATAAGGTAAGTCACCTTGATAAGGGATGTAAGCCTTTGGTCTAAGGCGATAACATCTTATGCCTCGAGATAAAACTGACTGAATAGCTCTGCGGGATGCTAAGATCCAGAATTGTTGTCTTAGTAAGTACTGAACTGTATTTAGCCCTGGATGGCTATTTTCCTTATGAATATGTTCAATGATGAGGTCAGACAACCTGCCTGATCTGGGAAGCAATAGAGGATGTTTTGCATCAAAAGGTATAGAATTCGTATGCCTAAGACGACCACCTACCCTTATCAGTCCGGTAGTGTCCAAAAAGGGTGCAATTTTTCGAAAAGCTTTGGGTAAAAGTTCGTTGTTTTTTAGTTGTTTTAGGAGGTCAGAGAAATGTAATTCTTGGCTTCTTCGAACCAAGAGTGTTAAAGCATACTGAATTTCAAAATTAGAAATAGGACCTGTAAGTGGTTCCTTTTTGTTTTTAAAATTATAAAATATTCGTCGAATCTGACAAATTAATTTTTGAATGTGAAAAAGGGATGAATATTTATTTACAAGGAAGTCTAGAATATGATAATCGATGTTTGTAGTAAGTGTTATTTTTTCAGGCTTTTCTTCATTTAAAATTTGCTGAAAATCGGTTTCTGAGTTTTGGAGTAATGCGGGATTTTTTAAGTCCCATGTAGTACATGGTTGACTAAGCCAGGAAGGCCCTGTAAACCACAAGGGGTGGTTTATAAAATTAGAAGGAGTTGTGCCACGACTGGCGACATCCGCAGGGTTTTCTTGTGATTTTACATGATACCAGTTTACATTAGAGAGTTTTTCTTGTACTTGGCTAACTCTGTTAGCAACAAAAGGGCGCCATCTATGCGGTGAGCTACAAAGCCAAAAGAGGACGACTTGAGAATCTGTATAAGCGTAAGTTTTATCTATTGAAATTAAAGGGGAATAAGTTTTTATAACAAAACTAAGAAGTTCAGTAAGAAGAACAGTACCTAAAAGTTCTAGTCTCGGGAGACTAATAGTTTTTAAGGGACTGACCCTTGATTTGCCCATAATTAAGGAAGTTTTTATGCTTTGATCTGACAGCTCGATACGTAAATAAACGCAAGCTGCGTAGCCTAATTCTGATGCGTCCGAAAAAGCATGCAGTTGACAAGATATTATATCTTTAGAAAAATGTGCCTAGGAAATTTAATATCTGATAAGCACTTAAGTTCATTTTGCAATTGTGTCCAATGCTGAAGAATAGATTTGTCCACGGGATCGTCCCATCCTATCTTGGAAATCCATAATTTTTGCATAAGACATCTTGCAAAAAATGAAATTGGAGAAAGCATCCCTAAAGGATCAAAAATAGAAGCAATAGAATATTTCTTTTTGTGCATCGTTTTTCCGATGGCTGACAAGAGAAAAACATATTGTCTGGTCCCACTGGAGTCCAAGAACCTTTATGGATATAGGATTTTACTTGTCAAAAGAAAAGGGAATTTGGCATTCGTCTGGTGATAGAGAGGATAGTAGATTTGGGTGATTACTAGCCCATTTTTTAAGCTCAAAACAGCCTGATTTTAGAAGAGCGATTAAATCTCGCTGTAGAGCTAGAGCCGACTCTATAGAGTTTGCGCCTGCGCAGATATCATCGACAAAAATGTCTTCTAGGAGCACTCTAGAAGCTTCTGGGTAGTTTTTTTCTTGGATTTTGGCTAACTCTTGAATAGTTCTGATGGCCAAAAAAGGATGTGATACCAAACGTGACAGTATTAAGTCTGTATTCTTGAATAGGATCGCTTGAAGTGAAACGCCACAGAAGACGTTGATAATCACGATCTTCCGGAGCTAATTTTATTTGTAAAAACATTTGCGTAATATCCGAGAGCATGACTATTTCATGAAATCTGAATTTTAACAAAAAATGTAGAATTAAGGGATATACCTTTTGAACCCGCTGTTGCCGAGCCATTAAAAACTACTCGAACGCGTGAACTTGATTTATCGGGGCGTACAACGCAGTGGTGGGTTAAATAATTTATGAATTGATTTTTTGATTCTGATTCTAGAATTAAACTCATATGATCGTTTTTTAAGTAGTTATTCATAAATTCGGAATACTGTGAATATAGTTCGGGATTTTTTATCAGTCTAGACTCAAGAGATAAAAAATATTTGTAAGCATGTGAGTAGGTATCTCCTAAAATAGGTCTAGAGTGACGAAATGGCAATGAAACTTGAAAACGTCCCGAACTATCTCTCGTGACAGTTTTTTGATAAAATGATTCACATTTTTCCTCGTCAGGAGAGAGGAACTTCTTTGTTGGGAGAGACTCAACTTCCCAAAACTTAGTCATCGTTTGATCTAGTGAATTATTTTGTAAAGAAGTAAAGTGACATGAATATGAAGTTGAATTGTATGTAGGTTGATTTGATATTTCCGTATTTCCCAGGAGCACCCAGCCGAACAAGGTTTCAAGTGCTATTGGCTGCCCCGGTTCTCCAGGAATAATGTTAGGTTGAATTATTTGAGAATAAACATGTGCTCCTAAAAGCATGTCTACAGGTGCGGGAATATTGAAAGTATTATCTCCTAAATTTAAATTAGAGATATGATGCCAATTGTGAGGATTAACTTGAAAAGATGGCAAATTTGCACTTACCTTTGGCAAGACATAGACATCAAGAGAAAGCGTTGGATTATTTTGGCCAACAGGCTTAATTGTGCAATTTGTTATGCCATTGGTGGTTGAAGTAGATTGATTAATGCCTCGTATGGGGACTATGAATTTTTTCCTAGATAATCCCAGGCGATTAAGACAATTTTCAGAAATAAAATTGGCCTCTGACGCATTGTCTAGGACAACCCGTATAGTTTGATAGTATCCACGACTATCTAGGATGTCTACTTTTGTTGTAGAAAGTAAAATAGTACTTTGAGGTTTTTGAGTAGTGGGTGATGTGCACCCACAATTAATGTAATCAATGCCCTCATTGGGTGTTTCATTTTGTGTTTGATTGGGGTTTTGGGAAGATTGAATTGAATTTTGATTTAAGTTTGGGGTTGGTTGTACATTTGTAAAATACGCGTTTTGTGAATTCGATTGAGTAGTTTGCGAGTTATTACAAATACTCGTATGGTGACGCTGGCCACAGATACGGCAAGAAAAAGTAGATTGACATAAATTTAAGGGATGCGATCTTAAACAATTGCTACACGCATTATTTTGCCTAACGTAGGCATTACGCTCCTGTATAGTTTTTGATAGAAATACCTGGCACTGTGAAAGATTGTGAAACTGATTATTTGTACATAAACGACATTTGTATTTATTTTGAAACAGATTCGAATTAAATTGTAAATTCGAATTATTTAATTGTTGTTGTCTATTTGAATTTGAGTTGAATTGATTTGTATTTGAATTTGAGTTGTTTTGAGTTTCTGGAGTGAAACTAAAACTAGATTGATTTCGTTGTTGATTTGAATTAAAGAATTTAGATTGATTTGGTTGGAATTGCGAATTATTGCTAAATGAAGTTATTTTTGAGTCTTGAGGATTTTGAGTTGTATTTGCCACGTAAACTTGTGGTTGATATGGTTTTGAATAACTGTTGTAATTATTATTTGAATTGAATTGTCGCTTAGGTGGTTTTGGATTTGATTTTTGTAAATTGTCTGATTGCATAGTTGAATAAGAAATATTTTGCATGATTTGAACTGATTCTAAGGCCCTACAATGGTTTTTGAGGAACTCTGTAAGGTTTTCGTAGGTAGGAAGCTCCATTTTACTATATTCTATCTCAAAAGAAGTTCGTATTGAGGTAGTTAAACGCGAAAGAAGCATGTTGAAAAGTATGAAATCCCAATGTTGAGTTGGAAAACCTAATAACTCTAAAGCAGAGATATTTTCATTAAAACTATCGAGTAAAGTTCTAAGATCCTTGGAAGAGCAATTATTTTTTAAGGGAACCGTACTATTTACGGTGTTCCCGTAGCTTGTTGTTGTTGTGCACTAATGAGCAAAACATATCATAAAAAGTGACCCACTTTAATAAAGTGCCATCGTAACATGGGACATCCAATTTTAATAGATCCTTGTATTCATGACTGTTTGTTTGATTTTGAAGAGATACAAAATTGCCTTGTAAAGAATTTTGTTCTGGAAAAAGTTGATTGAAAATACTTTTAGTTTGAAAATAAAAATTGTCTGTGTCTTCTCGTACCTTATCTTGCACTTTATATTCGTCATCGTTCTCCACTAGGCTAATGACGTCATTGCGCAGTTTTTTAAAGTCATCATAAAACTCTTCCACGTTCTCATACCTTGTTTTGAAAATAGATTTTACATTTGAATCGGTTTGAGCCTTTATGGCTGCTGTGTATGTTTCGGTAATCCGCGTAACATAAACTGTGCGTTTTTGCACTGCCTTATCCAGGCCGGTTTTAGTCATTTTAATTGATTAATTAGTAATAAGTATTATCACTGAACACTAAAACGTTTTTCACAATTTCTTATTATTTTATTTTATTTTGTACACAAAGTTTTTTATTTTGACCTTCGTTTACTCGCCCGTAGGTAAACAAAAAACAGTTGTTTGTCGACCGCGATTTTTAAAATTAGACTGCAGAAAAATCGATAAAATTTTTAAACATGTGTGAGGAAAGTGGGTGGAGACAAAGGCGAGTCGCTTCGTCACTGATAAAGCCTGCCCCCCCGTTGGTCCTTAATGGCGTCGTAAAATTTTTAGATTTTTAGTTTTTGAAGAATGAATTTTGATTTTTTGTTGTATTTTTTTGAATATTTGGATCGATGGACCATAAAAATGTATGCACAAGACATACACCCTTTCGATAGCTTTAGGCGCTGGTTAAACTTTTAACGCATTAAGGATAAAAATGGAAAATAACGCGAGAACCATACAAAATGTCGATTGACACCTACCTTGCTATTTCTCGGCGGTACAGATTCCATTCACTGTGCGCCCAGGCTTCTACCAGAGTTCTTGAGTTGATCGAAATCACTGTGAGGAGTTGAGGTAACGGATTGGAATGATTTTAGAATTGATTGGCACTAATTGCAATTGATTGAATTGTAGTTTTGGAAACCGAGTAAAACACGCCGGTTTCAATATGGAGGGTACGATGATCTCTCTCTCATCGTGCCGGTAATTGCGCACTTTCTATCCGCGCACCTTGCGGTGTCACGTGACAACCTGTATGGTTCAGTGCAACGGAATAATTAATATTTAGGAAAATTAACTAAGTATTATTTGTCTTGCACGTACAACAATATTTTAAAACCTACCAAACACTATAGAATCAGAGGTAAAAGATATGTTAGATCATGATATGCAGGAGGATATGCAAGAAATTGAGCAGGCAACAAACAAGGAGTTGTTGGATGTGCTTGCAATTGATTTAGATTTTCTGTATGTCTTTAAAAGTATTAAAAGACTAGAGAAAATGGAATATAAGAAAAAGGATTACTTGGACAGTGAAGTGAATATTAGTTTTGCAAAGCTAAAAATTAGGATGTTTGAGAACTTCCCAGTTTAAAAAAAATGAAAAATATGAAACAAATTTCGAAAAATGTGGATTCTAACAATGTTGCAAAAAATGTAGAACCTCCAGTTTAAGTTTTTTTATATCTTTCTCCAGAAAATTTTATGGAACACATTGCACTTCTTATTTTTTATATGTTCGACATATACCTAGTGTTCTAGTTTCTGAGACACTTCCTAAACAAAAAACAAAAAATTCTAAACTAACAAAAACATTTCCGATTAACTACAAATGTTTTTATTTGGAAAATATAGAAAAAAAACCGCCGCTACAGAAGGAAGTCCTAAAGAATTCTGTTTTAATGCATTAAAAATATACTTACCTTAGTCTTTCCAATATTTGATTTATATTTTCGCCGCAACTTTTTCCACTTATTTTCTCATCTTCAAAATCGTCAGCAGATAAAAGTTCTTCTGTAGTGATATCTAACAATTCACCTAAAGTTAAGCTGTCACTCAGGATATTAAGTTTTTTAATATCCTGCTCAAAACCCTTGTCAAAAGCGAGAACGTGGGCGCAGCATGCTAACGACAAGAACCAGAAAAAAAAACATCTTTTCAGTTTTCTTGTTACATTTTCTAAAATATTTTGGACTTATATATACCCAGATCAATTTATCTACTAGATTTTAGTAATCAGTAATATCAGAAATCCATTTGACAGCTTTTTTAATACCTTGACTGAAATTTAAGCTACATGATTTTATTATAGTATATTTAATTCATTGAAAATTAATTGCTCTACAAAATAGACCAGACAGATTTATCAGTCTATGGAATCACGTTCTAAAAAAAATATATTTAAAATTTTATAGGAAAGTATACAGGGTGTACTTTAAATGATGCACCAAACCAAATCTTACCGAACAACCAGCTCACAGACTTGTTGTGCGGGAACGCTTTGCGCCAATATTCGCGCAGTCGACCATTTCGGGTTAGAAGCTATCAAGTCAGGTGCTCCCGGGCTTTCAAGTTTTATTTAGTTTGCATCGAATTTAGTAGCGTGGGCTAATGAGTATTTTTTTGTGAGTGCGTAGATGATTAGTTTTGTGTGTTTTTACCCAACTGCAGCACGGCGAAAGGAAGGGATACGTACGTATGTAAATATGTATGTTAGTGTCACGCTAGAGACTAAACGGCTGAACCTATTTTGACAGAAAAGGTGTCGTTGAATTGCTACTGATCCCGAAAGTGCTATAGGCTATATTTTTTTAAACAAAAATCAACATGGCGGTCTTCAGACGCCATTTTGTTACATGATGTAGGCTTTAAGGCATCCAAATTATCTAAATTTCAGGCGATTTTATTGAAATTCCTTTGATCACCCATTGCAAATGTTCTCTAATTTGCTGTAGTTACTTTGTAGTTCTCCCTGCTCCCACCCGTCTCCCCTCCTGTCATTCCCCCCACCCTATTCAAAAACCAAATTCGCATATTCTTATCAAATATTTCAAAAATTCTTTCTTCATATGCTTTCAGATTTTTTTCTATCACGATTTTACTAGTTCCCCCCCGTCTCTCCCACTCTCCTCCCCATCCTCATTAGTAATAGTTATAGCTATATCTTTCACAAATATAAAGCGATTTCAAAAATTCTTTCTGCACACGCCTTAAGACATTTTTTCCAACCTCATTTTACTAGTTTCCCCCTCCCTCTTTTGTTTGTAAATGCATAGTGCTTTTTATAAGGCTGAATAAGAATTAAACCTAAAAGTTAGAAAAAAAATTAATAAAAAAAACACCCACCTGCTAGTGGCAGTTGGGTACAAAATTACCCTATAACTTGATTCATGAAAATACAAAACTGTATAAATTCGTAATTGTGCTTTGGGCATCAAAACTAAAAGTTGAAGCATGTCGTACATTATAGGTATACCTATCAATTTTGTACTTAACTGCGAATTGTAGGTACAGTCGGGGACTTTTTAAATTCGCGTTGTATTTTTTTTCTTTCAAAATTAATCATTTAAAGAAATAAAAAAAAACAAATTTTTAAATATGTATGTATACAGACAGAAGTAAGGTTTACAATTTTTTTGTTTTGGTTTAAAATACTTTTCCGAATTTTAAATAAGAATATTTTTTATTTTCGAGGGCTACCATTTAAAAAGTCTCCGACTGTACAAGTAAATTCAGCAGTTGGGTGTTGTTTTTATTTAAAAAAATTTTTATTATTGACAGAGCTGATATGGAGAATCGTAAAACTAGTCATGTTTGTGCAGTTAGAGACTGCAAATTTAAAAGTTATGATTCCAAGAAAAGTTTCTTCAGGTTTCCTTAAGATATTGTGAGGTAAAAATATTAATATGGTCACTGTCCGTTTTTCAAAAACACTTTTTTCGAAGACTTTTTGATAAAAAAATTGTAAATAAATGAGTGGTAATATTACTATTTTTTGTTTTTATTAAGGAGCCTTCAAAAATCTTTCTTAGTTTTATATTTGTAAATTTAATAGCTCAATAAAAAGTTAGTTTTAAAAAAACTGAAATTACTTCTTGCAAGAATTATGTGGCCACCCTGTAGTAATTTTTTTTTGTCACAATAAGGCATAACCTTATTTACCGTTATCAAATTAGTAATTTTTCAAATTCAAAGTTTTCCCCTACTCTTGAAACTTTACAACTGCTATAAAATGGACACAAAAAACTTTTGCCGAAAAGTTCTTTGAACTTTTTGTCTACTTTGGACTTTCCTCACAATTTCTTAAAATTTGGTGTATTATTTAATTTACACCCTATATAGTCAGCTAAAGAATTGCGTAATTTAATTGACACCTTTTCTGAATCCCTAGAAATTTTAAAATCACTTAGCATTGACGTTGACAGTTGGGACTTTATTATTTTTTTCATTTTGTTAGAAAAATTGGATATTCCGACGCGTTCAAATTTCGAAATGAGTCACGCCAATACTAATACCGAAATTCCCACTTTTCAGTCACTTTTTCAATTTCTAGAAAAAAAATGTAAAGTTTTGTAATCACTTCCTCAATCAACAGCACCCAAAAAGGTGCCTATCTATCAAAAATCAAATTCTATGCAAAATCAGTCTGGGCAAAAGCCTACCTATCAAAATTCAAATTCTATGCGAAATCAGTTTGGGCAAAAGCCTACCTATAAATCATCCAATTCGCCTTTTATAGGACTGGCTGGCACCTCAACTAATTCAAGTACGGGAATAAAATGTTTCCGGTGTAATCAAGGTCACGTGCTTTCGAAATGTCAAACATTTCTTGATCTCTCACCTATCGATCGCCTATCTTTCGTCAAGCAGAAAAAATTATGTCTAGCGTGTTTTCATCCCTTGCATGGGGTAGATACGTGCAAATCAAAATATTCATGCAGGACTTGCAATAGTAAAAGGCACCACACTTTAACTCATATCTTAGAAACTAATCAAGAGTCTGGAAGCCAAGATACTAGTCCTGTCAGTCACACACCACCTGTCAATAATCTTCATGTGTCATTAAATACCTCAGGACCTTCAGGTACCTTTCTTTTATGCACCGCCATAATAGATGTTATGGACGGTTGCGGAAATTTTCAACCTGTAAGGGCATTGCTTGATTCTGGATCACAGACAGGATTCATCAGTGAAAAGTGTATTCAGCGTCTTAATCTTCCTAGGCGAAGTTACACCACTGAAATATTCGGATTAAATCAGATGTCTTCTTTTACTTCCAAAGGGCTCGTTCAATGTCACATTAAGCCACAAGGACAAGTCACTCCTTTACTTAATTTCGAAGCAATTGTTGTTCCACCACTATGTTCCAATATGCCTACATTCACTTTGAACGATAATCAGTGGAAACACTTGGAAAACCTTAAACTTGCCGACCCATCTTATTTCAAATCTAGACCTGTGGACCTAGTTATTGGTTGCGAGCTATTCGCACAGATATTCAAGGAGGGCAGGGTTCTTGGACAAATAGGGCAACCTTCAGCCCTTGAAACTATCTTTGGTTGGGTCGTCATGGGAAAGGTTGACGAAGTAGGTAGTCTTACGGAACGAACCAGTTGTTTTTTAACGAGTCATTCACCTCCTTTAGAGGTCATTCTCCCTAGGTTTTGGGAAATCGAACATTTGCCTAAAAACAAATCTTATCAAAGGAAGAAAAACAAGCAGAATCAATCTTTACTGCTAGTGTAGTACGGCAACCGAGCGGTAGATTCATGGTAGATCTTCCGTTTAAAGATAAAATAAACCCTGACCTAGGAAATACTTATCCGCAAGCTTATCGTAGATTTTTACTTCTAGAAAATAGATTAATCAAAAATCCTGATCTGTACAGCGTGTCCCATTTTCGATGGGATTAAATGGGAAACTCGGCTATTATTAAAGATATTGATTTTCTGATTGCACCTTACCGTGCTCTTTTTTTGAGCCGTTAAAAATGGCGTAATCAGATTTTTGCTATACCCCGTAGTTTCGCTAATACATATAATAATAATAATGTTTTTGAAAAAATTGTATTTTTAATAATCCCTTGTATCTCGCTTATTTTGCCAGATACGTTTATTCTGTAAAAACATTTCTATGGCAACTTTTTTAGAAGAAAATAATGACGTTATCAATTTTTTTAAATATTGTTTAGTTTTTGAGATATGGTATTTATCATAAAAAAATTCAATACGGACCTGGATTTTTTTTATTACTTTTTTGATTGGATTCATGCTAGCATTATCATAAAATAATAAAAATTTAAAAAATTTTTGTTTTAAGGTAAAAAAAAATATTTAATATTTTTAAAAAAAATTAGTCCGAACCTGGATATTTTCAACATAAATATAAACTAAAAATTGCTAGTTAAACAATTTTTAGTTTAACTGTTTTGATACTTAGCATATTAAAACGGTTTTACGTTAATTTACAGATTTATTTGAAACAAAGTCTACGAAAAATACAAAAAAAAACAAATTAAAAAAAATAACTAATCTTTCTGATTACCATTATGTGTAAGACATTGTTGGCATTTTTGAGTAATTTTTCTTAACGCATTTTGCATAAAAATATTTCTGCCATTTAAATTTTGGGATTTTGTTGCTTGAATGAAGCAGTCAAACATATCACATTTTTCAAAATCTGGATATGGTCGATTTCTAGCCAGTTTAAAACAATTGTAAGCCATTTACAAAAATGACAAGTAAAATGACAATGTCAATTCCACGCTTTTGTTTTGTAAAAATTATTAGTATGATATTATTTTTGTAACTTGTTAACGTTTTTTACTTTATTTATAAATCTTTTAATTATCATTTCAAAACAGATAAAGTAAAAATCGTTCAACTAGTGTGTCTTGCAATTTTTAATTTATAATTACATTGGAAATTTCTAGGTTCGGACTATAATTTTTTTTCAAATATTAAATAGCTTTTTTTAACCTTAAATCAAAAAAATATTAATGTTTTATCATTTTAAGGTAATAATAGCATGGAACTAATCAAAGTAGTAATAAAAAAAATCCAGGTCCGTATTTAATTTTTTTGTGATTAATACCATATCTCAAAAACTAAACAATATTTTTAAAAATTGACAACGTCATTATTTTGCTCTAAAAAAGTTGCCAAAGAAAGGTTTTTACAGAATAAAAATATCTTGCAAAATAAGCGAGATACAAGGAATTAATTAAAATGCAATTTTTTCAAAAACTCCCTGTATTAGCGAAACCACGGGGTATAGCAAAAATCTGATTACACCATTTTTAAGGGCTCCAAAAAAGAGCACGGTAAGGTGCAATCAGAAAATCGATATCTTTAATAATAAAAGAGTTTCCCATTTAATCCCATCGAAAATGGGACACGCTGTACACTGCCTATTCAAGTTTCATGCAAGACTATATCGATTCTAATCATATGAGTCTAGTTTTATCTAGTCAACCAAAAGTCGACGTAACATGTTTTTTAGCACATCATTGCGTATTAAAGCCGGAAAGCTTAAGTACAAAATTAAGGGTAGTCTGGGATTGTTCGGGAGTCACCCCAAAAAATATAAGTCTCAATAATACGTTGTTATCTGGACCGAAACTTCAAAAGGATATTGCTTCTTTACTCCTTACGTTTCGTCTTAATCCTATTGCCTACATTGCTGATATCAAACATATGTTCCGTCAAGTCCTGATCAATCCTTATCACCGTCCTTATCAAAGGATATTGTGGAGGTTTTCTCCACAGGACCCACTTTCAGTGTGGGAACTTTCTACTATCACTTTTGGCATGACATGCTCACCTTTTCTAGCCATGCGTACATTAAATGAGCTGGCAGAGAGAGACAAGGAACGTTTTCCTATGGCTCGTACTGTTCTAAAAACGCCAATCTATATCGACGATATCTTGGGAACTAGCCCTTCGCTTTCTGAAGCTCTCTCCCTTCAAACAGAACTCAATGATTTGTTGAAGTCGGGAGGATTTGAACTCAAAAAATGGGCAAGCAATTGTCCTGAGTTATTGGCAACATTGCCAGAGTCCGATCGTCAAATGCCTCTTTCGACAAGGAGGAACCCCACTTTATCAAAGTTTTAGGACTTCAATGGCATCAAAAAAACGACATTTTTTCTTATCAAAGCCGAATGAAGGACAAACCCCCAACCAAACGTGCTATTTTATCTATCATAGGAACAATCTTCGATCCCTTAGGTTTTCTTTGTCCCTTGTTGCTACAAGCAAAATTTATTTTGCAACAGTTGTGGATATCAAAAATAGGCTGGGACGAAGAACCAGATTCTTCTATCATCGACTCTTGGAACAAACTTCGTTCTGAATTCCCGCTTCTTTCCAATTTTCAATTACCCCGACAAATCAAACTGTCAAAAACCAATACCTGTCAAATCATCGGCTTCTGTGACGCTTCAATTCGAGGCTACGCAGGCGTAGTATATTTTCGTGTAGAAGAGGAAAATAGTATATCTGTTTCTCTCATATCTGCAAAATCTAGGGTCGCGCCTATAAAGTCACAAACTTTGCCTAGGCTAGAACTCCTAGGCGCCTTTCTTTTAAGCGAATTAATTGACTTCGTTTTATCTAGCTATGAAGGAAAAATAACTTTTACAAATATCGTTACTTTCTGCGATTCGCAAGTCGTATTGCACTGGCTTTCATCCCCTCCTAATCGCTGGCAAACCTTTGTTGGAAATCGAGTCAGTAGAATCCAAGAAATCATTCCCTCAAACTCGTGGCGCTACATTCCTTCTGCTTTAAATGCAGCCGATATTGCGTCACGAGGAGCCACCCCTTCACAGCTCATGTCACATGACATGTGGTGGAACGCACCGTCGTTTTTGTGGTCTCCCGAAAACGAATGGCCCGATTTTCATAAATCAAAAATGCCGATTGATTTCGGAGATATTAATCTGGGGGAAAAGCCAAAGGTCTGTTGCAATGCGATAATTGATGTCAACTTCTTAGATCAGCTTCTTATCAAATATTCATCTATATCAAAAATTCAACGTATCATTTGTTATGTCCTTCGAATAGTTAACCTTTTTCAAAACCATTCCTATCAAAAACCCACTAAGCCACCGGACCAAAAAATTATTTTTGAAAATATTGTTTTTCCTACCACCGGTGAGATGCAAAGTGCGTTATACCTTCTTATCAAACGCGTGCAAGGTTCTTGTTTTTCTGAGCTTTTTTCCGCGTTATCTAAGGATAAACCAATACCGAAACCTTTACGAAAACTTTCACCTTTTCTTGATGAAAATAATATCATTAGAGTCGGTGGCAGATTACAAAAATCTGACCTTTTGTCTTATTCTGCAAAACACCCCGTCTTACTTTCGAGTAACCATCGTTTAACTACTCTTCTTATCGAGTCCGCTCATCGACAATACCTTCATCCTGGGTTTAAAACATTACATAATCTGCTTTTACAGCAATTTTGGATATTATCTGCCAGACGGGCAATTCAAAGAACCATATCCAAGTGCTTGCAATGTTTTAGAATCAACCCTAAACCCTATAGACCGCCCATAATGAGTTCACTTCCCGCTCATCGAATCAATCAACTTAAACCTTTTTCGAGTGTAGCTATCGACTTTTGTGGACCTTTCTTTGTGATTCCTCATCGTTACCGTGGTTGTAAAGCTTTCAAATCGTATGTCTGTGTGTTTGTCTGTACGGCCACACATTGCGTGCATTTGGAATTAACCATGGAACTGTCCACCGAAGGGTTCGTAGGTGCATTCCATCGATTAATTTCCAGGCGCGGAAGCGTGACGCAATGCTGGTCAGATCAAGGCAGTAATTTTATAGGGTTTCGTAACCAATTACTTGATTACGCAAGAAGTGCTGCCACCAGACTTTCTATTCGTTGGCATCTGGGACCTCCTCTCAGTCCACATTTCAATGGCCTGGCAGAAGCTGGCGTCAAAAGTTTTAAAACTCACTTTGTTCGACTTGTCGGCGACCAGAAGTTGTCTATCATGGAGATGTCCACCCTTACCTGTCGCATAGAAGCCGTACTTAATAGTCGCCCTTTATCTCCTGCCTCTTCAGAACCACACGATCTTCAACCTCTTACCCCCGGGCATTTTTTGACCCTTGAACCCCTTAATAATTCAGAAATTCCGGAGTCAGATTTGTCCGAGGTTCCCCTAAATCGGCTCTCGAGATGGCAACTAATCCAAAAACTACATAATGATTTTTGGAAACTGTATTCTATAGAGTATTTGTGATCACATTCAATCACCTTTGAAATGGCCGGTCGGTGGGGTCATCGAACTGCATCCCGGCGGGGACGGTCAGGTGCGTGTTGCGACGGTACAAACGGTTACCGGTGTTTATAAGCGGCCAGTTGTAAAACTGTGCCTTTTGCCAAATTAAAAGTAATTTTAATTTTTCTACCTATTACCGGGTGATAAGGTTTTTCTTTATTTTTCGTTATTTTTTTTTTGAATTTTTTGTTTGTTTGTTTTGCCTTTGTCGGGATTTCGTTATCTCTAAATAAACTTACGATACTTATCTGTTTTCATTCATTTATATTTATCGGTCGATCCTTTTTTCTTATATCTATATCTGTCCCGTTGAGATTCTAAAATTGTGTGTTTTGGAGGGCAGTTATGTTAGCTCCCGCTAAATTTCGCGGTTGTTTATATATTTTTAAAACCACACAATTGTATGAAGGACAGAGTGCATTTGCGCATTTTGGACATGCGCACCAACAACCAGAGAGATCCTTGTCGACCGCCTCGAGAAAATGGCGTGTTAATTTCGTTCTCCAACTATTTCAAATTTCTACACCTGAAAGTGCTCGATTTTGGTGTACTGAAGCATAGAACTAGAAACTTCAGCCCTTCAGCTACGTGGTGACATCATTAGATCCAGTCAGGGGCCCCTTAGGACGTGGAGAAATTGGCTGCAAACTGGTGAGTGCCTTTGTTTCTGATTGCCGTTGTGTGGCACCAATAATTAACCTATGGACTTTCTAATTATTTCGTAATTTCATATCATTATATTTATGTTTGTTCGCGCTTTCATTAATTAAAATATTTACAGTCCATTGCAGTTATCGTTTTAAAACTATGAAAATTGGGGAAAAGGGTATTTGGAAACCAGTGCAAACTGGAGTAATTCTTTCCACACAAACAATTTTAGACCTTCAAGAATATCTGTTAAATGAAAAAGGATATACATACCTTAAAACTTCGCCGTTTATGCAGGATGTGGTGGAGAATGTTTTTAGGCAAATGAGATTAAGACAAAGAATGCCCACAGCAGAACAGTGTCGGCAAATCTTAAAAAATTTATGCATTTTTCAATACTTGAACGTGGTTCCCGCCAACGGAAGCTATGCCAATCAAAACGATCCAAATTTTTTAAGTTTAGATTCTGTTATAAAGAAATTTTTGCCGAAAAAAGGAGTAGAAATCGAACCTCTTTTGGCGGCCTTACCGCAAAATTGGAATAAGAATGTTTCTTCATTGGACAATATTCATCAAAATTTACTGTACAATTCAGCGGGTTATATTTTAAAACATATTAAAAAAAGCAATAAATGTAAAGGACTTGCTTGACCATGACTTTATTTTGAGCAATAATGTTCAGAAACCCTTTTCAAAACTAGTTACATTAAAAGAATATAAAACAAATTCTCTGAATTTTCCTTCACCTTTGGTATTTAAACTTTTTGTCAGAATCGAACAAATATTTTTAAATATTTCAAAACACATTCCTTCAAAAAATTTTAACTTTTTGGGTTTACTTAAATTTTTAGTTTTTAAAGATCACGAAGTTAAAGAAATTCGCTTTCCTCATTGCCATGATCTTAAAAAGAAAATTGTTAACTCATTTTGTAGATATAGAATCAGGATTTATTTAGCGAAAGCTAAAAAAATGATTAGGAGGGATACAGCACTTCAAAGTGAGTTTGCAAATAGCAGCAAAAGCGCAAAAATAAGTGTAGCTTTTGGAAACTAATTTAATTTGTTTTGTTTATAGGATCTAGTTTTTAACCCTAGAATCGTATGATTATGTGTATATATATGGGTGTGTTTGTTTTTAAGATCTAGTTTTTAACCCTAAAATCGCATAAATATGTGTATGTATGTGTGTGTATTAAAGCCTAACGTATGACAAAAATCGGTTTAGTAATTTTGAAGGTAATAAGCTTTCTTCAAGGAACTCTGGAATTGTTATGGGGTATTTCTTTATCTAATCTAGATAAAAAGTTTTGATGTTTTTTTTTATTAATGTACAGTTATAGATAAGTTATGTTTAACATTTGGTCTCCACTCCTGCATATTTTTTACTGACCTCTGCTTAAAAATTCTCCAGAATTTTATGACAAGCTTTCCCCCAGAAAGGCATAGACTATAGACGCAGTTTACGATTTAGCTTAAGGAGAATACAATAAATTAATGTATGTATATATAGTATAAGTATTTTTTATAACGATGATTCTACCAAAAGTAGACCCTTAAATATCATTTTTTGGGTGGGTTTTTAAAATAACATCTCAGCTTAGCCAGTAATTTTATTTTCTTAAAATTTTTTAGGTAATTAGTTAAGTCGTAGTGTATCTCTTATTGACTAAAAAGTTCTAACAGCAAATTATTTTGGGAAAAGGAGGCAGCAATGGTGCACCACTAGTGCAGTTGTCGTATTCTTTTGAGAAAACTAGTGCAATATTTTGTATTCCTTTGAGCAACTGGACAAGCCCAGTGTTACACTAGCGCACTTTCATATTCTTTTGAAACTGAACTGGGGCTATTTGTTGACAGCACCCAAACAGTGTCAGTAAACCACGAGTGACGCACTAACTTTTTTCAAAATTCGCTATATATCTAAATAATTCTCCATAAAGATATCATCTGATAAGTACCTAAATAAATACAGTCGAACCTCTATAACTCGAAGTCAAAGGGACAACCAAGACAGTTTGAGTTATGGGGAGTTCGAGTTATAGAAATTCGAATTAAACAGGTTAAAATACATAAAAATGTAGTATATCTTTAACAGAATTAATTTACGTAAATAAATAGCAAAAGTTGTATTTCTAATTTAAATATATTGGCGGCGTTAACAGTAGCGTCGTATCCGTTTCCGCTCATGCGCAGTGAGGCACAGGGCCCAGAACGAAGGTGGAAGTGTGGTGTCTGCTAGAACCCGTGTGAGTGAACGCACGTTAAATAATTATAAAATTATATTTCATCCTTATTACTAACATGTGAACAATAAATAGTGACTATTATAATTAACTCTTTTAATTCTCAATCCTCTGACCTAAGAATATTTCATGGCGACGAGGAAAACGGTATAAAAACGCGAAAAAGTTCTTTTAAGAACAGAGTAGTGCGTGTCGAAATTTTATCCGCCATTGTCAATCGATGTGTGAAAATCCGAAAATAGCTAATTCATCATGTTAAACCATAATTAAGTTATTCATTTCAATAAATTAAAAGTAAATTATTAATACCACCAAATTCTGTCAAAGAAAAATTAATCAAATTAATAAAATTGTCCAAAAATATAAAATTATAAAAATTCATAATGGAGTCCAGTGTGGTACCCAAATTTTAGGAATTCAGTTCTGAGAGTATGGAATGGGAGATTTATGTCGAACGACTAGAAATGCATTTTATTGCCCATAATGTCACCAAAGACGAGGTAAAGACAGCCATTTTATTAAGCAGCGTAGACCCTGACACTTACAAATTATTAAGAGACTTGGTTTTTCCAACAGCATTAAAAGATAAAAATTTCAGACTTGTGTGATGTTTTAAAAAAACAATATCAAATAAAACAACCGATTTGGAGAAATCGTAGAATATTCAGAAATAGCAATCAAGAAGATATGTCAATTGCTGAATGGCATGCCAAAGTCAGGAGCTTGGCGGTAAAATGCAATTTTGGGGACAAATTAATGCACGAGATATTAAATAAATTCGTAATAGGACTATCCAATAACAAGATTTTTGACAGAATTTGTGAAGAGGACGAGAATAAATCCCTGGATGATATTGTTGCCTTGGCGATGAAACACGAAAATGATGGTCAATTTGTACGATTTGTGAACGGAGGCTCGAATTTCCCGCATTCGACGCCTGTGAGCCCGTCGCAGAGCAGCCATTATGGAAGTGGTAGGAGTAGGCGCCAACCTCAAGTGCGCAACGACAATCATCAACGTCATCAGCGTCATCCTGCATCCTTTTCTGATCAGCAGCAAAATGGCAGACAGCAAACATATGGACACAGCGGCAACAACGCAGAAGCATACCAACATCCATGCGCGAGCCGAACAGCTGGTCCGTCTACTACGAGACAATCGCGCCATTTCACACAGCATAAAGACGAAAACCGAAGGCCTGACAGAGAGGGAAGACATGACGATAGAAAACAGCAATATGGACGTCACAATAATGGTAGGAACGAACAACATGGCAGCCAAGAAGATCGGCAGGGAAGTAAATTTTCAAATTTTTCTTTTTATGTAATTATTGTGGTTTAAAACATAAAAACAGATGCGATTTTTTGTCAAGGAAATGTATTAAATGTAGGAAAGTAGGTCACCATGAGCGTATGTGCCATAAATTTCATAAAAAATCATATTTTTTAACAGATGATGATGAAAATCTGATGAGGGGGAAAGGAGTTTTGAACACGAGTATTGTTCGGGGGATGAGAATAAAAGTAAAAATTCGGAAAATTTTGAGGAAGTCTCTGGTCTGACTCTGTTTCACATTGCAGATAATGGAAGTGGCAATGAATATAATATAAACATTTTAATAAATGGAAAAGAATTTGAATTTCTTTTTGATAGCGGCTCAGCAATGTCAGCCATTAGCTATGACAATTACCTGAGACACTTTTCATCTTTTAGGGTCATCCGGGACAACTTGGTTCTAAGGGGCTACTCCGGAGAGGCATTTACACCTGAAGGTTATTTCATACCAGAAGTCAAGTACAGAAATCAGAGCAAGTCGATGAGGATGTACATTGTTCGGGGTGGAGGACCCAACCTCCTAGGTAGAGATTGGTGTAAAAGGTTAGAGGTAAAAATTCAATTAATTAATAACATTTCAATTGAGCATAAAATAAATAATATTATTGATAAATTTCCCGATCTTTTTTCTGATAAGCTGGGGAAGTATAACAAAGGGAAAGTGCATATAGATTTGAAAGATGATTTTAAGCCTGTATTTTGCAAATTTCGCCCTGTTCCACTTGCTTACCGTGACAAAGTAGATAAAGAAATTAGGAATATGATTGAACAGAATATTTTAGAGCCAGTAGAACACAGTCCTTGGGCAACACCTGTAGTGCCTGTGTTAAAAGAAAACCAAACTTGGCGTTTGTGTGGAGACTATAAAAAAACTCTGAATTTCAAAATAGAAGATTTTGTATATCATTTACCACATATTGAACATGTTTTTGCGCAACTAAATGAGGGGGAGTATTTTTCAAAAATAGATATTAGGTCAGCATATAACCAGATTGAAGTAGATGAAGAAACAGCAAAGATTTTAACTTGGAACACACATCTTGGTCTAATGAAACATCGGAGATTACCTTTTGGAATAAAAACAGCAACTGCCATATTCCAAAGAATTATGGATCAAGTAATTCAAGGCCTAGATGGTGTGTGCGGATTTTTAGATGATTATGTGGTCACTGGAAGGACTCTGGATGAACATATGTCAAATTTGGAGAAGGTTTTTCAACGGCTACAAGACGCAGGGTTTACACTTCGGCGGGAGAAGTGCTACTTTATGCAGAAAGAAGTTCGTTATTTGGGAAATTGTATCTCCAAGGCTGGTATACGCAAAGATGAGAAGAAAATAAGATCAAGTTTGTTAATAGATTATCTACATTATTGTATCCTATTTACAACTTGTTAAAATATGAAAATAAGTTTAATTGGAATAAAGAGTGTCAAGATTCATTTGTTAAAATTAAGGAGATAATTAGTTCGGATCAAGTGTTGGTTCATCTTAATCCTAAGTTACCGATTATTGTTACTTGTGATGCCTCAAATGTGGGAATTTCGGGGGTTTTATCTCATATTAAGGACGGAAGAGAACAAACAATAATGTGTGTATCAAGAACATTGACAGACTGCGAAAAAAGAACACTGTCAACTGTAGAGAAAGAAGCTATTGCTATATACTACACAATTAAAAGACTCTATCATTATCTTTGTGGAAATAAATTCATACTAAGAACTGATTGCAAATGTTTGACATCCATTTTTGGAGAAAATAAAGAAATTCCACAAATGTCAGCTAACCGATTGCAGAGAATAGCAGCTTTCTTATCAATGTTCAATTATCAAATTCAATACATAAAAGGTTCAAGTAACACAGTAGCTGATTACCACAGCAGATACCCTGGGGAATCACCAAATGATGTTGAAGAGCCTGGATTATTTGTCAATTTTTGTGAAAAACAGGAACAATGGCCTTTAAACAACAAACAAATAAAAGAAGAAACTCAAAAAGACAAAATTTTGCAAGAGATAATGAAGTATGTAAAAAAGAGACATGGCCTAAAAATGTAAGAGAGGAAATAATGGCTTACAAACATAGAAAAAATGAGTTATCAATAGAAAATGGTATGTTATTATGGTCACACAGAATAATTATACCAACTGCTTTAAGACCTCAGATTCTGCATTTGATACACTCAGATCACAATGGCATTTGCAAAATGAAAGCATTGGCAAGATCAATAGTATATTGGCCAAAAACTGACAATGACTTAGAAAAGACAGCAAAAAGATGTTTACCCTGTCTCAAAAACAAACAAGATCCACCAAAAACAGTATTAACAAAATGGCCTCTAGCTAAAGTACCATTTGAACGTATTCACATTGATTTTCTAGAATTTCGAGATAAAAAATATCTAATTGTATTAGACGCTTTTTCAAAATGGGTTGAAATATACAAAATGAAGAAAACTACCTCTTCAGAGACAGAAAAAAAAACTGAGAAAGACCTTTGCACGCTTTGGAATAGCGGTCAGCTGTGTGTCAGATAATGGCCCACCCTTTAACTCAGAAAGTTTTCAGAAGTTCCTAGAGAAAAACGGCTGTGAACATGTATTATCTCCACCTTACCATCCAGAGAGTAATGGTGCTGCAGAAAATTCGGTAAAAACATTCAAACAAAAATTAAATACTTACCTGTCAGATGAACGGAATGAAGGAACATCAATGACAACTTTAATCTCAAGATTCTTGTTCACATACAGGACAACTCCACACTCAACTACATCGGAGACTCCTTTTTACAGAATGTTTAACAGAGAAGCCAGGACAATTTTAAATCAAATTAGAGAAGATAGAGAAATCACAGAGAATAGAGCAAAAATTGTTACCAAATGTCCTGAGACTGTGGAAGAAAAACAACAACAACGGCGGATAAAAAATTACGGGGGTAGAAAAAGACAGCTCAAAGAAGAAGATCAAGTTTTAGTGAGAGATTACAGAAAAAGACCAAAAAAAGCTTGGGTTCGGTTCGGTTCGGTTCGGTTCGGTTCGGTTCGGTTCGGTTCGGTTCGGTTGTGCAGATTGGAGTCTGGTGAGCTATGGAAACGTCACACAAATCAGATTATGTCAAACATGTCACTGCAGGGTGGGAGAGTTGAGCAGGACGAGGATTTGCAGCAGAGGGTGAGTCAAAATCGCACTGTAAGCTCAGATAAAGCAAGGCAAAACAGAGACTATTTTATGAATTTGCCTCTTGCCCAGCCCACCAATTTAGATGAGGAAGGTGAATCTATCATGAACAGTGTACATCAGTCTCAAGAAAATAACTCTGAAAATATGCCAAATCTATCACCACAAATGCAAAATATCGAACAAGAGTTGATAACTGATGAAATGCCAAATTTATCACCCAACATTCTAACTGAATCATCCGGTAGTGACCCTATTGGAGCAGTTGTCGTGGGTGGTGCTGTGGAATTGCCAAGCACATCTAGGGCTAACTCTCAGAGTTTGCAGTCTGAGACGGGTTTGGATCAAGGGGGGTCAAATGTAGTAACAATTTCAAGGGGGGTAAATTTTGAAGTAAATAAATGTTCTGAAAATCTATATTCACGTAAAACTCAAAAAAAAGATCAGGCAAAAGCTAAGGGTAACATGAGGTCTAGCAAGACTAGAGCATTGACAATTGACAGTCAGTCAAAAAACAAAAATGTAAAGTTTGTTTCAGAAAAAGTTGTGCCTACTGGCAGTAGCAGACCTGCCAGAAGAAAGAAAACACCAGTCAGATTTGGGGATTACCAATGTGACAACTCTGACGAATTTCTTTCTTTATCAGACGAAAATTAAAAAAATTGAATAGGTGCCACCTGACCAAAAGATAAAACTCTTATTATAATCCACTATTTTTTTGACGAAAATAAAAGAATTTAATAGGTGCCACTTGACCAAAAGATAAAACTCTTATTAAGATACATTTTTTTTTGTGCACTCTGTATATAAATACCCTGACTGTCAATTTAAATGACAAAAAAAATATTGTAATGTGTATTGTTAAAATTAATTGTTTGTTTAAAAAAAAAAGTAAATAAACTGTTCATATGTTTTGTTTACAAACAAGTAAAATTAAATTCTTTTAACGTTTGGTCTAAAAATAAAATAATAATTAATATTCAACATAAAAGAGAACTCCAAACAAAAACCATTTTTCATTAAATTAATGTTTCTCAAGATAAAGATATAAAAAGGAATTTGGTATTTAAAGTAAATAACAACAACTAACAAAATCCATTATTTATCAAATTTATATTTTCTCTAAAAATAAAAATTAAAAACATTTTCAACAAAAAAATTTTTCTCTCAAGAGAATTGGTAGGTCGATTAAGGGGGGATTGATTAGCTAGTCTTTGTGGCAAGAAAAAAGATTTTTTCATTTTCAAACTACGAAGAAAAAAAAAAGTTAAACTAATTAAAAACAAATCACAAGATTCTTTCATTACCAACTTTGGATTTTGGAGGCGGTGAGAAAGTATACATATAAATAAGAAAGTAAACCAAACAAAAATTTTCTGTAAAATATGAAAGCTCATATTGAAATGTAATTGTACAACTACAAAGTTAATAAAAAAAATATTATTGTGACAAAAAAATAAATTATCTGTGATATTCAATTGTAAAACATAAATTATAAGTAAATTCTAAAATAGAGAGAAGCAGATTAGTGATAAGGATAGAAAAATATTGTAAGGTATTGGTTAAAGGGTAAATAACTCTCTATCTTGTAATTAAGTAATTAAGAAGTATTGTAATTTTTAAGAAACAAATTTATTGTAAAAATATATAAGTTGAATGAATGCAATTGAGTGAATGAGCACAAGCTTATCATTGTAGGTGCCACTGCATATCAAGTTTTTATTTAAAAAGAAAACACATTTATAAAATCTTTAAAAAAAAGAAATATATATATTTAAACTAAATATAGGTAAACAACTTTTGCTTCTTGTAGAGTTAAGAATGCATATTCATATTCTTAAATGCATTAAAGTGTAATTCTTTATTATAAAAACAGTTTAAAACTAAAAATCTTTTTCTAAAACAACATTGTTAAAGTAAATCAAATTTCTAATTGTACAATAACAAAAAGTAAAACCCAGAAATATTAAGTCCAGTATTGTAAACAAAGGTACTAACATTAGTATTAGTTAATAGTTCAGACTGGGGGTGTGTAGTATATCTTTAACAGAATTAATTTACATAAATAAATAGCAAAAGTTGTATTTCTAATTTAAATATATTGGCGGCGTTAACAGTAGCGTCGTATCCGTTTCCGCTCATGCGCAGTGAGGCACAGGGCCCAGAACGAAGGTGGAAGTGTGGTGTCTGCTAGAACCCGTGTGAGTGAACGTACGTTAAATAATTATAAAATTATATTTCATCCTTATTACTAACATGTGAACAATAAATAGTGACTATTATAATTAACTCTTTTAATTCTCAATCCTCTGACCTAAGAATATTTCAATAAAAAGTGCAGGGACCACTTAAAAGGTTCGAGTAATAGAGAGGTTCGAGTTATAGAGGTTCGAGTTAGAGAGGTTCGACTGTAATTGGTTAGTTAGCACCCTTTTTGTAGAATCATTTATAAACCAAAGCTACGTGTCCACTGCACTAAAGGAACATGTTTCTGTTGCCTGCTTCCAAAAATGTTTGAGAACTTAATAATTTATTTTTATTAATTGTAGGTAGTTTTATATAGTAGTAAATATATCTAGTTTTATATTATTTTACTTTGACCGTTATCCGATTAAAAACGAAATATCTACTTCATCTAAAAATGTTTAACTGGAAAAATACCTAAGCTAAATAATTGTTATATTCGCCATTTATAATAATAATTTTAGGATCATAAGTTATAAGGAAAATGCCAGTATGTACCAAAGCTGCATTTATTTAAACAATTAACTTAATAAATTTAAATAAATCATATGTACAGTAGACTCTCGATTATCCGACTCTCGATAATCCGATCGCTGGATTATCCGAGTTGCGTAATACATCGGTTGAAACCATATTAACCGAGCGACGCCATATTGTTCAGGTAATTTTATGGAGAATCATAAAATTGCCAAAGCAGCAGAAACTGACTGAACTTATTTAATTTTGTATTTTCGACACTTTTGGGACTAAAGTGGTCACTTAAGTCCCTTGTTTTAGGGATTAAAGTGATCCTTTTAATCTCTGTGGAGCAAAAACTTACTTTTAATCCCTAAGAAGTAAAAATCCACTGTTAGTCGCTAATTCAATTACTTTTATTCCCTAGGGATTTAAAACAAAGTAATTTTTGTAGGTTAACATTTTATAATATTTTACATCTATAGAATATCGTTGAATGCAATTAGTACGGAGTGTTTCAAAATACCGTTTTATTATATCCCTTTTTGTTTATTTTTTCTATGCTAAAATCCATAAAATAGTATATGAACCTTGTGACTAAAATGCCTCAGTCGGGCTACAAACTTTCCGCCTCGGGATTAAAAGTATCACTTTAGTCTTAGTATTATTTTTAGACGTTCTTTTTTGGTTATAAAATAAATCAAATATTGGTATTTATTATTAAAAAGTATTAAAAAAAATGGCACCAGCAAGCACGCACAGCCATCAATAATAGCTAGTCGTTCCGAGGGTTGAGAAGCTTTATTATATAGAAAAATGCAATTTTCTTTCTAAATCTAAAAAACGCGTTTCACTAGCCACTGTGGCTCATAATTTTTATCAATTTTTTTAATATCTCAAAAATATCGACTTATACTTTGAAAACCTTGTTTTGCTAGGTGCTGCGGTTCACGAATTTAATGGCCTTATCCATAGTTAACGAGACATTTTTATACCAAGTTTGGTTAAAATCGGTTTATTGGTTTTTGAGTTATCGTGTCCCAGACAGATGGACAGACAGACACCATCACAAAATTTGGTAGATGGGACTTTTTTGAACCATTTGAATGAAAGAAAAAGTTTGTTGTGGCGATCCCAATCCCGATCCCTATAGCTTCCATATCGACCTAAGGTAGTATATATATTATAGCCCACATTAGCTCGCATAATCAAGAGTCTACTTTAATTATGAAGGTACCTTGTTGGTATGATTTTTTATATTTGTGTAAGCACACCTTAAATGGGATTTTAAAAAATCCACAAATTTGAGATTTTGGTATGTTGTAGATCTCGATATCCTGATCAAAAGTATGGCCATCAAAGATATAATTCAATTATTTTTATCAATTTTTGGTATTAATGTTTAAATTTTACAAAAATATCAATTTATTCGTACTACTTAGGAGGCCCATACCCGCCAGTGTATTTAGGAAACAACTATAACAGACCAAAATTTCATGAAATTCTTGGATTTTTTAAAATTCCATTTAAGGTGTGATCCTTTCCTACTTAAATACATTTAGCTTAAGAAGTATTTCAATAAAAAATAAATAAAAGAGTTTTTTGTTTTTCTGAACTAAAAATTAAAAAATTTTCGGAGCCAAAAATACAAGTAAAACCAAACATTTCTTTACACAATTGGACACGAAAATTTTTAAAATATTTTCTTTAAGCAACTACCATATAATGTTTACCTCATGGTACATCTGACCCTCGGAACGGAAATTAAAAAAATATGTTTTTACACAATATGTACTTACTTCCCCAAAGACAAATTTTTATGAATTCTTATCATTTTATGACCGGTAGCCGCGCTAATATTGTGATATAATTTCTATTTATTTTACTGCATTTTTGTAAAAACATCTGTTTTATGTCCGTTTCGAAGGTTAGATACCATAATTCTGCCTCCCTTTGTTTAAAACGATCAGCGATTGGGGAGGTTAAGCTTCCTACAGACCTCAACATTTCGACAAAAAACAAACACATCAACGAGCCGAACGGACTAGTTTGGCCGGGACAAACGGGTTTGCAAACAATTCGGCGAACGGTTCGTGGAATTGACTCCGTCCAAACTGGCGTTTGGTTTGCCGTTCGGCTCGTTGCTCTGTTCGTTAAAATAATAAAATTATAATAAAACCAAACCGTAAACTGAATTTACCTAAACCTAACTCGGCAATCCCTCACCGTTTTAAACCAATGGAGTAAGACTTTTTTTAATAGTAGGTTTCTCTATTTATTCGTCACTTCATGGTGGCATCGATAAACTATGCAAACATTATTCTTTCACACTTTTGTGTGAGCCGAAAATAACGTGGAAACAGGGCTCACAACATTTAATTTAATAAAATATACAAAAAAAAGAGAGCCAAAATGATATCCTGTTTTAAAATTGTTAGGTATGTATATGTATAAGTAGCTAAAAAATTCAATACTTTATGCGTAGCAGCATCCCAAAAACTAGCACTATTTTATTGAAAAAAAAAACAGTCCCCTGTATTTGGTTTCTCTAAGTACATCTTTACCCCCGGTATTTGTTTTAGACAAGAACACCTTTACCCCCGGTATAGTGGGTTTTGAGTGTTTTGTTTTTGTTATTGGAATTTGAAGTCTCCTCTAACCTAAAATATTAAAAACGTCGAAAAAAATCCATGGAAATAACACAGACAAAGATAGGTATAGCTAGCTATTTCACAAAATCGGTTTTACATGTAAAACTGAATTTTGCAAGAAAGAGAGGGCAATATGAGTTGCCGACCTCTGGTTTAAAACAATTGTCAAATATATCGAGGGCCTCTAGTTTTTACTAAGCTGCTTGGCGTGCTGAAATACACCTTTTCGGAAAAATTACACGTTTCAAATTAAAATGCATACAAAAAATTGACGTTTTCCGCACGCTGCCAGAAAACGGTTATTCAAAATGAAATAAGAAAATATTGTAAACATTTTTTGTTAGTTTTTAAATAAATAATCTTTTTTTTATTTCTTTAAAAGGTAGGTATATCCGAGGGTATAGCCCAATGTCAAAAACTGAGTATAAGTACAATTGTATACGATAATTGTATGAAGGAGAAATTTCATTAAAAAAGAACGTGTTTTCGAGCGAAAAAACTGTTTAGTTTGTAAAATATTAATTTTCAAAATTTTTCCATTTTGGTCTTATGTGTTTCCCTAAACTAAAAATCGCTAAATGACATTTTTTGGAATCTCAACTCACTCAGTGGTTTTTTCGTATCTCTATGACGCCACAATACTGCAACACTGCAACTCGGTGTTTTTTTGATAAACTGTATATAGTTTGTAAAATATGAATTTTCAAAGTTTTGCCATTTTGGTCTTATGGGTTTCCCTATACTAAAAATCGCTAAATGACGTTTTTTGGAATCTCATCTCACTCAGTGGTTTTTTCGTATCTGTATGACGCCACAATACTGCAACTCGGTGCTTTTTTTGATAAACTGTATAGTTTGTAAAATATGAATTTTCAAAGTTTTGCCATTTTGTTCTTATGGGTTTCCCTATACTAAAAATCGCTAAATGACGTTTTTTGGAATCTCATCTCACTCAGTGGTTTTTTCGTATCTGTATGACGCCACAATACTGCAACTCGGTGCTTTTTTTGATAAACTGTATAGTTTGTAAAATATAAATTTTCAAAATTTTGCCATTTTGGTCTTATGGGTTTCCCTATACTAAAAATCGCTAAATGACGTTTTTTGGAACCTCAACTCACTCAGTGTTTTTTTTGTATATGTATGACGCCACAATACTGCAACTCGGTGCTTTTTTTGATAAACTGTATAGTTTGTAAAATATGAATTTTCAAAGTTTTGCCATTTTGTTCTTATGGGTTTCCCTATACTAAAAATCGCTAAATGACGTTTTTTGGAATCTCATCTCACTTAGTGGTTTTTTCGTATCTGTATGACGCCACAATACTGCAACTCGGTGCTTTTTTTGATAAACTGTATAGTTTGTAAAATATGAATTTTCAAAGTTTTGCCATTTTGTTCTTATGGGTTTCCCTATACTAAAAATCGCTAAATGACGTTTTTTGGAATCTCATCTCACTCAGTGGTTTTTTCGTATCTGTATGACGCCACAATACTGCAACTCGGTGCTTTTTTTGATAAACTGTATAGTTTGTAAAATATGAATTTTCAAAGTTTTGCCATTTTGGTCTTATGGGTTTCCCTATACTAAAAATCGCTAAATGACGTTTTTTGGAATCTCAACCCGCTCAGTGGTTTTTTCGTATCTCTATGACGCCACAATACTGCAACTCAGTGCTTTTTTTGATAAACTGTATAGTTTGTAAAATATGAATTTTCAAAGTTTTGCCATTTTGTTCTTATGGGTTTCCCTATACTAAAAATCGCTAAATGACGTTTTTTGGAATCTCATCTCACTCAGTGGTTTTTTCGTATCTGTATGACGCCACAATACTGCAACTCGGTGCTTTTTTTGATAAACTGTATAGTTTGTAAAATATGAATTTTCAAAGTTTTGCCATTTTGTTCTTATGGGTTTCCCTATACTAAAAATCGCTAAATGACGTTTTTTGGAATCTCATCTCACTTAGTGGTTTTTTCGTATCTGTATGACGCCACAATACTGCAACTCGGTGCTTTTTTTGATAAACTGTATAGTTTGTAAAATATGAATTTTCAAAGTTTTGCCATTTTGTTCATATGGGTTTCCCTATACTAAAAATCGCTAAATGACGTTTTTTGGAATCTCATCTCACTCAGTGGTTTTTTCGTATCTGTATGACGCCACAATACTGCAACTCGGTGCTTTTTTTGATAAACTGTATAGTTTGTAAAATATGAATTTTCAAAGTTTTGCCATTTTGGTCTTATGGGTTTCCCTATACTAAAAATCGCTAAATGACGTTTTTTGGAATCTCAATCCGCTCAGTGGTTTTTTCGTATCTCTATGACGCCACAATACTGCAACTCAGTGCTTTTTTTGATAAACTGTATAGTTTGTAAAATATGAATTTTCAAAGTTTTGCCATTTTGTTCTTATGGGTTTCCCTATACTAAAAATCGCTAAATGACGTTTTTTGGAATCTCATCTCACTCAGTGGTTTTTTCGTATCTGTATGACGCCACAATACTGCAACTCGGTGCTTTTTTTGATAAACTGTATAGTTTGTAAAATATGAATTTTCAAAGTTTTGCCATTTTGTTCTTATGGGTTTCCCTATACTAAAAATCGCTAAATGACGTTTTTTGGAATCTCAACTCAGTGGTTTTTTCGTATCTGTATGAGGCCACAATACTGCAACTCGGTGCTTTTTTTGATAAACTGTATAGTTTGTAAAATATAAATTTTCAAAATTTTGCCATTTTGGTCTTATGGGTTTCCCTATACTAAAAATCGCTAAATGACGTTTTTTGGAACCTCAACTCACTCAGTGTTTTTTTTGTATATGTATGACGCCACAATACTGCAACTCGGTGCTTTTTTTGATAAACTGTATAGTTTGTAAAATATGAATTTTCAAAGTTTTGCCATTTTGTTCTTATGGGTTTCCCTATACTAAAAATCGCTAAATGACGTTTTTTGGAATCTCATCTCACTTAGTGGTTTTTTCGTATCTGTATGACGCCACAATACTGCAACTCGGTGCTTTTTTTGATAAACTGTATAGTTTGAATTTTCAAAGTTTTGCCATTTTGGTCTTATGGGTTTCCCTATACTAAAAATCGCTAAATGACGTTTTTTGGAATCTCAACCCGCTCAGTGGTTTTTTCGTATCTCTATGACGCCACAATACTGCAACTCAGTGCTTTTTTTGATAAACTGTATAGTTTGTAAAATATGAATTTTCAAAGTTTTGCCATTTTTGTCTTATGGGTTTCCCTATACTAAAAATCGCTAAATGACGTTTTTTGGAATCTCAACTTACTCAGTGGTTTTTTCGTATCTGTATGAGGCGACAATACTGCAACTCGGTGCTTTTTTTGATAAACTGTATAGTTTGTAAAATATGAATTTTAAAAATTTTGCCATTTTGGTCTTATGGGTTTCCCTATACTAAAAATCGCTAAATGACGTTTTTTGGAATCTCATCTCACTCAGTGGTTTTTTCGTATCTGTATGACGCCACAATACTGCAACTCGGTGCTTTTTTTGATAAACTGTATAGTTTGTAAAATATGAATTTTCAAAGTTTTGCTATTTTGATCTTATGGGTTTCCCTATACTAAAAATCGCTAAATGACGTTTTTGGGAATCTCAACTCACTCAGTGGTTTTTTCGTATCTGTATGACGCCACAATACTGCAACTCGGTGCTTTTTTTGATAAACTGTATAGTTTGTAAAATATGAATTTTCAAAGTTTTGCCATTTTGGTCTTATGGGTGGTTTCCCTAAACTAAAAATCGCTAAATGACGTTTTTTGGAATCTCATCTCATTCAGTGGTTTTTTCGTATCTGTATGACGCCACAATACTGCAACTCGGTGCTTTTTTTGATAAACTGTATAGTTTGTAAAATATGAATTTTCAAAGTTTTGCCATTTTGTTCTTATGGGTTTCCCTATACTAAAAAACGCTAAATGACGTTTTTTGGAATCTCATCTCACTCAGTGGTTTTCTCGTATCTGTATGACGCCACAATACTGCAACTCGGTGCTTTTTTTGATAAACTGTATAGTTTGTAAAATATGAATTTTCAAAGTTTTGCCATTTTTTTCTTATGGGTTTCCCTATACTAAAAATCGCTAAATGACCTTTTTTGGAATCTTAACTCACTCAGTGGTTTTCTCGTATCTCTATGATGCCACAATACTGCAAGTCGGTGCTTTTTTTGATAATCTGTATAGTTTGTAAAATATGAATTTTCAAAGTTTTGCCATTTTGGTCTTATGGGTTTCCCTATACTAAAAATCGCTAAATGACGTTTTTTGGAATATCATCTCACTCAGTGGTTTTTTCGTATCTGTATGACGCCACAATACTGCAACTCGGTGCTTTTTTTGATAAACTGTATAGTTTGTAAAATATGAATTTTCAAAGTTTTGCTATTTTGATCTTATGGGTTTCCCTATACAAAAAATCGCTAAATGACGTTTTTGGGAATCTCGACTCACTCAGTGGTTTTTTCGTATCTGTATGACGCCACAATACTGCAACTCGGTGCTTTGACGTTTTTGGGAATCTCAACTCACTCAGTGGTTTTTTCGTATCTGTATGACGCCACAATACTGCAACTCGGTGCTTTTTTTGATAAACTGTATAGTTTGTAAAATATGAATTTTCAAAGTTTTGCCATTTTGGTCTTATGGGTTTCCCTATACTAAAAATCGCTAAATGACGTTTTTTGGAATCTCAACTCACTCAGTGGTTTTTTCGTATCTCTATGACGCCACAATACTGTAACTCGGTGCTTTTTTTGATAATACATTTTCATAGTTTTGCCATTTTGGTTCATAATTTTCTTGTTTATAAAATATTGTAGATACAAAACACCCAAAAAGCTCTACTCTCACCAAGTTTTGTTAAACTGACATTATTTTTGCAAAAAAAAACTACGGTTTTTAAAATTTTTCTCGAATATTTTGAGGTTATGTAATGAAATTTACAAAAGTTTTAGACATTTTTATGGCCTATAACTTTTCTGTATGTTACTTGTTTCTCCAGCGTCAACTTTCACCGTAAATAGCAATATTACGATTATCTGTCTCTTTTTACCCCCCAAAACCTAACCCGCAACCCAATGCTCACGCATTTATTTTTTTTGACTTCTTTTTTCACCGCTCTACAATTTACAATGCTTTAAGTCCTCCTTTTTATTTATAACTGGATCCTCCTTATAAATAAAAAATCAAACGTCCGCGAACTTTCAAAACCACAGAATATCATCGGAGAGTAAAATTGAAAAAGGAAAGGTAGCAGCTCCTGCGCAGCGTGCTCTCTCTACAAAAAATATCAATATTTTTACCTCACTTTGCATATATGTAAAGGCCTATCCAGTTATATATATATATAGAGATCATTGATTGTTTATCGCTTATCTGTCTTTTTAAATAATTGTCAATTTCTAACACTCCTGGATTTTATCCCGGCTACATGCTGTGTCAGATTTTGTTTTCCTTTTAGAAAACAGCGTTCCTGTTCCTACTTTAAAATAATTACATTTTAAGTATATAGACAATAGACAATATTTTTATTTCCAAATTTTTACAGTTAATTGGTTCGTCAAAGTTATCTAAAAGTTGCACTTACAATTTGTTTACAGTACAACTTAATTGTTTTAATGTTCATTTTCATGGGGCATGTATAGGTGCCCTTATTGAATATTTACACAAATAGTACACTTAAATTCACGCTTACACTTCAATATAAAATACACTTATAATTTGGCTTAGATATCTAAATATTTTAAAAACAAATGAAAACAATGGAACGAGAAAAAAAAATTATTTTGTAAAGTCATTAATTGAATAAGGTTCTTAATCACATAAATAATAACATGCCCTTTTAAAAGTTTTGAAAGACTCTATGCTTTTTATGGAATTAGGTAGTTAATTGTATAGCTTAATTGCGGCGTACACAGATCTTTTCTCAGTAATTGTTAATCTGTGCTTTGGGTATATGTACAATCTATCCTTATGCCTTGTATTACAGGTTTTATTTGTAGTGTATTCTGAGAATAAATTAGGATTTTTCCTTAAAAACAATATACACTCTAAGATGTAGATTCCTGGAACGGTCAAGTAAATTTTTCCTTAAATTTATTTCTGCATGATTCCGTTGCTCTTAGTCCTAATATTATTCTCAGGGCTCGTTTTTGCATTATAAAAACGTCCCCAATATGGCTGCTTTGTCCCCAGAAAAGTATGCCATATTTTATGTTTGAATAAAACATACCATAATAAACAGATTTTAGTGAATTTGGATTTTTAAAAAATTTGCCAAGAACTCTAAGTGCATAGCTTGCACTTCCTAATTTTTTGCATAATTCTTTAATGTGAGTATGAAAGTTAAGATCTTTGTCAAATGTCACCCCTAAAATCTTTGAACTATTTTCAAAATTTAATTTATCACCTTCAAAAGTTAAATCTTCTGGTATTGGTATGTTAATATTAGTAACAACTACTGCCTTGGTCTTCTCAGTGTTTAAGACAAGCTGGTTTTTGACACACCAATCCTTCACATCATCTAGAACCTCAAAATATATTTATTATTCGTTGTGCTAAACAAACAACAAACTACTTTATTATACAGGTAGTTATAAAGAACATAAAAAAATTTTAAACTGCATAAATATTAACCAAAAATTCTATACCGTATCTTCTATCGGATTCCATAAAGATGCTAACAAAAGAGTGTCCAAAGCCTCCTGTGGTAAGGGTGACGGTGCCGGAGTTTGCAGTACCCTTCATGTTCAGAACTGTTACACATGTGATGATTTTGTCTCCGTGCCATTCAGTCTAAAAAATAATTATAGAAGTTAAAGCTGCTATTTAAATAAAATTTTTGTATCAGCAAAAATTGTTGTAAACTGAACGTTATAGTATTTTTCCCGACAAATGATTAAATTACACATTATCTTAAAAATAATTTATTTTGCTTAGGTTTTATCTAAAGAACAAATTAAAAAAATTGGTTTTAGAAAAAATTGACTATTTTCGAAAATAAAATTCCAAAGAAAGAATTCAATGTCCCAATCTGTAACACAGGACAATTTTTGTAACATTGTAAAATAGCGTTACCGAACGGGGCAAATCGTGTTACAGATGGGAAAATTTCTTCTCATTTTACCATTTTCCGGCCAAACCAAATTTATGACACATTTTTGTTTGGGAAAATATTGACTTTATTACATTAATCAAGTTATACATAAGATAATAATGAACCGAAAAGGACAACATCATTTGCTTCATAACTATAAATTTTAATTTTTAAAGTAGTTTTAAAGGGTAGGTCCTTGAAGTATTGCTATCGTCCCATTTCGTTCGAGATTTTTTTCCCTCTCTTCTCTCCTCCCAGGTTCTGTGGTACTTATCTATTTTTTATATAATGGTGTCAGGTATAGAAAATAGAATATCACTGACCCCCACTTGTAAGCCTCAATTTTTAAGAGATTGTTAAATGTCAAAATCGCCTCTTGATACAGCAAGCCATTTTTAGCTTTTTGAAAAGTGTGCATTTTGAAACGGAGCCTGTAACTTTTTTAATGAATTTTTTTTTAATGTACAATATTTTTTATAAAAAAATTTACATATCTTTTTATAAAAAAATTAACAACTGTGTGAGTTTTTAAAATATTTCGTAAAATTAATATTTCTTTACTTTACTATTTTTTTACTGGGTTTAGAACAATTTAAAACGTATAAATTAAAAAAATCTTTAATAATAATTCTTTAATAAAAAGATGTTAATGTAAACTTAACTTTGATCTACTTCTCTGCAGGCTTAGTCAGGGAAAAACATTTACTGTATTGTCAGTTATTATTTTAAAAAATAATTAACAAGAGCTTATTTTCTTTTGATCTAGCCACAAACACTCACACTACACAATTTTGTACATAATTACTTATTTCTTCCTAATAACTAAAATAAAGGTTTTAGATAAAACTAAATTAAATTAGAAGGTTTGTAAAAAAATTATATAAATAATAATTAAAATGTTATAGGCCCCCTCCCAAAATGCAGACAAGCACATGTAGCTTAAAACCAGCTTACTATTTCAATTTTCCCCTTAAATCATCTCTTAAAAGTCGAAGGTCGAGGGTTGCTTATTTATCTTCCCTAGAAATGCATCAAAACAACAAACATGCAGAATATTTTACAAAATTTAATATTTTTATTCTCCAAGGCGGCTCCTAGACGGTCAATAATATTGCCCAATATTACGAATTGTGCAATATTTCCTAGACGGCAGTGGCGGTTTCTCCATAAGTGCACATGTGCACGTGCACTCCCAAATTTTACTTAAAAAATATTAAACTTTGATCATTCCTTAATTTAATTCATAATTACCCCAAAAGAAATTCACTAAAGACTGGAATATAATCTAGGAATTAATACTTGGTATATATATGTGTTTGTATTCATGTTCAAACTCTCAATCAAACAACGCTTTTATTTACTGGAACCAAATTCTATGCACCCTAGATGTTATGTCGCATGCTAATTACGAAATATAGAAAGAGAGGGCGACATGTCCCAATAGAATTTTACAGTACATAGAATCTGAACCTTCCTTCGGCACAGCGCGTATACAAAAACCAGCCTCGATGCCGCCCGCACCCCGTGATGACCCCTGTATCATCGGTTCGCGTTGCATGTTAGAGCAGATCACGGGCACTTTTAATTCGTGCGCATAGTAGTTGTGTGTGCAACGATTACTTTCCCAAGTATCGAGTAGATACTGATACTTCCTATTCGAGTATCAGATATTTTGTATTCGGTACTAAGTAATCATTATATTATCGGTAAATCCAATAAATACTGAGTAGAGTTGAAATTTAAAATTTACATGGTTGTAGTTTTTGAAGTGTAAACTTCTTTAGGCGCGTTTAGCAGTTTTTGTGGGTAGTGAATTCAACTGAGCCGTCAGGCTCGGCTATGTAACGCTCCTTCGGGTGATATCGGCTCGAGTCGACTAAATGTGAGAAACATTCAGCGAGCGATATGATGATGCAGATGAAGGCCAGTACACAGAAGAGTTCGGTTCGGTCCGCTTTGCAGAATATGTTATGGGCCTTGTTGAAGTTTACACTTCTGCCGTATGGTCTTAAGCACACACAATTTTTTTTATATTACGAAAATGTAGATATATTAATCTGGGGAATTTTGTTTAAAATCTGGCAACTTTTCAAATACATTCTGGGGAAAATACATTTCTGAGCCTGGCAACACTGCGCCAGATAAGCCGCCCCGCTAGACATAACACATCAACAGCTATTGAATCAAATAATCAAATACTTAAGTAAATAAATATCGGTCCAAATGATTACAAGTACTCTAAACTCGGCCGTTGCCGATATGATTGATACGAAAGTAATACTTCGGCTTCGGTCCCATTCGGGATTCGAGTAACGGGTATTTGGCGTCGAAGGATTCGATTTATTCGAATCCGTCCATGTATCAGATATTATTAAAGTATCGAGTAGATAGTATTTGCACACCACTAGCGCTTAGACAACTTGGCATTATCGGTCGGGCGCGGGCGGTTTTGTCGTTGATTTCGACGATTTGGTATTTATTTAAGGGCGGAAGTTTCTAATTCTGATAGCATTAGCGTGCAATATTTAAAGACAATTAAATTTTCATCTTTGCCATTAGAAGAGAAAATAAACTAGGTGTGATAATTTATTATTTATTTATAAAAACAACAATAATAGGTAGGTAACTAATATCTAACTAAATATCTAATTTTTTAATTATTTGCTCTAAACTATATGATATGACGGCCCACTCGAAGGCCCAAAAAGTTGACGTGGCACTCAAAAAAGATTTTCGCCTGCGCCGCAATTTTAAGTTTTTTTTGGTGTGCACCCCCAAAGCTTTTTATCACGCGCCGCCACTGCTAGACGGTCAATAATATTGCCCAATATTACGAATTGCTCAATATTCTTGGCTGTCTAGGCTTAACATTGAAGGTTGCACAATAATAGTTGAGCAAAAGAATAAATTAAGTTTGAATTTTATTGCGCAATATTTTCTTATTGAGTCGTATTTAATAATTATTTGTCAATATTGCTTAGCTTCAGCAGGGGCGAATCTAGGAACTTTATTTCGGGGGGGGGGGGGATATCATACTAAATATTGCATAAAACTATTTTGCATAGTGACCAGGAGGTGTATTTTGTGTGAAAATTTTAAAGAGAGTTTGAGGTTTGAGGTAGGGGGAATTTCCTCTTTTTCCCCACCCGTAGGTAGCGGTCCGAAAAAATTGACGTTTAAAGGCTGTCAATATTATTGTCCAATAAATATTGATTGTTTGAGTTGAAGGGGTCATTCAATAATATTGCACAAAAAGGATATTGTCACGCTATTTTTGTGACGGGGAGCTCAGTAGGAAGTCACGTCAAACCCTGTTTGTAATCAAAAAATGGCCCTGGCCCCCAAATGAATTAATATTTCGCCCTTTGGTACCTACCAAAAAATTTGTAGGCAAAGGCCCCTAATCTCTGGTTAAAAAAAAGGTGCAACGCACGCTACTAAATTAACTTTAAAAAAATGACGTCTGAGATTAACGTCGATAGGGCCTAAAATGTAGATTTACGTGAGCGGTGAACAATCACACAGTCAACTTCGTGGATACCTAATGGGAATATCCCTCTCTTTCGAGCTGGACTTCCCCTTCGGAAGGATCTCCTTTTTCAGGCAGAAACTCCTAGGCAAGCACCTTCTTCAGGGTCAGGCCTTAGGTATAGTGGTGAATCCCTTATTCAGGGTGAAAACCAAAAGTTGAACCGTTTAATGGTTAATTATTGCAATTTGTCGATCGGTTTTCTATAGTGTAACGTGTCATTTTTACGTTTAAGGCAACGTTACATATTTGTTTATTTAGGTAAATAATCAAGGCTCTTCGACTCGTCTTTCTGTACACAAATTAAGGGTATTTTATAGAGCTAGGTTTGGAGGTTATATAGTGTCCAAAAAGTTACCTTATAAAGGAGACATTCCATCGAATTACTGTGGACACTACGCACATCGCATTATCTGGACATCGTAATTGGAATTTAGGATCACAGGTTTCGGGAAGATCACATAAAATCTTTTGATTGTTTTGTTTATCTGTGGAATTTTGTGATTTTTTTTGACGTTCACGAAAATAAACAGCTGTACTGCTGGGGAATGGCGGCGTTGCCGCATCACAAATGGTTTCGGTAACAGGAGGGAAGCATTTGGATGAGCATTTCATTGCTTACGTTTGTTTTCGAGGATATTGGGACAATCCGAACCTCATATCCTTCACGGATTAGCTGGTTTTGATAGCACGAAAACATCTTTAGGTTCACGGTTTGACCAGTAACAACCGAGGCTCCGCCCACTTTGATATCTTTATTAACTTGATAGGGAAAGGATAAAATAAATACGAGTTATGCACTTTTGTAAATGGGAGATAAACGAGGGATAAAAACCAAGACTAAAAGAATAAACGAAATCGTGTGAGTTAACATCTGAACACTCTTGTGCCGAGTTTAAGCAGTAGTTCAGTGTGTATTTTTAGGTTCAGGTTCAGAAACAACTTTATTACTGTAGAAATGTTTTACAAAAATGGCGATAAACCATATGAATATTAGAGAAAACATTTATAAAGAGCAAAGGAAACGACTAAGACTGTAACTAAAATACAACTAAATTCTACACTCAGTATAGCTTTACTCATATGGGAATTGGTTGAGTATTCGAATATTCCTGGGTTTGATGCAAGCTCTGATCTCCAGTAATTGATTTTACAGTTGATGGTTTCAATGCTGAGCTTCTTATAGTCCGTCTGGTTATTTTCCTCCTACTTGCTATGTCGGCAGGGGTCCGGTAGGCAAATGTTCGGTCTATGTATGGAGGGTGTCTCGACGTCCTTGTTCTAAAAATTCCAACCGTGGAAATAGATCCGACAACATCTCAGTGTGCGTTGTACGTATTTTCTATCCCCGTGGTCGGTGCTGCCCCCTATATACCGGTATGGAAATATTGGTGTATTTCCTCATTGGTTAGTTTGAAAACCGCGGGTTTTTTCTTCCAGTCTTGCAACCGAAGTTAGAGATTTTTTGGCGAAAAAGTTTTTTTTATAAATAGGTTTGCATCCTTTATTTGAATTTAACCGGGAAAATTAGGTTGGTATTGCGTTTTACTGTCCCCACCACATTTATGAAGCGGTTTCCGGCGGCTTCAGTATTTTTTTGTGTTCTCGACAAAGTGCTTTGTCTCTTTTCCTAACGAATTTTGGCTGGGTCGGCATCAAGTCTCTGGGATCGCCATTGTTTTTGGTTGGTGGCACTGCAGTGGCTGCAGGTTCTGTCCCAGAGACTGCGAAGAGTGAGTCCGTCGTGTTAGGCGTAATCTAAAGTGACGCTCGCACCCTTTTGAAGGGGATTTAAGGCGGCCTATGCCGTTTCTACGGAAAGAGCAGTGGTAAGTTCGATTTTATTTTTTTTTCATTTTTTTATTATTTGAGGACTCTTCAAGATAATATTTGCCTCCCAAATTGTAATTATTTTTCGTGTGAAATGTACTTTTTTTGACAAAAGACGTGGGGAATTTTTGGCGTTTTTATATTTTTCTTTTAACCACGTGTTGGATAAAAACTATATATTGTTTTCTCCTTTGGTTACAGCACCGTCCATTCCATCGACGGGACAGTTGTTCTGGTGGAACGAGGTTCTGTTCCATCGACGAGCCAGTTGTAACCCTGGGAAAGGTACGTTAGGGTTATTTTAGTTCATCTGTTTAAATCTACTTTATTTTATTGAGTCGACATGGGGTTCTCGATTTAAGTTACTCGGTGTAGGGGAACTTCGTGCAAAATTGACGAATTCCAGGAAACTGAAACATTTCATTTTCCACAGGGTTTTTACGCTCGGGGCAAGGAACAATACTTAAGAAATTAAGACCCATGTGCTTCCCTAGCGTGATGTGCTAAGCAAGCACGAGGGAAGGCGCGAGCAGGGCAGGGGAACTGGCGCAGTAGTGAGGAGACGTCTGAACAACACCAGGTTTACTAAACAAAACACCAACAATAATTAAGTCAAAGGACCAAGGTAGGATCAAGCATCATTGAAATATAATCTTTCCATTAACATTTTTTAATATAATTTTTACAGTCTATATATAATTTCTTGTAAACGCAAGGTAAAGGTATGACGTCATAACCCCAATTTTGCGGCGTATTTACTAAATTGACTTGTCTTCCTTCATTTCATTTATTTAAGACAATTTCTCCTGTGAAATTTGGAGTGCCTTGCTATTTTGGCCCTAACTTATTTGGTATTTTTCTCACACCTAATTATACAAGATGAACTAAATCTTTGTGTTATTTGTACAACCCAATGAACCAACTTTGCAGCGACAAAAGAGAGATGAGGTTATATTTTTTAGCGGTTTCCTTACATTGTTTTACCTCATGGGGTAGATCTCGGACTGGGTTGCTGTCTGTCTCATTCTACCTAACGTAGAATGATGACAGCAGATATTTGGTCCAGATCTCCCCTATGACAGAATGATTTTGGAAGTGTATTTTTTTTCCAATCGTTTATATAACTGAGCCTCACACTACTGACTCAGATGTAGGTACACTATGACCTGTTAAAGGAGTCCATCTACCTGTAAAGTGCTTCTAGTTTTGTCATTTTGATTCATTTGGGAATCTTTTAAATTCTAATTTGTTTATTAGTCAATTTTTTTTTTTGGTTTTTTGAATTACACAAATACTCTGGGAGCCTCGGAAGTAGGTAGAATTTCATTGTTTGGCTACAACGTTTGGGTTGAACTGTATTTTAATTAAGATCTTCTTTGTAAAACATTGATATTAAAACACTGTGGCGCACGTAAAATTTTCTTATTTCTGAACCCCCCCTTCTCCACTGTATAAAAGTTACCGGGCATATCAATGTTTTACCTAGCTGGAAAATACAGTTCTGCTTCCAGATATTTGTTTAATTATTCAGTGGTTTTGTTGTGTCACAAGTTGGCAAATTGTTATTATTCTAATTACAGTGTCACAAAATGGCGGCAACGTCTTTAAGCTGCCACAAATGGCACCCAACGCATTTTAATTGGCCACAAATTGGCGCCCAACGTGTGTTTTGGCTAGTATTTTTAACATCTGATGTAATTTTTTTGTTCTTTTTTTTAATTTGGAAAAAAAAAGAAAAAACTTTTTTTTTGAATTTTTTGGAATTTTTTTAAAAAAAATTTTTGTGGTACAGCCAAAGCCAGGTTAAAGGCTTTCAGTGGCTGTCGGTGTTTTTTGATACCCAATCAATTTTTTTAATGAAAAACAAGATCATTGGTTTTCGGAAATAACACTTTTTAAATATTTTTTTTGGTAATATTGGTTGATTTGGAACTCGTTTTGTTGTTTTAGTGATTCTCATAGTTTTTTGTTAGCTTATCTTCACAAGTTTTTCTTGGAAAATAAAATATTCATTTTTATGTATTAAGGAAGAATAAGTGGATAAAAAACATGGGAGTTTTTATTGAACGGAGTCCAACTCATGTCTTAATTCTTTAAAGTTTTTTGTATGAAAAACATGTTTTAATTTTTTAAACTTTTTTTAGAAAAAATAAATACAACAATGTAAATTTACTTCAATTTTTTTTGTTGATTTATAGGTGGATGGACCTCCAGACATGGTTCTTTTTATGTTTTAAATATATGACATAGAAAATACGGCGTTGGGCTTTGGAGTGCATTTTTTTAAAAAATGACCTACGGGTATTTCTATCAATTAAAGTTTTTCTTGTTCACAATTATTTTTTTCTGTATTTTTTTTCTGCGTTCAGGTCATAGCTTGGTCATGGCCAATGGAGAGCAAACATTTGTGTTTGAGCCTTGAGAAGTTTTGCCTGCTCCGGATTGAATACAGAGAAAATGAATTTGAAGCCCAACTAGATATAATACCACAAAAGAAATGTTTAACTGAGACAGATATAAGTTTTTTGTTATATTTTTTTTTTTAGTTCATTTGTAAAGTTCAGTAATTTTTTAAGTAATGTCATTGTGAGGCCGTGAAATTGGTCAGTGAATTTAAGAGAGACTTTCAACTAAATATAAATGCTGGGCGGTGGTAATTGGTAAAAATATTTCAAAATTTTACTACTTTTTTAAATAATTTAATTTTTCTTAAAAAGATTATTTTTTTTTCGGTAAACATAACTTCTCGAATTCTTGTTTGGTCTAAACGGTTTGTATAGTGGTCGTAGTTTTAAAGGGTGACCAGACAGGTTATATTTTTTTTAGGGGACCAAACAGGAATTTCTTGAGTTACAACAAAAGGTGTTTTTTTGTCTTAGTTGATCAGGCAGGAATAAATAAATCTTTTTACTTCCGAATCATAATTTTAAATAACAAGATTTATTAGGTTAGGTATTTGGGTCTTATATAATGAAAAACGTTTTGTTTTTGGAGGATACTGGTATGATATGAAATTATTTTAATTTCATGCCAAATGTTGGTTGACGGCAGATATGCTAGTCTTCAGTTTTTTCGTTAGTTTGCATTTCAGGACAGTGGCGTGTACTTAAGGGGGCCTTACATCTGCGCCCATTGTAAAGCAACTTCCAACTTACTTGCTTAGCTTTTTCACTTAATCTTCGTTTTGTTGCTTCTGAAATTAAAGCGTTATGTTGGATAACGATGGATGGTGTTAGACTGAGAAAGTACCTAGGTATTTAGGGATGAAAACTTGGAAGTTGTGGACAATTGCGAAATAATTTTTTTTTATTTAATTTTTTTTAATTTTAAAATAATTTCATACTGGTGACCTCAAATAATGAAGCAAATTTTTAAATTACAATACACTTTTGTGGAATAAATGGGAAAGTGTTCAGGTTAAACAATAAATTTAAGATGATTGATTTTTAAAAAAAGATTTTAACCTAAGAATAAATTTAAAAACAATAGGTTTTCTTTGATGCGACTAAACAACGATGAGCGCATATATATATTTTTTTTGTTATGCACAATATGATAGTAGTACCTTTTGTATTGCAATAATTAGGGGTTTTCCTCCCGCGAGCTGGGTGGAAATGGAAGAAATGTTTGGTTCGGAGTGTAGAAATCGAGGAACGAGGACTTCCTACTAATCTTTTTAGGATTTCGCAACTTCGGTTTTCGCTAAATTAAAATACATCCAAATTTGGCCTACAGGCTGAATCTCACATCTTCCAGGACATTGCAGATTCGCGGAGAAAGACAAATTTTGTGATCTGTTTAGTTATGATAGGAATTAAAATAGTAACATGCACATGAAGGAACTAGATATATCTAGGTTGGAAAGTAGTAAGTTAACACTGACCTGAACAATTTTCCATAATAGTGTCCTATTTTCACAGGGTGCTTCAAAATATCTTCACCTTTCTTTGAAATAAGATATTGTTTCGCCTGTGGGCGTTTAACCGTTTAAAAGATATATAGGGTCCAGATGGAATTGGAATGGAAATCACAAGTTTTTGGGTTTTATTGACATTATACTTAGGGAATAGGGGAAATGTCTAATAAAAAGTTTTTTGGGTTTAGGCCTAGTTTTGTTGAGATAACAAAAGTTTAATTGGGGCCGGGAGTTTTATTATGCTCTATTAAAATTAATGTAATAGTTTTGGCTTCTTGATTTTTGTTGTCTGGTTTTTACGCAGGATTATTCCCAACTGTTTCATTTCAAAATGTCATCTGTAAGTGATAGGGTCTCATTAGCCCTTGGACATTTGGTAATTTTTGCTTTGACTAATAGTTGTGGAAAAGGCCCAACTTAATTTTATATCTCGTGAACACCAGGAATAAGGATCTGAGAATGCATTAAGCAGTAATTTTTTTTTTTTTTTTTGATTAGATGTTGTGTGTGGCAGATTTAGCTTTACAACGTTCTTATAGGTGAACCTTGTAATTGTTTTCATATTTGTTTTTTTGAAAGTGCACACAAGATAATTCTTTACGGGGTTGAGTGCAAAGTTTAAAACTTAGATTGACATTATTATAGTGGTACAGTAAATAAGTACTCACGTTGTTTATTTCCTTCAGTAATAATTTTAAACAAATATACTAACATCGGTTGGGTTTTTTTTGGAACATAAATATTTTTTTAAACTTTTCCTAAACTGATTGGTTTTTTTTGCAATTCCGATGTTTATACCTTATGATTCTAAGTAAATTTTATTTTCAATATTTTTTTTTTGTATAGGAAATTAATTTTTCTAGCTCATTCATTTTTCACATTCACACAGTTTTGGGAGAGGAAAGGAAATCTACAACTGTTTTTTAAAGGAAAATAATAAAAACTGTTGCATGACATAACTCTATTAAGATTTTCTAGTGCTACTTCTTTTAAAATCGTTAATAGGAGCTGCAACCCCACTTAAACATTTTTAATTTTTTTTTTGAAAATATTGTTTAAATATTTTTTTAAATGTTTTTTTAAGGAGGGAAACTTGATTTTCTTGTTGGAAAATTTTCGTTTTGGTGCATAGTACTACCTTGCCCTACAATGATTTTACCAGTTTATTTAAATATTTTTTTTCTGAATTAAAATATAATTTCATTTCGAATCATCATTTGATTTAATTTTTTTTTCTCCCTACTCCAAACCAGGGTAGAGTAATATTTTGGCAATTTTAGTGAGCCAATTAATTTTTTTTATTATTGGGCTACTGTGGTCGACACCAAAAAAAAAATTTTTTTTTAAATCTTTTTTTTTGACACCTTTCGGTACGATCATAGGGTCTTCTTGACCATGGTTTGCATCAATTTAGTTAAAATTATGGGAATTTCATTTTAACGATTATTAGAGAGTTGCAGTCCTACCAAGACGTTATTTGTGTAATTTTTTTTTATACCATCGGTAATTTTTTTTTTAATTACACACAACATCCTTACTAGTCTAATTCGACGCAATTTCAACGAGCGGATTTTTTTTTTATTGAGCATATTTTACGATTTCTATAACACGAACATCTGTTCCGATGTTTATTGCGTTCACTTATATATTAAGGGATGATGTGACCATAAGCAATGCATGTTTCGTGTAAACTCAGAGTAGGTAAGCAGGTTAAAGTGGGTTTTGATTTATTCTTTTTAGAAAAATCATTGTATACGGCGATTTGGGTTTTTTTGAGGAGTTTAGTTGTGGAGCCGTTCTGCAATAGCAGGAGTATACCCTAGCGTTAACTGTGTACAACAGCTTTGGGATTTTTTTGGTATAGGTAGTCTGTTGTACGTTCCATTTAGGGATAAATTTACCTATTCGGTTGCTGAGGTAAACATACATAACTTAACTTTAATTTTAATCCAGTTCAGCTAGGATAAGCGCAATTATTTTTTTTGGTTTTACTCACGCAGGAGTGGAACATAAGACCTAAACACCGCCAAAGCTCTTGTCTCTCTTTTATTTTTTTAAACTTTTGTTATGGCTACTTGTTAATTCTAATTTAGGATTTAAGTAGTTATTTCTCTCTGCAAGGTTGGACGTCATAGTTGGTTGTACAAATACTTAATATAAACTATGATTACATTTTTAAATGCAAATAAATTTTATTTTCTTACTGCTCCGGTGTTCTTCGATTTTGTTCGCGTCTGCCCGTATTTAAGTTTTATATTTTCTACATTTGTGAGAAAATTTATAGTGATTTTCACTAGTGAATTTAAAGGGAACTTTGTGTTTGTTGTTGCGTGGTTTAGTTTTATAATTGGGAGGTATAATTAAGAGTTTTAAAGTTTAAAGTTTTAATATAAAAGGCACCATGGCTATTTATTTGAGTCGGTTGTCGGACATAAGGTACTTAGTCAAGGACGAGTTAATCTACGAATTAACATGGAGAGGCATAGCCATTGGATCGGTGGAAGAAATGAAGCAACAGCTCATGCTGATTAAGCAAAGAGAAAAGACTGATGCAAGTATGAGATACCCTCCGTATCCTTTTACGTTTGGCCAGGATGCTTTTAGCTGCATGAAGAAGCTTGATAGTCTAGTACCGCTGGTAGAGAAGTTCTCTGGTACGAGCAAAGGGGGAGAGTTTAGAAAAATCGCTGTAAGGTTGGAACACGTGCTAGCCAGGATTAACAACATGAATCCGTCCAACTTTGAAGAAAGTCAAACGAAAGGCATACTGGTTGCGGAAACCTTGAGTTTGATTGGGAGATTGCAGAGCCAAGCAACAGATTTACTAAGAGTTGACGTCACCTCAGATGATGATGAAGCATCTGAAACCCAATCAACGAGTCGAGGCTCAGACCACTCAACAAATGCTGGCAATACACCAAACCTGTCTCATTTCCCGCAACCACAGCTCTCGAGCACACAAAGCTCACAGCCCACAAACCAACCGTCGGTCATTGCTCCATTGCAAATGCAAGTGCTTACAAACCCAACTCAAACATCAGTACAAGCACCACTCCCTATGCCGATTGAGAATTACGGTACAACAGCTTTTCAGTATCAACAACCGTCTACCGTTCCTTTGAGTTTAGCTGCCCTCCAAAGTAGCATAGCACCAATTGCTCAGTCAATACCATTTTCATGTTCGTCGCCAGTACCAATGTCAAGTGATCTGGTACTTCATATCATGTTGCACCTGTACCTCCGCATAAGTGGAACTTAAAGTATACAGGCGAGAGGGGTACAATCTCCGTCACCGCATTTTTTGAGAGAGTGGACGAGTTGAGTCAGGCTAGAGGAGTTAGTAAAAAGGTTCTACTGAACTCAGGCATTGATCTTTTTGAAAAGTCAGCCTATACCTTTTATAAAGATGTTCGTAGAGAAGTCCATACATGGGAACAGCTGGAACAAAGGTTCATGACAGAATATCTTCCTTCTTCATATGGCGAGAAGCTATTGAAGGAAATCCAAAAACGTAAACAAGGCCCTGGAGAGTCTATAGGGACCTATATTGCTGTCATGAACACATATTTCCAAAGACTTGGCTGCCCTGTTTCTGGAGAGGCGAAATTAGCTATCGTCTTCAGAAATATCGCGGACATTTATAAGAAAGGGTTGATTGCTACTGAGGTCAACAGCCTATCACATTTAAAAGATTTGTGTCGTAGAATAGACCAGAGATATGGGTTAGAGGAGGAGAATTTTACTCCTAGAAGAAACCAATCTATTGAACCTGACTTGGCCTACGTTGACGTAGAGAGCGATTTTGACGATTTTCCAACAGGAGTTGATGCAATTCAAATATCAGGTGCCGGGACATCAAATCAACAGAATTTTAATATTCCTGATAATAGATTTAACAGAGATAGGCAGCAGCCAGCAAGAGCTGCTAGAGCTGATAGAGAGAGGCAACAACCAGCTAGTGGTCAGTCTAGCGTAAGTGACAGGGATGTACAACCACCACGGGCTGTTAGACCTGGTAGGGCGAATAGGGACGTGGTATGTTATAGATGCAACCAAACAGGGCACATGGCAATCGGGTGCGCATTACCTAGAGGTAAGCAGTGTTATTCGTGTGGTCAGGCAGGGGTAACAGTCAGAGAATATCGTAATTGTAATCGTCAAGGAAACGGACCCAGGCGCTCGTAGGTGGTCGACCTTCGAGTCAGTCTGAACAAGCATCGACCGATAGGCTAACGTACGTTTTAGATTATGTGATAAGTCATGCTCGTAAAGATGAAAGGCCTTATTTAGAAGTGGATGTGCTCGGAAATAAGTTATTAGGTATGTTGGATTCCGGGGCTTCTCGTACCTTTTTAGGGAATCATGGTTGGTCAATCATCGAGAGGTTTGGTTTTTCACTTGATACGACAAAGAAGACGAGTTGTATTGTGGCAAATGGTCAAAGCACGAGTAGTATTGGGACAGTGCAGCTTCCTATGCGAGTTCAAGAAAAATTTAGGTTAATAGAGGTCGTCGTCGTTCCTGAGTTGCCGCACACTTTGATTTTAGGATTGGATTTTTGGATTTCGATGGGTATAGTACCGAACTTAAGTACTAATGAGTGGCACTTTGCCGATAATAAAGATGTGATTTATTCTTTAGAAACATCAGACCAACAAACAACTCTTACACCTTATGATTCAGAACGACTAGAGGAATTGGTCGTTAAATATAAGACTATTATGGATGACTCACTAGGATGTACAGACAGGGTAGAACACAAGATTACAACAGATGCAGCACCGATAAGACAACGTTCTTATAAGGTCTCACCGGTCATTCAAAAACTTATTGATGACGAGATCGACGAAATGCTGAAAATGGATATAATAGAACGTAGTAGTAGTTCTTGGGCTTCACCAGTGGTAATGGTACAAAAGAAAAACACAAAGAAATATCGTTTCTGTGTAGACTACCGCAAATTGAACTCAGTGACGGCGCGTGATAGTTATCCTTTACCACTCGTATCCGAGACTCTTGACAAGTTGAAAGATGCTAAGTACTTGTCAACTTTAGATATCAAAAGCGCTTATTGGCAAGTACCAATGGAAGAATCATCGAAGCCACTAACAGCATTCATCTGTCGACGAGGTCTCTTCCAATTTAAGCGTTTACCATTTGGTCTTCATAATTCACCTGCAACTTGGCAGAGACTCATAGATAGCATCATAGGAAACGATTTAGACCCCTACGTGTACGTATATCTCGATGACCTCGTAATTGTCACACAGAGCTTTTCTGAACATCTTAGAATTCTTGAGGAAGTCCTACGAAGATTGCAGAATGCAAAGATAACGGTAAGTTGGGAAAAATGCCAACTGTGTAGGCCAGAAATGACTTTAGGTTTCGTAGTGGACCGTCGAGGCATCCGAGTTGACCCTAATAAAATTAGAGCCATGTTAGAGCTCCAGAGGCCAAGAACTGTCAGAGAAGTTCGTAGAGTTGTAGGTACAATATCCTGGTATAGACGTTTCATAGAGAATTTTTCAGCGATAATAGCTCCGATTACAGCTCTAACTAAGAAAAATCAAAAGTTCGATTGGACTCCAGACTGCGAAAAGGCATTTATTAAGATTAAGGAACTTTTAGTGACTGCACCGATTCTTACATGTCCAGATTATACGAAGGAATTTGTCATTCAAACAGACGCCTCAGGATATGGAATAGGAGCATGTTTAACGCAACCTTATCCTGAAGGAGACAAAGTCATTTGCTATTTGAGTCGATCTTTGACTAAGCAAGAACGTGTTTACACGACCACCGAGCGAGAATGTTTGGCAATGGTTTGGGCGATAGAGAAGCTCCGGCCTTATATTGAGGGGATCTCATTTAAGGTCATAACAGATCATTTTAGTTTAAAATGGCTAGCTTAAAAGAGCCCAGTGGAAGACTTGCTCGTTGGTCTGTAAAACTGCAGCAATATGACTTTGAAGTAATCCATCGGAAAGGGAAAGGTTTAGTTGTCCCGGACATGTTGTCTCGTGCAGTACCCATGATTGATACAATTTCGCAGCCCAGGGACGTTTCAACATTAATTAAAGATCGATGGTACCAAAAGATGGTAAAGAGGGTCGTAGAATCACCACTAAAATTCATGAATTGGAGATACACTGATAATAAGTTGTATAAATATGTCAAACAAGAATACCCTCAACCCCCAAAGATCATAGGCGTGGAATTATTGGAGAAGCTCACGATCCTCCTACCGCAGGACATATGGGTGTGTATAAAACTTTCCACATACTGGCAGAAAAATATTATTGGCCAAAAATGCGCCAGGACGTGGCAACTTTTGTAAACAAATGCTTTGTCTGTGCGGCTCATAAAGGTGATACACAAGGTGTATCTGATCAGATGATATCTCACCCAAAACCAACTCGTCCTTGGGAAATTATTTCAACAGATTTATGTGGACCTTTACCTCGTTCGACAAAGGGTAACTGCTGGATTCTCGTCGTTACGGACTATTTGAGTAAGTTTTCCTTAGTTTTTCCAATGCGAACAGCCCCTACTCAAGCAGTTGTCAAGCATCTTGAGGAGCAAGTATTTATGGTCTTCGGAGTACCCCGTTTGATACTTTGTGATAATGGACCTCAGTACAAAAGTAATGAGTTTAAACGTTTTGCTGAGAGTTATCAGGTTAAAATTCAGTATAATCCGTATTATCACCCCAGAGCAAATCCAACAGAAGGGACAAATCGTACGTTAAAAACCATGTTATGTTGCTATGCGAAAGACAACCACAGGAAGTGGAACGAACAAATACATAAACTTGCCTGCGCGATTCGTACTGCAACCCATGAGACAACCAGGATGTCTCCTTTCTTTGTTAATTTTGGTAGAAATATGTGTCTGTCAGGAAAAGATTACTCCAACCCAGTTTTGTTATCTGAAGAGAATGGTGTACAAACTGCAGCTGAAAGTAAGAACGAAGGTTTCCGGAAGCTCTATGCGGATGTTAAGAGAAGGTTAGAGGTGGCAGGAGAGAAAAACGTAGTTCAGTATAATTTGCGTACAAGGGTACCCAACTTTGTTGTGGGTCAGCGTGTTTGGAAGAAAAATTATGTGTTGTCAGATGCTGCGAAGTTTTTCTCGAAGAAGTTAGCACCGAAATTCGTTGGTCCTTATGTGATTAGGAATAAAATTTCTCCATGGATATTTGAGCTTCAGGAACCATCGGGTAAAGTACTACCAGGGAGCTGGCATGTCAAAGACCTTAAGTCGGCAGCGGACCTCTCCGATTAACGTTTTTAGGTTAATCGTCTTGAAGTTGGGGGGGGGGGGGGATTATGTAACGTGTCATTTTTACGTTTAAGGCAACGTTACATATTTGTTTATTTAGGTAAATAATCAAGGCTCTTCGACTAGTCTTTCTGTACACAAATTAAGGGTATTTTATAGAGCTAGGTTTGGAGGTTATATAGTGTCCAAAAAGTTACCTTATAAAGGAGACATTCCATCGAATTACTTTGGACACTACGCACATCGCATTATCTGGACATCGTAATTGGAATTTAAGATCACAGGTTTCGGGAAAATCACATAAAAACTTTTGATTGTTTTGTTTATCTGTGGAATTTTGTGATTTTCTTTGACGTTCACGAAAATAAACAGCCGTACTGCTGGGAATGGCGGCGTTGCCGCATCACAAATGGTTTCGGTAACAGGAGGGAAGCATTTGGATGAGCATTTCATTCGCTTACGTTTGTTTTCGAGGATATTGGGACAATCCGAACCTCATATCCTTCACGGATTAGCTAGTTTTGATAGCACGAAAACATATTTAGGTTCACGGTTTGACCAGTAAAAACCGAGGCTCCGCCACTTTGATATCTTTATTAATTTGATAGGGAAAGGATAAAATAAATACGAGTTATGCACTTTTGTAAATGGGAGATAAACGAGGGATAAAAACCAAGACTAAAAGAATAAACGAAATCGTGTGAGTTAACATCTGAACACTCTTGTGCCGAGTTTAAGCAGTAGTTCAGTGTGTATTTTTAGGTTCAGGTTCAGAAACAACTTTATTACTGTAGAAATGTTTTACAAAAATGGCGTTAAACCATATGAATATTAGAGAAAACATTTATAAAGAGCAAAGGAAACGACTAAGACTGTAACTAAAATACAACTAAATTCTACACTCAGTATAGCTTTACTCATATGGGAATTGGTTGAGTATTCGAATATTCCTGGGTTTGATGCAAGCTCTGATCTCCAGTAATTGATTTTACAGTTGATGGTTTCAATGCTGAGCTTCTTATAGTCCGTCTGGTTATTTTCCTCCTACTTGCTATGTCGGCAGGGGTCCGGTAGGCAAATGTTCGGTCTATGTATGGAGGGTGTCTCGACGTCCTTGTTCTAAAAATTCCAACCGTGGAAATAGATCCGACAACATCTCAGTGTGCGTTTTACGTATTTTCTATCCCCGTGGTCGGTGCTGCCCCCTATATACCGGTATGGAAATATTGGTGTATTTCCTCATTGGTTAGTTTGAAAACCGCGGGTTTTTTCTTCCAGTCTTGCAACCAAAGTTAGAGATTTTTTGGCGATTTTTTTTTTTTTATAAATAGGTTTGCATCCTTTATTTGAATTTAACCGGGAAAATTAGGTTGGTATTGCGTTTTACTGTCCCCACCACATTTATGAAGCGGTTTCCGGCGGCTTCAGTATTTTTTGTGTTCTCGACAAAGTGCTTTGTCTCTTTTCCTAACGAATTTTGGCTGGGTCGGCATCAAGTCTCTGGGATCGCCATTGTTTTTGGTTGGTGGCACTGCAGTGGCTGCAGGTTCTGTCCCAGAGACTGCGAAGAGTGAGTCCGTCATGTTAGGCGTAATCTAAAGTGACGCTCGCACCCTTTTGAAAGGGATTTAAGGCGGCCTACGCCGTTTCTACGGAAAGAGCAGTGGTAAGTTCGATTTTATTTTTTTTTAATTTTTTTTATTATTTGAGGACTCTTCAAGATAATATTTGCCTCCCAAATTGTAATTATTTTTCGTGTGAAATGTACTTTTTTTGACAAAAGACGTGGGGAATTTTTTGCGTTTTTATATTTTTCTTTTAACCACGTGTTGGATAAAAACTATATATTGTTTTCTCCTTTGGTTACAGCACCGTCCATTCCATCGACGGGACAGTTGTTCTGGTGGAACGAGGTTCTGTTCCATCGACGAGCCAGTTGTAACCCTGGGAAAGGTACGTTAGGGTTATTTTAGTTCATCTGTTTAAATCTACTTTATTTTATTGAGTCGACATGGGGTTCTCGATTTAAGTTACTCGGTGTAGGGGAACTTCGTGCAAAATTGACGAATTCCAGGAAACTGAAACATTTCATTTTCCACAGGGTTTTTACGCTCGGGGCAAGGAACAACACTTAAGAAATTAAGACCCATGTGCTGCCCTAGCGTGATGTGCTAAGCAAGCACGAGGGAAGGCGCGAGCAGGGCAGGGGAACTGGTGCAGTAGTGAGGAGACCTCTGAACAACACCAGGTTTACTAAACAAAACACCAACAATAATTAAGTCAAAGGACCAAGGTAGGATCAAGCATCATTGAAATATAATCTTTCCATTAACATTTTTTAATATAATTTTTACAGTCTATATATAATTTCTTGTAAACGCAAGGTAAAGGTATGACGTCATAACCCCAATTTTGCGGCGTATTTACTAAATTGACTTGTCTTCCTTCATTTCATTGTTTAAGACAATTTCTCCTGTGAAATTTGGAGTGCCTTGCTATTTTGGCCCTAACTTATTTGGTATTTTTCTCAGATCTAATTATACAAGATGAACTAAATCTTTGTGTTATTTGTACAACCCAATGAACCAACTTTGCAGCGACAAAAGAGAGATGAGGTTATATTTTTTAGCGGTTTCCTTACATTGTTTTACCTCATGGGGTAGATCTCGGACTGGGTTGCTGTCTGTCTCATTCTACCTAACGTAGAATGATGACAGCAGATATTTGGTCCAGATCTCCCCTATGACAGAATGATTTTGGAAGTGTATTTTTTTTTCCAATCGTTTATATAACTGAGCCTCACACTACTGACTCAGATGTAGGTACACTATGACCTGTTAAAGGAGTCCATCTACCTGTAAAGTGCTTCTAGTTTTGTCATTTTGATTCATTTGGGAATCTTTTAAATTCTAATTTGTTTATTAGTCAATTTTTTTTTTGGTTTTTTGAATTACACAAATACTCTGGGAGCCTCGGAAGTAGGTAGAATTTCATTGTTTGGCTACAACGTTTGGGTTGAACTGTATTTTAATTAAGATCTTCTTTGTAAAACATTGATATTAAAACACTGTGGCGCACGTAAAATTTTCTTATTTCTGAACCCCCCCTTCTCCACTGTATAAAAGTTACCGGGCATATCAATGTTTTACCTAGCTGGAAAATACAGTTCTGCTTCCAGATATTTGTTTAATTATTCAGTGGTTTTGTTGTGTCACAAGTTGGCAAATTGTTATTATTCTAATTACAGTGTCACAAAATGGCGGCAACGTCTTTAAGCTGCCACAAATGTCACCCAACGCATTTTAAGAGGCCACAATAGGCAAATAATGCCTCGTCAGCTCAATCGATTGACATTGATTACTTGATTTTCTTTTAAAGAAAAACAGTAAATTATTTAATTACAATATTGAACAATATTCCATTGAGTAAAAATGTAGGTATTTGAATAATCCTCATTTAGCTATTTAGACTGTGTGACAATATTGTGCAATATTATTGTCTAGCAGTGGCGTATATAGAAAAAAGTTTCAGGGGGGGGCGAGACAGTTTCGGGGGGGGGGGGGGGGGGCGAGACCTCATGAGGCCGTATTTTATGCTATTTTATGTTTGTATTCAAGAAATATGTGGAAAATATCTAAAAAAGTCTTATTAGCTTCGGGGGGGGGGCGGCCCCCATGCCCCCCCATATATACGCAACTGTTGTGTAGGGGTTGCCTATTGTTTAAAAACTTACAGTGTGATCTCGTTTGTACAACGGAAGTGCCATCAAGTAAACATGGTCGGAAGAAACCAAGGTGACATTCGCAACATTGTTACAGTTGCCATCCCAAATGACATAACCACCCGGTGCAGCTACTTTAGCTGAGTTTAAATCAACCGAATCAGCTACAGCTAAACCCAAAATGACGGTAGCAAAGAGTGTAAAAAAAGTATCACGCATCATTTTGAATCAAAAAACTAAAACAAAGTAAATAATTTAGATGATTTTATACTGATATCTTGGACAGGAGGAGATTATTAAAAATTAAAAGTTCCAGAAATCAAGATATTGATCTAAAAAAATATTTTAAATTTAATTATGTATAAACAAACCACTTAAATCTAAGGGGGTAGCGTATTCGACCGGAATTCGGTCACCTTAAGCCCCTTATTAGTATTAAGGACTGAGTTTTGAGATGATATACAATGTTCTATGTGTTGATATATTGACTTATTTTTACTTGTGCTGAAACTTTGGACATTTTATTAAACATTGTATTCCATTTTGAGAATTTAAATTTAACTATATTTTTTAGTAAATAAAAAAAAACGGAACTTTCTAATTCCGACATAGTGCTTACCTAATTCCGTCATATGATAAAATGAATGATAAAAACAATCTATAACAAATAAAACTAACTTTTATTGAACAATTTAACTTTGCTTACAAAAATTCATCAAATATTTTTAGGACGACTTCAGTATGCACACGAAAAAATATAGAATTTTTAGTTGTTCATAGCATGTAAGATGCGAAAGCCTAATGGGCTCGTAAATAAAAGATTTTTATTACCATTTCAAATGAGTTGTTTAAAAACCCAAAAAAGACCTAATTACCAAATTTTATGGTATTATATGTCTGTCTGTCGGTATAATTGTTCTATGATTATCTGTCGGTCAATCTGTCTGACTGTCACATAATTAAAAATTCGCTTAACCTATATCGGTTGTATTCGAAATGATATTTAAAAGTCTTTAGTGGGGTGAATTTCTTACAGTAAACGAAATATTGGGAACCAAAATTTCTGGATAAGTAGATATTTTTTGTTAGATATGAAAACACTAATTCCCTACTTCATAATCCAGCAAACGTGAAAAATCACAACCTGAAAGCCGTCATTGTCGTAACCTGAATTCCGACACCCAAATTGATCACACATTTTAAATGAGTAGAGTAGAAAAAAATTTTGATTTATTGTAGGTTTTACCATCCCACATTCTTTGTCTTTAGATAGTTGTTGATATGGAAAAAACTGAACTTTAAACAAGTTGCTGTCCATCAGAACTCCGTCACCCTTATTTTTGATAAAAATAAAACAATCGGAAAGCCATCATAGCCCTATAGCCTGAATTCCAACACCTTGAATTTACTACAAATTTTCAGAGAAAGTAGCTCAAAAAGCCTGTGACGAAATTTGGGATTTAGAAAATATGATAAAATGAATTCTGATTTGAATGTATTTTTCGCTTTTTGATAAATGTAGGTGTGAAAAAAACTAATTTGAATAGACAATGTTTTTGTTGGGAATTCCGTCACTTCTGTCGGATTTCCGGCTTAATACTTTTTGTAACCCAAATCCCGCCACCCCCTTTTTATTGAAAATAATCGAAAAAAAGAACAAAATATTGGTTAAAAACTTATCTACGGATATTGGTTTAGTAAAAAATACAAATATATTAGGTAATAATATAATAAAGTACCTAAAATCTTACCTTATAATAAAATGCGACGTTCCGCTTCCACAGTTGAAGCACCATTAAAATAATTTTTCGCGCGCAGCTTCTTTTTAACCAATACAGCTGAAGTTTGCGCACAGTGTTGCCAGATATATAGGTAAACAGATAAAGTATTTTTTTTTCATTAATAATTCAAAAACATTTCTAAAAAGTGACGGAATTCAGATGGGTGTCGGAAGTCGGGTTGAGTACGGTATCTATTTAAGGTGCCCTTCACATCCCTATTTCTGAGATAAATTACACAATTGCAGTGTTGGAAATTATCCATATGATGCTTTTTCAACCAGGTCATCCAGGGAGAAACTGGTAGCATTAGAGGAATTTTTGTTTTTTCTAGTAAGTTCTTCATCGAATTTGGGGGTGCTGACTTTTTTCTTTTTTTGAAATTTGCCTTATTTTGGGTTTTATCAAACATTTTAGAAATTAATTTTTTTGAAATTTGGCAACGATGCGTGTTTGTACTCCCCTATTTTCTCCTCCACAGCTTTATTCTAAAATATGCACATTTTTCTATGGGTTTTTCGCATTTTGCCATCGTTTTAGACCATATTTTCAAAATCGGAAAAAAGTGAGCACCCCGAAATTCTTTTGTTTATCTAACACAACAAAAAAATAAGTTATAATTGGTTTCTATCATATGGCTTGATCGCCCAAATTTTGAAATTGCATGGGTTTTTTTGTAAATTTATTTTGATCACGTGATCGTCGATTCACGGACTGCGAAAACGGAAGATGAGAGAGACAGACGTGGTCTGTCGTGCAAAGCAGAAACCTAGTGAGTCAAAAACTAGTGTTTTGGGAAATAGAGTTTGAAGTTTATTTAACTACATACTAACCATAGTTTATTTAACTACATAGTAACTACATTCAACTTCCTTGTTTTTTAAGATAGCCACATTCTAGAAAAACTCTCTGGTGCCGTTTTTTACGGTTATTTCAATGATATAAAAATCTCATTTTCGAGTAAGTCGAGTTACTAGGTTTTTGCTTTGCACGCCAGCGGTACTTTCTGATAGAAATCTGTAATTTTTTCTTAATTCTTAATTTAGTTTTGACATCAATTACACAGCGGCGATGTTACACTAGGACAGCTGTTTTTGACTTTTCCAGTAAAAACAAATATTTCTAACCCAAGAAAAATAAAACACTAAATAAAAATTGATTTAAACGAAAAGTACAGGCTGCTTTCTTTTTTACAAACGCAAATACTGGTACCTGTGAATAAAAAATTCTACGAACCACAATATAGCTGGCAAAACGCGGTTTTCAAATTAAGATTGAGAAAGTACATTCCCGAAGTAGTATCAAAGTTTGTCACAATTTTTGAGAAAATAACATAGTACATAGGTATATGTATATATATATATATATATATATATACCAAAAGCGACAGCAGCTAGTTGTTTTCACAAATAAATTGAAAATTTCATTTTCAACAAAAATAAATTTACCTCAACATCCAGAATGACTAGGTCTTTTCCTATGGATAGCTGAACATGTTTTTTAAATAAGACAATTTGTAGTATTACCAGAGACAATATAAGAAAGAAAATAAAAGATTGTTAGAAGTCAGGGTGCAAGCATAACAGAGATGTGGGGACATGCATTTTTGTAAACGATAAGGTAAAGTTTTGACCAATTGTATGTTTACTGCCTTCAATAAGAATCTTCTTTTTTATGCTATTATTGGAGACAACATATAAGAAATAAAATAAAAAAAACTATAACTTAAAACCTGGATAAAAAAATCTACTTTACCCAGTGACTCCTATCCCTCGATAGCCAGCTCTTAGATCAATAAACAATGCCCCCATATAATAAACAAAGATACCAGGAAATGATGTAACTCTATATTCATAAAAATACTACTATACCTATTAGGGACATTTTGAAACACTTTGACAATTGTTATCGTTATAGTTGTTGTCTAGGTATCACAACTTAGGTTGAATTACTTTATTTGCCTGACTATTTTTGCACTTACCTTTAGTAGAATCTTCTTTAATTAAAGAATAATACTTTTAAGCTAATTTTTCTTTAAAAAAATACCAAAATGCACAAACTTAGAAATTGACTGTGGTTAATAAGCACTTCATTATATTTTATCGTTATCATAAGTATGTAAATTAAAAAAAAAATTAAAATTATTTTCATAAACCATTTTAACTTTTCTAAGCAAAAAAATATATTCTCAAATTTCTCAAAAAGGGCTAGATACATGATTTTAATTTTCTTTGGTAATAAAAGCACATCCTATGTGTATTCTAAAAATGCAAGTTTCAAATAATGTATATTTTTCTTCTTTAAAAGGCCTTCCAGGATAACTGTGAAAGGTAAGACGTTTAGGACATATATATGTGCACATGAAGTTTTTTTCTTAAAATGGGCCCAAAAATAACCCCATAAATATTGTCATTCGATTAGGAAACACCCTGTATATCGCGAAGCAACAACAGAGATGTCAGTCAAGGTGAAACAATATCCCTTAAATTATTTAATCAGGCCCTAGAAGATGTTTTTAAAAATTCAGATTGAGAAGAAATAGGCATAAAAGTAAACGGACAATACTTGAACAACCTAAGATATGCTGATGATATCGCCTTAATAACAGACAAGATAGAAGAACTGATAAAAATGAGTATAAGCTACATTAAGACTAAAATCATAACAAACACAGATGAAGATATCCCGATCAGAATAAACCAAAAGAAAATAGAACAAGTAGAGGAATATATATATATATATATATATATATATATATATATACCTGGGACAAATTATTAAATAAAAAAAGAGAACAAACAGCTGAAACCAAGAGACGAGTAAGATTGGCCTGGGCAGCATTCGGTAAACTAAGCTGCATAATAAAAAATACAAAATATCCTCAGTACCTCAAGACAAATGTGTATAACCAATGTATCCTTCCTGTACTTACCTATGGATCCCAGATCTGGACCCTTCATCACAATCAAACATGGATAAGGTAACAAAAGCCCAAGGATCAATGGAAAGACAAAAGGAATGAATGGATAAGAAATAAAACAAAAATAAGGGATGTCAGAGTATTGTAACGTGTCATTTTTACGTTTAAGGCAACGTTACATATTTGTTTATTCAGGTAAATAATCAAGGCTCTTCGACTCGTCTTTCTGTACACAAATTAAGGGTATTTTATAGAGCTAGGTTTGGAGGTTATATAGTGTCCAAAAAGTTACCTTATAAAGGAGACATTCCATCGAATTACTGTGGACCCTACGCACATCCCATTATCTGGACATCGTAATTGGAATTTAGGATCACAGGTTTCGGGAAAATTACATAAAAACTTTTGGTTGTTTTGTTTATCCGTAAAATTTCTTGATTCTTTTTGACGTTCACGAAATTAAACAGCTGTACTGCTGGGGAAGGGCGGCGTTGCCGCATCACAAATGGTTTCGGTAACAGGAAGGAAACATTTAGATGAACATTTCATTCCCTTACGTTTATTCTCGAGGATATTGGGACAATCCGAAACTCATAGCTAGTTGTGATAGCACGAAAACATATTTAGGTCCACGGTTTGACCAGTAACAACCGAGGCTCCGCCCACTTTGATATCTTTATTAATTTGATAGGGAAAGGATAAAATAAATACGAGTTATGCACTTTTGTAAATGGGAGATAAACGAGGGATAAAAACCAAGACTAAAAGAATAAACGAAATCGTGTGAGTTAACATCTGAACACTCTTGTGCCGAGTTTAAGCAGTGGTTCAGTGTGTATTTTTAGGTTCAGGTTCAGAAACAGCTTTATTACTGTAGAAATGTTTTACAAAAATGGCGTTAAACCATATGAATATTAGAGAAAACATTTATAAAGAGCAAAGGAAACTTTTGTCTAAGACTGTAACTAAAATACAACTAAATTCTACACTCAGTATAGCTTTACTCATATGGGAATTGATTGAGTGTTCGAATATTTCTGGGTTTGATGCAAGCTCTGATCTCCAGTAATTGATTTTACATTGATGGTTTCAATGCTGAGCTTCTTATAGTCCGTCTGGTTATTTTCCTCCTACTTGATATGTTGGCAGGGGTCCGGTAGGCAAACGTTCGGTCTATGTATGGAGGGTGTCTCGCTGTCCTTGTTATAAAAATTTCAACCGTGGAAATAGATCCGACAACACCTCAATGCGCGTTTTACGTATTTTTCAATACCCCTTGGTCGGTGCTGCCCCCCATATACCGGTATAGAGCCATTGGTGTATTTCCTCATTGGTTAGTTTGAAAACCGCGGGTCTTTTCTTCCAGTCGTGTCGTTTTACTGTCATTTACAAAACGGTTTCCCGCCATTTTATTTTTTGTGTTCTCAACGGAGTGCCTGGTCTCTTGCTAACGAATTTTGGCTGGGTCGACAACAGTTTCTGGGATCGCCTTTGTTTTTGGTTTTTGGCACTGCAACGATTGCAGGAGATATCCCAGAAACTGTAGAAGTGAGTCCGTCGTGTCTAGGCGTAATCTAGAGTGACGCTCGCACCCTTTTGAGGGGGATTTAAGTCGGCCTACGCCGTTTCTACGGAAAGAGCAGTGGTAAGTTCGATTTTATTTTTTTTCATTTTTTTTATTATTTGAGGACTCTTCAAGATAATATTTGCCTCCCAAATTGTAATTATTTTTCGTGTGAAATGTACTTTTTTTTTGACAAAAGACGTGGGGAATTTTTGGCGTTTTTATATTTTTCTTTTAACCACGTGTTGGATAAAAACTATATATTGTTTTCTCCTTTGTCTACAGCCCTGTCCATTCCATCGACAGCTGTGCTGGACGCTGGTGGGAAGCCGGACGAGCCAGTTGTAACCCTGGGAAAGGTACGTTAGGGTTATTTTAGTTCATCTGTTTAAATCTACTTTATTTTATTGAGTCGATATGGGGTTCTCGGTTTAAGTTACTCGGTGTAGGGGAACTTCGTGCAAAATTGACGAATTCCAGGAAACTGAAACATTTCATTTTCCACAGGGTTTTACTCTCGGGCAAGAAGCCAACAACCTTTTGACCACCATGTGCTGCCCTAGCACCATGTGCTAAGCGAGCACGAGGGGAGACGCGGGCAAACCAGGAGCAGCAGTAGCAGGAGAACACCATGTTTTAGAGGAATTTCGAAGTACACCACTTCCAGGTTTACACAATAAAACACACATAAAATAATCAAGGACCAAGGTAGGAGCAAGCTTCAGATATAGTCTTTCACATAAATCTTCAATATAATTTTAGACATAATCTTTTCATATAAATTTTTAATATAATTTAGACGTAATCTTTTCATATATAATTTTTCACAGCATAATTTCAACATTGCTTGTAAACGCAAGGTAACGGTATGACGTCATAACCACAATTTTGCGGCATATTTACTAAATTGACTTGTTTTCCTTCATTTCATTTATTTAAGACAATTTCTCCTGTGAAATTTGGAGTGCCTTGCTATTTTGGCCCTAACTTATTTGGTATTTTTTTCCTCAGATCTAATTATACAAGATGAACTAAATCTTTGTGTTATTTGTACAACCCAATGACCAACTTTGCGGAGACAAAAGAGAGATGAGGTTATATTTTTTAGCGGTTTCCTTACATTGTTTTGCCTCATGGGGTAGATCTCGGACTGGGTTGCTGTCTGTCTCATTCTACCTAACGTAGAATGATGACAGCAGATATTTGGTCCAGATCCCCCCTATGACAGAATAATTTTGGAAGTATATATATATTTTTTTTTAACAATCATTCATATAATTGAGTCCTACGCTACTGACTCAAAGGTGGGTACACTGTGACCCGCTGAAAATGTCCATCTACCTGTAAAGTGCTCCTAATTTTGTCATCTTAATTCAATCTTTTAGAGTTTTATTCTGTTTATTTTTTTTTTGTTATTCTTAATTACATAAATACTCTGGAAACCTCGGAAGTAGGTAGAATTTCATTGTTTGGCTGCAACGTTTGGGTTGAACTGTATTTTATTTAAGATCTTCTTTGTAAAACATTGGTATTAAATAATATGGCGCACTTAAAATTTTCTTATTTCTGAACCCCCCCTTCTCCACTGTATAAAAGTTACCGGGCATATCAATGTAAATACAGTTCTGCTTCCAGATATTTGTTTAATTATTCAGTGGTTTTGTTGTGTCACAAGTTGGCAAATTGTCATTATTCTAATTACAGTGTCACAAAATGGCGGCAGCGTCTTTAAGCTGCCACAAATGTCACCCAACGCATTTTAATAGGCCACAGTATTAGCACAATTAAAATGGAAATTTGCCGGTCATAATATCACACAGAAAGACCATCGATGGAACAAATGTATTATAAACTGGAGACTTTGGGAAAATAAAAGGGGCAGACCTCAAATGACATTGGCGGACGATTTGAAGAAACACGCGGGAACTAGATGGATGAACACGGTGATAGACAGGGAAGAGTGGAATATATTGGGGGAACCATATCTCTAAAGATGGAAGAAGGCTAAATAGATAAAGACCTGTATAATTAGACCAATCACGATTGATTTAAATTAATGATGTTCGCATATATTTGATTTAAATAGATTATGTGCTTGACCAATAAATATTTGACTAAAATACTCGAGTATTTATTTAAATCAAACAATTTATATTAATTAATTTCTGATATATTTGGCTTAAATGCATGCACTTAGAATTAAATAAACTATTTAAAAGATTTGTCCTAACTTTTTCGAAAGCTTTTCGAGAAAAATTTCCCGATGTTTGAGACAAATTTCCTGGTTGTTGGCAACGATTGTTATAATACGTGATCCAGGCCGGTCCGCCATATTTATAAAATATTTTTACTTGGTTTAACTATAGATTTTTACCTTCCTAGCCCACGTATCAATGGCTAAAGAAGGTATTGTTTTCGACAAAAAAAATTAAATAACGCCGTAAAATGTAAGTAACTTCTGTCCGTGTATGTGTGTATGTTACCGGACAAACCCGATTTTAGGATAAACTAGTTTTTCCTAGGCTAAATCAGTTTATCCGAAGAGCGATAGGATGAACTAGTTTATCCTAGGCTAAACTGGTTTCTCCTGAAATAAATTAAATATTAAAACTGTTTGGTTTTCACTTTCTCCAACGTCGATCACGAGGATACGAATGATCCCCGACTGGAACACGTCCTGATAGTCAGGAACACGTGTTCCAGTCGGGGATCATTCGTATCCTCGTGATCGACGTTGGAGAAAGTGAAAACCAAACAGTTTTAACAAGTTCCCAACGAAAGCCTCAAACCATCAATATAATTCAATGCCGGTAGGGGTATTTTCCCTCGGAGTAGTTGTTTCTGGTGGTTTCACATAAATTAAATATGATTAGGAAAAACTGATTTGTCCTTGTCTAAACTATTGCGGACCGATAACAAAAGTAACGTTTTTACTACTAATTAAAGAAAATACTATTATTACAAACATGTACTAATTTTTATTATTTACTTGTTATTACACGTCAAACTATTATGGCATTTCGAGTTGCAGAGAACGTTATTTTTCCTGCAAAGGCATCGGTTCGGTTTGGTTCGGTTCGGTTCTTGCAAAGGCGGAAATTCTGTCTAACCATATGGATATAATTTTCTTCAAAAAAAAAACTTTCCTGACTTCCTACCCGGAGTTCTAGAGGTTGTGAATCCGAACCGAACCGAACCAAACCGAACCGAACCTAACTAAACTGAACCAAACCAAACCAAACCTAATCTAACCAAACTAAACTACAACACTGATAATTAGGTTTAGTTGAGTATGGTTAGGTTTGGATAGGTTCGGTTCGGTTCGGATTCACATCCTCTAGGATCCCGGGTAGGAAGTCAGGAAAAATCACCCTGCTCATCTATTGTAATACATGAGGTAAATAATATTGATAGATCTGCGCATGCGGAAGTCAGGCAGCCAAAGTACACTTGGTAGGGCTGGCGTCCACGCACAATATGCCACGATTTTGCTATAAGACGTACGCTCCATAACAGTCAATGTAGCGTGCAAACTAAATCCTTGTGATCGGCGAGCCAAAGCCACGCGGCTACCATCTAAGCAGTTCAGACTAGTTAAATCGTGGTCCGAAGTAGTTTAGACTAGGACAAACTAGTTCATCCTATCGCTCTTCGGATATACCTACTGGTTTGGCCTAGGAAAAACTAATTTATCCTAAAATCGGGTTTGTCCGGTAACATGTATATCTGTCCGTAACACGATAGCCTATAAATGTTGAACCGAATTTCAAGATATTTTTAGGTAAAATAGTATTCGACACTGTAACAAGCTGATTAGATTTTGGTCCAAATTTATAAATGCTAATGAAAGTTTTTTAATATTTTAAAAATTGAAAGTATGCTATCTTTTTAACTGAGCATCGCACAGTGCGGACAAAAATAGGGTTTTTGGACAATAATCAATATCTTTGTTGTTTTTCAAAAAAGTTAATTTTTTATAGGGTATGTGATAAAGTGTAGTCTAAAGGTTAAAATAAGTAAAACTTTTAAAAATATATATAAATGTCATTTTATTTAAAATATTAAAAAAATAAATTAAAGTGCATTCAGTTTAACCTACAGTTACGTTAAAAATAAAAATCAATTTACTTTTGTGTCAAAAATTAAACTAAAATTATTTTTTTATTCGGATTCATTGGCGTAGTTAGGAAGGCTTGGGGGGGCTAAGTCCCTTCCAGAAAAATTAAATTAGCAACCCCAAAATACACATTGCACCCTCAGTTTCTTGGTTCTTAAAGATGATTCTAAGAAAGCCGTTTTAGGCCGTCCACGACTCGGTCCGGGTACGGCCTCTGTTTCCGAATCTGTATTTTTTGATTTTTCTGAATCCGTTTTATAACAAAATTTCTCAGATATAATATCTTTATTTAACCATTCGAAATAACGGTTTTGAAAATAAATTTTGTTTTGTCCCGGTAGCTTCTATTTAAAACTGAGACTTTTGCAAAAATTTAATGACGCCTTATTTAGAATTTGGTTATTTTTGTCAGAATATTCTTCTAAACCCAACAAGGGTTGAATTTTTTTACGTGAGAGGCCACGGGATAAAAACTGATACTTTATCCCTAAAAAGTGATACTTTATCCCTAAAATTTGTGATAAAAAGCGCACTTTTGATCTCCAAAGTGCGAAAACGATTTTTTTTTAAATATTCGCCCACACAAACACCAGAATAATTTTTGGCATATATATTTTAAGAGTGATAGCAGTATTTTTATAATTTTATTGACTACCTCAAATTATTGTTTTTGTGCGTTCCCATTGACAAAAAACGGCCAGTACGATATGCGATTCTAAAATATTTAATTTTCCATTTTCATCACAGTAGTATTAGGTGACCATAAATATTTTGGGAATTTTTTTTAAATTTATTATCACCTATAACCACTCGCCATCACCGAATAATAAGCCTTCTCCAGATTTAGTGCCATTTTTGACACCTTGCTGCCGCCATTTTTGACGTTGATGAGAGCTATCACAATTTTATATTTGTCCAAATGGCGGCAAGACTGGTTTTAAGGGTAAACCTAAACAGGAGATGATGTGAGGCCTCTCAACCGGGGTGGTAACCAATGTGTTATAAATTATTAGGATTGAAATATATTATTTAAAAAAATACAGCACCCTTAGTAGCAGCCAGTAGCAAAAAATATTTATGCTACGTTTTTGCTAATTCATTGGACTAATATTTAGGATATATGCCAGACCTTGCAAATCTTTGCAATTTTTTATAACCTTAATAAAATTTAAAAAATATTTTTTTTTTGTAAGCATAACAGTTTTAATTAAATTATTTTAAAAGCGAGACGTCAATTTGACAAAATTTTATTTAAACAAATAGCGTAAATATATATCACTGTAATACTTAAAGAAAAAAACTTTTATATTTAAATGCAGAACCAGTAAAATTAATTTTCTGATAGATTTTTTTGTACCTGTTTTAAAATAACGACTTTAACTATTTATTTTGTTCACTTTCGCAAGTGTGACTAAAAAATAGGTTATGATTACAGATAAACTGGACATTTATCTATACTTTTGCAACATTAAAACTTTTAAAATGTGACCTCAGTGTTTCGAATATTGCCCACAGGAGTCCGCACTGTGCATCGCATCCATATACGGTTTTCGGAACATAGTAGTAGAACATATTCTTCTAAATAATTTGTGTTATAACCAAAAACTTTATAGGAGCGTTCTATTCTGAGATATTTACAAAAACTGTTTTGTGCTAATGGCCAGGAAAGTATCAGATCCGTCATGAATTCATTTATTTTTTATTCAATATTTTTGTTTCTGTGTATGCTTTACTTTTTTCTAGTGTCCATCATCATGGAAGTCTGCCGCAGTACAACCCATTACAAAGAAAGGAAAAAAGACAGATCCGTTAAACTACAGACCAATTGCTTTACTTCCGGTGATATCAAAAGTAATGGAAAGAGTTGTGAACAATCACCTAACCAAGTACTTGGAAAAGTAGAAAATTATCAACGACAAGCAATACGGATTTCGAAAATATAGGTCAACTGGCGATTTACTTACATACGTCACTCACTTATGGCAAAAAGCGATTGAGTTGCGAGGTGAAACAAGAACAATTGCCTTAGATATATCTAAAGCATTCGATAAAGTCTGGCATGAAAATCTGCTCAACAAGCTCAAAGCAACGGGATTGTCGCCGAGACTTTGCACTTGGCTTGAAAGTTACCTTAAGGATAGATCCATTTATGTTGCACTGGATGGCCGGAACTCCAACTCTTACCAAATAAATGCTGGTGTGCCACAGGGAGCAATCCTTTCGCCAACACTTTTTCTGATTTACATAAATGACCTCATAGATAAAACAGTAAATCCACTTTATTGCTTTGCAGATGATGGCAATGTAGTCTCCTCAGTCATACCACCCACATGTCTCTCCGCACGTGAATTCCATTACCTTAGACTAACTGAAATATCACAGATAAATAACGACTTGGAGATAATAGAGGACTGGGGCAACAAAACCCTTGTACAGTTCAACGCGCAGAAAACCCAAGCAGCCCTGTTTTCAAAAAAGACCAGCACCGGTGAGCCAAACATCATGCTATCTGGAAGTGCTGTCGCATTGCAGAGCCAGTTGAACATCTTAGGAGTCACTGCAGAGACCAACATGTCTTGGCACAGTCACGTAGCAGATATAGCTAAAAGGGCGTCCCAAAAGCTTGGGGTGCTATTTCGTACAAGAGATCTGTATACACCAAGCCAACTGCTGACACTCTACAAAGCCCAGATTCGACCAACTATGGAGTACTGCTCACATATATGGAGTGCGGCACCCAAACATACCTTAATGCTTTTGAACACCGTGCAAAAACGAGCTATCAAGCTGATCAATGACCCCGCACTTACCCGTAGCTTGGATAGTCTCGAACATCGAAGAACTGTGGGCGATCTATCTCTCTTCTACAGGTATTATCACGGAAAATGCTCTGAAGAGTTGGCACGTATGATCCCCCCGGGAGTAGCACCTACTAGGCGAACACGTCAAACAGACGGTAACCATCAATTTATTGTCAAAATAGAGGCACCAAGAACCTCATTATATCAGAATTCATATCTCTGGAGAACAGCATCGCTGTGGAATAAACTCCCTGCGACAGTTTTCCCTGCAGGTTACAACCTGAACCGTTTCAAAACCAACACACACCAACATTTCCGCGCACTTGCCGCTTCTCGAGCGTGATAGGGATCTCCTTGCGAGTGCGCATACCCGTAAAAAAAAAAATAAGGCTTGGTTAAACTATGGTAAGGCTTTTGCAGTCAGTTGAACAAAGAGAAAAGCCGACCATCGGCATATCCTTTATAGAAAGTGAGATGGGCGGCGATAGATATACTCATGAAAATTATTTCAATTAATTATGGCATAAACTAAAGAAATAAAAATAGATAATAAAACTTTCTATTCCTACACCTACAGGAACGACACTGATTTATTTTGTAACTCTGCATACTGTCGTCTAAAGGGGTCCCGAACAGCACACCCGAAAGCAATTAAAACCGCATCTCAAAAAAATCTGCTAATCAGGTGCCGTCTATCCACCTGTGCTCGGTCGGTCGGAAAACAAATACTTTGTCGTCGGACCGCAAAGAGTCGCGCCTCTTCTCTGTCGGTAGGGTTGAAATTATACCAGGAAGATTTTATATGAATTTGGATAACTTTTGAAGGGCAGAATGAAGCAAAATTTCATGAAATCGATAGAAATCCGTATTAGGAGTTATTCAAGTGACTTTGCAAAAACTATATCTTCTCTAATTCTAAATTTAAAAACCAGGCACCACGAATCTTTGATGAAAATCAAATTCTCAATAATTCTTTCAGTTTCCTCAAAATCATAAAAAAATTATTAATAATCAAAAAATGAATCGCAAACTAAAAAGAAATAAAAAAAAGTTGCAGAAAACTCTTTATAGGTTCAGTTTACGTCAAGGATGATTATTGGGTAATAAAACAAAAGATATATCAAAAAATTCTTGTATATTAAAAAAGTATTTTATCTTAATATTATAAGAGTTAAATTGAATGATATGCGATTTGGCAAACTTAGTTTGCGATTTTCCATACCACGTGCCGTAGGACTCGGAAGTTTGGTTCTGTTTGCGTTTTCCCGCATCTTCGGTATATCTACGCGAATCAAAGGACTTCAAGTTTAGAATCGTAGATTTCTCCAGGTTGATGTAGAACCATAATGAAAGGATTGAAGGGAAAGTCCAAAATACTTCATCACATCACAATCTTTTTTAGTTTAGTTTTAAAGTTTAGCCTAGTGTGGTTTTAAAGCATTCCAATGGATTTTGTGGTCCTACGTCGAGACCCTGTATATGGGTGAATATCTGGAAAGTGACGGATTTTGATGTGACCTACACAAAAACATGTTAAAACATTTTTTTTGATTTAAAACTAATTTTATTTTTATAGTTCTATTAAATAACTAACATTTTTGGAAGATTATAACAAATATTTCCTCTAGATAACAGAGATTTTATGTAACAATCGTCAGTAACCTGGAGTGTCACCATTAGAATTTTACTATATTTTAATTAAATTATGTTCTTATAATTATTTATTGAAGTAATTTCTTAGTAAACATTAGAAAACAACCTTTAGTTATATAAATAGTCAAAACCAGAATTGTTTTAAAGTTACTTGTTTTTAAATATTCAAATTTTAACTTTATCACCAAATTTTTTTTTATCCATTTGGCATTATTGGATCACTCTTGACCTTCAGTTGCTAAGTGAAAAAGAGCTCTGTGATTCGGAAAACGCGCGAACTGTTTATTTCGATGTCACACGTCTAAGACAGTGGGTGTGTCCTTTAACCGATCCATACTCGCGTGTGTAACCTTCAGTTTGATCAGTAACCTGGTAAGTTTTTAAAAGGTTGAACAACAAAAAAACAATTAAAAAATGGTGAAACATAATTACAATAGGATACACTTTTTGAGTTTTCTTGTTTATTAGACTCAATTTTAGTAGTATTAACAATATCTGACAAAACGTGACAAAATCGTCAGTTACATGTGCATCAGTTACCTGTTAGAATACTTACATGTTACTGACCTGCTCTACAAAAAACTGACTCGTTTTTTACAAGCTTTTATTTAGCTTCACATGTTCTGTCTAACTATCTAACTATGAAATGTTGTGAAACGTTTTTGACACACTTCCCATTATCCGATTTGGATGAAACATGACAATACAACAATAAGAAATGGCAACATGTTATTTGTTACTTTGGTCATATTTTCATTGATTTTTTTTATTTGTATATCAAGTTTCATGTATGTCCACAATTTTTGCTCCAAATCTGTCACTTTCCAGATATCTAACCATATACATGGGCGCACCCAGGGGGGGGGGGGGGGCCCGGGGTGCCATATATGATATATTATAAAGGAATAGAGACGCGACAAACTTATTAAAGTCAATTTTATTTAAGTCAAAATCAAAGGAGGGAAATATCGGTCCTCAACATTCTAGCCACGGATCACCTGGTGATCCGTGCTCTAGCCCTGATTAGAAAGAGATGCACCTTCCGTCCTTGTTAACTCATAAACGTCGAAAAATAAAAATAAACGATTTTTGACAAAATATACACCAGGGGTGACGGATACGAATCATCAATCAACCTTTGTTAGGTGATCCGTGTCCGAAATCTTACTGGGTAGATTAAGTTTTTGTAAGTTTTTTCAATAAAAAAAAATGGGTACTTGCTAAAGATTGCTTTTATTGACATTTTTATGTTATTCATCATTATAAATTCATTATTCAGTTATTATTTAAAAAATAACGGAAAATCCGTTTAACCTCATAACCGGTGCTTTTAATTATACTCACCTTGGTTTAAAAAAAATAACCGAAAACCCGGTTGACCGGGATACCCCGTGTTTTCTATTAGTTATAACCGGGCAGTTAAAATGAGTACAAATATAACCGGTTAACCGAAAAACCGGTTTTTTTCAAAAATTCTGACATCCCTAACTGGTAAGACTAAATACCGGGTTCGCCGCCAAAAAAAGTTATCACATACCAAAACTGCAAACCAAATTTGGCAAATTGCATACAGTTGGAATCCGGTTTTATACATAAATATTTATTCTAGTGGTGGACTCTCCCATAGAGGCCGCTACTGAGTTATTTATAATACATCGTACCATTAGGATGCAAAACGTTATTGATAGCAGTATTTATAACACTAATTACATTTTGAATTGGGGTCTGGATAATCATATCAACAATATTCAAAATAACTCCATGAAGAAAAGTAGTGATGACGCCGCTCATGAGATCAATGATCCAGTCAGTTAGGGCGTTTCCTTGAATTGAATAACTCTAAAATAAAATAAAAATACTTTTTGGACCCTACTATGGACAACACGATAATCTAACTTAATATAAATTATAAACAACAAGTGAAATTAAAGAAAGAAAAATAAGAAAAAAGTTTTCTGTCTTCGGGTTATATGGCGGAGCTAGCACGACATTAGCCCTGTATATGTTTTTTAAATTACGATAACCAAACCTACCCAAATTTATTGCAGATAGTCCAGTTAATAAAAAATGCAATTGATAAAAAAAAGTCTTAATGTATTTCTCTGTAACAGAGCCCTAAAGTGGAAAAATATTTTAGCAAAAAAATTTATGAATTTTTACAGTATTTTTAAATAAAAAAAAATGACAATACAAACAGCACTTTTTGGGTATATGGGTATAAAGTGGGCATAACCCGAGGGGTCATCAGCTTTCAACAGTACTGTACAAATTTCACAACAGGACCCGACAGTACCACGACAGGATCCAACAGTACTCGACAGTACACGACAGTACCCAACAGTACTCGACAGTACCACGACAGGACCCAACAGTACTCGACAGTACACGACAGTACCCAACAGTACTCGACAGTACACGACAGGACCCAACAGTACCCGACAGTACACGACAGTACCCAACAGTACACGACAAGATCCAACAGTACTCGACAGTACACGACAGGACCCAACAGTACCCGACAGTACTCGACAGTACACGACAGTACACGACAGTACCCAACAGTACACGACAGTACGTAACAGTACTCAACAGTACACGATAGAACCCAACAGTACACGACAGTACTCGATACAACCCGCTAACCCGAAACAGTGGCGTAGATGCGAAAAGACAGGATGACCTTTTTTTTTTTTTTTTTTTGTTTTGTTTTTTTGGGTCGCAAGATTTGTGAGCGCGGTGCGGTTCCCCAAAGATTATGAGCTTTTTTTTTTTTTTTTTTTTTTTTGGTAGCAAGTTTTTTGAGTGCGCGCTAAGACCCTGTCGGCCTTCCTTTTTTTTTAGATTTGTGAGCGCGGCTCCCCAAAGATGATGAGCTTTTTTTTTTTTTTTGGTCGCATGTTTTTTGAGGGCGCGCTTTGTCCCTGTCGGACCCCCCCAAGGCACGACGACAGTACTCAACAGGACCCAACAGTACTCGACAGTACACGACAGTACCCAACAGTACACCGACAGGACCCAACAGTACTCGACAATACACGACAGTACCCAACAGTACTCGACAGTACATGACAGTACCCAACAGTACTCAACAGGACCCAACAGTACACGTCAGGACCCAAGTCCTGTTGGACGCTGTACAAAATTCTAGGGTGCCGATGACCCCTCGGCATAACCAGTAACTGCACTTTTAAAAACTACTAGTAATTTCCTAATTCCAAAATCCTTTTTATGGTTTAAAATTTTTAAAATATATTAAGTTTATTTTCATATCTATTTTTTCTTTGTAAAGCCTGCAGAAACAAGATTAGCAAGGCTTAGTAAAATCTCCACCGGATTATTAGAGAGAGGGGCCTATTTGACTAAAAAAACAAAAAATTTGCTGCCCCTAGCTGCCCCTTTTTTTGGGGGTAGCCCTAAACATTGCCATGTACTTGGTCTTTATACAGTCAGTGTGTCAGCCAAATGGAATACATTCGATAGCGGATTGAATTTAGATTATTCTAAAAAAGCCAAAAGTACGTCGATTGAGATTTTTAACAAGCAATATTTGTGTTCGAAATTTTTTTGTATAGATAAAACTTTTTTTTTCAAATAAGATAACCCCACTTGTGGCACCTTGTTCGAAATCTTATCAAAAAAGAAAAACGATGAACTACTTTTTTTGACACCTGTCAAATATTGCAACTTAAGTACAAAGTTAATAACATCCAACCTCTTTTGCAACTGGTAGACCCAACTTGTGAAAACTCTTTCGAAAGCTTATTAAATAAGCCACCATCTTTAAAGGTGGAGAGTTCCCAACTTTAGAGCTTTATAATATTGTATTGTCGCTGTAACTATAAGTCCAAACCAAATTTGATGTTGATTGAATATGTACAGGGTGGGGCATTTTCGTTGGTTTTATAGGGTACAGGCTAAACGGTAAGAGATACCAAAAACTGACATACGTGTCCCGTCCTCTTTTTTAGTGTCTTTTTTAGTGGCGCAATAAAATCTACGCTAACTATATTAGTTTAGCAGATATAGGGTGATTCTCAAAAATTGGCGATTTTTATTATCTCTTATTACTCGGTTATGTATGGAGATAGAAAAAAACCTCAAATACAAAAGTTTTATGATTTTCTACATAGAATCCAGTGGCGTAACTAGAAAAATTAAAAATGTTTTAGTTTTCAAGATATTATCAAAAGTAACATTTTGTTAAATGGAACACCCAGTATGTAAGTATCTCAGATAATTGGATTTTTTCTTGTGATTACAATGATATATAACACTTAATACTTTTCTTTATCCTAAATAGGTAAAATACGGAAAAATATTTTTTTTTGTAGTTCGCTATGAATTGATTCAATATTTTTTTATTTTATAATAGGTATATTCAGAACCTACTTAACGAGAATATTAAGATATTACTAAACTATAACAACAACATAAATTTGTAATAGGAACTGAATAGTTATTATTAAAATTAGTTACAAAAGGTGCTCAAACTGTCTCCCATTCTGCTCAATGCATTTTTCTACTCGACTTGTAACCGAACGAGTGGCGTTATAGATGCCAATATTTGGTACTCTCTCAATGCAAATAATAAAATTTTCCCTAAGTTCCTCTACATTGTTACTTCGTGTTTTATAAATTTCATTTTTTATAAATCCCCAAAAATAAAAGTCGAGGAGGGTCAGGTCGGAAGAACGCGGGGGCCATCGGTTTGGCTCATATGTATCAATCCAATTTTCATCAAAATTGGCAGTTAGCAAGTTCCTTATCATATGGCTATTATGTGCTGGAGCACCGTCTTGTTGAAAATAAATGTTATTTATTTCACCTAATGGCATGTTATCCAACTCTATTATTTCATATTCTTCCAAAATTTGTCTGTATCCTTCTGCATTCAAGTTTTCATTAAAAAGCCTGTAGTTAAACACTCTATTTCGATACAGCGCTACCCATGCATGGAATCCAAACTGTCCTTGTTGTACCCTGGCCACCGTCTGATTGGGATTTATGTTTGACCAATATCGATTATTATGTCGATTAAACATTCCTTCGCTAGATTAAGCTTCGTCGGTCCATATTATATTTTGAAAAAAATTGGGATTCTGATTAATCTGTTGCAAAATTCTAAACGCCGTTGTTCTTCTCCAGAATGTAAATTATGAACCTTTCTTATTTGATAAGGTTTATACTTATGCTTTTTTAATATTCTTAAAACTCTATGTTTACTTATACCAATATCATTCTCAATAGTACGACTAGATATCGTCGGATCAGCAGCAACACAAGCCAACGTGTTTATTTCATTTGTTTCGCTATTTTCTTTATTGTAAATTTTATTTCTTGGTTTTCCAAATGACCCATACTCACTTAAATTGTGATACATTCTTTGAAACATCCTTTTGTCTGCCTGACGTCGTTCCGAATAACGGTCAAAATATAGTGTAAGTGCTGCATCTCTATCTTTATTAGATTCAATGTTTAACTTTTCATAGTTTTGATAAAGATTCATCTTAGACAAAAGTAATAACAACAAAGCAAAAATAATACTTAATTGACGTTTGACTTTGTGACAAGTTAAAAAAGCAAAACAAAAGTTCATCCCATCCATAGCAACTACAAAAAAATATTTTTTGTATTTTACCTATTTAGGAAAAAGAAAAGTATTAAGTGTTATATATCACTGTAATCGCAAGAAAAAATTCAATTTTTTGAGGTACTTACATACAGGGTGTTCCGTTTAAAAAATGTTACTTTTGATAATATCTTGTAAAATAAAATATTTTAAATTTTTCTGGGTACGCCACTGAATTATACGTATAAAATCATAAAACTTTTGTATTTGAAGAATTTTTCTATCTCCATAAATAAACGAGTAATAAAAGATAATAAAAATCGGCAATTTTTGAGAATCACCCTGTATCTGCTAAACCAATCTAGTTAGCCTAGATTTGATGACGCCATTAAAAAAGATACTAAAAAAGAGGACGGGACACGTATGTCAGTTTTTTTGTATCTCTTACCGTTTAGCCTGTACCCTATAAAACCAACGAAAATGCCCCGCCCTGTACAGTTGGTCAAAATTGACTTACAAGAGAGACAAGGGCGGCGTCAATTTCACAATTTTAAAACTATAATTAAAAATTCGCGAGCCCTATCCCCAAAAGTCCCTACATAACAATTTTGAACGAAATCGGACATACTTAGATGGTCCCCTTCCACCCTCTTCAAAGGGATGGAGGGTTGCCAACTTTAAAGCATTATAATATTGTAATGGCGCTGTAACTTATGATAACTATAAGTCCACAACAAATTTGATATTGATCGGATATGTACAAGTTGGTCAAAATTGTCTAAGGGGGCGGGGGGCGCCACATTCACAATTTTAAAAATCTAATTAAAAAATCTTGATCCCCATCCCCAAAAGTTCCGGCATACCAATTTAGATAGTAGCCCCCTTCAGCATTCCCAAAGGGGGGGGGGGGAGCTGTGAACTTTATAATATCATTATATTGTATTGTCATCGGAACTTTAAGTGTGTACTAAATTTGAAGTTGATCCGATGTCTAGAAGTGGGTTAAAACTGAGTTAAAATTGAGTATCGCGCTAGTCATCTCATATAACCCATTGTGCGACGCCACAGACTGCATAGATGGAAGTTTTACGAAAATTAATGTATAGTCTTTGGTAGCTTAATGTAGAGAGCGTTAGCGTACAGAGCAAGAGATCCCGGGTTCGAGTCCACGCCGAAGACAGAAAACTTTTTTCTTATTTTAATTTCAATTGTTTATAGTTTTAGGTCATTGCATTATTTGCAATTTGGTATTTGTCAAAATAAATTAGTGTCCAAAAGCAGATCGCTTGACCTGACACATTGGTCCTAAATTCCTTTAGCCGCGTCTCATCCGTCTAACCGCGCCTCATACATTTTTGAAATTTTTTTGCCATTTTTGTTATTTTTTGGTAATTTCCACATTTTAGATATTTTTTAAATTTTCGAAATTTTTGATTATGAAATCCTTTGACATATTTGAAATTTTTTGATACCCTTCACATTTTTGATATTTATTGATTTTTTGATCATTTTTGACTCTCTTGACTTTTTTTGAGATATTTGACATTATTGAACATTTTTTTAAAATTTTTAACATTTTAATTTTTTTTGATGGTTTTGAAATTTTTTAACATTTTGAAACTGTTTGATTTAAAAAACAAACTTTTTACTTTCCACATTTTTTAAAATTTCTTGCACTTTTGACATTTTTTTAACGTAGTTAGGCGGATGACACGCAAAAAGACAGACTCGTCCGTCTAATCGCATTAAAATTTTTTAAAAATGTCAAGTGTTAGAAATTCCCAAAAAAATCAAGGATGTCAAAAATTTCAAAAATGTCAAAAAATATCAAAAATTCTAAAAATGTCTAAAAAGTTAATAAAAGACAAAAATGTAAAAAATTTCAAGATCAAAAAAAAGTCCAAAATTTCAAAAAATTTGAGTGGTGTCAAAAAATTTCAAAAATTTCAAAAAGTATCAAAATGTATGAAAAACAAAAAATGTCGAAAATGTCAAGAGCATCAAAAAGAAGTCAAGAAAGTCAAATATTTCAAAAGTTATTTTTTAGAGTGAATAGTTACATACTAAATGGTTTTAACTTACCCTGTATGTGTGACATCGGCTTTATCAACAAAAGCAGCGTACTTATTGAAATCAAAACCTAAATGAATAGTGATACTTGCATTCTGAATTTTACCATCTACTTCGCCAGTAATACCAAGTAATAGTACCTGGGTATGGTACTGGTATGTGAACTAAAAAATAAATAAAAAAAAATTTAAATAAAAAAAAACACCCAACTGCTAAATTTACTTGCAAGTACTAGTCGCAGTAGAGAACAAAATTGATAGGTATACCTATAATGTACGACATGCTTTAACTTATAATTTTGATGCCCAAAGCGCACTTACGAAATTATAGAGTTTTGTATTTTCATGAATCAGGTTATTGGGTAATTTTGTACCCAACTGCGACTAGTACTATTATTATTGAAATTATAAATAAAAAATAAATGTATCATACCTAGTTTACATATTTTCTCTTCTAATGGCAAAGATGAAAATTTAATTGTTTTTAAATATTGCACGCTAATGCTATCAGAATTAGAAACTTCCGCCATTGTCGTAAATACCAAATCGTTGAAATCAAAACAAACCGCCAGCGCACAGTGGAACGTTTTACTAATCTATGTGGTCATGGTTAAGTACCATAAATTAACATTTCAGCTACGTACAATTAAAGAGCATATTCCATACATCCTAGATCCAAAATATAACTTTTTTATTCCCTCTGGTTGTCAAGAGATTTGCATTGAAAGTTGCATCTTAAAAATTTTCCGCTTAGACATTTTAATCTTATGTATGGGCAATGCTTTAAAACAATATTGTTTTTTTCCGCGTAGTAGGCGCTGGAGTAAAACAAGTGCCAGGCATTTTTAGAGTGACATGTCCTTAAGACTAGGGAAGCATTTTGACTGTCATTGTTGCAGTGTTTTATTTGCTATGATTTTATGAATTCACTGGTGTTTTGGTAAGGAAAATTTTATTTTTATATAGTTTTAGTTTGGACTGAAACTTTAGTTTGTTAGAATTTGTTGATGTTAGTTTTATTATTTTCTGATTAAGCGAAATCTCTACTTTCTGACGCAGTATTGAAATGTTGTCCTTTTTTTGCGGTTTTCTTGTACTTAATTATTTTGTTAGCCTGCAACTCTAAAAATAGAAAACGTATTATTTGAGTTTAATGACATTTTCTTTTTGATACCTTCACAAATGTGCCCTTTGGGAATTTTCTAACCTAAATTAGTCAATCTTCATGCATTTTTCTATATCACGATGAGTCAATGTGTCTGTTTGTCTACAGGGTGTCCAGATAAAAGTAAGTACATAGGGCTTTGTGGGATTTTCAGAAACGGTAACACTTACGATATTCGTTCAAACGGAAAAAAGTGGCGGTATTGCGAGCTTAATCGGATGCAGTGTCAAAGTTAAAAATATCTTCAGGGGGTTTCAAAATAATGCTTAAAAACTTAAATTGTGTTATTCGAAAAATTAAAATATTGTCGCCTTCTTTTAAACAAATTGAATAAAACTATATAAATACCACTAGGCCAATAAAATGACGTTAACAATTTTTTTAGGACTTTATTTTTTTCAAATAGTCACAATTTTTAGTTTTGCCTTCCTAGCCCGCATAGCAATGGTATTATTAATAGGTATTATTTTCGACGAAAAAAAATTTTTTTAGATAACGCCGAAAATGTGTTATTTGGGTGTATTTTGACCTATCCTAGCAATATCCTCGTGATGTCTGTCTGTGTGTCTGTGTATATTATTTTTGTCCGTAACACAATAGCTCCTAAACTGCTGAACCGATTTTCATCAAATTTTCAGGTAAAATAGTGCTCGACACTCTTACGAGCTGATTAGATTTTGGTCAAAATCTATTAATGCTAATGACAGTTTTTGACAATTAAAATTTTTAAAAAAATTATCTTTTTAACGGAGCATCGTATCAATATACAGTTTTCGTAATATAGTAGACTATATTTTGCTCAATAATTCGTGTTATAACTAAAAACCTCGTAAGAGCTTCAGTTTCTCAGTTATATACAAGAAACTTTTCAAAGCTGATATATTATCATGGCTTCACTTGAAGTGTGCTAATAGGCTAGCTAGGAAGGTATCAGATCCTTCATGGATCCATTTATTTATCAATATTTTGAAAAAGCATATGAATGTTTTCTTTGATACAGCTCAGAATAGCGCCACTTTTTTACCAAAATCTTACCGTCTCCTAAATCCTCATAAACCCCCTTGTAGTTACTTTTATCTGAGACACCCTATCCCATATACCTATGTGTATGGGCCGATTCCTAAAGTACGTAACGCTCAAGGGGGGAAGGGGGGTTATGAACCTTGCGTTACACTGTCATGATTCTTGAATATATTTTTTCTTAAAAATGCATTGCGGAGGGGGGAGGAGGGGTTGCGTAATTTAAGAATATGCTCTATGTATGTCTGTACGATGGGTTTTTGAAACTCTCGACTTTCACGAATTTTTGTAAACAGTAACTTTTCACTCTGTCACAAGCTTAACCAAGCTTAATAAAAATACATCTGCACCAAACCCCAAGGGAAGTTTTTTGAGGTTAAAAAAATCCAAAAAATTAGGTTTTAAACCGAGCGGGTTATTATTGTGCTGTTTTAGAAATATGATAATATATTTTTCTTGTCTTTTTTGTGTCAGATTGAGAAATTAATTAACACAGTTTAGTTTGCCAGATAATAATAAAATTGACTTGTGTTAGTTAATTATTCTATTATTTGTTATGTTAAGTAATGACATATTTCAAATAAAAATGGAATTTTCCAATTTAATAAATATTTTTTTAAACTTTCTTAGTTTTCTAAAATTAAAATCAAAATATCTCTTAAATTTTCTCATATTAAACCCCTTTAAAGATAAAGCCATCCGATGAATATTTCCCTTTATAATTTTAGGGGATGGTTTCACCCCGGGCAAGGGGTGAAAGGTTTAAAATGTTTAATGCATTTATTTTTCATGTAGTGACAGATGAGCGCGGAATTTTTTCTTGATCGTCCCTTACCGCCTAAAAAGTCTTTATTTAAATTTTTCTGAAACACCTTGTATATTGCAAAACTGTTTTATTCAAATTCCTTCTTGCAAAAACTAAAAAAAATATATACCGTTACTTCATTGTTATAAAAATTTGTTGAAACAATTTTCGTTAAAAACATACAGTGTGACTACAATCTTAAAATCGTTAAAATCTGAATCACCCTATATAAGAGGTAGGTAATATTGCAAATACTAAATGCTTTTAAATATTATATGTTATTTTAAAGCTAAAAAAATCATGCATTAAAGTGTGTTAATGTTGCTCAGGGTTTGTCCATCTAGATCTTCCAAACGTTCCACTGTGCAGCGCCCGACCGATAATGCCAAATTAGTGGTGTGCAAATACTATCTACTCGATACTTTAATATCTGATACATGGGCGGATTCGAAGTAATCGAATATCCTTCGACGCCAAATACTTGTTACTCGAATCCCGAATGGGACCGAAGCCGAAATGTTACTTTCGTATCAATTGTATCGGCAGCGGCCGTATGAGTAACGAGTTTGGAGTACTTGTAATCATTTGGACCGATATTTATATATTGGATTTACCGATAATATAATATAAATAATAATAAAATCTAATACTGGAATAGGAAGTATCAGTATCTACTCAATACTTGGAAAAGTAATCGATGCACATCACTATGCCAAATTGTCTAAGTGCACTAATTAAAAGCTTGAGCTCCTCTAACATGCAACGCGAACCATGGGTACGGGGGGCGTTACGGGGGTGCGGGCGGCATCGAGGCTAGTTTTTGCACAGATTTTGTCCTAGGCACTGCCGCAGGAAGGTTCAGATTCTATGTACTGTAAAATTCTATTGGGACATGTCGTCCTCTCTTTCTATATTTCGTAATTAGAATGCGACACAACATCTACGGAGCAAATAAAAGTGAATAATTAGATTCGAACTAACTATATAGCGCATCCGCCAGCATGCACCGCAGGTGGTTTGAACACGATTGCAAACACATACATACCGGGTATTAATTTGTAGGTAATATTCCAGTCTTTAGTGAATTCCGTTTGGGGTAATTATTAATTAAATTTTAGTATTTTTTTAAGTAAAATTTGGGAGTGCACGTGCACATGTGCACTTATGGAGAAACCGCCACTGCTTACATATACAACATTACCCTTCGTTTCGCCGTGCTGCAGTTGGGTAAAAAAAATTGACTCACAAATTATTTCATATAAAACATCACCATAATTTGTTCTTTTAAGTTGGTAAAACGTTTGGCCAATTCCATTTGCAATTTCTTTTGATAAATTTAAGATTTAATACTTACAATCAGCTCTTTAAACGCCAGAGGTAAAGTAAGCTCAAAGATTCTCGTTTCTGGTGAATACTGAGCATTTACGTCATCGTATCTAACAATACTAGAGGTATCTTCTAGCCAGCCTTTACTAAGTGCCAACGAGCCAGGGAACATCTAAAAAAATATAAAAAACAACGCTAAAGAACAATTTTCTATATTATTCCATCACAAAACCCAAGTATTTTGAAAAAATTATATAGAAGAAGTTAACACATTGATTAAAAGTAGCAAGGTGACTTTTTTTAGCGTCAAAAAGTGGTAATTTTGAATGATCTTTGACGTCTCTAACCTGACGTATAAATGACCTTTTTATGACGTTCAAAAGACACACTACTAACGTCTTGAAGACGTCTAAGCCTGACTTCATTTCGGGTGTCTTTCGAACGTCATAAAAACGTCATTTACACGTCAGGTTAGGGACGTCATAGATCATTAAAAATGACAACTTTTCCATTCTTATTCTCCTTCCTGCAGGTCTTTATTCTCTTTCTTGGTGTTCTCGTCTCATCCATTCTGTTTACATGCCCGAACTAAGCTAATCTTCTACTTTTGATGAATCTTCCGATATTTGCATCACATAATATGTGTTCACAATCGTTTCCAAATGAAAACCCGTGCTCCTACACACAAGTTTAATTTTCAAGAAGTGCTGCTGTACCGATGCTTCCAGAAGCACGAAGAATTATGTCTTATAGCCTGTACAGACCAATATACCTTCTTCCATTCACTACACTAGTAATTCTCAGCAGCAAACTGATCAAGGCATTCCTGTAGTTGGTCAAACACCAACCAATCAAATTCAAATAAGAAACGACGTTCTTCAAGATGTTGCGGCATCTGTTATATTGCAGCATGCAACAAACACAAAGTGCACTTTCAATTTCAATATTTACTATCGTTACCTTTTTCGTTATTGTTAATTAAATGTTCTTTACATGAAGTTTCTTATTAATATATCATGATAAAAAAATCCTGTTTCATTATTTTTCCGTGCAAAAAAAAATCGTGTGGAAAAGTAAAAAAATCGTGCGGAAAAGAAACTTTTCCGCACTAGTGCTGGAAAGTTACTTTTCCGCACGATTTTTGTTCGGTTAAAAATTAAGATATTTAGGACTAATTAAATTATGTATGTAACTATTCTATCTTATGTAGGTATCATTTTCTAGCATTATTATAAAATCTGTGCGAATTAAAACATGTTTTTTTGATAAAGAAGATGGATAAAAACACTCGTAGGAAAAACATTCTACCTAACTCGGAAACCATCTTTTCCACCCTTGACGGCTTGCCCGAACTCCGCTCCGCGTCGTTCGTGCAACTGCCGTCGCGTGCGGAAAAAGTACCACTTTTCCCAGTTGTTAAGTAAAGAACTATTTAAATTGCAAAACAAGACCATAACTTACGTTCATATTTTCATTTGGTAAATTCATGGGGTCCAAGCCCTGTTCGATAATGAAATGTTTGACATTTGCCAGAATTTGATCTGTATATTTATTTAACTCTGCAACGATGTAACCATTCCTAAAAATAAATAAATGACTGCATTACGGATCTGATATCTTATTAGCACACTTCAAGTGCCATGATAATATATCAGCCCTGAAAACAGTTTTTTGTAAATATCTCGGAAAATAAAGCTCTTACGAACTTTTTGGTTAGAACATAAATTATTCCGAAAACTGTATATTGATATAATGCTTCGTTAAAAAGTTATTTTTTTTAATTTCATTAGCAGATTTTGACCAAAATCTAAGCAGCTCGTTAGAGTGTTCAACACTATTTTCCCTGAAAATTTTGTAGAAATCGGTTCAGCGGTTTACTAGCTATCGTGTTACAGACAGAAATAATATACACACGCACACTCAGTACTTACTACTATTTGAATGTCGTTCTTATTTGGAACAGAGATCACAGCGAACTTTTCTTGAAATGTTGGAAAATCATGGTTAGCCCGTGTAAGACTACATAACAAAATTATTTCAAGACACAAAAATGAAAATTTGAAAAACATTTTAAAAAATCAAATATTTTCTCTTACACCTGTTTACTTTATAATAAAAATAAAATAAAAAAACGGGCATATTTGTATTGTTTGTTGCACATTTTCTATATATAAGTATTTTTTAGATAAGGAAGGCTCTTGAGTTGAGTATTTTTTAATTTTTAGAACGCAGGTCAATGTTTAGGTACTTTAAACATATAGAGCGCTACGATGCTTGTACATTTTGTTTGTGATAAAATATTTTTTTATTTATCCAAACGCCACGCCCTTTATACAGGCTATTCCAAATTAATTCTCCAACATTGCGAAATGTTTTCTTTATAAAGTTATTTTTAGAGTAGCAATACTATACAGGGTGTTATGAAATAAATAGTTTATATTTAAATGGGTTGAATATTAAACGTACCTGAGCTGAAAAAAAAATATTTTATTGAAAAAAAATACTTAAAAAATATTTTTACTGTGTTGCTATTTTTGACCTATTTATACGCCACTGTAAGTGTAATATATTATTTAAAGCAAAAGTTCAAGTTAGGGTTAAATGAACTCACTATAGCTACCTAACGGGATTTATGCGACAATAAAGAACGAAAACAAAAGTCTGTGTTGCCATGTCTATAAGGTTTTAAAATGTTTTACTTACTAGGATTAAAACATATAGTTAAAAGTTTTTCCTGAATCTACAGAAACTGCTGGAAATGGTGTCCATCAATATTTAGGCACAGTTCGGCTCTCAATCTTCTAGCTTCCCTTGCATTTGAATTGGCCATCCCGTAGGCTATCACCATATTTGTGTATTTCTCGTTGGAACGCAGTACTCTGCCAGCCATTTCACGTTTAAGGTATTGCAAAGTAAAACTATAGCTACCTATCACTTATTAATAAATACTTAGTTTACATAAACACCTATTATCACTTATTGCTAAAAAATAGTACAGAGTAATTTATTGTTTATAAAAACTGACACTGGCGAAGATTCACAGTTTAAAGTAACCAGAGCGAGCAGAAGAGTCTCACGACGCGATAAATAATAAACTAAAAAAAATTGTGCAAAATAGGTACTACCAGAAGGGTTTTGGGTAAATTCGGGGAGCAATAAAACTGATTGCCGACGCGTTGTCGCGCCACCAGGGATTATTATAGCCTATTCTTGGCGGTGTCTTCCAATTTTGGGAAATACCACTGGGCACGTACTTTAGTAAATAGGTACTTAAAATAAAAAAGGGCAATAAAAATCTGCATACTATTAGAAACTTTTGAAGGGCTACATGAAGGTTTTGCGAAAAAAAAACAATTATCTAAAACCATTCTGAAAGCAAAAGTAATATGATACATTTAAACTTAATTTGACAACACTGCAGTATTTTAAGCCCTTTAAATTCGAAACAAAATAAAGATACAATGGCCCTTTAAAAATTGCCTTTTAAACATGACCTACATTTAAAGAACAGTGGTGCACCGTATATAGTATCATTTTTTAAAATCTCCCCCAATTATTTAACAAAATTTTTTAAAATATTTTTTACCTTATCTGGAAGGTCTATTCTAAATCTTGTTTAAATATAAACTATTTATTCCATAACACCCTGTATAGTGTGTCCCCGGATGGAGTTGACAAGAGGAAAAAATCCTTCATTTTTGACTTTACGAAAAAAACAAACTCCGTCGTTATGGAAAATTCTGCATGTTGAAATATTAAGATTACCATAATAAAATCTTTGATTAGTTGTACAAGGTGTTTTCAAATTAAGAAACATGTAATTAATAAAGAGGAGAACAATCTCACGGGATACCGGAGTATTAGGAAACTTGTCGTGGAAAAGGTCAATTGCGTACTGATACGATACATTTCCAATTCCGTAGTTATTAGTAAATAAATCCATTCTGCTTTTGTAAACATTTTTTAGAATGTAAAACCTATTCATTGAAGATCAATATGACAATCAACAAAATAAATCTATCAATGTCACATTATAAAGAGTGATGTTTTTCGTGAAATTAAAAGTAAAGATTTTTCTCCTCTTATTAATTACATGTTTCTTAATTTGATAACACCCTGTACATCTAATCAAAGATTTTATTATGGTAATCTTAATTTTTCAACAAGCAGAATTTTTTTAAACAGTGAGTTTTTTTCGTAAAATCAAAAATAAAAGATTTTTTCCTCTTGTCAACTGCATCCGGGGACACACTGTATAAATGAAAGCGGAATGAAAATAATCAAAAATCGCATTTTTGAGTTTTTAAAATAGAAATATTATTTGAAAAAATATTAGTTAATTTTTCAATCAATCAAAAAACTTGTTTTTAAAACGCAGAAATAGTAATTATTGCATATTACAAAAAAATATGTATATATTATTTCTGTCCGTAACACGATAGCTCTCAAACCGCTGAACCGATTTTCAATTTTCAGGTAAAATAGTGTTCGACACTCTTACGAGTTGATTAGATTTTGGTCGAAATCCATTAATGATAATGACAGTTTTTTGACAATTAAAAACTTTAAAAAATGCTAACGTTTTAACGGAGCATAGTATCAATACACTGTTAAAAACATCGTTGGAGCTTTAGTTTCGGAGATACAGTGAAATCCGGATATAACGAACCTCAAAAATGAACTAAATACGGTTCGTTATATCCGAGGTTCGTTATAAACAGTAATAAATAAATTTTGTTTAATTTTTTGTGTTTCTTTTTTTAATAGTATCCAAGATTAAGAAAACTAAAAATATTACAAAAAATACTATAAATTTTTATATTTTTAGAAAAAGGCAGAATAGAATAAAGACGTTTATTATTATTGTTATACATATAAATATGTAAAGGTGGTATGTAATACATACATAAAAGAAGTCTAAATCTTTTTTTTTATTATTATGAAATCCGTAATTTTTGTTTGTACATTTCTACTTGAAAAATATTCCCTGTTTATATAACTTTCAAGGTTACAAAATGATGCCTATATTTTATCGTGATTCCAAAAAATTACGAATTTCCGAAATTTTGTTTTCCACTTCACGAATGGTTGGAACATAAACCTTAGTGACTTCAACAGAATTATCTTGAACAGGATCATCATTATCTTCGTCATTATCACTTGAAACCATGTTTGAGGTTACGGAGAGATTATAATTTGCTCATCAGTCAACGTTTCTCTTGCTACAATGTCTTTATCAATAGTCACATAATCGTTAAAATCGAAGTCACACATTTTTTCTTAACTTGTTCTTCTCCTAAATCAAGCACATCATTATCGAATTCATACTCGTGATCATATTCTGGGTCTTGTGCATGTCTTTGCAACCATTCGTGTCGTCGTCTAGTGTGAAAACGCCCATTGTCTGCTTATATAAAATTCATTTTAAAAGAAAAATACATATTCTAGATTATTAAAATTAGGTTCGCTATATCCGGAAGTTCGCTATAAACGGGATCGTTATAACCAGTAAGACAATACATGAGTATTTATGGATGACTTTTCGCATAAAGAAAAAAGGTTCGTATTAACCAGAAGTTCGCTATAAACGGGTTCGTTATAAGCGGACTTCACTGTATTTACAAAAAACTGTTTTCAAGGCTATATTATCATGGTTTCACTTGAAGTGTGATAATAGGCTAGCTAGGAAGGTGTCAGCTCCGTCATGGATCAATTTATTTAATGAACTATTTAATTTACAAAAAAAAAATTGACCAAGATTTTTGAAGAGATCCAAAGGCTCCTTAATAAAAGCATAAAATAGATTACCACTCATTTATTCGCATTTTTGTTTTTTTTTTTAAATAGATTTTCGTAATTACTTTGAGTTATTTATTTTTTTTAATATTACATTCTTTATTATCTTCATTGTAATGTATATTTCCACAAAATTTCAATTGTCTGTTATAATTTTTAAAGAAGCTATAAGTTAAAATTGAAAAAAATTTGTTGGTCTAAATCGACCGACGAAACCGACATTGAATTATACTGATGGTTTGAGGCTTTCGTTTAGAATTTGTTAAAACTATTTGGTTTTCACACAGCTTGACACCTTATATTGACATGGATCGCTGTTCCTGCAGATTGTCAGGATGTGTTCCAAACACGGATGTGTTCCAAACAAGGATGTGTTCCAAACAAGCATGATTCATATCCTTGTAATCGACGTTGGAGAAAGTGAATACCACATAATGAGTGATTCATTTAGAGGTACTTTTACAAAAACATCATTAATTTAAATGTTATCGGGTAATGTTTATTATCATACAAAACATCATTAATTTAAATTTTATCATACAAAACAACTATATCTTACATTTATTTTTTAAAGATAATGCCTTTCAAATATTGGTCTTGACTGCGGCAAACATGGTCCATTCCCAGGTTCCAATTTTTTATGACGCGTTAGAGCATTTCGAGTGGTATTTGGCGAATAACCCGATTAATGTTGGCTTCCAGTGCCTCAATTCTACCCGGCTTATCCTGTAGACTTTGGACTTAACATAGCCCCAGCGCCATAGTCTAAAGTTGTGATGTTACATCACGGTGGATAGAATAGACCGTTGTTCGGATCTTATATATATATATATATATATATATATATATATATATATATATATGTCGAATTTTCCACGTCACTGGTGGTCCACCTGATTTTTGTAAACAAAAGTTAGATCTGATATGAACAACGGAACAACTAATATTTTTAGCCCGCTTTATTTTTTATTACACAAAACTTAAACTACAAGCAGAGAACATATAACCAGAGAACATATAACATCTAAAGAACCTTCGCCAAATCGCTCAATCGCGAGCCCAGTTAAACTTTGCCAGAAGAAGAGAGCTCTGCAGTGTTGCCACCCTCGATCCTGAGGTCTTCGGTAGAAGGCTTCGAAAAAAATCGGTAAATTTCGGTAGATTTTTTAATCATCTCAGCAAGCAGTGCTGGATAACTATCGATAGTTTGGATTAGGTAAATTGTATTTCTACTATTTGTTTTTACTGACAAAATACCAAAACTAAGAATTAAATTAAAAAAATTAGGTACATACTAGGGACTTATTGCAATAAAGCCAGGGACAAATTGTGCCGGGCACTATATTGACAGTTTCGCATTCAAAACTGACAGTTGATCTTTCAAAATTGACATACCAAAGTCGAATTTAGAAATCCAGTCGTTTATTTTCCATTAATTGTGGCGTCACTATTAATTCCGGCTCTTATAATACACAATGGCCTTATTTTGAAAGAAGACAGCTTTTCTTATAATGTGAAACTGTCAATATAGTGCCCGGCACAATTATGTGCCTGGCTTTATTGCAATAGGTCCCTAATAGGTAGATAATATTATAAAAAAAAACTCCGGGTCTATAATAGCGTGATCTTTAATGCCGCTTGCGGCTGCCGGCTGAGTATATCGCAAAATCCAAGAGATGGCGCCATAAATACACTTTTAAAAACAATGGCTTAAAATAAAAATTTTATTCTACAAAGGATCTTACATAAAAAGAATATTTTATTTATGGTGTTTTTTTTTTAAATCGCGATTACGAGGCGTATAAAAAAAACAAGTTTAATCGAAAAAAAAAATCGGTAGAAAACTATGGTAAATCGGTATATCGTAAAGTAAAAGGCTAAATCGGTAGATCTACCGAAAAATCGGTAGAGGTGGCAACACTGGAGCTCTGCGAACGTTTCCTTGCGAGTTTGAATTCACACGCAGACCGAACCGCAGCTTTTTTTTTTGTGATTCACAATGAGAACTGGGCTTTCGCGCCACGTTTCGTCAGTGGTGGAGGCATGCGAGGCTCCTGTTCAGATACACTATTAAGGTGACCATGTTTTAAACGATTTTTATTAACTTCACAGAGCCTGGCGATGTCTGTCATCAAATCTAGCGAATTATTTTTGACACACTTCCCGTGAACCGATTTTAATGAAATTTAGCAAAGTAGTATAGGTCCGATGACGATACAATACTATGAAAACAGATGGGTGGAAGCAGGTGGTTAAGGGGTGTAAAAGGGATAAATCCATAACTTTGAAACCAAATCAGATATCACCATGCGGTTTTCAGATTTATGATTTGGTGTAATGATAATACAATTTTATTTAAAAATATCGTGTGTGAGGGGTGTAAGGGAGGGCAATTCAGAACTTTGAAACCAAAACAGATACAAACATGCGGTTTTCAGATGTATGATTTGATCGTGTGACAATACAATTTTATGAACAAAAATCGGAAGTAGGGGGTGGTAAGGGGTAAGGGCTGTAAAGGGGGTAAATTTAGAACTTGATGATGAAATAATATAAATCTGTATTTTCAGTTAAACGATTTTTTTCGAAAATTGTACTAAAAAGTAAAAAATACCTTACAAGATTTCTGTTGGCACATTATATATTTTTAAGTTCAATGCAAAGTCGGGGTAAATTATTAAAGATATTGACACCCATCAATTCTACGTTCGGGATAAAAATGTGGCGCGTATACATCTCAATTTGATCTTTAATAATCGCGCCACGATTTTAAAAATATCTAATGTACCAGTATCGCTATTGGTACATCTAGACAGTAGTAATATAGCAAATTATTTTTAATTTTTTTGTGAAATTTTATAATAAAATCGTTTAACTAAAAAAAAATTATATATTTATTTTATGGCAAAAAATCATGGCATTTTACTAAATCTCACCACATTAATTTTAGACCGATCAAAATAAAGTTTTTTACTCGGAGGAGGTTTTCAGAGAAAAGATAAAATAAAAACTGTCATGTCATTAATTACCACAATAAACATACTTCCTTAAAGTCTAACATACCTACTTATATAGCGTGCGTCTCACATAAAAGTAACTACAGGGGGTCTTGTTAACTAGGAGAAAATTAGCGTCATTCCAAGGCCAGCCAAACTAAAAATATCTACAAATGTTTTCAAAATATCGAGTAAAAACTAAAAATTGTTGTCCTTATTAATTATTGATTTAAAAATTTCCAACTGCGGTGGAAAAAATATTCAAAACTAACCAAAATGTTAACAATTGATACCATTTTTACCGAAGATTTCAAATTTTTTTTATAATTTTCGCTTGCGGCATCAAGTTTTTCATTTTTTACCAAAATGTTTTTTCGCGGCGTCATGTGTTATAAAATTTTCGCTACGCCATTTCTTTGCAATTTTTTTTCTATAAGGGCGAAACAATTAACTCTCAACACTTAATAGATCCATCAGATCCTGCGCCCCCGTTAGAATAAACTTTCCAGCTACCCACGAAAAAATACGAGAGAAACGAGACCATTTTTACCCGTGTAGCTACGAAAACTTGTTGGGTGTATATAAAGTTGAACGTATATTGCTAAGCTTCTTTATTTTTCGCATTATTCTTTTGCAAAATGGCTCGGCTGGTTGTCCTGTCCGAGGGCTTCATCAGTGCTAACTTTTGTACTTTAAAAGGCATTGAAACATCCAATAAATGCCCAGGCGATGCCCTCGAAGTCCACTAACTTTGGTGAAAAACATTTTTGACAACCCAAAAAAAGCTCCGGTCATTTTAAAGAATTTTTGACGACCTACCCAGCAATGGATCGGTAAAGCCCAGGCAATTCCCGCAAGGCCCGGGAAATGCCCAGACAAGGCCCCCGCAATGCCCCGGAAGTGCCCCTATATGTACGCCAAATTATAAGACGACGTTGCGTCGCGTCTTCGACAAGATAGACGCTATACTGGCTGACAACGAAGTAGCCCGAATGGTCACCCTAACTTTCTCAAGCCAATAAAATTTTAGGAAGAGCGGGCGTTGTCGCGAAATAATGCATGTCTAGCACAAGACGCTAGCGCTACCAAGTCCACTTTCAATCCCTGACTTCGCATGCGCAGATCTACCAATATTATTTACCTCATGTATTAGAATAGATGAATACAGGGTGATTTTCACTTGAATGATTCTAACCACATGAAAATAGAAAGTTTCAAAAACCTAACCTAACAAAACCTAATCAAATCTAACCGAACCGAACCAAAGGAAACTGAACCAATAATTAAAAAAAAACGGGATCCTAGAGGATGTGAATCCGAACCGAACCGAACCAAACCGAACCTAACTAAACTGAACCAAACCTAACCTAACCAAACTAAACTACAACACGTACTGCTAATTAGGTTTAGTTGGGTAGGGTTAGGTTTGGATAGGTTCGGTTCGGTACGGTCCGGTTCGGATTCACATCCTCTAGGATCCCGGGTAGGAAGTCAGGAAAGTTTTTTTTTTTGAAAAAAAATATTGGTTTAGTTTGCTTTGGTTCGGTTCGGTTAGATCTGATTAGGTTTCGTTAGGTTAGGTTTTTGAAACTTTCTATTTTCATGTGGTTAGAATCATTCAAGTGAAAATCACCCTGATTGGAAGTGGACTTGGTAGGGCTAGCGTCTTGTATGTCTAGCGAGTTGACACGGGATCATTGCGTGAACAGTTTACTCAATTAGAATTGAGCTTTTTCCTTCTAGCATCTATGTACGCTAATTGCCTCAAAATATCGACCCAAACATGTTCATATTGGAACTGTTTAAACCATGTGGTTAAAAACAGAGAACTTTCATTTTAATTTGAAAAAAGGCGTAAACGCCAAATTCCAAAAGTGGGTATTGACTTGCAACAAAACACTACAAACACTCCAAACATTTTCGCCGAAAATGTTCGTTCAGTGAGTACGTGTCTTTGCCATGCTTATGTGACTTTGCAATCTGGGAACACAGCGCGCATCAAACACTACAAACAGGACAAACATTTGCGGCGAAAATGCGCGGAGTGTGTGTGAGTGAATACGTGTACTTCAAAAGCACAGACCGTCAATACGTCACGGCGAACGCGCAAAACATTTTCCAAGGCTTGTCGGTAAATCGGAATTGCACAAAGAGATTTATTCTTTCTTGTTCGTTCAGTGGGTAGGGCCGCTTGCTGTATTTGTGGCGTTTGCCCTGTGTTGCGTTTTTTTTTTCAATTTGCACTTAAAAAATGGAATGGACCAGGAAAAAATCCCTGGAACTTATTGACGAATTCGAAAGACAACCATCTTTATGGAACCCCAATAAAATAAAATAAATAGATCCATGACGGATCTGATACCTTCCTAGCTAGCCTATTAGCACATTCAAGTGAAGCCAAAATATTTCATTTTCTTACACCTCAATTCTTGTAGGTAATAGGGACTTATTGCAATAAAACATGGCTTTAATAGTGCCCGGAACTATTCGGCCAGTTTTACATAAAAAACTGACAGCTGGTCTTTCAAAACTGACATACCACGAATTTAAAAATAAAGTTTTGTATTTATTCCGGTTCTTAAATACACAAAAGACGATTTTTTTACATAAAACTGTCAGAATATTGCCGGGCACTATTAAAGCCAGGTTTTATTGCAATAAGTCCTTAATACAAATACGTAGTAGGTATTTTTAGCTCACACATATACTATAGTAGTGTGAGCTATGGTGATCCTAATTTTTTCGAGAAAAAAAAAGTTGCTCCGATTTCAAAAATTTTTATATATCTTTGCGTTTCAGATGATTTTGAAACTTTTGTGTTGCGCCGTCTGTCTGTCTGTCTGTATGTCTGTCTGTCTGTCTGTCTGTCTGTCTGTGTGTCTGTATGTCTGTCTGTAACGACCAACGCGCATAACTCAAAAACCACTTGGCCGATTTTAATGAAATTTGGTACCTAGGCTGGGTCTTGGGTCGAGATGGTCCCATTTAAAAATGAACAAAATCCACCGAACACAAACCAAATAAAAGGGTGGGGGTAGATTTCAAAAATTAGAGTTTATGTGAAAATATGGCGTGTGTGATATTAAACGAAAGGTAATTGAGTTTGCAGTTAAACAAAATACATTTTAATTTATTTAAAAAAAAAGGGTGGGGGTATATTTTAAAAATTAGAGTTTAAGTCAAAACATGGCTTGTGTGGTATCAAACAAAAGGTAATTTAGTCTGGAGTTGAATAAAATATATTTCAGTTTTTAGTTATATTAGCTCACACGTACACTATAACTATAGTACCTAGTGTGAGCTTAGGGGCCCATATATTGGCAGAGTATTTCTCTCGTCTATGCATCAAACCACCACACCAACTTGGAGCAATTTTTGTGACATGGGGGCACCGGCGTATCCAAGGGGTGGGACTAAAGGTTCATTCGGTTCGGTTCGGTTCATTCCAAGATTGTTAAGAAGTAAGGATTTTTCCACAAAAAATGCACATAAAAGTTTCGTTATTATTCGCGAAATTCTACTTTTAGTGATAAGTATTGGGTTCAAATGAGGAAGTTAGCCTGAATTCGTTTATTAAAACTCCAAATTTTTTCGCCTGCGTCTCAATTCACTAAATTTCCCCTCCCAAGGTTAGGATTTGTATACGCCACTGCATGGGGGGAACTCCGTCCGACCCCTCGCCCAGGGGAAAGGACCGTAGGAGGTCATGCAATTTAAAATACCTAAAAATTCTTCATAAAGAAGCAGCAATACAGGGTGTCCCAGATAAAAGTAAATTTATGGAGATTTCGAAAACAGTAAGAGATACGATTTTGGTTAAATGAGAAAACAGTTGTTCCATTATTAGCCTAATGAGATGCTGTATCTAAAAGTGGGTATTGACTTGCAACAAAACACTACAAACACTCCAAACATTTTCGCCGAAAATGTTCGCTCAGTGAGTACGTGTCTATGCAAAGCTTATGTGTTTTTGCAATCTGGGAACACAGCGCGCATCAAACACTACAAACAGGACAAACATTTTCGGCGAAAATGCGCGGAGTGTGTGTGAGTGAATACGTGTACTTCAAAAGCACAGACCGCGCTGCAACAAATTTTGCAAGTCAATACGTCACGGCGAACGCGCAAAACATTTTCCGAGTCTTGTCGGTAAATCGGAATACCACAAAGAGATTTATTCCTTCTTGTTTGTTCAGTGGGTATGGTCGTTTTTTTTTTACTTGGCAATTAAAATACTCTGCCAATCTATGGGCACCTAAGCTCACACTGGGTACTATAGTTATAGTGTATCTACGTGAAAGCTAATATAACTAAAAACTGAAGTATGTTTTATTGAACTCCAGACTCAATTACCTTTCGTTTGATACCACACAAGCCATGTTTTGACTCAAACTCTAATTTTTCAAATCTACCCCCACCCTTTTTTTTTAAACTAAAATATATTTTGTTTAACTCCAGACTCAATTACCTTTCGTTTGATATCACACACGCCATATTTCCACTTAAACACTAATTTTTGAAATTTACCCCCCCCCCCTCCCTTTTTTTAATAACCTAAAATGTATTTTGTTTAACTCCAGACTCAATTACCTTTCTTTTGATATCACACACGCCATATTTTTTCATAAACTCTAATTTTTGAAATCTACCCCCACCCTTTTATTGGGCTTGTGTTCGGTGGATTTTGTTCATCTCGACCCAAAACCTAGCCTGGGTACCAAATTTCATTAAAATCGGACAAGCGGTTTTTGAGTTTTGCGCGTTGGTCGTTACAGACAGACATACAGACACACAGACAGACAGACAGACAGACAGACAGACAGATAGACAGACAGACAGACATACAGACAGACAGACAGACAGACAGACAGACAGACAGACAGACGGCGCAACAAAAAAGTTTCAAAATCATCTGAAACGCAAAGATATATAAAAATTTTTGAAATCGGAGCAACTTTTTTTTTCTCGAAAAAATTAGGATCACCATAGCTCACACTACTATAGTATAGTATATGTGTGAGCTAAAATGGAATGGACCATCCATCTCCCGCACAACGCTCAAAAAGTATTGAACCTTCATATCCTTAATTTCAATACGCATCTGATTATTCAGCTGACAAAACATATGTAAACTACGACATTGAGGAAAATTTTTTAAATTAATTTATGCGGTTCGGTTCATTTAGTTTAGTTACTAAGTAAAAAAAACTTTACCACTAATTAATATGTTTGAATAATAATAAATAAATATTAAACTTATTTATAAAAAAAATAAATAAAAAAATAAATAAAAAAAACACCAAACTTCTTCAAAGTTCTACTTGTGCCTACTATAGTCGCAGTTGAGTATAAAATTGATAGGTATCACAAACTGTAATAGATATACTTATAATGTACGATATGCTTCAATCTTTAGTTTTGATGCCCAAAGCGCACTTACAAAGTTATAGTTTTGTATTTTCATGAATTAGGTTTTTGGGTAATTTTAGCAATTTAGCAAGTAGATTTAGCAGTTGGGTGTTTTTTGTTAATTTATTTTTTACATCCATTTTTTAATTCTTATTCAGCGTTATAGAAAGAATGCATTTATCATTCATTTAGCATTACTCGTAGATAGGTGCGTTTCTACAAACATTGAGTCAAGGTGGGGGAGGGAGAGGGAGAGGGAAGTAGTAAAATGCTGTTGAAAATTTCTTAAACCGTGTGCAGAAAGAAGTTTTGAAATCGCTCCATATTTGTGAAAGTTATGCGAATATGGTTTTTGAAGAGGGTGAGGGGGAATGACAGGCGGCGAGATGGCTAGGACATGACATATTTTAAATAGAGACCCTGTATGTATGACATATTTAAAATATGTCATAGATACAGGGTCTCTAGCTAGGACCAGGGAGGACTACAAAGTAATTACAGCAAATTTTGTATGCCTTAACTCCTACATCATGTGACAAAATATGTACCTCATATATATGTAAAAAGTGCCGTTTACAAACAATCAAAAGTTTTTTTAATTTTAGGGATTTGTGTCATATTGTTTTTGTATGTCTAAATTGAATCAGCTCAAGATTTTTTAGTAGCACATTTATAAAAAATGGGCAGTACCCGGTCTACCCTACCTTTGATTCTGTGTGCCATCTTGGAATTTGATAGCGGACAAAAAATATTTTTGGTCAAAACCCAGACCAATTCGTTCAAAAGTGATAATAAAAATCATTTCATGCCTTTTTTTTGGGCCACCCGGTATATTTACCTTTATTTCATGTTTCAATTTTTCAATAGGGGCATTGCAGGTCTCTATAACTATAAAACCAACTCGTTGTTTTGATACTTTAAATAGGTAGTGTAGACTAGTGAAAGAGTCCCCTGTTGCTAAAAAACGTAGAGCAATAGCTAAGCGATCTTGAACAGGTATAGCATGGTCGAACTTGAGTATCTTTCTTGAATATTTTAGGACCCACTAGACAAATTAAGTTTTCAAAATCCTCTGCAGATATTCTGGTAAAGTTTTTGAAATGTAATTAGTCCATATCTCTCAGTAAACTTAAATTTTGTCTTTGTAAATACAGACGTCTGGACCATTCTTTTCGCTGCTCTTTTTTATTTTTTCTTCTCAAACTCTCAATAATCAGAAGAGCGCCGGCCGCTACAACCGTGTCGTCATCGTCCATCACGGTTGACGGTGATACTGACTTAAAATAGCGAGAAGACATGACGCAGAGCAAATGCTAGATACCAATTAAAACCGTAATTTCAGAAAAATGAGCCAATCACATTGCATCTGTACACCTGGTGCATTGCAGATTTTCACTCCACGTGGACTACGATAACCTACTTGCTATTAGGGAAGTGTTGAATTGATTAATAATCACTTTTCCTAATTTCCACTAAATTTGACTTGTGCAGCGTTAAAAATCAATCGGTGTGTGGGTAAGTTGAAATATTGTTTGCCACCATGTCATTTAAGAAAAGTAAACTACTAATCGATTATAATGAGAATTTTAAAAATAGTAAATAAAGAAAAATAATCAAAAATAATTTGCAAATAAAATACTCTCCCAATTTTTGGGCACCTAAGCTAACACAATTAATGTATGTATCATATAGGTAATTTTAACTAATTTTGGTCCACAAAAAAAAACCTCTTTGCGACACCCGGGGACCCGACCAGTGGACCAGTGTAATACCAAGTATAATGTTTTAGCTCACACGTATACTATAAGTAGGGTGAGCTATGGTATCTGTCTGTCCGTCTGTCCATCTGTCCGTCTGTCCGACTGTCCGTCTGACCGTCTGTCCGTCCGTCTGTCCATCTGACATTTTATTTTGCAGTTGTTGTGTTATCTTTATTATTTAATATTGTTATTATCCTTTTACCAATACCTACAGTTTTATTCTAAATGACTCTAAATATTGAATAAACTTACTTAATTTAGATATATAGATATATATAATATATATAATATATATAATATATATAATATATATATATATATATATATATATATATATCTATATATATATATATGTCTGTATTTTCTGTATGTCTGTAAGTCTGTAAGTCTGTAAGTCTGTATGTCTGTCTGTCTGTCTGTCTGTATGTCTGTATGTCTGTATGTCTGTATGTCTGTATGTCTGTATGTCTGTATGTCTGTATGTCTGTATGTCTGTATGTCTGTATGTCTGTATGTCTGTATGTCTGTATGTCTGTATGTCTGTATGTCTGTATGTCTGTATGTCTGTATGTCTGTATGTCTGTATGTCTGTATGTCTGTATGTCTGTATGTCTGTATGTCTGTATGTCTGTATGTCTGTATGTCTGTATGTCTGTATGTCTGTATGTCTGTATGTCTGTATGTCTGTATGTATGTCTGTATGTCTGTATGTCTGTATGTCTGTATGTCTGTATGTCTGTATGTCTGTATGTCTGTATGTCTGTATGTCTGTATGTCTGTATGTCTGTATGTCTGTATGTCTGTATGTCTGTATGTCTGTATGTCTGTATGTCTGTATGTCTGTATGTCTGTATGTCTGTATGTCTGTATGTCTGTATGTCTGTATGTCTGTATGTCTGTATGTCTGTATGTCTGTATGTCTGTATGTCTGTATGTCTGTATGTCTGTATGTCTGTATGTCTGTATGTCTGTATGTCTGTATGTCTGTATGTCTGTATGTCTGTATGTCTGTATGTCTGTATGTCTGTATGTCTGTATGTCTGTATGTCTGTATGTCTGTATGTCTGTATGTCTGTATGTCTGTATGTCTGTATGTCTGTATGTCTGTATGTCTGTATGTCTGTATGTCTGTATGTCTGTATGTCTGTATGTCTGTATGTCTGTATGTCTGTATGTCTGTATGTCTGTATGTCTGTATGTCTGTATGTCTGTATGTCTGTATGTCTGTATGTCTGTATGTCTGTATGTCTGTATGTCTGTATGTCTGTATGTATGTATGACTGTATGTCTGTATGTCTGTATGTCTGTATGTCTGTATGTCTGTATGTCTGTATGTCTGTATGTCTGTATGTCTGTATGTCTGTATGTCTGTATGTCTGTATGTCTGTATGTCTGTATGTCTGTATGTCTGTATGTCTGTATGTCTGTATGTCTGTATGTCTGTATATCTGTATGTCTGTATGTCTGTATGTCTGTATGTCTGTATGTCTGTATGTCTGTATGTCTGTATGTCTGTATGTCTGTATGTCTGTATGTCTGTATGTCTGTATGTCTGTATGTCTGTATGTCTGTATGTCTGTATGTCTGTATGTCTGTATGTCTGTATGTCTGTATGTCTGTATGTCTGTATGTCTGTATGTCTGTATGTCTGTATGTCTGTATGTCTGTATGTCTGTATGTCTGTCTGTCTGTATGCATACATGTGAGCTAAAAATTAAAAAATATCAAAGTGCGAAAAATTATTTTTGAAATTTTACGCAATTTCAAAAATCATATCGAAAAAAGTTTATTAAAGATTAACTTTATGTAAATCATCATTTCATATTCTACAGAAGCGCACCTTTTGAGGATATGCCCACATACAAGGATCCTGGAATTTCTGTTCGATTTATATTTACCTGTAGTTTATGTGATTTCCGCGAGGGAAGTGTTGGAAGTCTTGTTTTCATTTCTTTTTAGTGACGTCGCGGCCTAAACTTTGGTCGGACCCGAAAAGAGCCGCGGCTGTTTGTGTCGGTAGGGTTGAAATTATACCAGGAAGATTTTATATGAATTTGGATAACTTTTGAAGGGCAGAATCAAGCAAAATTTCACGAAATCGTTAGAACCCCGTATTAGGAGGTATTTCAAATGACCTTGCAAACACGACGATCTTTTGCGCGCGAATGTTTGTTGCATTCGGAGGAAAAAGATCGGAATGTTCGTAGTGTTTTGCGCGTTTGGAGTGATTTGTTGCAAGTCAGTACGCACCTTTAAATGTAGAGCAAAAACTAAAAATTGAAATATCAACTATTATAGTCCACAGTGCATCGGTATATTTTTTAAGTGATGAGTAACAAGCTAAGTTTTGGTAGGGTAAACTGCCCGGTTAGCCGTCAACCACCAGTTTTCGTCCGTTTTGATCCTTTTTGCCATAAAATAAGAAAACGAACCATGCATGGCCTAATTAAAGTGGGGGTATTTGTTCGTTGGTCCTCTCACCACCAATTGGTGAAAATCGGATTAAAATCACGCCAAAAACAACGTCCGTGGAACATTGTCTTTAAGTGCATACACACGCTGTCAGAGCTCACTCAATAAATCTTCATTTTTGGTTAGTGGAAGTGCCTGCGGGAAATAGCATGTAAGTTGAGTAGTTTTACAAATATAATACATATTTTATGTTTTTTAGTTAGATTAAGATTTTCCAAAAGTCCAAAAATATATCTTTTAGTTAAAATTATTAACAATTTGTTTAAAAAAATGGGAGGTCGGCTAACTAGAATAATGAAAAGGCAAATTGAATTATTCGACAGGGCGGTCGAAAACTGGGTTTTTAAGTTTTTGCCTTTAGTTCTCTCTCATATTGTATTTATTTAAGTTAGATCAATTTTAGCAGACATAGAAGAAAGTTTTTATTATCTACAATCTATTTCCCAGTTCCCGACCGCCTTTTTTAAATTATATCTTTAGAAATCTTTGCAAGACAAATCTAAAATTTTTGGGGGTCGAAATACTGGTATTATTCAAACTCTTGAAATCTGACCGGTCAAGAAACTGGCTTGCCTTGACCATAGTAATTATTTATATTGTTTTTTATGGTCGAAATATAGGTTTTCTCGACCATCTTTAAGAGGATTATCCCAAACGATAAATATTTATGCTTTGCTCTAAAAAGGTATTTAAAAATAAGGTCTAAATGACATTTTCTAGAATTTATATCTTTTAACTAGCAATGACACATAAAAAAGATAAAGATGAGTATGATAAAGTACAGGAGAATGAAGGAGGACATGGGGATAATGTATATGTTATAAATATATGCAGATAAAATTCAAAATTAAAAAAAAAGAATTTAAATTAAAATAAGTAGGTAGGTAATATAATGCGTGAATGTTATAACAGGTTATGATTTGTCTGAGCAATAGAACTCCTGTGAAGTAAAGTTTTATCATATGCCTACATATTATGTACCTACCTATATTAAACTCACAAAATAAAAATTATTTTAATTACATAGGCATTTTATTATATATTTAGGAAATTTTATGGAACTTGAAGTACCAACCTCTGATGTATAGTGATTGCAAAGTCAATTGAACAAAGATAAAAGCCGACAATCGGCTTATCCTTTATAGAAAGTGACATGGGCGGCGGTAGATATACTCATGAAAATTATTCATTTAATTATGGCGTAAACTAAAGAAATAAAAATAGATAATAAAACTTTCTCTTCCTACACGTACAGGAACGACACTGATTTATTTTCTAACTCTGCATACTGCCGACTAAAGAGGTCTCGAAAGACACACCCGAACGCAATTAAAAGCGCTTCTCAAAAAAAATTTGCCAATCAGGTGCCGTCCATCCACCTGGACTCGGTCGGTCAGAAAACAAATACTTTGTGGTCGGAGCGAAAAGAGCCGCGGCTATTCTCTGTCGGTAGGGTTGAAACTATACCAGGAAAATTTTATATGAATTTGGATAACTTTTGAAGGGCAGAATCAAGCAAAATTTCATGAAATCGATAGAAACCCGTATTAGGAGGTTCGTCAATTGACTTTTCAAAGAGCATACTTAAAGTACTTGGTATTAGTGCACTTGAAGTAGGTACCTCAAAAAATCAAGTACAATTTGTACATTGTTATAAATAGTTTAAGTAACAAGAGCCTACAAGTACTGTTCATTTAGTTGTACTTTAATTAAAGTACTTAAAGTTTACCCTTTTTAGCAATTTTTAACAAAAATTTATTGTGAGGGGAATTTTTTGACCAGAATTGCCAAAAAAGGATATTTTAACTTCTGTTTCGGGTACGAGCGGGTGGGAGTATTTGATTTGCATAGCGCAATGAAGCAAATTCGTTCTGTGGTACTCACTGTAATGAAAACGCCGTTTAATGTTTTATCTGCTATTTTTATTAAAAATCATCTGTTTTTAAATTTTAGTCCCTAGTTTGAACGGTTGCTCTTAAATCACGGCAAAAATGTGCTTTTAAATTGTCAGTTTTCGACCAGGAGTGGGCGATAAACACCAATGTCTCGTCCGGTAATGGTCGAATAATACCCGGTTCTCGACATGCACACACCTATGTCTCGTCCACTAATGGTCGAATAATACCCGGTTCTCGACATTTACGGGCCATTTTTTCGACCTAGGAAAACCCCAGTTTTAGACCGGTCGAAAACTAGAAATTTTTGGACGAAACGAGGGCAGCACCAGGTCGAAAACTAGGAAAAGTGACAATATTTGCTTTTTAATTCTCTAGAAACTCCAGCTTTACACAGTTGTACCTAAAATTAAGATTTTTTCGTTTTTAAATCATTAAGGAATGGTAATTATTCAATTTCAAAAATATATTCCTTTGAGAAGATAAAGATTTAGGGCTTTAAACTTGACATTTTCACTAACCGGACGAAAACCGGGCCTTCTACCCTACATAGGTTTATCGTGCCGAGACGCATAATTTATTTTCCACTGCGAAAACTCTTGAAAGTGATTCCTAGCAGAGTGCGAGGGCGTAGAAATCTTTTGAGCTTTGGACTGACTAAACCAAGCATGCAATTTTGGCGACAATGTTGCCATTGACTTTTCACACATTTCTAAAGCCACATAAAATACTCTGCCAATATATGGGCCCCTAAGCTCACACTAGGTACTATAGTTATTTTGTACGTGTGAGCTAATATAACTAAAAACTGAAATACATTTTATTCAACTCCAGACTAAATTACCTTTTGTTTGATACCACACAAGCCATGTTTTCAACTCAAATTTTTTAAATCTACCCCCACCCTTAAAGAAAACAAAAACTAAAATGTATTTTGTTAAACTCCGGACTCAATTACCTTTCGTTTGATATCACACACGTTATATTTTCACTTAAACTCTAATTTTTAAAATATACCCCCACCCTTTTTTTTAAATAAATTAAAATGTATTTTGTTTAACTGCAGACTCAATTACCTTTCGTTTGATATCATACACGCCATATTTTCACATAAACTCTAATTTTTGAAATCTACCCCCACCCTTTTATTTGGTTTGTGTTCGGTGGATTTTGTTCATTTTTAAATGGGACCATCTCGACCCAAGACCCAGCCTAGGTACCAAATTTCATTAAAATCGGCCAAGAGGTTTTTGAGTTATGCGCGTTGGTCGTTACAGACAGACATACAGACAGACAGACAGACAGACAGACAGACATACAGACAGACAGACAGACGGCGCAACAAAAAAGTTTCAAAATCATCTGAAACGCAAAGATATATCAAAATTTTTGAAATCGGAGCAACTTTTTTTTTCTCGAAAAAATTAGGATCACCATAGCTCACACTACTATAGTATAGTATATGTGTGAGCTAAAATATAGCCTTTTACCATTATTTACTGTTCCTTTTTTCATCTCGTAATTTAGGAGATGAAAAAAATAATTTTTTTGGGCCAGCCTGTATCTTTACCTTTATTTTATGTTTCAATTTTTCAATAAGGGCATTGCAGGTCTCTATAACTATAAAACCAACTCGTTGTTTTGATACTGTAAATAGGTATTGTAGACTAGTGAAAGAGTCCCCTGTTGCTAAAAAACGTAGAGTAATAGCTAAGCGATCTTGAACAGGTATAGCATGTCGAAGTTGGGCATCTTTCTTGAATATTTTAGGACCCACTAGACAAATTAAGTTTTCAAAATCCTCTGCAGATATTCTGGTAAAGTTTTTGAAATGTAAATAGTCCATATCTCTCAGTAAACTTAAATTTTGTCTTTGTAAATACAGACGTCTGGACCATTCTTTTCGCTGCTCTTTTTTATTTTTTCTTCTCAAACTCTCAATAATCAGAAGAGCGCCGGCCGCTACTACCACGTCGTCTTCGTCCATCACGGTTGACGGTGATACTGACTTAAAATAGCGAGAATACAGGACGCAGAGCAAATGCTATATACCAATTAAAACCGTAAGTTCAGAAAAATCACATTGCATCTGTACACCTGGTGCATTGCAGATTTTCACTCCACGTGGACTACGATAACCTACTTTCTATTAGGGAAGTGTTGAATTGATTAATAATCACTTTTCCTAATTTCCACTAAATTTGACTTGTGCAGCGTTAAAAATCAATCGGTGTGTGGGTAAGTTGAAATATTGTTTGCCACCAAGTTTCAACTTTTTCGACTTTTCAAAATTCAAAATGACGGTCATTTAAGAAAAGTAAACTACTAAACCGATTATAATGAGAATTTTAAAAATAGTAAATAATGAAAAAGAATCAAAAATAATTTGCAAATAAAATACTCTCCCAATTAACGTATGTATAATATAATTTTAACTAATTTTGGTCCACAAAAAAAAAACCTTTATGCGACACCCGCGGACCCGACCAATGGACCAGTGTAATACCAAGTATAATGTATTAGCTCACACGTATACTATAAGTAGGGTGAGCTAAGGTGTCTGTCTCTCCGTCTGTCCGTCTGACCGTCTGTCCGTCCGTCCGTCTGTCTGTCCGTCTGTCCGTCCGTCTTTTTATTTTGCAGTTGTTGTGTTATCTTTATTATTTAATATTGTTATTATCCTTTTACCAATACCTACAGTTTTATTCTAAATGACTCTAAATATTGAATAAACTTACTTAATTTAGATATACAGTGAAACCTCTCCTTGCGGACACCTCTATTAAGCGGACACTCCCTTTAAGCGGACAAATTTTTTGGAACCAAGTTTTTTACTGTTTCTTTACATGTAAAATTCCCTCCTATAACCGGACACTCTAATAACCGGACGCGGACAATTTTTTTTTGGTTAAAAAATTTTGAAACCTATCTTAACCGGACGCGAACCTCTGACAATGGGACGGAGTGCTGCACGACATGGGCATCAACATTATGTAGTATGTTGGCAACAACGCACTCTGCAGCCGGGGAATTACCTCTTCCTGTTTTAATGCGGACACTAAATACTTCTGTCGTATTTACAACATATTTTATTCGGTGGGGGCGGGACTGCTGTGTTTTATTTTTATTGCTCAATTGGGTACCTAGTAATAGATCTCTTTGAAATAGTGCCTAGTAAAAAACTTCTTAGTTTACGTGAAAAAATGGAAGTTGTTAACGTTTCGGAGAAGGAACATCTATCAGCACGAAAGATCGCAGAAACATTTAATATCGAAAAAACTCAAGCAGCGGAAATTGTTAATAAATATATATTAAAATTTCGCAGTTCCCTCTCATAAGCGGACACCTTCAATAAGCGGACAAAATCGACGGAACCGTGAGTGTCCACTTATGGGAGGTTTCACTGTATATATATATATAACGGCATATCGATACGACGCTCCATTAAAAAGTGAGCATTTTTAAAATTTTTACCAAAATCTAATCAGCTCGTAGGAGTGGCGAACACTATTTTACCCCCTGAAAATTTTATGAAAATCGGTTCAACGGTTTAGTAGCTATCGAGTTACGGACAGAAATATATCCACACACACACAGACAGACATCATGACGATATTGCTAAGATAGGTCAAAATACACCCAAATAACACATTTTCGGACTTATCTCAAAAAATTTTTTTTATTAGAAACTAATAGCTTTTCTAGCCATTGCCATGCGGGCTAGGAAGGTAAAAATATTTATAACAGTATTATAACAGAACCGAACCAAAATTACTACATATTTTTTAACATTACTCAGTTTATTTTTTTATTAATTTTTACCGAAATAATTACTCTATAATGTCTTCCTTCTCTAAAATGCCATTTTTTGTCTAGACCTAGGTATAAATACTATTTTTCCAGTAGTTTTTGCCTATGTATTTATTTTTACTTATTATATATTTAATCATTTCTAAAATATTTGTGATTTACAAACTCAGAGTAATTGTTATTACTCTAAGTTTACAAATAAGTGCAAATAATGTAAAGAAGTATTTTTATTTTTTACTTTTAAATCTAAAATTCTATCTCAATTTAACTGGGCTTAAAATATTTTAAAATTATCAAATTAAAAAAGTATTTAAAACAAAAAGTGTGATAAGTCATTATAGAGGATATTTTGCGCCGATTTAAAAAATCGAATAAAAAGAGGGTTATTCCATACTTACCTATGGATCCCAGACCTGGACACTTACAAAATCAAACATGGATAAAGGAGCAAAAGCCCAAAGATCAATGGAAAGACAAATGTTACATGTAAAGCTATGACAGATAGAAAAAGGAATGAATGGATAAGAAATAAAACAAAAGTAAGGGATGTCAGAGGAGAAGTAGCAAAATTAAAATGGAAATTTGCCGGTCATACTATCAGACAGAAAGACGATCGATGGAACAAATTTCTTGTAAACTGGAGACCTTGGGAAAATAAAAGAAGTAGGGGAAGACCCTAAATGAGATGGGCAGACGATCTGAAGCACCACGCGGAAACTAGATGGATGAACAGGGCGACTGACAGAGAAGAGTGGAAGATATTGGAGGAGGCGTCCAAAGATGGATTGAAGAAGGCTAAATAGATAGATAGATAGATTTCATAAGGAAAATACTAACTTTATGTCATATCTTAAAAACTAAAAGTAGCAGATGAAATTCACTTTGACAGATGGATTGTTTATTAAAAAAACTATAAAAAAGCTACTTACACCCAAATGAACTATTTATAAATAAAGAAGTTACATGCCAACTCCATAAATGCCGACTTTTTAAAATCCCTTCGTAGCTGAAAAACTGCGAGGCCTATCAAAAAGTGGTTTTGATATGTGAAGACTTGAGAATCGAGCTCAGGACATGTCAATTTGGTTTTATCTATCTCGGCTAGAAATACCTAAAGCTCCCACCCTGTAGGGGAGGGCGGGGCAAGATGACGAACGGTGCAAGTTACCAACTCAATTTAAAACAAAAATTATAAATGGCAACGAGTTTATTACTGTGCTGTTGGGACACTTTAAAGTCAAAGTTTTATGGATAAAGAAACCTAACGTCAGAATAATCCTTAATTTTATTTTCTTTCTAAAAAATTGTGCCCTGAGGCAAGTGATCGGGAGCAAGATGACGAATAAGAAAGCGCCTGAAAAAAATAAACAAGAAAATAAAAAAACCCATGGTAGTCTTAAAAGTTAAAAAGAAAGTTTTAATTGATGTTAATCAAAACCTGCCAAAAACAAAAAACAACTGAAAATATTTTCTGTTCAGGGTACCAGGAACCATGTATCAAACCTTCAATAGATGATTGGATTATATGTGAAAGGTGCGAGGGTTGGTGGCATGAATGCATCTAATATAAAAAGAAGGGGACATTAATTTGTAACCTATGTGCCTAGTCGTCATCTTGCCCGAATAGGCTGGTCAACTTAGCCCACTAATGGGGCAAGATGAGGAAAATTCAATTTTTAAGTTTTTTGCTGTGTAGACTTTTAAGGTTAAAATGTTTGTGTTTTTTTTTTAAATTTGTTTGAAAACCAAAACATCTATCTAACAATTAAATGAAGTTTTTTAGTTAAAACCAGGTTTGTGTATTTTCTAGGGAACATTAATCCTTAACATCGTGATCTTGCCCCGCTCTTCCCTACATATCCCCTTATTTTTCTTCCTGAGAATGCTATCAATTTGTAACTTACCAGGTGTTTGGTCAGCCCTACGCCCCCGGCGGCGCCCTCTCCCAAAAGCCAATTGGCCTTTCCTGCCCGGGGGCCGTAGAACCTTCCACAGCTGGAGCTTCACTCTCTGGATCTATAATCTCTGGCTGTCTGTAAAAAATAATTAAAAAATCGAAATTATACCCAGCATCCCACACGCACGGAAAAATCGCTAGTTAGCGGAAGACTATTATTTTAATTGCACAACCTTATGAATTTGTGCTTTTTTACAAAACCTAGAAGCTAAAAGTGTGTAATTTTTAACATTTTTTTTATTTTGTGTCTATAAGTTTTCAAATTTTTTTGGTAGAATTTTTTTGTACTTAATTTTATCTGAAAAAAAGAGGAGAATGGAGGAGATTTTCCCCCACTAATAATTTAAAGCAGTAGCGTACGCAGGGGATTCTTGGGGCAAGCGCGGATTTGAGTCAAAATCTATAAGTAAAAGTCAACAAAAAAATTATTTTAATATAATTTTTTTTCTAGAGGATGTGTAATTCTCTTGTTTTCCTTATAATTATTAGGAAAAAGGGGGGTGGGTTTTTACCCCCCTCAAATCCGCGCTTAAATTGGGGGCTAAAGCTGATCTGCACTAAAGCCCCTCCCAGAGGATTATTCATTTCCGCGTACGCCAATGTTTAAAGTTCTTAAGTATTTGTTTAATTCGCCACTGACTGACCAGACTTGTGGGGGAGAAGTCCGGCACTGCTTTCTATACTTTCCATTTATAATTTTCATTAATAAAAAATAAAATACCATAAAATACTGCATCGAGGGGTCTCGACCCCCCCAACACCTATTCTTCAGTACGTTACTGAAATAATATACCTAATACCTAAATTTATTAAATACTAGGTACTCACTTAAATTGTAGGGGCTTGCCCGCGCCCTACCTCTTCCATTACTACTCTCCTTCGGCATGGTTTCAAACTAAAAAAATATGAAAAATATTTATAGAAGGCCAAATCAATGCCTGTGCCAGTGGCATTGTAATGGCCGTATGCAGAAACACCCATGGTCCAAGCCATGCCGAATCGGGCAGGAAACTCTTTTATGCCTGGCTCCCCCTTGGTGTTCTGTGGTCTGGCTGATGTAAGATATCCTTTATAGGTAGCTAATAAACTAAAATCTATTACCTCGTAAAATAGGGCAAAATTCTGCAAAAAACAGTTCCAAAAAACACTTTTTTAAAAAATTGTACGACTACAAGAAGAGACGCTTCAATTAAAACAAAATCATGTTTTAGGCGCGGCAGTTTGCCCAAAGCCCTCTTGCCCTGTGAATATTTGTCACTCTAATTAATCCGGTAGAAAAGGAAGGATACCGAGCGCCCGTTGGTGAAGACGAGACGGCGAGGTATGAGAGCACCTCACGCAAATAAACGATTCCTTTTTTCAATTGTTTTTGGTGTGCTATGGGTAAATTCTGCCAATTTATGTGCACCAAATAATATTAATATATATTTTTTTAAGTTTTCCGTATTTTCTTACATAAGTGAATAGGTGCTATGACCATAGTTATGCAATTTTTGGCTAACTTTCTATAAGTAAAATAAAACTTTCTTATCTTGGGATAGTTTTAAGTTATTTAGTTGATCTAAAAGATCAATAGATCGCAAAAATATTTTAAAAAACCGGCAAAAACTCAAGCCACGAATAAATCTACACTACTGCATCTATATAAGGACACTGATTTGTGTTTTCGATTCAAAAATGAGTGCAGCTCTGGTACACCGCATTTAGCTTTAGCCATTTTTTTGCGCACATCTTAAGCCTAACGTGGTTACTGGTCCTCTACTTTTCTTACTTCGAGTGTATATCCCAGACAGCACACTTCGTCACAGAGTTGTACATTTTGGGAGAGGGCCAAAACATCGAAACACAAAATGTCGAAAGTACAAAATGTCGAAAACAAAATATCGAAATTTAAAATGTCGAAACTACAAAATGTCGAAGTTACAAAACGTCAAAATTACAAAATGTCGAAATTACAGAATGTCGAATTACAAAATGTCGAATTACAAAATGTCGAATTACAAAATGTCAAAATTATAAAATGTCGAAATTACAAAAAATTAGCAGTGTTGTAGTTTAGTTTGGTTAGGTTCGGTTCGGTTTGGTTCGGTTCGGTTCGGATTCACACCCTCTAGGATCCTGGGAAAGAAGTCAGGAAATTATATTTTTTTTTTAATTGTTGGTTCAGCTTGCTTTGGTTCGGTTCAGTTCGGTTCGGCTAGATTTGATTAGGTTTCGTCAGGTCAGGTATTGAAACTTTCTATTTTCATGTGGTTAGGTCAGATTAGGTTTAGTTAGATTAGGTTAGGGAATGTCAGGGTCGGGTTAGGTTAAGGTTTAGAAATTTTCTATTTTTGATTTTCGATAATTGTTAGTTTCGACATTTTGTTATTTCGACATTTTGTAATTTCGACATTTTGTAATTTCGATATTTTGTAATTTCGACATTTTGCCTTTCGACATTTCGACATTTTGTAATTTCGACATTTTGTTCTTTCGTCATTCTGTCTTTCGATGTTTCGTCCGCCGCCCGTACATTTTATGTCGTTTTTACGTTAGTGCGCCCGGGACCAATGAACAGCGGCGTAGCGTGCCTGACGGGGCGGGGGGGCCGACAGCTAAAGAATAGGTGTTGGGGGGTCGAGAAATATTGCGACCAAAAAAAAAAGGTCATCATGTCTTAAGTTTCCTTTACCGGCCCTGCTCCTTTCTAACGCTTAGGGCGCTTCAGCCACCCATGGGCCGCCAGTACCCTCGGGGCGGGGGGGGGCGACGAACCCCACGCTACGCCACTGCCAATGAATTACGTACTATGTACGTAAAATTGTGTATGTCAATAGTACGTCCACGACCAACGTAAATGTTACGTTTTGAGACGAATGTGGTACGTAGCATTTACGTACAAATGTGTACGTATCGCATCGGTACGTACTTTTTACGTTCATTTTACGTCGAAATTCTCGGGGCCAATAAAATACGTACTGTCTACGTACAAACGTGTAATTAAATGGTACGTATACTAGGTACGTATATAGTACGTAGAAGCACGTACGTACATAGTACGTACACCAGCTACGTACATTTTGCGTTTATTTTAGAGGTGCGCTGCCTAATATTCAACAACGGATTTTGCTAATAGATGGCGTACATTAATTAACATTTAACGGCATTGTTAGATATAAATTACATAAATATTAAATCAACCCAAGTAACACAAACAGGACAATATAGTTTAACAGACAAAACTCTACTGTAAAAGCTTAGTTTTTGCTGTGAAACAGCTACCTGCAATGTTGCCAAGTCTAGCAAGTCTAGGGATTTATCCCGAATCTGGGGATCTTCGATGTATGACAGGGATGAAGGGATTATGTTGCAAAATCTAGGGAAAATTTGACAAAAATGATATTTTGCAATTAAATACCAAATATAATTTATATTACTTTAATGAATTTTGAGAAATAAAATGAATTAAACAATCCTAATGTTTAAGAATTTTGGACGAAATTGTCCAAAAGAAAATATGCTGATGAATCCTTTATGTTGCACACTCTCTTTAATTTTATATTTTATATCGTGATTGTGCCACCGTTGAAAGAATTTTTTCAACCATTAACTCAAACAACGAAAATAAGAGACACACTTTCAATGGAAACTTTTCTGGCATCCTACATACCAAAACACTGGTAAAAATCAAGATTGTTTTAGCTTTAATATTAATCAAGTCTTGATTAGCAAACAAACAATAAAATGTATAACCAAAAAAACATACCTTATAATAATTTAGCTACCAAAAAACATTTTATTGTGTTTTTGTACTGTATTTTTAAACTATTGTATAATATTTGCATTTTTAATGGCGAAAATAAAATATTTCTAAATAATGGTTCTGCCAGATCTAGATTTTTTAAGTATAATCTGAGGATGGTGCCAAAACCTGACAACACTGGCTAGCTGTGGTTTACAAATTAGTTTAGTTATAGAACCTTTCTGATAGCAAGTATTTCAGGGTAAAATTACTATTTATGTAATATTACCCAGAACTTGCTCTTTTAAAGTTAAATATTTGCTGAAAAGCTTGCTGAAATTTAGCTAGCCAGATAACATTAATTTTAGCTCTTATTTATATTATTCTGCTACAATAGCAGCAATTTAGCAATTTTGTATATTTAGTTGCATATAACAAAATTTTTAAACAGCCCCAGAATTCAAATAAGAATGTTTGTCTAAAACACCAGTGCTCCTATGACACTTAAAAAAAGTAGATTTATTGTCAATTTGTGTCAGGCCTGATCCACAGTTTCACTTCTTGCCGCTCACTTCTATTTCCCTCTTTCTCTAATAGAAAAAGATGGAAATATAAAATTTATATTTATCTCTTTCCAGTAATGAAAGAGGGAAATAGAAGGGAGCTGCACGAAGTGAAAATGTGGATCAGCCCTAATTGTATCAGAAAGGGAGGGTGCCAAAATCATACGAGAAAGAAAGAAACTGTAGATTTAACCACCAATTGTCGTTTTTTTTAAACAAGCAATTTGGTGATTGTTTCAACAAATGTCCATTCACAGCATAGTACACTGACCGCAGCCTGCGGTCTGTTTAATGTGATTCACAGTCATAACTTCCAGGAACACTAGAGAGCTGAGCTTTAGAAGGTTGATATAACCATAGTAAAATATGAAAAAGACCTCTAAATTTTAATAAGGCATTGCAAAAGTTTTGAACAATATTCCGCATATTTTACTACTTCCAAACTTAAATATTATCCAAATCCTTTAAAAAAGAAATGAAATCAAAACAAAAACATTTCATGTAAAAAAAGTACGCAAAAGTATTCCGTAAAAAGAATTGAGATAAAAGTAAAGCCAAGTTCTTCAATACAAAATTCAAAATGAATGGTTCTTACTAGTTTGGAAATGTTTTTCTAAACTTGGCTATTACGGCTGCAAATGACTCTAAGGCACAGTGCTAAATTAAACGTAAAGAAGTTTGGTTGAAATAGCAAAAGTTTTTAAAAAAACATTTCCAAACTAGTAAGAAACATTCATTTTGAAATTTGTATTGGAGAAGTTGGCTTTACTTTTATCTCAATTCTTTTTACGGTATATTACTTTCGCGTACTTGCCTTTTTTTTACAGTAAATGTTTTTATGACAAACTAAATATGAAGTGGACAGAAATTGTAGGTACTTAGAGTACTCAATCACAATCATGTGAAAATGTAGGGAATCAATCTTGTATTTTACAACTTCAAGGTTTTGAGGAACAGGAAGCCAGAGCCCAAAGGAAGTCATTTCGACTATCCTTTACCAATCTTAGAAACCGACAAAAAATCCAAGCATTTCGAAAAATTATGAGAATCAATCTTGTATTTTGCTATCTTTGCAAAATAGCCTCTAGACTGAGCATCATAAACCCTAAACAATCTATGAAAATGAACTTCTGTATATAGTTCACTTTGTATTAAAACGTGCAATAAATTGCATAAAGAATAAAAACCTTAAGCGATTGACCGGTCATCCATGATGTTTATACAGGAAACAAAACACATCTCGATATCAGCGCCGGCTTTTCCATTAGACAGGGCCCGGAGCCTCAAGGGGTCCGGAGGGCCCCGGTCCAAAACCCCAAGTCAACTTTAAATTTATTGCGAAGTAAAAAAAGGAAGAATAAAATGCCAAAAAAATACGTGTCATTTTATTATATAGGATAGGTTTTTTCTAAAAAAAATATTATTTAAATCTTGATTTGTAGGTATTAGCCATCCCTCAAGTTCTAGACAATACAATACCCGTTAATAAAATGCTCTATTACCACCACTGCGTATTACATAGCAGACGCGGGATGCGTGTCCAAGGATATTGACGATAGAGGGTGTATGTCTTTGATAAGCACGGTTGAAATTTCTAGAGAAAGACGGTGGCTGTGAAAGACTGATTTGTTTATTTTAACTCACACATATACTATACTATAGTAGTGTGAGCTATGGTGATCCTAATTTTTTCGAGAAAAAAAAAGTTGATCCGATTTCAAAATGTTTTATATATCTTTGCGTTTCAGATGATTTTGAAACTTTTTTGTTGCGCCGTCTGTCTGTCTGTATGTCTGTCTGTAACGACCAACGCGCATAACTCAAAAACTGCTTGGCCGATTTCAATGAAATTTGGTACCTAGGCTGGGTCTTGGGTCGAGATGGTCCAATTTAAAAATGAACAAAATCCACCTAACACACACCAAATAAAAGGGTGGGGATAGATTTCAAAAATTAGAGTTTATGTTAAAATATGGCATGTGTGATATCAAACGAAAGGTAATTGAGTCTGGAGTTAAACAAAATACATTTTAATTTATTTAAAAAAAGGGTGGGGGTATATTTCAAAAAATAGAGTTTAAGTGAAAATATGGCGTGTGTGATCTCAAACGAAAGGTAATTAAGTTTTTGATTTTTTTTAAGGGTGGGGGTGGATTTCAAAAATTTGAGTTTAGGTCAAAACATGGCGTGTGTGGTATCAAACAAAAGATAATTTAGTGTGGAGTTGAATAAAATATATTTCAGTTTTTAGTTATATTAGCTCACACGTACACTATAATTATAGTACCTAGTGTGAGCTTAGGGGCCCATATATTGGCAGAGTATTTTTATCAGATTTTGTACTTAATGTATATTAAATGTGTCACTGGTGCAAATTTTTTAAAATAAATTTACTTTTTTTTAGAAAAAAAAATTGCCTTTACCTTGTGGGGAGGGGGGTCCGTATTTCTACTGGTGCCTAGGGCCCGGTAGATCCTTAAACCGGCGCTACTCGATATCATATCAATGGCAAACGGTTTTTACTAAAAGCATCTCCAAAAGAGTTTAGCAGTTAGTTGTAAGCTGAGAACGTAACGTCCCAGACGTACAAGTTAACAGTGAAGACAAGTAGTAGTTAGAAGTCCAGTGTATCTAAAGGTTACGCATTTTCTTAGCAAGATGTATTTAATGTAAGTAGTAATTACAAAGTATTGTTAAATAAAACCATAAAACCTAACTTAAACTGTGTTACGTCACGTTAAAACCCCCTCGTGACAATATGACGAAATAAATCTAAAGTGCACAAAATTGTAAGCACAAAAATCGTAGTTTCTTAAGAATACTTAATCACAGTCATGTGAAAATTCAAGGAATTAGTCTTGTATTTTCTTACCAGCTCGACAAGTTTTTGAGAATCTTAAATATAGAGCCAAGAGGAAGCCTTTTTGGCTATTATTTACCAATCGTAGTGACGTAGAAATTAAAAAATTCTGAATCAGTTTTGCATTTTGCAATCTTTGCAAAATATACACAAAACTTCTAGATACTTAGAGTATTCTTAATCACAGTCATGTTATAATTCAGTAAATGAGTCTTGTATTTTGTCATCAGCTCTAGAAGTTTTTGAGAAACTTAAAACCAAAGCAAAAAACAAGCCTTTTCGACTATCCTTTACCAATTCTACTGACGTTGAATAATCTCAGAAATACAAAAAATTCTCTTCTCTCTTGCATTTTGCTATCTTGTAACGTACTAATATCTATTTAATACACAACATAGGTTTCTCAAAATATTGCGAGTTAGCAATGTACGAGGTTTCCTTACAAAACTGGAGTAAGGTTACGCTATTTTGGGGAAAGATTACAAATTTCTATGGTAATTAGTTTAGTTGAAACTACTAATTAGTTTTCTTTCTACTTTGTTTTTTTCGAAATTTTAAACACTCCCCTGCTAGCCCGTACAACTTTATTTTAGCATAATTCAGTGCATGTAGTAAAGAGATGGTTGTCTCGCAAAAAAGCGGCTATGTGCACCGGTCAGTCGGCTGGCTCACTGGAGTGTTCTGCTCTCCGCCATGTCTAGTCTAAGGACACTAATCGTAAAGGTAGTCTAGTCACGTGGTCTAATCAGCTGTGCTAGTCAGTCCTTTGGTTCTAGTTCTGTGTGAGTGCATGCAAACCATAGAGAAATGCAAACAAGCGAATCGATAAAAAAACAAACATAAACATACATAACCCCTTACAACAAAGTAAAAAAAAAATCGTTTGAATATGGAATTGGAAGCTAAATTGCTGGAATATGGACAAAAACGGGACACTACTAAGCTACAAAGTTTGCTTTCTAAGGCAAAGGAGGCTGAGGTAAGAATAATTCAATAGTTGCACTGTAATAGAGTATTATTCACCTTTATTGTATACAATGCCTCAGTTAATTATCTTTTAAGCATAAAGTTATTAGTGTTAATTTAATTTATTTGCCCATCACTTTATTTTGATAATAAGTAAAAAGGCGACACTGAGAGATGGGTAAATGAGGCATTATGCGAGGGTTGATCAGCTGCCCACAGTAGGTGTACAAATTTTGTCTACAGGACCCTAAAGTACATTACAGGTAGGGTTGCCAGCTTTTTTTAAGATAAACATAGTATTTTTTAATATAAAGCAAAAAAGGAATGTTGTACTCCTAAAAATATATAGTTATTTATGGAAAAAAAGGCAAGACATAATTTCTACTCATTTATTTTTGCAAAAACAATATTTTTTTACAACTCTTCCATGTTTAAACAAGTTTTGTTTGACAGGGAAGTATCATAGGATATGCAATTAGGAGGTGGCAGTGCCACATTAATTTGGACTTACCTACCTCACTTTTGTTATCACTTTCAATTTCCATAACTAATCTAATTAAAACTCAAAACTTTACTCACTTTACACAGAAATTCACAAAGTAATGGCAAATGCATATTGTCACCAATTTAAATACTTTCTATGTCAAAAGGCACATTCAGTTATAGGCATATAGGTAGGTTCAGACATTGGATTGGTCCGAGGGGTGATCAGCTGCCCACAGTAGGTGTACAAATTTTTCTACAGGACCCCACAGGACTTCCACAGGACCCCACAGGACTTCCACAGGATTCCACAGGACCATACAGGACTTCAACAGGACTATACAGGACCCAGAGGGTACTGGCACCTAAGGGGTGCCCTAAGCATGATTAAGTACTAAGGCCGGCAAAGGCAAATCGGCTCTTTAAAGAAAACAAGAGTTAAGACCTGATGACCTGTTTGGTTTTTTTTTGGTCACCAATTTTTTTATGAGCGCCTTTTTAGCCACAGGACTATACAGGCCCCACAGGCAGGACTATACAGGACTTGTACAGGACTATAGAGGATCAAAAACTTATTAATTAAAGTCCTGTAGAACAGTGGTCAAATTTGCTTCAGCTGATCACCCCTCGGATTGGTCTGATTTTAGTCTTGGCCTTGCAAAATTTAGACCAAATCAAGATCCAAGTAAAATATAGTATTTTGTGTACTATAATTTTCTTCAACAGTATAGGGCTGAACTATATGAAGAATGATGCTAGTTTACTTAGGGCCCAGGGGACAAATTGGTGGACAATGATGCATAATTTTGGTATCTCTCTCTTTTTTCCACCTATAGGTACTTAGAAAGATTGAGATCTAACTTTAAGCACCAAGATTTCTGAAGTCTGGGGTAATCACAGATCTGTGTATAAATCTAGGGGCGAGGGGGTAATTGTTGAGGAGTGCATATTTCTTTTCTATAGGGGGGAATTACCACATTACTTTTCTTAAATCCAAGGTTGTGCCCCATCATACTGGAAGTTTGGTCATTGTGGTTCATTGGGGATTCCTAACCTAAATTCATTAAATGACGTTTTTCCAAATCTTGACATAGGGTGTTGTGTTTTAGCATCTCTATGGCCTCACAATACTGCAACTTGGTGCTTTTGTTGATAAAGTGTATAGTTTTGGAAATATGAATTTTGAAAATTTCACCATTTTGGTCTTATAGGATTCCCTACCCTAAAATTCGCTCAATAACGTTTTTCCGAATATTAACTCAGGGTGTGCTTTTTTCGCATCTCTATGACCCCACCATACTGCCACTCGGTGCTTTTGTTGATACACTGTATAGTTTTTAAAACATGAATTTTCAAAGTTTGGCGATTTTTTCGAATCTTGACTCAGGGTGTGGTTTTCTCGGATCTCTATGGCCCCATAATAGTGCAACTCGGTGCTTTTGTTGATAAACTGTATAGTTTTTAAAATTTGAATTTTCAAAGTTTGGATCTTTTGGTCTTATGGGATTCCCTATTCTAAAAATCGCTAAATGACGTTTTTCCGAATCTTGACTCAGGGTGTGGTTTTTTTCGGATCTCTATGGCCCCACAATACTGCAACTCGGTGCTTTTGTTGATAAACTGTATAGTTTTTGAAATATGAATTTTCAAAGTTTGGTCATTTTGGTCTTATGGGATTCCCTACCCTAAAAATCGCTAAATGACGTTTTTCCGAATCTATACTCAGGGTGTGGTTTTTTCGGATCTCTATGGCCCCACAATACTGCAACTCGGTGCTTTTGTTTATAAACTGTATAGTTTTTAAAATATGAATTTTCAAAGTTTGGCCATTTTGGTCTTATGGGATTCCCTACCCTAAAATTCGCTAAATGACGTTTTTCCGAATCTCTACTCAGGGTGTGGTTTTTTCGGATCTCTATGGCCCCACAATACTGCAACTCGGTGCTTTTGTTGATAAACTGTATAGTTTTTAAAATATGAATTTTCAAAGTTTGGCCATTTTGGTCTTATGGGATTCCCTACCCTAAAAATCTCTAAATGACGTTTTTCCGAATTTTGACTCAGAGTGTGGTTTTTTTCGGATCTCTATGGCCCCACAAACTCGGTGCTTTTGTTGATAAACTCTATAGTTTTTAAAATATGAATTTTTAAAGTTTGGCCATTTTAGTCATGGGATTCCCTATCCTAAAATTCGCGAAATGACGCTTTTCCGAATTTTAACTCTTGGTGGAGTTTTTTTGAATCACTATGGCCCCACCATAATGCAACTCGCTGCTTTTGTTGATAAACTTTATAGTTTTTGAAATATGAATTTTCAAAGTTTGGCTATTTTGGTCTCATGGGATTCCCTACCCAAAAATTCGCTAAATGACGTTTTTTCGAATCCTAACTCAAGGTGTGGTTTTTTCACATCTCTATGGCCCCACCATACTGCAATTCGATGCTTTTGTTGATAAACTGTATAGTTTTTGAAATATGAATTTTCAAAGTTTGGCCATTTTGGTCTCATGGGATTCCCTACCCTAAAATTAGCTAAATGACGTTTTTCCGAATCTCTACTCAGGGTGTGGTTTTTTCGGATCTCTATGGCCCCACAATACTGCAACTCGGTGCTTGTGTTGATAAACTGTATAGTTTTTGAAATATGAATTTTCAAAGTTTGGCCATTTTGGTCTCATGGGATTCCCTACCCAATAATTCGCTAAATGACGTTTTTTCGAATCCTAACTCAAGGTGTGGTTTTTTGGCATCTCTATGGCCCCACCGTACTGCAATTCGGTGCTTTTGTTGATAAACTGTATAGTTTTTGAAATATGAATTTTCAAAGTTTGGCCATTTTGGTCTTATGGGATTCCCTACCCTAAAATTCGCTAAATAACGTTTTTCGGAATCTCTACTCAGGGTGTGGTTTTTTCGGATCTCTATGGCCCCACAATACTGCAACTCGGTGCTTTTGTTGATAAACTGTATAGTTTTTAAAATTTGAATTTTCAAAGTTTGGCCATTTTGGTCTTATGGGATTCCCTACCCTAAAATTCGCTCCGAATCTCTACTCAGGGTGTGGTTTTTTCGGATCTCTATGGCCCCACAATACTGCCTAAAATTCGCTAAATGACGATTTCCCAATTTTGCATCTATTGAAAAAAATATTTTGGCATTTTTCTCCAAAAGGGCTATATACAAGATTTTCAGGCACTACCTATTGAACAATATTTGTTTCAAAAGGGCTTTTTTTTTTGTTGAAATCGGTCCCCAGACCAACAATTTAGTAATAGTCGCATAAGCCAGTCTAAGAATATTTAATTTTTTTTTAGTTACTGGAACTAGTCCTTACTAGAACAGATAGCTCGAATTTCTCAAACCTTTGGAAATATTTGCTTGAGGCTTTTGACTACCCAAATGGTCATTCCAAAAGAATGGCAGTCGTTTTAGCTGTTTTAAGGGAACTACAAAAAAAGGACTGCTCAACATCCTTTCATAATTCTCTTATGCAAAGGACATGTATGGATTTGTGCATGGAATTAAGCAAATTTAAGGCAAAACATCTTGTTGAGTTGTGTACTTTGTGTTTGGAATTTATTCAAGGAAGCAATATTAATACCAATAATAAGTAAGAGGCAATTTATTCACCATCAACCATAAAAATAGCTTTTGGAAGGGTCTAAGTGATTTTTTTCTAAATACAGTGAATATCGGTTATAACGACAAATAACCGAGCGTCTTTAGAGAAAAAAAAGGTAACAAACTGGGTTAGATAGGTATTTTTATTACAAAAAGTGATTATATCTGTTTCAATTTTTATTAAAAACTATCTTTTTTAAAAAAAGTTAAAAACATGGATAATTTTCAAATGTACATACATATACACGGCAAGCGCGGATCTGGGTCAAAATCTAGGGGGGGGGGTAATAATCGACAATTTTTTTTTGTTATATAATTTTTTTTTCTAGGGGGGGGGTAATTCTCCTGTTTTCCCTTATTTTATTACGAAAAGGTGCATTTTCTTTTTCTAAGGGGGGGTAATTACCCCGTTACCCCCCCCTCAAATCCGCGCTTGATACACGGTGTTTCACGAACATTGAAACAGAGACCTTTTTGGGTATTTAGAGTGCGAATTTGGAGAAACGCTCGGACACGTCGATTTTGTTTGAGAGGGGGAAACTTTTTGGCTTCTTGAAATTTTTGTGCCATGAACCCCCTTCAAGAGGTATACTTTACCCCTATATTTTGAATAGGGAAAGTGGGTCTAGTGATACCTTGTTTTGAAGCTCGCGTGAATATCTTTACGACACTGTAAAAATCTTGAAAATCCTTCGATTAGTTTTTGAGATATTTGCTTTAAAATTTTTAAATTTAACATGGAATGATAAAATTACGATTAAATCCGAAAAACAATAAAATTCTAATTGATTTTTTATTTTATCAGTCCATGTTATATTTGAAAGTTTGAAGGCAATTATCTTAAAAAGTAATGGATAGATTTTTGAAATTTTGACATGGTTGTAAGGACATTCAAAAGGTCTTCAAAACAAGGTATCACTAGGCTCACTTTCCCTATTCAAAATATAGGGGTAAATTATACCCCTTGAAGGGGGTTCGTTTCACAAAAATTTCAGGATAGCCAAAAAGTGTCCCCCTCGTAAACTAAATATCCAAAAAAGGCGTGTTCGTAAAACACCGGGTATGTAAGTGCGTATATCTACATATAATGTTATGTGAGTTTGTACATATTATGTACGTACATACTTAATGTACATTTGTATACAAAATTATCAACTGTAAAAGCTTTTCGTTTAGACATCGCGTTTAATTTATACATATTCTTAGATTCATCAGCTTAGATTATGAAACACAAAAGCGCTTTAATACAATAAAGGTAACAGACGTTTATAATAGACCGAATTTCGATTCGCATAAACCGGGGATTTACCGCCTACAATAGAAGGGATTCCCCGAACTTCGGCACACAATGGCTACAGTTCATCGTTACATGCGATATCGCTCGTCGTTATAAACGATTACTTGGACCAATTTAAATTAAACTATTGGTCGCTATATAAGTACGTCGTTATAGGCAACACGTTTTCAATGCATTTAGAATAGAACTCGGTCGGGACCTTAATATGTCGTCGCTAAAACCGATGTCATAATATCCGATATCTTTATTCACTATACTTTTTTGACAAACTTTTGACAAAGAAAATATATCAACAAGAAGCGACAAAACCTGAATGACAGTAATGCAGTACTATTACACTCAAAGAAAACACTGTGCAATTTTTGTTTTACACCAAAAAAAAAATGCAAAAAAACTTTACTAGCAAAAATATTGTCAAAAATACCTGTAATTTACTTTGTTTGAATGGTAACCTTATTAACTGATCAGCGCTTTTGGCATCAAGCATGTCAAAACTGCTGAATTTCGCCTTTTTCACAATTGTCTTTTTTGTAAAATAAACATTTGTACCTATATTGTAATTTGATTTCTAAATTGTGAAATAAAGACATTAATTATTATTATTATTATTATTATTTGTTTATTTGTATAATGGAACCACGTCCTGTATACAGGGATGCATGTTTCACTTTAGCCTATAAATATATTTGTTATCCCTTTCAACTGGTCTAGCATGTTCTATGAGTTCTAGGATGTAACGAGTTTTAAAAGAGAATAAGGTGTCTAGGGGCTGTGTAATACACCAGAATGTGCCTCTTATTTTTGAAGTTCTCTGGAAAAAAAATGGTGATTGACCCCGCCTGAGACAACCTAATTTATTTCTATATTAGTTAGAATTTGTAATATAAACACAATTTTTTGCATATTTTAGCTGTAATTATTTTTTTTTAAACCGACTGGAAAACAAGTACTTTGCGTATATTTTTTTCTTTTTGAAAAATTTTCCGTTTTAAAAAGAACAAAGAGACCGAAAAATCTATTTTTACGGTCCCTTTTTTAAAAATAATCTAAATATAAAGTGACATTTAAAATTAAGCATGAATTAATTGAAATATATTCAATTATAAATTCAACCTATGGGTTTTTTGATATTTATAAATATAATAGCTTTTGAGTAAGTAATTTAATATCTACCTGTAGAGTAGCATGTTTGTAGTGTTTAATCTTTTTTTTAAAAAATTATTATTTACGTTGGTTGTGTTTGTGCTGTTTTATACCGGTCTAGTAACGTAAATAGCTATTAATTGTATTTTCTGCCAATTGTGGTTGGGTTTGTTCCTGTTTCTAAAACAATAAAAACATATAACGGAGATTTAAAATGTTTTATCAAAATTTCTACTTTAACAAAATTTGTTTTATTGTTAATCTCCTTTTTTTCCTTTTTCTCTTAATTTTTAAATTTAAAATGGCCGGAAAGAATCTTTAAACAATGTAATATTACTTAGAATTTTATACAATAATTATTGTGTATTTTTTAGTAATTATTTTTTTCTATTTAATGCCATAACCGATTTTTCGCGATAAAAATATATAACCGTTTTTGCAAACAATCAAATAAAAAGTTAAAAAGGGTCGATTTTCGATAACCATAGTTATCTATATAATTATATAGGTGTAACGTCTCTCTTAATTTGATTTTTTTCTTCGTGTAATAAAAATGCACCACAAACCACAGTTACACAAAATTTTTCTCAGTGTAATATAACTGCATTAGTGTCATTTGGTCCAAGCGTGACGTCACATATTTGTTTCCCATATGAACAATGCTTTGAGTGACAGTATTTCGCTTCTTGTTGATATATCTTTTGATCTATCACAGAAAATAAACCCACTTACTCAAAAGCCAAATGCAGTAAAGGCAGGCACATCCTGTCGTTTTTGAACAGGAGTGAATATTTTAATTTTTTTTTAGTTTCATTTGGAAAGATCTACTTCCAGACTTGTTACATATCATTATACAGAAAGACATTGTGGAATACAATGAAATGGAATATACTGGGCATGAATTTAAGTCTGATTTTATAAACACTTTATGTATGAGCAATTGGAGCCCTGCTATTATTACTAATATGACTATTATGTTTAAGTAAGTCAATAGTTATTGATAGTTTAATGCCCTATGGTATCCCGTGGGATATTTGTAACAGGGGCCTTTGTTGACAGTGGTACTGTCAAATCAAGTGGCCAAGGCTTAAACGTTGCAGGTTACGAATTTGTGCAACACTTTAAATGACTGATAAAATTATTAAAAATTATTAAATTTATTATTTGATCTCAAAAGGGAATATGACGGTTTTTGGAGGAAGTTTTTATACATATATTTTCAATTTTCTTCTTGAAACTTCACATTTTCACTTCTTAATATATATTTAACTTCAATATTAAAATTATTAAACTTTTGTATTCTAACATTCACACTCTTTAAACTTTTAGGTTTTAAGAACCTTTTGTATATTTGTTGTAAGTATATTCATTCATCAATATTTTAAATGTTGATTGAATATGTGAAGTTATTTAATCAATTTTTTAATTTACTTAATACTACTGTTTAGGTTTGGATGTTATATTGATTAAAAATGCTGATTTTAGGGCAACATAAGGTTTGTATTTGATATCCCGTGGGATATTTGTAACAGGGGCCTTTGTTGACAGTGGTACTGTTAAATTAAGTGGCCAAGGCTTAAACGTTGCAGGCTACGAATTTGTGCAACACTTTAAATGACTGATAAAATTATTAAAAATTATTAAATTTATTATTTGATCTCAAAAGGGAATTTGGCGGTTTTTGGAGGGAGTTTTTCACTTCTTAATATATATTTAACTTCAATATTAAAATTATTAAACTTTTGTATTCTAACATTCACACTCTTTAAACTTTTAGGTTTTAAGAACCTTTTGTATATTTGTTGTAAGTATATTAATTTATCAATATTTTAAATGTTGATTGAATATGTGAAGTTATTTAATCAACTGTTTAAGTTACTTAATACTACTGTTTAGGTTTGGATGTTATATTGATTAAAAATGCCTATTTTAGGGCAACATAAGGTTTGTATTTGATGTTAAAAAACCGGAAAAAGATAGCAGTAATATTTAAAAACACTGGAAACAGTAATAATCAAAAGGTTTAAAATTAAAATAAACTCTAAAAGCAAAGATCAACTCAGTCACGATGATAAAGTCTATTCGCCCTTCTTTTACATGCGCAAAGTGCTTGGATTAGCACCAGTTTCAGACTCATCATGGCTCCGTAGAGCAACCTCAAAAATCCCACAGAATTTGAAACAGTATATAAACCTAATAAGTATATGTCTATTTTTTGCCACATTTTTATTATGTTCGGTAATGCTTTGCCTATACTGCCATCCTTAGTAAAACCCATCTATCTACGTTTTCACTTATTTCGAGAAAAGCGAGTTTAAAGTTTAAATGCTTGCTAAGAGTGCATAGTAATATTTTTGTTTTGTTTTTCAAAATAAAATACTTCCGAACAAAAATGTTGGTATTTTTCTTAAAAAACAGATGAAAATAACCTATTTAAAGCACTTTTTTGTCATAACTCATTTTTGATTTTTTTGCAGATACGTGGGTCTTACTAAGGACGGCCGTATAGGCCTTGGAACCGAACCTAATATCAGTCTTGCCTAGCATAAAAAATTCTATGTGGTTATTTAAATAAGTAGCACTTACTTTGTGTCTTTAATTTTTCACTAAAGTGCTTGATATCACACATTCCCTTTGCCACCCACGCAGGATCACTTCGTGGATTGTTCATAATAAGACAAATAAAGCAAAAAAAAGCATTTCGTTTTTCACAACAGCACAACCAGTTTTCAACATCGTATTTTTTAATTACTTGCACCAACATTTCGGTTAGTTTTTAGGATTTTTAGGTCCGGTCTATGTGGCCCTAAAGATCTTATTTGTAATTGAAGTTCATATATCAACGTATTTAAATTTGCACAGTTAATTATATAATCGAGGGTATTTATTTTCATTTTGAAAGCAAAGAAAAACAAACAATGGACACGCGACCGGCAAGGCTTTTAACTACTGACCCACCCCAAATCAAAACAAACTCATACGTCTTCACTAAGGATAGAACCGGCAACTAAAACAAACATTCATCGCGCCGCCGCGCGAGGACAACCGAACCGAACCGATCCATTCATCGCTGAAAAACGGGTGAAATTAAAACCTTGCCCCGCGCGGCGCTTCCGGCTTGTAATTAGGGTCGACCGGGGTAAATGTAAACGATTTTAACCATTTCGGGAAATTTCAGATTTGGAATAAAAAACTACTACCGTTTATAAGAAAAATTATACAAAAATTTTGTGGTAGTATTTGGATATTAGCTCACACATATACTATACTATAGTAGTGTGAGCTATGGTGATCCTAATTTTTTCGAGAAAAAAAAAGTTGCTCCGATTTCAAAATTTTTTATATATCTTTGCGTTTCAGATGATTTGGAAACTTTTTTGTCGCGCCGTCTGTCTGTCTGTCTGTCTGTCTGTCTGTCTGTATGTCTGTCTGTATGTCTGTCTGTAACGACCAACGCGCATAACTCAAAAACCGCTCGGCCGATTTTAATGAAATTTGGTACCTAGGCTGGGTCTTAGGTCGAGATGGTCCCATTTAAAAATGAACAAAATCCACCAAACACAAGCCAAATAAAAGGGTGGGGGAAGATTTCAAAAATTCGAGTTTATATGAAAATATGGCGTGTGTGATATCAAACGAAAGGTAATTGAGTATGGAGTTAAACAAAATACATTTTAGGTTTTTTTTCTTCAAAAAGGGTGGGGGTAGAATTCAAAAATTAGAGTTTACGTGAAAATATGGCGTGTGTGATATCAAACGAAAGGTAATTGAGTCCGGAGTTAAACAAAATACATTTTAGTTTTTGTTTTTTGAAGGGTGGGGGTTGATTTCAAAAATTTGAGTTTAAGTCAAAACATGGCTTGTGTGGTATCAAACAAAAGATAATTTAGTCTGGAGTTGCATAAGATATATTTCAGGTTTTAGTTTTATTAGGTCGCACGTACACTATAACTATAGCACCTAGTGTGAGCTTAGGGGCCCATATATTGGCAGAGTATTATCCTTTGTTCTAAGAACAAAATTAACAAAAAAAGAAAAGCGCTTTTAAGAAAAAAAAATTGTTTAAAAAACTGTCATATGTTTCATTTATCCCAACAAACCAGGGTAAATGTAAACTGGTATTTTAGCTCATCTTTGTCGCACAGATATCTTGCCCTGGCCAGTAGACAACCGACAATGTTGGATTCTACATCTGCATTAAACGCCATTTTGCGACTGGGACCAGTGGAATCTAAGGAACTCCTTCGACCATTGAGTCGATGGAATATTACAGATATCAGAACATTGTAGAAACTTTGAGCTTCACATTATGTTTTATTCCTGTTTTGCACATCAGCGTTCAGGAAATCCTCCTTTTACTGTATGATGGCCCATTTGTCTTGCGCACATATTTTCGAGGCATCTGGAATTAAATTATTATAGCTATGTTTACAATTACCCCACGTGTGTTTACATTCACCTCAAAAGTGTGTTTACATTTACCCCTAGGCAAATATTGCTGGGGGTAAATGTAAACATGATAACAATAATTTATTTTGTTGTTATTATGCAATTAAACATGTTTAAACAAATAAAATAATGTATTGTTTTACTAATAATTACTTTAGTTTAAAACTTACCTTACCGACAAAAAAAATACTGACAGATTTCAGTGTCTCTGAAAAAATGAAATACGGTTAATTTGCAGAGGTGCATCTGAACTTATAACCACACTAAACCAAACTGATCTGGAAGCTAATTTTCATTGCCGCTAACTGTCAAGGAAGCGTGGTATTAGAATTGGCGCCAATATTGAATTTAGAGGCAAATTTAATTTTTTTATTAGGACCGTTTACATTTACCCCTGTTTACATTTACCCCGGTCGACCCTATTTACGCTAAAAAACTTTACCCAATTAATCGCTTTTTGTTAACCACAGACTAAAAAAAGAACTAGACATGTCGTACGGGAAGATTTAACTTTTTTTAAATAAATCAATTAATAAATTGGTAAAAAAATTTTTTTAAGTCACAAGCTTTTATAAAATGCACTAAAAATTTAAAAATAATTTTCTAACATTCTAATATTATCATAATAATAAAAGCGATGGCCGACTGATGGAAATCTTGACGATGTTAGCACGATAAGATATCCGTATCAATTAAATATCACTATTTGCAAGAATCAATCTGGCAGAAAAATGCAGAGGTACCAAACCCACCCAACCCGACCTAGGATACCCCAGCATTTCCCTGACATAGGTATGGCAATGGCATAACATTGCGGCACATCAGTGTTTAGTTTACAACTTTAGATTAACTTATGCTTTGATTTGCGGCCATCGCTTTTATTATTATGATAATATTAGAATGTTAAAAAATTATTTTTAAATTTTTAGTGCATTTTATAAAAGCTTGTGACTTAAAAATGTTTTTTTACCAATTTTGTTTTCTACTTTTTAGTCTCAGCTATCTACTCTATTAAATGAAAATATTTGTTCAATAACAGAACAGAAGAGTTTATTCTAGATAATAAAATCGCTGATCGTGAGTTGTTTGAAAACTCATTTTTGTATTGGGGGAAGGAGAGGGTGGGGTAGAGGTAGAAATATATTTTTTGTTTGGGCTGTATTGCCATCGGACCTTTATGCATATACCAAATTTTATAAAAGTCATTTGAAGTGAAGTGTGTCAAAAACATTTTTTATGGAAGGGGGTGGGGGGTAGGGGTGGGAGGACATTTTTTCATTATTGCTGTATTGTCATCGGACCACTATATGTATACCAAATTTCATCCAAATCGGATAATGGGAAGTGTGTCAAAAACGCATTTTTCTATAGATGGGGGTGGGGGTAGGAGTGGTAGGATTTTTTTTTCAATGTTGTATTGTCATATGACCACTATATGTATACCAAATTTCATCCAAATCGGATAATGGGAAGGGTGTCAAAAATGCATTTTCTATGGAAGGGGGTGGGGGTAGGGGTGGGAGGATATTTTTTCATTATTGTTGTATTGTCATCGGACCACTGTGTGAATACCAAATTTCATTCAAATCGGATAATGGGAAGTGTGTCAAAAACTCATTTTTCTATGAAAGGGGGTGGGGGTAGGGGTGGGAGGATATTTTTTTCTTAATATTGTATTGTCATCGGATCACTATATGTATACTAAATTTCATCCAAATCGGATAACGAGATGTGTGTCAAAAACAAATTTTTCTATGGAAGGGGGTGGGGGTAGGGGTGGGCGGATATTTTTTTCTTATTGTTGTATTATCATCGGACCACTATCTGTATACCAAATTTTGTCCAAATCGGATAACGGGAAGTGTGTCAAAAACACATTTTTCGATAGAAGGGGTGGGGGTAGGGGTGGGAGGATATTTTTTTCTTAATGTTGTATTGTCATGGGACCACTATGTGTGTACCAAATTTCATCCAAATCGGATAATGGGAAATGTGTCAAAAACGCTTCACAAGATTTGATAGTTAGTTAGAACATCTCAAGTGAAAGGAAGGGCAAATGAACCCGTTTTCCTCCTTGTACCAGCCGCCATTGATTAAACGTCTATGAAGCTGTCTCATTTTTTTTAGCGATATGCCCCTAACGAAAGAAGAGCACCTAAAAATAGTAAACAAACTATCTTCCTACATGGAAAAATTACTGCCGCAAGAGGTCCCACCATTCGTTTACCAACTTCTAAGACTATGTCGACACCAAAATAGTAAAGCTGTATTTATAAAGTTGAAGCATTATTTTGGGTTAAGGATCTATAGCAACCCAAATTTTAGTGTCAATCAAAGTGATTCGCCAAATCTGGATTTAATTGGTAAGATAATATTGTAAAGTAGACACAGGTGGTTTTTCTATAGGCTGAAAGAAACCAACAAAATCAATTTCTCCAAGGGAAAATGAACCCTCTATCTATCTATCTAGCCTTCTTCGCTCCATGTTTGGACATATGCCTCCCCCTATATCTTTCATTCTTCTCTACTACTACTATGTCGGTTTAGAACGTTTTTCTACGTTGTCCGACGCCTATTCTCCACCGCCTTCGATCCTGACAGTCATTTTCCGTCAGGTTTTTTCGACTCATTGATTTTTGGATTGACTGTTGCCATTCCAGTTTAGGACGCCCTCTTTTTCTGCGCCCTATTGGTTGCCATTCTAGGACCTGCTTTGGTAATCTTTCGTCGCTCATCCGTTGTACATGGCCGTACCATATCAGTTGCCTTTTAGTGATGTCATCCGTTATGCTTCCCGCGATTCCCATTCTTTCTTTTATGATCTCATTTCTTATATGATCTGTTCTAGATATTCTCATTGATCTTCTTATTGCATCCATTTCGACACTTTCCATTTTTGCTTTGTATTTTTCTGTTACGCGACAAGTCTCTATTCCATAAAACAGCGTGCTTTTCACCATTGTTTCATATATATGTTAAATTTTACATTCTTTTTTATCTCTCTGCTCCATAAAATACTGTTAAGACAACCAATAACCTTTTAGCTTTTACTATTCTTTTTTCCAGTTCTTTACAGTCTGTTCCCGTCTTATCAAATGTGACACCCAAGTATACATACTTATTACATGGAGATATTGTTTGTCCATTTTCTAGTTCTAATTCACTTGATTCGTTTCCAATACATAAGTACTGTATCTTGTCCACGTTCACTGTTAACCCCCACTTTTGGTATTCTTCCGTTAACTTTCTCATCATATACTCCATGTCTTCTTTATCATTAGCTACAATTACTTGGTCGTCAGCAAACTGTAGTGTGTATATGGTAAATCGGTCGTTAAGTTGTATTTCCATGCCGTGTACTTTGCGTTTCCAGTTTTTTAGAGCTACTGCGATATATATTTTAAAAAGAGTTAGAGAGATACATCCTTGTCTTAAGCCTTTCGTTACCAGGAATTCTTTTGAAAGTCGATTTTTAATTTTAGATTTTGACCCTTTGTATAGTTCTTTTATCGCTTTTATGTAGGTATGATTGATATTAGTCTGCTCTAACACTGTCCATAATTTTTCAACTGGAACGGTATCATATGCTTTTTGTAGGTCCACAAAGGTAACATGAGTCTCTATATTTCTAGCGCTCCTCTTCTCAATTACTTGTTTAAGACAAAAAACATTATCACTACAAGATCTGCCTGCACGAAACCCACTTTGCTCTTCTTCTTCTTGTTCATGAAAATCATTCTCTGTTAGATCTCTAAGAATCCTACCGTACAATCTACTTAGAGTACGGGTTACTGAAATTCCTCTGTAATTGTTGCAATCCAGCTTGTTTCCTTTTGTATGTATTCTTCTCTATCTCTTCTATTCTTCTCTATCTGTCGTGTTCATCCATCCTGCTCCTGCATGTTGCATAACCAATTTTGGTATAATATATTTTTTTAGAAAGTGGAGAAGATCATGACGCTCTAGACGCTGAGAGCACTGTTCTATTCCACATCCATATCGCGGCTTCTTTGGGACACAGCTGCATTAAAGAGTTCCTGAATTCTTTAAAAAACACGACTAAATCACCAGAGTTCATACTGCATCCGTTTCAATTACTGGTGTTATTAATGATTGCTAATATTCAACATTATGAGGTACTATAGCATATAATTTGTTTTCTACCGTACAGTGAATATCGTTTATAGATGATTCTACCAAAAGTTTAGTTTTTTTAAATTTATGTAACTAATTAGGTGTAAGCTAAGAAACATTTATTTTCCCGAATTTTAGGAATTATTGCATAAAAATTCCAGAGGGACGAGTACCAGAGGAATGAGTTTTTTAATGGTTTTCTTAAATCAAAATCTATTTAGACTACTTAACTTAAGTTTTATATAAACAAAGTTCCTATACTTATAATTTTAAAACAATCAACAAAAAAATTATACTATTGATATCAGTCGAATATTTACTTACCAGAGGAATGATAATTAAAGCGTTCATAACTTAAACCAAACTAAAGTTGACATTATGTCACAACTTGTCACCCTCACAAGTAAATTAGATATCCAGGGCCGTCTCTTTCTCTAGAAATTAACCGGTGGTATTCACAAATATTGTGTTATTAAAAATGGAGCACGTTTAAAATTGTAAAATTTTCCCGGAAAATGTCAATTCGGATTTTCAAAAATATGACTGCGAACTTAAGTTCTATCAATTTTTTGATAAATAGTTAAGACTTGGTTAAATATTATTTATTAAGATATTTTTTCAATCTGAGTTTTTAATATTTGGTTTGGGACTACACCAGAGGAATGAGGTATTTGCTTTGTAATAAAAAAAATTATAAACTTGCAATTTTTTTTATACATTAAACTCAAATTCTCCATAAAGAAAACATTTCGTTTTAAATCTTATAACTAAAACTATGCTTCATTTGCAGTCTGTGTTTGAAAAATATGCATTCCCACTCCACAGCACCATTTTTGTAGAATCATCCTTATAACGATATCAGATATTACGACATATCGGTTATAGCGATGACATATTAAGGAGTTCTATGCTAAATGCATTGAAGACGTGTTGCCTATAACGACATCACATATAACGACGTAATTATATAGCGACCAATAATTTAACTTAAATTGGTCCAAGCAATTGGTTATAACGACGAGCGATATCGCATGTAACGATGAATTGTAGCCTATTGTGTGCCGAAGTTCGGACAATCCCTTGTATGGTAGGCGGTAAATCCCCGGTTCATGCGAATCGGCATTTGGTCTATTATAAACATCTGTTACCTTTATTGTATTAAAGCAATGAGTCTATGACCCATATAGAGTGGCAACCGGCGACCTTTGCAACATTGAGTGGCAGATGGCGCTGATATAAATTCGTCTCTCAATGTGGCAATGCTTGCCGGTTGCCACTATGGGTCATATAGTCATTGATTAGAGCTATTTATGCGGTAAGCTTTTGTGCTTACATAATCTAAGTTGCTGAATCTAAGAATATATATAAACTAAACGCGATGTCTAAACAAAAAGCTTTTACAGTTGAGGAGAAAGCTCATAATTTTGTATACAAATGAAGACCACAGGCAAAGAAGGCGCTAAAACGGGATTTCGAGAAAACCCGTTCTAAAGCATTGGAACATGGCGCCTTTTTAACCTGTTTGTAAATATTACAAATTGAAATTACTCCTGACTGAGCGCATTTATAGCCTGAACTATAGGATATGGTGAAACTTTTGAAATTTTTTTAATAGCTAATCTAACTAATAACTCAATTTCCTTAAAAATTGACATAGCGCCTTCTTTGCCTGTGGTCTTCAAATGTACATTAAGTATCTACCTACATACATGCATAATACATAATATGTACATACTCACATAACAATATATGTACAGTCGGGGACTTAATAAATGGCCGCCGCCGTTTTCAGAAGAGCTTGGATGAGAATCCCAATACCAGGCGAGGTTTATGAATGAATGAATTATTGAACATCGTATCGCGCGCTTTCATTTCTTCGACTCCACGTCGATCGGCTGTCGCTATGCACTTTTGTGCAATGCAATTTTTGCTATTGAAATTAATAACTAACTATTTCTTTTTTTAGCTGATTTCTTGTTTATTAGCATTGGATGTGTGGCCGGCCGCCCCCAAGATCGAAAACTCTAGTTTATTTTTAGGACTCCAATGTCTACAACATATGTCAAAATCGCGACTACACCACCTTTTGCAACCTAAAATTCTATAATGAGTGGTGTACGTGCAAGACAAATAATACTTAGTTAATTTTCCTAAATATTAATTATTCCGTTGCACTGAGCCATACAGGTTGTCACGTGACACCGCAAAGTGCGCGGATAGAAAAGTGCGCAACCCACCGGCACGATGAGAGAGAGATCATCGTAGCCTCCATATTGAAACCGGCGTGTTTACTCGGTTTTTCCAAAACTACAATTCAATCAATTACAATTAGTGCCAATCAATTCTAAAATCATTCCAATCCGTTACCTCAACTCCTCACAGTGATTTCGATCAACTCCAGAACTCTGGTAGAAGCCTGGGCGCCCAGTGAATGGAATTTGTACCGCCGAGAAAAAACCAAGGTAGGTGTCAATCGACATTTTGTATGGTTCTCGCGTTATTTTCCATTTTTATCCTTAATGCGTAAAACTTTAACCAGTGCCTAAAGCTATCGAACGGGTGTATGTCTTGTACATACATTTTTATGGTCCTTCTATCCAAATATTCAAAAAAAATACAACAAAAATCAAAATTCATTTTTCTTAAACCAAAAATCTAAAAATTTTACGACGCCATTAAGGACCAACCCAAAAGGGGCAGGCTTTATCAGTGACGAAGCGACACGCCTTTCCTAACACATGTTTAAAAATTTTATCGATTTCTGCAGTTGAAATTTAAAGGTCGCGGTCGACAAAAACAACTGTTTTTTGTTTACCTACGGGCGAGTGTACGAAGGTAAAAACAAAATAAAATAAAATAATAAGAAATTCTGAAAAACGTTTTAGTGTTCAGTGATAATATTTATTACTAATTAATCAATTAAAATGACTAAAACCGGCCTGGATAAGGCAGTGCAAAAACGTACAGTTTATGTTACGAGGATTACCGAGACATACACAGCAGCCATAAAGGCCCAGACTGATTCAAATGTAAAATCTATTTTCAAAACAAGGTATGAGAACTTGGAAGAATTTTATGATGAGTTTAAAAAACTGCACAATGACGTTATTAGCCTAGTGGAGAACGATAACGAATATAAAGTGCAAGACAAGGTGCGAGAAGATACAGACAATTTTTATTTTCAAACTAAAAGTATTTTCAATCAACTTTTTCCAGAACAAAATATTTTACAAGGCAATTTTGTATCTCTTCAAAATCAAACAAACAGTCATGAATACAAGGATCTATTAAAATTAGATGTCCCTTGTTACGATGGCACTTTATTAAAGTGGGTTACTTTTTATGATATGTTTTGCTCATTAGTGCACAACACTAATATGCCTCCAGTAAGGAAATTTAGACATTTAATTTCATATTTAAGAGGTGAACCACTCAGTTTAATAAAACACTTGCCTATTAATGATAATAATTACAATATTGCTTTTCAAACACTAGTAGATCGATACCAAAACAAAAGACTTTTGGCAACAAGCTACTGGAACACCGTAAATAGTACGGTTCCCTTAAAAAATAATTGCTCTTCCAAGGATCTTAGAACTTTACTCGATGGTTTTAATGAAAATATCTCTGCTTTAGAGTTATTAGGTTTTCCAACTCAACATTGGGATTTCATACTTTTCAACATGCTTCTTTCGCGTTTAACTACCTCAATACGAACTTCTTTTGAGATAGAATATAGTAAAATGGAGCTTCCTACCTACGAAAACCTTACAGAGTTCCTCAAAAATCATTGTAGGGCCTTAGAATCAGTTCAACTCATGCAAAATATTTCTTATTCAACTATGCAATCAGACAATTTACAAAATTCAAATCCAAAACCACCTAAGCGACAATTCAATTCAAATAATAATTACAACAGTTACTCAAAACCATATCAACCATAAGTTTACGTGGCAAATACAACTCAAAATCCTCAAAACTCAAAAATAACTTCATTTAGCAATAATTCGCAGTTCCAACCAAATCATTCTAAATTCTTTAATTCAAATCAACAACCAAATCAATCTAGTTTTAGTTTCACTCCAGAAACTCAAAACAACTCAAATTCAAATACAAATCAATTCAACTCAAATTCAAATACAAATCAATTCAACTCAAATTCAAATAGACCACAACAATTAAATAATTCGAATTTACAATTTAATTCGAATCTGTTTCAAAATAAATACAAATGTCGTTTATGTACAAATAAACAATTTCACAATCTTTCACAGTGCCACGTATTTTTATCAAAAACTATACAGGAGCGTAATGCCTACGTTAGGCAAAATAATGCGTGTAGCAATTGTTTAAGATCGCATCCCTTAAATTTATGTCAATCTACTTTTTCTTGCCGTATCTGTGGCCAGCGTCACCATACAAGTATTTGTAATAACTCGCAAACTACTCAATCGAATTCACAAAACGCGTATTTTACAAATGTACAACCAACCCCAAACTTAAATCAAAATTCAATTCAATCTCCCCAAAACCCCAATCAAACACAAAATGAAACACCCAATGAGGGCATTGATTACATTAATTGTGGGTGCACCTCACTCACTACTCAAAAACCTCAAAGTACTATTTTACTTTCTACAACAAAAGTAGACATCCTAGATAGTCGTGGATACTATCAAACTATACGGGTTGTCCTCGACAATGCGTCAGAGGCCAATTTTATTTCTGAAAATTGTCTTAATCGCCTAGGATTATCTAGGAAAAAATTCATAGTTCCCATACGAGGCATCAATCAATCTACTTCAACCACCAATGGCATAACAAATTGCACAATTAAGCCTGTTGGCCAAAATAATCCAACGCTTTCTCTTGATGTCTATGTCTTGCCAAAGGTAAGTGCAAATTTGCCATCTTTTCAAGTTAATCCTCAAAATTGGCATCATATCTCTAATTTAAATTTAGGAGATAATACTTTCAATATTCCCGCACCTGTAGACATGCTTTTAGGAGCACATGTTTATTCTCAAATAATTCAACCTAACATTATTCCTGGAGAACCGGGGCAGCCAATAGCACTTGAAACCTTGTTCGGCTGGGTGCTCCTGGGAAATACGGAAATATCAAATCAACCTACATACAATTCAACTTCATATTCATGTCACTTTACTTCTTTACAAAATAATTCACTAGATCAAACGATGATCAAGTTTTGGGAAGTTGAGTCTCTCCCAACAAAGAAGTTCCTCTCTCCTGATGAGGAAAAATGTGAATCATTTTATCAAAAAACTGTCACGAGAGATAGTTCGGGACGTTTTCAAGTTTCATTGCCATTTCGTCACTCTAGACCTATTTTAGGAGATACCTACTCACATGCTTACAAATGTTTTTTATCTCTTGAGTCTAGACTGATAAAAAATCCCGAACTATATGAGTTTAATTCGAGAATCAGAATCAAAAAATCAATTCATAAATTATTTACCCCACCACTGCGTTGTACGCCCCGATAAATCAAGTTCACGCGTTCGAGTAGTTTTTAATGGCTCGGCAACAGCGGGTTCAAAGGGTATATCCCTTAATTCTACCCTTCTCCCAGGGCCCAAATTACAAACTGACATCAACTCAATTCTGTTAAAATTCCGATTTCATGAAATAATCATGCTCTCGGATATTACACAAATGTTTTTACAAATAAAATTAGCTCCGGAAGATCGTGACTATCAACGTCTTCTGTGGCGTTTCACTTCAAGCGATCCTATTCAAGAATACAGACTTAATACTGTTTGGTATCACATCTAGTCCTTTTTTGGCCATCAGAACTATTCAAGAGTTAGCCAAAATCCAAGAAAAAAACTACCCAGAAGCTTCTAGAGTGCTCCTAGAAGACATTTTTGTCGATGATATCTGCGCAGGCGCAAACTCTATAGAGTCGGCTCTAGCTCTACAGCGAGATTTAATCGCTCTTCTAAAATCAGGCTGTTTTGAGCTTAAAAAATGGGCTAGTAATCACCCAAAACTACTATCCTCTCTATCACCAGACGAATGCCAAATTCCCTTTTCTTTTGACAAGGAAAATCCTATATCCATAAAGGTTCTTGGACTCCAGTGGGACCCAAAATCAGACAATATGTTTTTCTCTTGTCAGCCATCGGAAAAACGATGCACAAAAAGAAATATTCTAAGCGCTATTGCTTCTATTTTTGATCCTTTAGGAATGCTTTCTCCAATTTCATTTTTTGCAAAATGTCTTATGCAAAAATTATGGATTTCCAAGATAGGATGGGACGATCCCGTGGACAAATCTATTCTTCAGCATTGGACACAATTTCAAAATGAACTTAAGTGCTTATCAGATATTAAATTTCCTAGGCACATTTTTTCTAAAGATATAATATCTTGTCAACTGCATGCTTTTTCGGACGCATCAGAATTAGGCTACGCAGCTTGCGTTTATTTACGTATCGAGCTGTCAGATCAAAGCATAAAAACTTCCTTAATTATGGGCAAATCAAGGGTCAGTCCCTTAAAAACTATTAGTCTTCCGAGACTAGAACTTTTAGGTACTGTTCTTCTTACTGAACTTCTTAGTTTTGTTATAAAAACTTATTCCCCTTTAATTTCAATAGATAAAACTTACGCTTACACAGATTCTCAAGTCGTCCTCTTTTGGCTTTGTAGCTCACCTCATAGATGGCGCTCTTTTGTTGCTAACAGAGTTAGCCAAGTACAAGAAAAACTCTCTAATGTTAACTGGTATCATGTAAAATCACAAGAAAACCCTGCGGATGTCGCCAGTCGTGGCACAACTCCTTCTAATTTTATAAACCACCCCTTGTGGTTTACAGGGCCTTCATGGCTTAGTCAACCATGTACTACATGGGACTTAAAAAATCCCGCATTACTCCAAAACTCAGAAACCGATTTTCAGCAAATTTTAAATGAAGAAAAGCCTGAAAAAATAACACTTACTACAAACATCGATTATCATATTCTAGACTTCCTTGTAAATAAATATTCATCCCTTTTTCACATTCAAAAATTAATTTGTCAGATTCGACGAATATTTTATAATTTTAAAAACAAAAAGGAACCACTTACAGGTCCTATTTCTATTTTTGAAATTCAGTATGCTTTAACACTCTTGGTTCGAAGAAGCCAAGAATTACATTTCTCTGACCTCCTAAAACAACTAAAAAACAACGAACTTTTACCCAAAGCTTTTCGAAAAATTGCACCCTTTTTGGACACTACCGGACTGATAAGGGTAGGTGGTCGTCTTAGGCATACGAATTCTATACCTTTTGATGCAAAACATCCTCTATTGCTTCCCAGATCAGGCAGGTTGTCTGACCTCATCATTGAACATATTCATAAGGAAAATAGCCATCCAGGGCTAAATACAGTTCAGTACTTACTAAGACAACAATTCTGGATCTTAGCATCCCGCAGAGCTATTCAGTCAGTTTTATCTCGATGCATAAGATGTTATCGCCTTAGACCAAAGGCTTACATCCCTTATCAAGGTGACTTACCTTATTTTAGAATTTCACAACTAAAGTGCTTTTCTCATGCAACTTTGGACTATGCTGGTCCTATAAAAATTTCACCAGGTCGTTGGTACCGGGGTACCAAAGAATTAAAAGCCTATATCTGCATTTTCGTGTGCGCAAGTACGCGCGCTATCCACACAGAAGTTGCGTCAGACCTTACTTCTGAATGCTTTATAGCCGCATTCAGAAGGTTTGTAGCTAGAAGGGGTCGTTGTAATTTTTTATACAGCGACAGAGGCTCCAATTTTCAAGGAGCAAACTCTGAGCTTAAAAAGCTCTTCGAAGCTTCCTCTGAACATCTTCAGATCAAATGGCATTTTTTTCCTAGTGCTAGTCCTCATTTCAATGGCTTATCAGAGGCTGGTGTTAAATCAGTAAAAACACATCTTTACCGAGTGATCGGAAATCAGAAGCTTACATACGAAGAACTAAATACTTTGCTTGTGCAGATCGAGGCATTGCTAAATAGTCGCCCAATCTCTGCGCAATCATCCGATCCCAATGATTTTTGTCCACTCACTCCCGGACATTTCCTTACCATGGAACCTTTAAACTCTGCCCCAGACCCAGACTTATCACAATTAAAACTAAACACTCTTTCTCGGTGGCAACTTGTTCAGCGATTGAACACTGATTTTTGGTCCCGATGGAAAGAGGAGTACCTACATACTCTACAGCAGAGGTCCAAGTGGACAGAAAAACCTAGTCGAGTTAAATACTTTGGTAGTCATAAAAAATGAAAACAAACCACCCTTGCAGTGGTCTTTAGGCAGGATTGTAGAATTGCATCCTGGTTCAGATGGACATGTTAGAGTTGTCACGATTAGGACTATTTAAACGTCCAATTGTTAAATTGTGCCCTTTGCCTTTTAACTGAACACTCAAGCAATGTTCATTCTATGTCAGTGTCGTCATAGAATTATTCTTTTTTTTAATTTTATTCCTTTTCGGGAAATATTTTTTTTGTTTTATCGCGGCAAAAAATAGAATAACATTTTGTCGCAATTTTTTAATTTTTTTTGGAAATAATAATTGTTATTCCCTAGTTATAATACTTATTATTTTTCCTGGTTCTAAAATAGTATTTTAGGGCGGCCGGGAAAATGTACGTGCAAGACAAATAATACTTAGTTAATTTTCCTAAATATTAATTATTCCGTTGCACTGAGCCATACAGGTTGTCACGTGACACCGCAAAGTGCGCGGATAGAAAAGTGCGCAACCCACCGGCACGATGAGAGAGAGATCATCGTAGCCTCCATATTGAAACCGGCGTGTTTACTCGGTTTTTCCAAAACTACAATTCAATCAATTACAATTAGTGCCAATCAATTCTAAAATCATTCCAATCCGTTACCTCAACTCCTCACAGTGATTTCGATCAACTCCAGAACTCTGGTAGAAGCCTGGGCGCCCAGTGAATGGAATTTGTACCGCCGAGAAAAAACCAAGGTAGGTGTCAATCGACATTTTGTATGGTTCTCGCGTTATTTTCCATTTTTATCCTTAATGCGTAAAACTTTAACCAGTGCCTAAAGCTATCGAACGGGTGTATGTCTTGTACATACAAGTGGACTATTAGCCACCCCCAAAAATAGTGTTCTTGTGCATCCAGAAGTCGGAGTAGTTACACATTTAAAACAATTCAAATTTTAAAGTAAAGACCGTCTTCACAGCTGTTTTCGAATCGCCCTTACTTAAAATAACCAATTTTTGCTTGTATTTATTTTTTTAGCTTAACACTTTTAAAACTTACCATTTTAAAAATAGCTGGGAATACAACAAATGTTGCATTTGTGTTTCTCTATGTAAGTATGTAATAAAAAACATTAAATTCCTGAAAAATCACTATTATGTGTATTTTTTTTGCTTTTGGATATGCGTCAAAACAATTGTTATATTTTTATTGCTTGCCTCACAAAGTAATAAAAAGGATCCCAAAAGTTGGTCTAAAGGTTTGTGTTTGTAAGAAATAAATAAAAGTTTAAATTGCCAAAACTCAAAACTGAAGTGACTTTGGCGGCCTCTCGCAACATTATTATAAACACTTATCCCTAACCTTTTGTATGGTGATAGAGAGAGACCCGAGAAGTTTAATTTAATGTATTATAATATATATTTTTACAAAGTTAGCAATTTAAAAAACTAAAAAACTGCACTTTTGTGGTACACCTTTGGTCAGAAAAATTTTCACCAAAAATTTCAAAAAAAGCATTTCATTGATAATGTGCCACGAAGATGCTACCAAGTCACTTATATTAACCTGAAAATATTACAGTTGTAGATGTTATGGTTTTCGAGAAAAATAAAATCAAAAGTTGTAAATGTTCAAAAAAGTAAATTTTTTTGCTATTGGATATACGTCAAAACAATTGTTATATTTTTATTGCTTGCCTCACAAAGTAATAAAAAAGACCCCAAAAGTTGGTCTAAAGGTTTGTGTTTGTAAGAAATAAATAAAAGTTTAAATTGCCATAACTCAAAACTGAAGTGACTTTGGCGGCCTCTCGCGGCAATATTATAACCACTTGTCCTTACCTTTTATATGGTGATATAGAGGGCTCGGAGAAGTTTAATTTAATGTATTATAATATATATTTTTACAAAGTTAGCAATTTAAAAAAATTAAAAACTGCACTTTTTGGGTACCCCTTTGGTCAGGAAAATTTTCACCAAAAATTAAAAAAAAATTTTTGTTGATACTGTGCCACGAAGAAGCTACCGAGTCCCTTATACTAACCTAAAAATATTACAGTTGTAGATGAAATGGTGTTCGAGAAAAATAAAATCAAAAGTTGTATATTTTCAGAAAATTAAAAATGTTGTAAAAAAAAAGTCAATTTGCCCCTTTGGCCAGGATCAACAAAAATTTCAAAAAACATTTAGTTGATAATGTGCCACAAAGAAGCTACAGAGTTCCTTATACTAACCTGAAAATATTACAGTTGTAGATGTAATGGTTATCGAGAAAAATAGAATCAAAAATTGAAAATTTTCAAAAAATTCAAATTTTGAAAAAAAAGTCTACTTTTTGCTATTGGATATACGTCAAAACAATTGATATATTTTTATTGCTTGCCTCACAAAGAAATAAAAAAGACCCCAAAAGTCGGTCTAAAGGTTTATGTTTGTAAGAAATAAATAAAAATTTAAATTGCCAAAACTCAAAACTGAAGTGATTTTGGCGGTCTCTCTCAGCATTATTATAAATACCTGTCCTTTAACTTTTACATCGTTATATAGAGGGGCCCGAGAAGCTTAATTTAATGTAATATAGTATATATTTTTACAAAGTTAACAATTTAAAAAGATTAAAAAACTGCACTTTTTGGGCACCCCTTTGGTCAGGAAAATTTTCATCAAAAATTTCAAAAAAAACATTTAGTTGATGCTATGCCACAAAGAAGCTACCGAGTCCCTTATACTAACCTGAAAATATTATAGTTGTAGATGTAATGGTTATCGAGAAAAATAAAATCAAAAGTTTAAAATTTTCAAAAAGTTCAACATTTTGAAAAAAAAAAGTCAAATTTTTTGCTATTGGATATACGTCAAAACAATTGTTACCTTTTTATTACTTGCCTCACAAAGAAATAAAAAATACCCCAAAAGTTGATCTAATGGTTTGAATTTGTAAGAAATAAATAAAAGTTTAAATTGCCAAAACTCAAAACTGAAGTGACTTTGGCGTTCTCTCTCGGCATTATGATAAATACCTGTCTTTTAGCTTTTACATCGTTATATAGAGGGGCCCGAGAAGCTTAATTTAATGTTTTATAATATATATTTTTACAAAGTTAACAATTTAAAAAAATTAAAAAACTGCACTTTTTGGGTACCCCTTTGGTCAAGAAAATTTTTATCAAAAATTTCAAAAAAACATTTAGTTGATACTATGCCACAAAGAAGCTACCGAGTCCCTTATACTAACCTGAAAATATTACAGTTGTAGATGTAATGGTTATGGAGAAAATAGAATCAAAAGTTGAAAATTTTCAAAAAATTCAAAATTTTGAAAAAAAAAGTCATCTTTTTTGCTATTGGATATACGTCAAAACAATTGTTATATTTTTATTGCTTGCCTCACAAAAAAATAAAAAAGACCCCAAAAGTTGGTCTAAAGGTTTATGTTTGTAAGAAATAAATAAAAGTTTAAATTGCCAAAACTCAAAACTGAAGTGACTTTGGCGGTCTCTCTCGGCATTATTATAAATACTTGTCCTTTAACTTTTACATCGTTATATAGAGGGGCCCGAGAAGCTTAATTTAATGTATTATAATATATATTTTTACAATGTTAACAATTTAAAAAAATTAAAAAACTGCACTTTTTGGGTACCCCTTTGGTCAGGAAAATTTTCATCAAAAATTTCAAAAAAAACATTTAGTTAAAACTGTGCGACAAAGAAGCTACCGAGTCCCTTATACTAACCTGAAAATATTACAGTTGTAGATGTAATGCTTATCGAGAAAAATGAAATCAAAAGTTGAAAATTTTCAAAAATTTCAAAATTTTCAGAAAAAAAGTCAACTTTTTTGCTATTGGATATACGTCAAAACAATTGTTATATTTTTATTGCTTGCCTCACAAAGTAATAAAAAAGACCCCAAAAGTTGGTCTAAAGGTTTGTGTTTGTAAGAAATAAATAAAAGTTTAAATTGCCAAAACCTAAAACTGAAGTGACTTTGGCGGCCTCTCGCGACATTATTATAAACACTTGTCCTTTACCTTTTATATTGGTGATATAGAGGGCACCGAGAAGTTTAATTTAATGTATTATAAAATATATTTTTACAAAGTTAAGTTTTTTAACCGAACATTCAAACAGACTACAGACCAAAGCTAATGTTTTCTGCAATTATGTGTATTTTTTTAACCGAACATTCAAACGGAATACAGACCTAAGCGAAATTTTTCATGATTAAATTTAACCCAGGAATGCGAATAAATTATATGTGTTGAACGACGCGCCACGAAATCCGGTCAATAACCTCGGCCGGTATTGGGATTCTTATCCAAGCTCTTCTGAAAACGGCAGCGGCCATTTATTAAGTCCCCGACTGTACATACACGCAGATAGTTTTTAATGAAAATTTGAAGAGATATAATAACTTTTTCGTAATAAAAATATATGACCCAGTTTGTTACCTTTTTTCTCTATAACGACGCTCGGTTATAACGCCCGAAATTAAGCGGTCCATTCAATGTCGTTATAACCAATATTCACTGTATATCAAAATGCGGTTTTTACCAAAAATCTTGCTTCGAAATTTGAGGCTCGCAATGGAGAGTCAGTTTTCTTGTATCTCCCCTAGAAGTTTCCATTCCTATTTAAAAGTCTCCAATTTATTTATTTATTTACCAAAATTTGTACATACAAACTTAAAATCTATGCACCCAATACATGCAAAAGCTAGGGCTTGTGTGCATGTATGGGGTTTCCTTTGATTGATATAGTTTCCTTTGATTGATATAGTTAACTAGCGTGATTTACAAATTTACTATTATTTTAAAAAAACACAATATTAAAAAAAAATATATATTTAATCGCCCTGTACGTACTGTGAATTAATCTAGTTGGATTAAAAATTTTCAAAATAAAAATATATTTTTTTACTCGGTTGCGTAAAGTAGTTTCGCATTTTTAGGAAACAGTTTTCGAAATAATTAGACCTGCTGTCGTTCGATGTTACAATGATGAACAGAAAAAGCAAACGTCCTGCTGGTATAGAGATACTTTAAGTGTGTCTTGTAAACCTGAACATATTTTTGCTCAGATCATAGGACTTGGGTAAGCGAGAGTTTTTTTATACAGGGTATTCTAGGGCCCATTTTGAGGAGTATCGTAAACTTTATTAAAAAATTCCGTTTTTATTAATATCTGACTACCTCATGACGTTATAGAGCCCGCAATGTCGAACTTAAGTCCCTTACTGAGTACCAATTCATCGTTGGAGCTCAGAGTTCTTTTGGAGATGTTCACTATAGTGCTTGGTGTTGTTGAGTCTGTTCTATCTTGAGTACGTGTATGTAGTTTCTTAAGTTTTTCTTGGTGAGTTGATCTTATCTTCTGTCGTTCTCTGTTGCATGTACTGTCAATTTTACTCAGTATCGGTTCGTAGTCTTCCTCCCATGTGTGTCGTTCAGGTTAGAGTAAATGAACATCTAAAAAGTACCCAATTAGGGGATATTGAAAAATCCGGTTTAGCAGATCATGCATGGTCAAATGATCACAGGATTCAGTGGTCAGAAGCTAAACTTTTACATAAGGAGTCGCATTGGCGAAAACGAAAGTTTATTGAAGCTGCGTTTATAATGCAGAATAAAGAAGTTTATCAGTCAACCAAGCACGGACATACCAAACATATGGAAACCACTCCTTAAGGAAAACAGGCGTTAACAGGATTAAAAAGGGGGCGGGCCGTCACACCTGACTACACACCAAGTAGTATAAGTAGTAGCCCAGAGACAAGATTGTTTAGTTTAAACTTGATAACGGTTTGAGATACTTACTAACCGAAACGTCGTGTTTTAAAATAAATAAAGACAATGGAAGTCCGAAATTTTATTTCTACACAATCATTGTCTAAAAGTTTCAAACAAAGGATAAGTTAAGGGTTTATTTAATACTAAGTACACTAATCACTACTGTCTGGCCCAGTTTTCTGATACAAATATTATTCACGTGTAGGTCGGGTTCAGCTCTCGATCAGAATCTCTTTACTGTTTCTTTACTTGACTATTGAGAACTTAGGTACTTAGCGTACTCACTGAACTAAACCCCGACTATTCGTTCTTGATTGGTTTTAGAGAAGCATGTGATTACAAACGTGTCTTAATCTTAAACATAAATCGTTTGCACCACATACTTCCTAGGTTGATGTCTTAATACCTTTACGTCAGGTCACCCAACCAAGTTCCGGATAGCATGTCCAAATTACATACATGACAATATTACGGTCAGAATAAACCGGAATAAAATAGAACAACTAGAGGAATATATGTACCTGGGACAAATTATTAAACTGAAAAAAGGAAAACCAAACAGCTGAAAGGAAGAGACGAGTAAGATTGGCCTGGGCAACATTCGGTAAATTAATTTACATATTAAGAAATAAAAAATATCCTCATTACCTCAAAACGAAAGTGTATAACCAATGTATCCTTCCTGTACGTACCTATGGATCACAGACCTGGACACTTACAAAATCAAACATGGATAAGGTAACAAAAGCCCAAAGATCAATGGAAAGACAAATATTACATGTAAAGCTGACAGATAGAAAAAGGAATGAATGGATAAGAAATATAACAAAAGTAAGGGATGTCAGAGGAGAAGTAGCAAAGTTAAAATGGAAATTTGCCGGTCATAATATCAGACAGAAAGACGATCGATGGAACAAATGTTTTGTAAACTGGAGACCTTGGGAAAATAAAAGGGAGAAAACCCCCAATGAGGTAAGCGGTCGATTTGAAGAAACATGCGATAACTAGATGGATGAACACGGCGACAGACAGTGAAGAGTGGAAGATATTGGGAGAGGGCTATGTCCAAAGATGCATCGAAGAATGCTAAACAGATAGATAGAATAGAATAACAAAATATTATTTTTAGCTTGCAAGATAAAGAATTAGTGCTTCAATCTCTAGTCAACTTTGGATTTTGTCTCTTAAGCGTAGGATCAGCCTTAGGACGTGACGTAATAGCCGAAAAACAGTGGCATTTAGGCACTATGATATTGTTAAAAATTATTAAAAGAAACAGACACGTAACTCCTGTCATTTTAAAGACTTTTAGCAACCATATTTTCACCAGGCAGAGTGCCTCGCAATACATAGGTAAGTTTTCCTTTCCACTTTCATTTTAGAGGTATTTTTTTATACAAGCGTGTGAAAATTCTACTTTACCTCACTGGTGTGGAAAAATTTTCCGTACAGAAATGTCAAATTTTCAAAAAACCAGGCAGAGTGCCTCGCAATACATAGGTAAGTTTTCCGTTCCACTTTCATTTTAGAGGTATTTTTTTATACAAGCGTGTGAAAATTCTACTTTGCCTCACTGGTGTGAAAAAATTTTCCGTACAGAAATGTCAAATTTTCAAAAAACCTGTAGGTATAGATTTAAAGTACTACTACTACTACTATATCGGTTTAGAACGTTTTTCTACGTTGTCCGACGCCTATTCTCCACCTTCTTCGATCATGACAATCATTTTCTGTCAGGTTTTTTTGACTCATTGATCTTTTGATTTACTGTTTCCATTCTAGATTAGGACGCCCTCTTTTTCTGCGCCATATTGGTTGCCATTCTAGGACCTGCTTTGGTAATCTTTCGTCGTTCATCCGTTGTACAGTCGGGGACTTTTTAAATTGCCGCCTTGAAAATAATAAAAAATTTTCCTACCTGAAATTCGGAAAAGTACCGAACCGAAGCAAAACAAAAAAATTGTGAACCTTACCCCTGTCAGTATACATATTTAAAAAAAAAATGATTTCTATAAATGATTAATTTTGACAGAAAAAAATACGGCAATTTAAAAAGTCGTTATGCCGTTATGCTTCCCTCGATTCGCATTCCTTGTATGATCTCATTTCTTATATGATCTGTTCTAGATATTCTCACTTATTGCATCCATTTCGACCCTTCATCTTTGTTTTGTATTTTGCTGTTACGCGACAAGTCTCTATTTCATACAATAGCGTGCTTTTCACTATTGTTTCATATATGTTAAATTTTACATTATTTTTTATCTCTCTGCTCCACAAAATCCTGTTAAGACAACCAATAACCTTTTTTGCTTTTACTATTCTTTTTTCCAGTTCTTGACAGTCTGTTCCAGTCAAATGTGACACCCAAGTATACATACTCATTTCATGGACAAACAATATTGTGCATTGTCTAGTTCTAACTCACTTGATTCGTTTCCAATACATAAGTTATACAGTGTCTTGTTCACGTTCACTGTTAACCTCCACTTTTGTATGTTAAATTTTACATTATTTTTTATCTCTCTGCTCCGTAAAATACTGTTAAGACATCCAAAAACCTTTGTTGTTTTTACTATTCTTTTTTCCAGTTCTTTACAGTCTGTTCCAGTCAAATCTGACACCCAAGTATACATATTCATTTCATGGACAAACAATATTGTGCATTGTCTAGTTCTAACTCACTTGATTCGTTTCCAATACATAAGATATACAGTGTCTTGTTCACGTTCACTGTTAACCTTCACTTTTGGTATTTGAAGTGTCTATTCGTATTATTTCCTATGAAATACCTTGGTTGCTTTGGTGTAAAGGTAAAGCGGGGTCTACACATAACGTTTTGCCTGACGTTTTACTTGATCAGGTAAAACGGATCAGGCAAAACCTTTCGTGTAGACAATAAAACGTACGTTTTGCCTGAACTGAACAGGACTGAAGTCGGACCTGTTGAACTGATCGGTAGAGGCTTTGTTTCCGGTAAAACGTCAGTTTTAGCGGCATTTCTTGTGGTAGTGCATACAATTTTAATTCCTTTCGAGTGCAACTTAGAAGTTGGTATACGAAACGTCCGACATTAGATAATTTTTTAGGAAATCAAACAGGTTATTGTCTTCCTCCACTAATTTTTAATTTGTTTTAAACAAATAGTCTCGACATGTTTCGTAAGCAGAAACTTACATCTTCAGGGGACATTACCAAACTAAATCAGCACAACATTTTGAAAAACTGATTAAAAAACTATGTTTAGCTACTGAAAGGGTTAAGTTATAGACATTTAAAACAAAAAACACTATTGACAAAAGCAGTGCTTCCTCCATGGTGTATCAAAAACTGATCTAATAACGTACGTTAAAACTATCAAGTGTGTACGCTAGTCTTTCAACCGTCATACTTGACCCTTTTGACTGACAGGCAAGACGTAAGGTAAAATGTTATGTCTAGACCGGGCTTATGATGTTAAATTTCGTTTTGTTTTTTGAAAGAAGTATCGGGATGTTGTGGTGAAGATGTGTTTTGGTTTATTTTTCTTATAATTTAATTTTTTAAATGTTTCCCTGAAGCTCGTAGAAAAACAGTCCTAACACTTACAAAAACCTATTTTTTCTGAACTTAAATGCTTGACTGAACTCGCTACGCACCGTTTTGTCAGTGGCATTTGTGTGCGGAAAAATCGATTTCCTCACTAGTTAGAAATATAGCTATTTCCTTTATTTTATTCCTTTTATTTATTTTTAGTGTGGAAAATCCGTTTTCCCAACAGTTCGGCAAAATTTTTTCCACAGCGATATTTCAAATTTTTTAAATTATAGATTTAGTTTCTTTTCATAATATTTCCTATGAAATGCCTTGGTTGCTATCATTGAGTTGTATAACGCCCTAAAAGGGCGTTAGAGACGGAAAGACAAGGCATTTTTTATTGACCCTATCCAATTTGGTTCCTATGGTCGGGTATTTCTTTTACAATAAAAACAGAGATAGACATTATTGAACATGTGAAACGGACAAAGATAGGGTGATTTTGCATGCTAATAATACCCTAGATAATATAAGGGTACTTTTATCTCTTTCACACTGACGGCATAAGTGCGACAGAAAAGCAGCTGGCTACCTTTAATCCACCTGCCGTATTTTGAGTGATTCTACCTGTTAGTCCGTGTATACAGGGAAAACTGATAGACAATGTTGTCTAAGTACGGAAATGATTTTTTTTGAATTTTGTGCGGGAATATTACAAAAAGAAATCTTAAAACGTTTAAAAACAAGTTTAGAAGTAACTATTTGAGTTTAAACATGGTCCAAAATTGTTTTTTGTGCAAAAGAAGAAAAAAAATCCATAAAAAAACAACATTTCATGGGTAAGTCGTCTTGACGGATAGTTTTTCCTAAAACACGAGAAAGTTCAGTAGCGTCACGATAGATAGTTTTTTCTGCGACCGTGCGATTTTACCCTCACACATTTTGATTCAGAAAGTGTCACTTCCCCGCACTTTTTTTTGCATTGCATGAAAATTAACAAAAAGTATTTGATTTTCTTAAAAATGATTTCTTTTTAAATGCTTACATACCGATTTTTATCCAGTTGTTTTTGTTTTTTCGAACCAAACTTTTGACATGTCACGGTCGAGTTTCATACATCTTGATGAATTGTTACACACACTGATCTATGTTTTTATAAATTTCGATAAATTTAATGTTTTTTGCGGACTTTACAGTAATTTTAAGTTAAATTTTGGTCTTTCATCGCGAAAGTATATATTTATTATTATATGACCACCGCGACCGGTCTACAGGCCGGTATCATATGTTTATGTCCTTCTAATGTCATTTGAATATCATGCTGTCTTACTTAATAAGGTCACTTAGTTTAATTAATAATTTTGTCCTACATAATATAAAAGAAGAATAGAAACCAACAAAAAATTTGTGACACTTCGATTACCCATTTTCTTTGATTGCGATGGATTAGGGTGACCAGATTACGGTTTATTAGGGTGCCCAGAGTGCGCAAAAAAAGATTTTGAAAAATTTCCCTAAAAAAATTGAAGACCAAACACTCACTCGCCACTCAATGTTTATGGTCGCATACACTAATCCTAACTCGATTTCCGACGATTATGGACAATGGTTACCCCCTGGACATAAACCTAACAACTTTTACTATATTTATTAACAATAGGTAGGTTAGGTTTGGTTAGGTTGGGTTAGGTTGGGTTAGGTTGGGTTAGGTTGGGTTAGGTTGGGCTGGGTTGGGTTAGGTTGGGTTAGGTTGGGTTAGGTTGGGTTAGGTTGGGTTAGGTTGGGTTAGGTTGGGTTAGGTTGGGTTAGGTTGGGTTATGTTGGGTTAGGTTGGGTTAGGTTGGGTTATGTTGGGTTAGGTTGGGTTAGGTTGGGTTAGGTTGGGTTAGGTTGGGTTAGGTTGGGTTAGGTTGGGTTAGGTTGGGTTAGGTTGGGTTAGGTTGGGTTAGGTTGGGTTAGGTTGGGTTAGGTTGGGTTAGGTTAGGTTGGGTTAGGTTGGGTTAGGTTGGGTTAGGTTGGGTTAGGTTGGGTTAGGTTGGGTTAGGTTGGGTTAGGTTGGGTTAGGTTGGGTTAGGTTGGTTCAGTTTGAGTATGTTCGGTTAGGTTCCGCTAGGATTGTTTAGGTTAGGTTTAGCTATATTCGGTTAGGTTCGGTTCAGTTTAAGCAAATCGAACCGAACCAAACCGAACCGTTAGATTCGGTTTGATTTGGTTCATTTCGATACGGATGGGTTCAGTTTGCTTTTGTTCAGTTAGACCTTCGATAAATTTTAAAAAAGTAAATAATTATTAATTTTTAGTGTTTTAAGGAATAAAAATTGATATAATGTTCAATTAAACTAATTTTTATTTTTAAAAATGTAGGAATCATAGTTTTCTTGATTTTGTTTTGAATTTCATGCTTTTTTAAAAATTGTGCATTTTCATAAAAGGACCAAAAAAACTGACCCGATTTCGATCAGTGACCTTAGTTATTTCAAGTTTTTGTTGACAGCTGATAGACGTCAGGGACCGTTTTGTTTCAGTTTGAAATGAGAAAATGCTTCTTTTGTAGCAATTTGTATGGGTTTTAATGGGGTTTTAAGAATGTTTCAATTTCAATTTTTTTAACAAAATCAACGATAGTCCGCAATTTTTTTTTTAGAAATCACTATAAAATGGTCTAAAATTATCATTTTTCAAAAAACTTCGTAGTTTTAAGAAAGGTGGTAAAACGTACCAGACCCCTGAAATGTGTTGCAGTCTAGGACAACTGGGCGCCGCCAACTCGGCGCCACCAACTGGGCGGCAGGCCAACTGGGCGCCGGGCCAACTTGACGCCGAGCCAACTGGGCGCCGGACTAAAATATTTTTTCTTGATAAAATGTGCAGATGAAAAACAAACTTAAAAAAATTTAAATGGCGCATCCAAAATGGCGGACTTTCTTATTTATGCATCGATATGTATCGAATATGGAACTCTGCGGTGTTTCAAGTCGCAGAACACTACACCTACCAAATTTCAACACTCGACTTAATAGATGTTGAAAGTTTTGTATAAATAACATATTTATTTTGTTTTTATCTGCACATTTTATTGAAAAAAAAATAGTCCGGCGCTGAGTTGGCCCGGCGCCCATTAGGCCCGGCGCGGCGCCCTGTTGGCGGCGCCGAGTTGGCCCGGCGCCCGGTTGTCCCATTCCGAATTGAAATTTTTAGTTCCGAAATTTCATCTGACTCGAGCATAACTTGTAGTCCACCCAAGAAAAGAAGAGTTGAAGAAGACCCTTGTTCAAAGAAAGAAAATATTTTACCTGGAAGGTACAACATTTGTAAAGTTCTAAGATGAAAACAATAATTTTAATACATCCACTGCACTTAGCATGCTTAGAAATTCTTTTTACTCTTTTTTTTTACTGAAGAGAATTTTGTAAACACACACAAGTAAGTATTCATGAATTATTTATTATTCAAACAGAAAATTGTTGATAAAAAAATTCTAGTGGAATTCAAAATTTTTATTTTGCGCCGCCACTGCCCTTTTTTATCCAAGACAAGCAAATAGAATATTTTTGCGATGTTGCATGTTTCCGGACTCACCAAACCGAAATTCTATTTTCATCCCTATTTTGCTCATTAAATTCTTACTTGTATTTGGTCAATTGCGATAAAAGCTTGATATAATGGCAATTTTGGCCCATGCCGGGTCTACCCGTAGGGTATAGAAGTCAATGGTTGCTATGCTGTATAGGTAGGATGTTGTATTTTTCTAAAGCACTATTTTTCTCTCCTCAATAGGGGGATATCTTTTTTGGAAGTTGCCTGATTAAATGTTGTTGTGGGGTAAATGTTTTTTTGGTTTATTTTTCTTATAATTTTCTTATCCTGACGCTCGCAGTAAAACAATTCGTCCTAACAATTGCAGAAATATTTGTTAGTAAATTAGAAAAATTTCCACCATCGCACACAGGCGGATTTCACGAAAAAGCTGGTCAAAACCTAAGATCCATTTATAGCTCCCTAAAATTGCATATAGTAATAAAAAAATATATGATTTATTGTTTAAAAAAGATAAAGAAAAAAAATTCTTTAAGAACCCCGCACAAAAAAATTAAATTTGGAACTTTACTAATTAATTAAAATGCTTCCTAAAAAATCGTTGAAACCAGAATTTTCGCTGTATAAACTTTTACAAGATATTGAAATATTTAATTTTAATAATTGTAAATGTTTTAACCAGCATGTAGAATGTGATATTTTTGCAAAAAAAGTTAATTGAACTATATCTGTTTTTTCCGACTTTCGTTATCAATAAAGTATATTGTCTAGCAAGAAAAACACTCTCCCAATATATGGGCAGCTAAGCTTACACTAGGTACTATAGTTATAGTGTACGTGTAAGCCAATATAACTAAAAAATGAAATATATTTTATTCAACTCCAGACTCAATTACATTTCGATTGATACCACACAAGCCATATTTTGACTTAAACTCTAATTTTTGAAATCTACCCCCACCGTTAAAAACAAAAACTAAAATGTATTTTGTTTAACTCCAGACTCAATTACCTTTCGTTTGATATGCCACACGCTATATTTTCCCTTAAAGTCTAATTTTTCAAATCTACTTCCAACCGAGCTTCTGCCCTTTTTTTTAAATAAACTAAAATGTATTTTGTGTAACTCCAGACTCAATTACCTTTCGTTTGATATCACACATACCATATTTTTACATATATTCTAATTTTTGAAATCTACCCCCACCCTTTTATTTGGCTTGCGCCGAACAGATATCTATACACATACCTATACACACACGGACAGACGTCACAATAAAATTGCTAAGATACAATACACAAAAATAACACATTTTCAGTGTTATCTCAATTTTTTTTGTTGATACCTCCTCTAGCCATTGCTGCGCGGACTAGGAAGGTAAAAATGAAATCAGAATACATGTGACATAATAAGTATACTTTTGGTTTACAAAAACCATTATTATTAAAGCTAAGAAAACTTATTTATTAATTTTTGCATATTATGAACGTATTTTTCACTGGACAATTTTTATATACACAAAAAGATATTTAAACTTTTTTACTCGATCCGCATAACTCCGCAGCTGAAACTGACTTTGTTACTTAGAAAACATATGCATGCACTTAATAGGACCAAAAATGTCAATAAAGTTGGATGAAGTTGCAACATTTAGTCAAGTTCTATTTCAGAAAATGAAAATTTAAAAAGTTTTCTGCAACGGTTCCTTTAAACCGGTTTAAAATATTACAAATAAAATAAAAAACAATGTTAAATACGTACAATAAATAGCTAGAGACCTCCAGATTCAAAATCCAAGTTCAAAAAAATTATTTTTGATAATAGGCGCAAGTTTTAAAAGGGCTTTTTAATCATCAACTTTTGTAAATTTAAGTTACGCAAATAACATAAAAAATTAAATGGAAGTTTAATCTGTCACGCCCTAGCATGATCATCAGTGATTGCACTAATAGCAATTGTACAATTAAACAGGGCTTTTTAATGTTTAGGGGTTATGGCCAGCTTTTTCTTAAAACCCGCCTGTGTGCATCGTGCGTAAATTACCAACTTTAAGCACAATTTTAGAATGTCTCTATATCCTCAGCAAATCGCTGCCACTGTTGATGCTCGAAAACAGACCTATAATTTCCGACATGATCGAGAGCTTAATGCAAATGCCGGGCAGTGTTGCCAATCAACTTTTGGACGCCTTGATGCCGCTTACGAAAGTTATGCCTGATATTCGGGATCAGTTAATTTTGGTATTGAGAAAGGCCCTGTATTCCAGGTAATATAACAGTTGTAGATGTAATAGTTTTCGAGAAAAAATAAAATGAAAAAGTTGCACATTTATAAAAACTTCAATTTTGTAAAAAAAATTACTTTTTTGCTATTGGATTTAGGTAAAAAAATATTAAGAATTACCCCGAAAGTTGGTCTAAAAGTTAGTGTTTGTAACAAATAAATTAAAGTTCGAAATGCTTAAACTCAAAACTGAAGTGACTTCGGCGACCTGCGAGATAACGACAAAAATGTGTTATTCTATCCGTAGCCCGATAGTTCCTAAACCGCAGAACCGATTTTCATGAAATTTTTAAGGAAAATAGTGGGGCGGCGGATAAAAGGTCGAAAGTACAAAAGGTCGAAAATACAAAAGGTCGAAAGTACAAAAGGTCGAAAGTAGTGACCAGGTTAGGTTTGTTTACTAAAATAAAACTACCCTGATCTCGTCAGGTAAGTTCTTTTTTGAGATACTAACCTAACCAGGTCAGGTTGGGATAGTAACCTAACCTATCCTCGGCCCCGGGTCCACCTCGACTGGACAGGTCAATTCGACTTGATACGTTAAGTTGGTATTTTTAATATTTTGTATTGTCGATTTTTTTTCGATCTTTTGTACTTTCGACCTTTTGTACTTTTGACCTTTTGTACTTTCGACCTTTTGTATTTTCGACCTTTTGTATTTTCGACCTTTTGTATTTTCGACCTTTTGTTTTTCGACATTTTGTACTTTCGACCTTTTGTTTTTCGACATTTTGTACTTTCGACCTTTTGTACTTTCGACCTTCTTTTTTCGACTTTTTGTACTTTCGACCTTTTGTCCGCCGCCCACAATAGTGTACAATACTGTAGAGCTGATTAGATTTTGTGCAAAATTCATTAATGCTAATGATAGTTTTTTTAACACTTTAAAAATTAAATATATGCTTACAAAAACTGTTTTCAAGGCTGATATAGCATGGAGTTGCCTTGGAGTGTAGTAATGGGCTAGGAAGGTATCAGATCCATGATGAATCCATTTATTTTATTTTATTTTAGGTCTATTGAAACCCGCCAAATGGCAATAAACGGCTTTATAAAAATAATCACCATGTTGAAGCTAAACAACATGGCAGTTCTAAGTCAATCGGATGGTGGATCCTCTTTTTCATCCGGTCACTCATTGTATACTCAAATTTCGCTGAACAGAACCTCCCAAACTGCAAATACTAGCAGGTACGTGTGTCACCATTCTAATCATATTGTTACGGGTTCACAACGACAAATTAAAACTCGCAATTTTCAAAAACGATATGTCAATTTATTTCGACAATTATGTACAAAACACGCACTTAAACTTACTAATAACTTGCTCATAATTCACTACTTTAATCGACCTATTAACTTCATGTTAATATCGGGCGATCACTACCGTTGGTTTTCTCTGACTGACTCGATGCGCGACGTCCGGCCCTATATATAGGGTCTGCCTACTATTCGAGAACCATCCATCCTTCTTCGATTTACGAGCATTCTCGTTTCTTCCAGAAGGTGCGCGGCCGTGCACGAGTGTGTCATAGATAACGCAACTAAAACCTAGACTAAGAATACAACCATAAGATAAATCAACCTAATACTACACTAAACCTAAATAAATTCTAACTATAAAATTTAAATAACCTAAATTTGTAACAATACTATTTCTATTCTAGTTATCTATTTAGCCTTCTTCGATCCATCTTTGGATATAGACCTCCCCACTCTTCTCTCTCTGCCTCCGTGTTTATCCATCCAGTTCCCCCTTGTTTCTTCAAATTTTTCCAAAGTCTTCAGTTTACAATACATTTGTTCCATCGATCGTCTTTTTTTCTGATATTATGACCAGCAAATTTCCATTTTAATTGTGCTACCTCTCCTCTGACATACATACATATATATATATATATATATATATATATATATATATATATATATATTTGTCGGTTTCACAACGTTCTACGTCTTCCGATACCCAATCTCCACTCGTTTCTGTTTGCTCATAATTCATCATCCAGGCCTCTTATTCTTATTTCACTGTCTATTCCTTCTCTCCAGCTTCTCCTTGGCCGTCCTCGTTTTCTTCGGCCAGTTGGTTTCCATTGTAGTATTTGTTTAGGTAGTATTTCATCATACATTCTTTGTACATGTCCGTACCACACCAGTTGTTTTGTTCTTATATCATCCACTAAAGTACGTTCACCCACTGTCATAATTTCTCTTATTCTTTGATTTGTAACTCTTTCTCTTTTGATTTCCCTGCTGCTCTTCTCCAATAGTCCATCTCCGTAGCGGAAAGCATTTTTCTGTTCTATCCTTGATTGGCCATACTTCTGAGCCGTATGAATAATACTTTTTACAATGGTGTTATATATAAGCTTTTTGTTATGTTTTGATATATTTTGGTCCCAAATTATTCCATTTAATAAAGTTATTGCTTTTCTTCCTTATACGTTTAGATCTTTTATAGCTTTGTCTAGTGTTCCGTCAGCTGTAATTTTTAGACCTAAGTATTTATACTCATCACAGGACTGAATTCGCTGCCCGGTATTTAAGATTAGATCCTGTTTCATTCCACCGATACACATATACTCTGTCTTATTGAGATTAACCTCTAGTCCCCACTTATTGTACTCTTCTATTAGTTTTCGTGTCATATATTCGAGGTCGTCATAATCCTGAGCCACTACTATCTGATCATCGGCAAAACATAAAGTATACAAGGTGGTTTCGTCCAACGGAATTCCCATGTTTTGGCATTTTCTCCTCCATACTTTAAGGACTTGTTCCAAGTATATCTTGAAGAGCGTAGGCGAGATGCAGCAACCTTGTTTAAGACCTTTATTTACTTGAAAGCCTTTGGTTAGTTTTGCTTTTATTTTAACTTTTGCCTTACTATTGCGGTATAACTCTTTGATGGCCTTAATTCCTTAATTACTTGTACGCTTATGTTTGTGTTTTCCAACGATTTCCAAAGTAGATTTAGTGGTATACTATCATATGCCTTCTGCAAATCGACGTAAAGCAGATGCAGCTCTTGTCCGTATGCCATTTTCTTTTCAATAACTTGGGTTATACAACACATACTTTTGTTTTATTTCTTACCCATTCATTCCTTGTTCTATCTGTTACCTTTACATGTAACATTTGTCTTCCCATTGATTTTTGGGATCCATAGATGAGTACAGGAAGGATACGGTGATTATACACTTTCGTTTTGAGGTACTGAAGATATTTTTTATTTTCTAATATGTAGCTTAATTTACCGAATGCTACCTAGGCTAATCTTACTCGGCTCTTGATTTCAGCTGTTTGGTTTTTTTTTAGTTTAATAATTTGTCCTAGATATATATATTCCTCTACTTGTTTTTATTTTTTCTTGGTTTATTTTGATTATGTTGTATCTTCATCTGTGTTTGTTATGTTTTTAGTTTTAGTGTAGTTTATACTCAAGCCTATATTTTTAGCTGCTGTATCCAGTTGTTCTAGCATTTTTATTAGTTCTTCTTTCTTATCTGTTATTAAGGCGATATCATCAGCATATCTTAGGTGGTTTAAGTATTGTCCGCTTACTTTGATGCCTTTTTCTTCCCAATTTAAGTTTTTAAAAACATCTTCTAGGGCCAGGTTAAATAGTTTAGGGTATATTGTGTCACTTTGTCTTATACGGATTGGCTTGATTCCTTCGTGGATTTTGATTGATGTTATTAAGCCTGTGTATCTGTAATCTATTTGGCTATTAATTAAACATACTTTTACTGCCCAATGATCATTACTATCCAAAGCTTTTTCATAGTCTATAAATCTAATTCTACTACTTAGAAACAAATTACTTTTATTATCTTTATTTATTTTAAATACGACGTTTCGGTTAGTATCTCTAACCATTTTTAAGTGTAAACTAAACCAACCAGTCTATAGGCTACTACTTATATACTATCTGGTTTTCACAAAAGGAATGATTTTCCATTTATTTGTTAAGTCCGATTTTTCAATATCCCCTAATTGGATACTTTTTTGTTTCTTTACGTTAACCGGAGAAGAGGGTTTTCCTACATATGATTTACCATACTCACACGAGATTTCGTGGTAAATAAATTCCTTATTTATTAGTCAAGAGATTTTCTGTTTTTTTTTTAAATAAAATAAAATACAATTATGTTCATACATACATCATTCATGCTCCTATACATTTACTTGTTATTTGGTCGTTCTACAATCAATATTAAAAAAGTTAGCACACCGTTTATAAAAATCACAACCTTTACTAGAAAACAGATGAGGATTTATATTCTGGCCTATTTTTGTAGGTTTAGCAATGAGGCAATTTGTTTTGAAATTTTGAGCATTTTAAAAAGATGTTTTATGCAACAAGCAGAAGTTAGAGGCAAGCTTTATGAAGGTAAGGACAACGCAAAAAACATCGAACAAGTAGATAAAAAGAATTACAATGACAAGGCAAAACAAAATACTTTCAAAATCCTAGTTTGAAAGTGTTTTGATTTTTCATGATATTCTTGTATAAGTGTTAAGTAAAGTTTTTCTATAACAATTCAGATCCTTCGTCGAGCTTCTAATTTTAGTTAGATCTTTTTCCAAAGCCAAAAGATTTTAAATTATGCCAGTTTTTCATTGGGTAACTGTCAATCCACAGTACACCCTATGTTTGATGTTAGTGAAGACTAGTAGGCTGAATTTTCTAAAATAGCTTCATTTTGCCAAGATGGAACTTTTTCCTTTGCAAAAATTTTTAAGTTCTTAGGAATCACCTAACAGCGCGATCTGAACAGTGTCTAACCCAAACTGATAGCCGGCCTTTTTGGAGGACTAGGCATACAGTGGTGAGAAACCACTCAAAAGTGAGCCACAATAGACCCACTGATGGTCGCAGTGGAAGGGCTGCAAGGCCCACTCACATCATCATCACCAGAGCGCGCTGGCGCAGACATCTTTCGAGCGTCGGCCTGACTAAATACAAATGGATACAGTAAAAGATTTTTATTTTGTTTAGGGTTTCACGAAGCAATTAATATAAATCCAGAACTTGCGATACCCATCTTAGATGCGGTGTGGTTCCACTTTTTGGAATATTACATCACAGATGAGGAATCTTCACCTCCCCTTTGTTTTGACAAAGTCGCTTTGCTCAGGGACACAGAAAGTTTATTACAGGTAAACAACGAAAATTTAATTTTTTTAAAGTCCCAGCATATTTTGCAACCAAAGTTTAACTTTTAATAGCTCAGCAACCGCTCGCCCAATATTCATGAAAAATAATGTTGGACACTGTAACCAGCTGATTTTTGGGTCAAGATCCATTAATGCTAACGACAGTTTGAAAGAATGGTAACTTTTACATGGAGCATCGCAACAATGTGCGTTTGTCGTAATATAGTAGAACACATTTTTCTTAAGAATTGTGTTATAACCAAAAACTTCTTAGAAACTTTCGTTTCTGAGATATTTACAAAAAACTGTTTTCAAGGCTGATATAGCGTGGAGTTCACTTGGAGTGTGCTAATTAGTTCAGGCCCTACATCCGAGATTCAAGCGATATGCTGCGTTTAATGATAGAAGCAACACACTTGGTATGTAAATCAAAAAGAATGACAAAATAGGTGAAACCTATTTTTCATTCTACGAGTGAACGATAGCGAACCAAGGAAACTAAGTTCTTGGCGGGACGAAAACGTCCACCGGTCTATAAGGAAGAAAGACTTTTCGTCACAGTTCAACCAGACCATGCTATCACCGTCTCCACGGTATCGGTTTGAAACCGAAAACAATGAGTTAACCAAGCATAAAAGGCAACTTCATAGGGGTATAGTCAACCACGGACACCGGTGTTTCGGAAAAAGGCATTTCCTTCCTCAGCGTGGCTTGCCTGACACAAGGACTTAGTTTTCTTGGTTCGCTATCGTTCACTCGTAGAATGAAAAATAGGTTTCATCTATTTTTTCGTTCTTTTTGATTTACCTTGTATCTTGTAGTCAGTTTGTTCTACTTTGTGTCAGGCAAGCCACGCTGAGGAAGGAAATGCCTTTTTCCGAAACACCGGTGTCCGTGGTTGACTATACCCCTATGAAGTTGCCTTTTATGCTTGGTTAACACTTGGTATGGATAGACATAAAACTCGCCCGAACATTTTACAAGAGGAAACCACCCCCCTAACCCTGACAGGGGGTGGTTCCCCCTCTTGGTGCTTTTTGATAGTTTTTTGCTAATAACTCGAAAACAGTCAACTTTTCCAAAAATCTTCCACAGATCATTTTTCAAGCGGTTACAATTTCCTTTCCAACGATGTACCTAAGTACCCTCTGACGACAGTGGTGCACGTTCCATTAGGGTACAAAAAAAGGGAAAAATTTTTAAAATATTTTTTTGAAATTTTTTTTTTTTGGTATTTTTTATCCTTAACACTACTTTTTTCTCAAAAAAATATTTTTGGTTAAAAGCCCATTGTATACAGTTAAATACTTATTGAGCTAGACATATTTTTTTGGAATAAAAATAAATGTGTTTGTAGAAATCCTTAAATCAAACAAAAATGTTGAACATTCATTTTTGTAACTCAGTCAATAAAAATGAGAGTGAGTAAAAAATTATTTTTGGTTATTAATAACTTAAAACTGACTTTTTCTAGTTGAAATTCTTTAACGTGGGGGCGGGGGCATCCTCCCTCCCCCCCCCCTCAAAAATGCTCTCTATTTGCAAACTTTTAACTTGGCAAAAAACAATTAAGTAACAATTATTGAGGCGGATGAAAAGTTCCCTCTTACATCAGTGGCTTACGTTTTATAGGCATTTAAATAAATGAGAACTGTGGAAAAAACATTTTTTTTTTAATTTTCTTAATTTTTACTGTCCCATATGTCTGGTTTTAAAACTTTTTAAAGCCGAAGAAATTTCCTTTGCAACGATGTACATCACTCCCCCGTCAACGCAACAGTAGATCTTGCATAGACGCCCCCAAAAAGGTCAAATTTGATATACCAAGTAATAAAAAATGTCGAAAAAAACATTTAGGGGAAGAAACACCGCCCACCAAGAGTGGGCGAATAGTTCCCCCTCGTTATATTTTCAGGGGAGTATACTGTATATTCATCCCAAGTGTGTTGCTTCTCTTATTAAACGCAGTGTGTGTATTAGTACTGTCCCAACATGGTTGTCCTAAATGAAGATTCAAGTGTATACCAAATTTGAACATTTTTGGTGTGTCTATGCTAGATCTACCGCTGCCTTGAAAGGGAAGTGATATACATCGCTGAAAAGGAAATTTCTTCATCTTTGAAAATAAGTTTTAAAACCAGACATGTAGGACAATAAAATTCAAGAAAATTAATAAAATATTGTTTTTTCCACACTTCTTATTTATTTAAATGCCTATAAAAGGTGCGCCACTGATGTAACGGGGGCGTGTTATACATCGTTAGGGAGTACTTTTGGTCAGCCTTAATAACTATTACTTAGTTGTTTTTGGCTAAGTAAAAGTTTGCAAATATTTAGAAAAATACTGTAAAAGATCACTTTTTATCACAATTTAAATAAATTCAACTCGAAAAATTAAGTTTTAAGTTAATACTAATAAAAAATATTTTTTTACTCACCTTAAGTATTATTTACTGAGTTACAAAAATAAATGTTTAAAATTTTTGTTTGATTTGAGGATTTCTACAAACACATTTATTTTTATTTCAAGGCGGCTACTTTAAAAAGTTATGTCTAACTTATTAAATATTTAACTGTATATAGTGGGTTTTTGAACAAAAATACTTTTTTGTAAAAAACAATGTATTAAGGATACAAAATACAAAAATAAAAAAAACATATTTTAAACATTTTCTTCTTTTTTCGTAGGCCTATGGAACGTACACCACTGCCTTTAGAGGGTACTAAGGTACATGGTTAAAAAGGAAATTTTATCCGCTTGCAAAATGATCTTTAGAATATTTTTAAAAATGTTGACCGTTTTCGAGTTATTAGCAAAAAATCGTCAAAAAGCACGTTTAAGGAGGGGAGCCACCCCCCTGCCAGGGTTGGTTCCCTTTCGTAAAATGTTCGGGCGAGTCTTATGTCTATCCATACCAAGTGTGTTGCTTCTATCATTAAACGCAGTATCAAACCCCGTAGGACCTGAATTAAATGGGCTAGGAATGTGTCAGATGGATCCATTTATTTTTTTTAATATCGGTTTTTTTTTTAGGAACCACTTGGAAAATTTATTTTTGCAATTTCTGTAACAAAAGCAAAGCAGTCTGAAGATGATAGTGACCATCAAACAGTGCTTAAATATTCGAAAATTTTGGATAGCCTGTGTGACAGGATGTCAAATTTGGAGTTGATACATTTGGAATTGGTAATTAATAGTTATTTCGTTAAAATCATTTGCAAACATTTAACACATTAGTACCAAAATGCAATGTTTTTTTTGCCTAACATAAAAAATTCTATGCGGTTATTTATATGAGTAGCACTTACTTTGTGTCTTTTTACCTTTTTATTTCACTAAAATGCTTGATATCACACATTCCCTTTGTCACCCACGCAGGATCACTTCGTGGATTGTTAATAACAAAACAAAGAAAGCAAAAAAAAGAATTTCTTTTTTCACAACCGCACAACCAGTTTTCAGCATCGTATAATTTTTTATTAAATTTTCTATTATGAGTTTTTTTGGAACACCCCTCAGCATCAGTTGCACTAAAATTTTGGTTAATTTTTAGGTCCGGTCTATATGGCCCTAAAGATATAAATTCATATGTCAACGTATTTAAATTTGCACAGTTAATTATGTAATCGCCGGTATTTATTTCCATTTTATAAACAAACGATCACAAAAAAAAACAATGACACGCGATCAAAACAAAGTCATACGTCTTCACTAAGGATAGAACCGGCCTCGTAGCAAAAGCAACGAACGTTTTCGCACGATGATGATGGCCGACTTCAACTGAAACATATGTTCCTCCCGCCAATTTTGGTTCAATTAATCGCTTACTGTTAACCACAGATAATAAAAAGAACTAGACAATCATGTCATAAGGGAAGATTTAACTTTTTTTAAATAAATCAATTAAAAATGCTGTTTGTTGTCTAGTTTTGGGAGGGCACTGCCCCGTTCCCCTCCCTGTAGCAGCCGCCACTGGTTTGGGATTTAACATATTCTGTAAGTCCTAACATAAAAAATGTCCTCGAAAATTCACGATTTTTTTTTGTGTTTGAGGTATAATCATTTTTAGGATGACGGTACCGATTTGGCCGATATTCTCCCAGAAAGCCAGCAGAAAATGTCAGTTTTGAAAGCGGTACTTAACGTGTACGAAGCTCTGATTGGCTACAAGATAACGTCTTGGCGGGAGGACTCTGAAAACCAAGGCAAAACGATCATTAGATTATTTCAGGGTTACATGAGGTTTTTAAATTTTGGAAAGGTGCGTATAAATACAGGGTGAGGAAAAAGTACCGGGGCCCCTAAATATCTCGATAACTAAGAGTTATTTGCAAAAATGGTCTAAATAAAAGTTTTACGATTGAATTTGTTCTATTTGGTCGTGACATTGACGTATCTGTCAGCATTAGGAGTTTTTCGGAGGTCAACTTTAAAAATTTAAATGAAAACCATATTTTTTTCTTTTACCATTCGATGGAGAATAAAAATCTACGTTTAAAATGACATTGTCATTTTCTGACGTTGAAAAATAAATGGATAATTAAATAAAATAATTAGTTTTAAGTTTTAGTGACCTTTTTTTTCATCTCTAAGGTCTTTAAATACGGCCAGACATTTCTTTTAAAAACATGTACCTACTGTTTTAAAATCATAACAGTAATAATTAAAAGTTTTGTTATTAATAACGAATAACATAATATTAGTCATTTTTTAAATAAATTTAATTAAAAAAATTAACAAGATTTTCAAAATTCAAATTTAAGTGTAAAAAATTAAAATTAAATCAACTGCTCAAATTGTCCTCCGTTCACTGTTTGGCAAATGGCTATTCTGTGGTAAAAACTTTGAACGGCATTTCTGATGAAATCTAAAGGAATGAATGCTGCTACCTGAATTATACTGTTTCTTAATTCATTGAGATCCTGTGGATTAGTTTTGTATACTTTATCTTTTAAATATCCCCATAAGAAGTAGTCCATTGGTGTAAGATCCGGGGATCTAGGAGGCCACTCTACAGAACCTCTTCTACCGATCCACCGATGAGGGAACACTAAATTTAGGTACTGGCGAACGTCCCGAGCATAGTGAGGGGTAGCCCCATCTTGCTGAAACCATATGTTTTCAAAATTGTCCCCTACAGTATTACGTGCAGCTGGAATAATCTGATTTCTTAACATTGTTTCATACTTTTCTGAATTCAAATTTCCTTCGATAAAGAATGGACCAATTATCCTATTATCAATAATCCCTATCCAAACATTTAATTTTTGGTGATGCTGTGTATGAGCCTCATAAATCCAGTGAGGATTTTCGTTATTCCAATAGCGACAATTATGTCTATTAACATGCCCTTTTAAGCAAAATGTTGCTTCATCCGTAAAAAGGATTTTTGATATAAAATTGTTGTCATCATTTATTTTTTCCATCGTCAACTCACAAAATTCTAAGCGTCTGTCAAAATCATCCTCATTTAATTCTTGAAGTAAATGGAGCTTATAGGGGTGAAACTTTGATTGTTTTAATATCTTCAAAACAGATTTTTGATCTATTTCGTGTTCTAAAGCCACTTTTCTTGTTGAAGTGTGAGGATCTTCTACAAATGACATCACCACGTTAAAGGATGTTTCAAGATTGGTTGCAGTTTTTGGTCTTCCTGATTTGGGCCTGGATTTAACGGCTCCCGTTTCCGAAAACCTCCTGATCGTCCTTTCTACAGTGGATTTTGATATTAAAGTTGCGTTGTTATGATTTCGAAAACTGGCGTTAAAAAGTAATTTTACATCGCTGTATGATCTTAGCCTCTCTCCCCATCCTCTCATCATCAGCAGAGAAATTCTTTCCTGTTCTGTAAGATGAAACATTTTGGAAAAAAGAAAACTTTTAAACAAATATCCTTCAAACAAGAAACAATTTGCGATTTGTTTTGACACAATATTAAGAATGTCATTGTCACAGCTACACGCATAATAAAATACAGGGGTAATTAAATAATCTACGAGTTTCTTAAAGTGTTAAGGCCACTTTAAGAACAATTATTTAATTTATATTCTTCGAAATGTAATTCTGACACAAAATTACAATGTCATTTTAAACGTAGATTTTTATTCTCCATCGAATGGTAAAAGAAAAAAATATGGTTTTCATTTAAATTTTTAAAGTTCACCTCCGAAAAACTCCTAATGCTGACAGATACGTCAATGTCACGACCAAATAGAACAAATTCAATCCTAAAACTTTTATTTAGACCATTTTTGCAAATAACTCTTAGTTATCGAGATATTTAGGGGTCCCGGTACTTTTTCCTCACCCTGTATAGTTCCTCGCCGTCCATAATATAGTCCACAGTACATCGGTTTATTTTTTAAGTGATGATTAACAGGCCAAAAATTCTTAAATGTTATTATACAGGATGTCTCATAACTTAGGGGCCATAGTGCAGCAGGTGATAGAGGAGGTTATTTCCACATAACACACATCTGTTTTTAAGATATAGGATTTTTAAAGAGGTGGGAAAAAGAGTTTTACAAAAAAAAGAAAATCTGTCACAGCCAGCTGAATACTCAGTGGTATAGGTACTGGTATTCCTTTTTTTTAATAAAATTACAAGTTGAGGAGATACAGGCTGTCAAAATAACCTCCAAAATTGTATAAATAATAATAGTTTTTTTTTAAAATTAATTTTTGCTTACTTATTCTTTTAAAAAATATCAATAATATTTTATTATTGTGTCTCGCTAGAGACTTGTTTTTATTAATAAAAAATATTAAAAAAACATTGGGTTTACTATGGCATTTATAAAAGTTTATACTAAAAAAATAGTTTTTTCTAAAAAAAATTGACCGACTAATTTTTTTCAAAAATTTTTTTATTTCAGTTTATTGCTCTTGTTCTAGTACACGACTTTACCCAATTTTATATTTTTATTGCGTTTTTTTAAAAGTAATTATTAAAAAAGTTGCCGACTTTGATGCTCTGTATCTCGACAAAAAAAGAGTTTTGACCTAACTTTTTTATCAGACATGACCTCCTCTATCACCTGTTGGCCTATGACCCCTAAATTATGGGACACCCTGTATATTATACACGGTGTTTCTCGAACATCGGGAGTCCTTTTTGGGTATTTAGAGTGCGAATTTGGAGACACGCTGGGACATGTCGATTTTGTTTGCGAGGGGGCCACATTTTGGCTATCTTGAAATTTTTGTAGCACGAACCCCCTTCAAGGGGTATACTTTATCCCTATGTTTTGAATAGGGAAAGTGGGTCTAGTGATACCTTGTTTTGAAGCTCTCTTAAATTTCTTTACAACCATGTAAAAATTCGAAAATCCATTGATTAGTTTTTGAGATATTTGCTTACCAATTTTCAAATTTAACATGGAATCATAAAATAAAAATTAAATTTGAAAAATAATGAAATTCTAATAAAATTTTTACTTTATCAATCCATGTTAAATGTAAATGTTTTAATGCCATTATTTCCAAAACTAATGGATAGATTTTTGAAATTTTTTAACGGTTGTAAGGACATTCAAAAGGCCTTCAAAGCAAGGTATCACTAGACCCACTTTCCCTATTCAAAATACAGGGGTAAAGTATACCCCTCGAAGGGGGTTCGTGCTACAAAAATTTCAAGATAGCCAAAAAGTGTCCTCCTTGCAAACAAAATCGATGTGTCCTTGCGTTTCTCCAAATTCGCACTATAAATACCCAAAAAGGCCTCTGTTTCGATGTTCGTGAAACACCGTGTACAGGAAGGTATCAGATCACTCAATTATTGTTCCTGGAAATAATATAGAGGGTTAATTTTTTGGATTTGCAAAAGTAAGTTATCACATCAAATCAAGCTTTATTGTCTCAGAACTTTTTTTTAATTTCAGGCTTCCGGTAAACCCAAGAAAGTAAAAAAACTGAGAGACAAAGCAAATCAAGACGGTAAAACCCAAGAGAAAACGCAAAAATCTCAAAAGACTCAAAATAAGACTCAAAAATCTCAAAACAAGACGAAAAATTCTTCTAATAATTCAACGAAAAAATTAGAAGGTGGCAATAAGGGTGGATCTAAAATAAATTTTAAACCTCCTGATACTTTGCTAAACTTTGAGGTTGTGGAAAAGGGACTTAAAACTTTGCTAGAGTAAGTTCTTTATGATACGAAACTATTAAAATTGAGAAAAAAATGGACAAAGAACCGTATTTTTATCACCTTTAAAAAAACTAAAAATACAGTTTTATTTGTGTAATTTTAGGCAAAAATAGCAAGTATTTGAAAGATACCTAATAATTTTAAAACAATTTGACAAAATTTTCAAAGATAGCAAAAATGATCAAAATCTTGAAATATTGGTTATTTTTAGCAATTTTGTACTTGCCAATTTTCTTAAAAATTACACTAAAAATATACATATTTATTTTCGTGCAGGTTCATCATGCATATATATACAGGGTGTCCCAAATAAAAGCAACTACATGGGGATTTCGGAAACGGTAAGAGATACGAGTTTGTTTAAATAAGAAAAAAGTTGCGCTATTCCAAGTCCAATCAGATGCCGTATTAAAATTAAAAATATCTACAGGGGTTTTTAAAATATCGAGCAAAAACTAAAAATTGTATTTTTTGAAAAATGGAAAAATTGCCGCCATCTTGCAAACAAATTTAATAAAATTTGGCAGTTTTGTATAAGCAACTACGGGCAATTGAAAGACGTTAACAATTTTTTTCCTAGGCCTTCTAGTTTTTTTGAAACCATAGCCAACTCTGTTATTTCTTATGACCGCCATATTGGATTTATACTTCAATAAATAGAACATAAAAGGAGCTTTTCAACCGTGTATAATAAGCCTATCTTTGGATGACGAAAAAGGTGAATTAAAAAAAAATTGCTTTTCACTTAGTTGGCTGTGAAACAAATGCCGTAGTTGTGTGTTGTCATACCTACGTAACTACCTTTCAAAACTTTAAGGCACTTATTTTTAAATGTTTCTCTGGCTTAGAAATAATACAATTTCTTAAAATCTATCTTTTATTTATGAAACAAGTTTGCATTTATTATTTAATTTAAAATAAAACTAAAAACCGATAACAAAGCATTGAATTAAATAAGCAAATGTTCAAAAATTCCACCGTTGTTATTCATGCAAATCCTGCATCGATGAATAGAGACATGCATCTTTAACCATTTGTTCAGGAATTTCTTCTATGGCTTGAACAACGGCTGCCTCAAGTTCTTCTATCGTATTCTGAGTAGTAGAATACACTTTATCCTTTAAGTATCCTCAAATACAAAAATCAAGAGGCGTAAGGTCCGGCGAACGTGCAGACCAGGCAACTGTTGCTGATTTAAATTATCGGTTATGATTCTTGTATTATGTGGAGGTGCTCCATCTTGCTGAAACCACATGTTTGCTACATCTAGCAAGGCAAATTTTCTAAGTTTGGTCAACGTAATTTTGTAGAATTTCTAGATATCCAGGTGCCGTCAAATTATTATGAAAAATGTTAAATAGTATGTGTCCGTTTATGACTCCTAGCAATAGATTCAAACCGAACCTCACGATTTAAGAACGGATTTTCATCGGCCCAGTACACGTAGTTATGTCTGTTAAACACCCCGCAAGTTTGTAAACCTGCTTTCATCGGACCACGAACCTTAAGCGGAAATTGAGGGTTTTTTTGCGATTTTTGTATGAACCAATTGCAAAACAAGATTCTTCTTTCTAAGTCACCATCTCGGAGTGCTTGACTAATATGTGTTGCATATGGATGATACTTAAATCTTTTAAGAATTCCTTGTGCAGTTGATTTGGGTACTTCAACATTATTTTCCAGTTCACGAAGGGAGATGCGCGGATTGTCAACGACAATTTGTAAAACCAGAGCATCAATATTTTCATCAGGTTGTCGATTACGATTTTGTTTTTAAATTATTTCTAAGTATTCTGAAGATTGACAAACCTGGTTGTCGTCTTTCTGGATATCTCTGAAAGTAAATATCTCGAGCTCTTCCAGCATTCTTATTACACAAAATATAACATTTATACATATCTACTTTCTCCCAATTTGGAAACCTTTTAATGTTAAATTTGATTGATAATGTGACTCAAAAAAAATCTTAAGTAATTTAGAAACTTTAAAACTCCATAAAAACAGATAATCAAATAAAGACAAAGTTTTGACAGATAGTTACGTAGGTGTGACAACAAACGCAACTACGGCCTTTGTTTCACGGCCAACCAAGTCAAAAACAGTTTTTTAAATAAATTAATTTTTTCCGTCACTCAAAGATAGGCTTATTATACATGGTTGAAAAGCTCTTTTAATGCTCTATTTATTGACGTATACATTCATTATGGCGGTCATAAGAAATGACAAAGTTGGCTATGGTTTCAAAAAAACTAGAAGGCTTAGAAAAAATTTGTTAACGTTGTTCGATTGGCCGTAGTTGCTTATACAAAAATACCAAATTTCATTAAATTTACCGTTTAGTTGCTTTTATCTGGGACACCCTGTATATATTTTATTCGGAGTTGCCTTTTTTTTGCCAATACTATATTTCTATTGCAGAAAATATTTTTTTAAATAAAATTTATAGATTTAACGTACTTAACGAAAGAAGCCCTAATATTGTTATTTTAATTTTATTTATCCCCAAAAACCGTGCTGCAAAAAAAGTCTTGAATTCATCAAAACTATACTAGTGCAGCTACCTTTTAAAAATGCGAAAAGGAAAAAGCAAAATATATTGCAGCCGACAGCAAAAATAAAGTAGACTCTATCCCAGTTATTACAGTGACATGGGGTGAAGTTTTAGGAGTGGCAACAGCTATTCAAACTTTGCCATAATGAAGTATTTTCAATAAGTGTATTTTTAGGCCTGAAGTACCCTGGGCTTCAACCACTGAAGCAAACCCAATTAAAACCAAAACCGAAATCCACAAACACTTTATCCAATGCGCATTGACTTTGACAAACAAGCAGAAAAACCAAAAGTTTATTGACAATGGCCTAGCCAAAAGTATTTATGACAGCGTGACGTCAATTGCCACCATTTTGTATGAAAGAGTTATCAAGAAGTTTAACGAATACGCAGAGTTTGACTGCGTTTCGGCAGTTTTAGCCTTGGAATGTTTTCAGGCCATTTTAGGAGTTGTTAATGTACAATTTAAAAGCAACTTGCTAAAATTTTTCACCAAAATTGGTAAGTTTAATATTTTTTAAAATTTAAATGACAATAGATTTTTAAATACAATTTTGGATTTCCATTGTCTATTTATTTTAAAACCGACGTTTTGGTTAGTAAGTATCTCTAACCGTTTTCAAGTGTAAACTAAACAATCTAGTCTACTTATACTACTTGGTGTCCGGTCCGGTGTGACGGCCCGCCCCCTTTTTAATCCTGTTAACGCCTGTTTTTCTTAAAGAGTGGTTTTCATATGTTTGGTATGTCTGTGCTTGGTTGACTAAAATCTTCTTTATTCTACATTATAAACGCGGCTTCAATAAACTTTCATTTTCGCCAATCGACTCCTTATGCAAAATAGCTTCTGACCACTGAATCCTTGTGATCATTTAACCATGTATGATCCGCTAAACCGGATTTTTAAATATCCCCTAATTGAGTACTTTTTAGATGTTCATTTACTCTAACTTGAAGAGGGCGTTTCGTTTCACCTATATATGATTTACCACACTCACACGGCATTTGGTAAATACATTCCTTATTATTTGAGGGATTTTCTGGTTTTGTTTTAGTTACAAAACTCCTTATTATATTTCCCGATGAAAATACTGTTTTTATATTATAATGCTTGGCTATTCGTCTTATGTTAATAGTATCGAACGGATTATTATTTTGAGAATTTCCTACATTTGGTTTGTTTTTAATTTTAGAGATCGTTGAGTAACTATTCTGTTGTAAGTCCTTTTTAATGTTGTTAATTTATGTGGTTAATTCTTTATTATTACTACAAATATTTACGGCTCTTAAATCAAACTTCTTATAACTCCTTGTTTTGTAGCAACAGAATGATTAGACTTAAAATTTAGATACTCTTTCGTGTGGGTAGGTTTCGCATATACAGTGGTTTGAATGTTTCTATATCGTATTTTCCGATAATTTTCATATTGTAGTGCTTGGGTATTCGTCTTCTGTTTAATATCTTGAACATAATGGATTGTTAATAATCTCGGGTACGATTTTGTTTTAAATCGAACCCTTAAACGAGGGTACCGTAGTAGATCTCTTGTGTGTATAAAATAAATATAAAACAGTTTTAAAAACGTTACAAACTTTAATGAATACAAAATAAAACTCTGTTGCAATTTACAAATAAATTCAATACTTTTCTTATGACCTATAAAACAAACAAGACCCAAAATATTAAAATAAAAACTTTTAACTTACCAAAGTAACAAACTGCAAATTATTCTTTGAATTGTAAAATGTTATGTTTCTTTACCGACTATTTATTTTAGAGGTTTTAGTTCAACAAAACTTAGAATGTTACTACCTACTTGTCTCCTTAAAGTTTGGGTTTTTATTAACGGTAGGTTAGACCTAAAATCCATTATTCCCTTCTTTGAATAGCTTAGAGGAACCAAGTCAGTAGCGTTGTTGATAATCATAAAGTTTACTTTACATTCTAGCTAATGAGCTAAACAAAAACAGAGATAAAATGACATTTTATAGACAACATTTTCGTATCGCACAGTTTTTCCATAGCCAATCACTTTGAAGGGAAATCCCTCTCTCTGTTTGACATATCCCCACGCTTAACCATTACGACTATCACTCTTCACTTTTCAGTAGTTTTTCTCGCATCAACCACCTGCTGTATGGTAGGTGGCACCTAGACAGTTATTATTGTGGAAGGAGGCGGAACCTCTTTCTTATCTTTGCAGAACCAAGTTTTGCGCTTCGTTTTTCTAAGCTGGTTTCGTACAGTTGCACAGTCAAGGGTAATTTACATTTCTGACAACAGTGATTTTTATTCTGAGAATTTGCTACGTTTTCTTTGTTTTTAATAAGTCATTTTCAATGCTGTAGACTTCTGTGGCTAATTCTTTATTGCTACTACAAATATAGCTCTTAAATACAAATTTCTTATAACTCCTTGTTTTATAGCAACAGAATGATTCTTAAAATTTAGATAATGTCTGTAGGTTTCCTGTATACAGTGGTTTGATTGTTTCTGTCTTTTCGTTTAATCAATATCATCCAAAATAGGTGACTCCAAATCTTTTTCAATTTTCATTGTGCACTTGATTGTTGGTCGAATACCGTTAAAATGGTGTAGAAACTTCTGCAGTTCTTTATCATTTTAAATGAGAATGTGGTGTGGATTATAGAGTTTTTCTATTTAACAAAAATTATATACCGCTTGTCGACTCGAATATTAGACTTTAGATCCAGCAAATTTTAAATACATATACTTTCAGGCAATCTTGAAAATGAAGACAATTCATTAGTTGACCATCTAAGACCAATAGTAGAGCAATTTGAAAAACTTTTTGAAACAGATGAGGAAGACTTTTCAGCAGACCCAGAAATAAAAAAATTGACTCTTGTATTGATAAATATTCTGAGTATTTTAGCCAGTATGGTCCCTGGAAATAGTAATGTAATTTCTGTACAGGTAAGACGCATACTTTCCCCACTGATGTTAGTACTCATAAACATGTACAGTGAAACCTCTCCGTGCCGACACCTCTATTAAGCGGACACTTTCTTTAGGCGGACAAACTTGTTGGAATCAAGCTTTTCCTTATTTCTTTACATGTAAAATTCACTCCTATAACCGGATACTGTATATGTAATAACCGAACGCGGACAATTTTTTTTGGTTAAAAAATTCTAAAACCTCCCTTAACCGCTGGCGAACCTCGGACAACGGGACGGAGCGCTGCACATGAACATAAATATTATGTTGAGTGTTGGCAACAACGCACTCTGCAGCCGAAGAATTACATCTTTCCGTTTTAATGCGGAGACTAAATACTTCTGTCGTATTTATAACATATTTTATTCGGCGGGACGGCTGTGTTTTATTTTTATTGTTTATTTATTTATTTATTTTTATTTATTGGTTAAAGTATCTACAGCTACAGCCAATTACAGACACTTAAATTATACTTGAGGGGTAACAGTTCAGCAGCTCCACAAACTCGGGTAGAACCTTATCATGTCATGCGGCTATAATACAGACATCCACTATGCGAGTTTGTGATGAACTATTCCCCTCAACACAACTGTAAAAAAAACAAATATAAAATCACTCATTTAGGTGTTTGTGTACCTACCAATTAGTCATCCGCCTAATATCAACATTCAAGATTCATAAACTTTTTAGTGAGTAGTTAAAAAAAACCCAAATAGGTACAAAACAATAAACCCTTGAAAATTATTAGGTTTAAAAGTGAGAAAAAACATAATAACAATAAAATATAGAGACTACACAAACACCTAATTGTACACACTGCAAGGATCAATAATAAAATGCGGCTTCATTAAAATAGCAATAAATATAAAACAATCTTTAACATCAAGATACAAGACAATCAAACAGTTATAAATTGTGCAAATAAATTATTAAACTACAAGTAAAAATGTTATAATAAGGCTGTGCATCCATCTTTAATAATATTGGATAAAGTCTTAGGGATCTCTAGTATTCCTTAACTTGTTATCAATTGTCTTCTTAAACGTACTTAAGCTGGTTGTATCAATATCAATCTCGGAGGCATATTGATTAAAATAGTGACATATCTTGTAAATTGGGGAGTTTTTATATAAATTGGTTCGAGGATATGCAAGATAAAATACATTAGAGTTACGTGCGTTGAACCGATTTACTGCAAAAGGGAGCTGTGCAAGAATGTCGGGACAATTAAAGTTTGATTTAAGTACTTTAAATAACGTGCACAAAAGAATTTTAATTCTCCGTTTTTCTAGTGAAAGTCTATCAAAAATTCCCAAAAGATAGTAATTGTCACAGCCCCTCTGGGGATATACCCCATGCCTCCTGTAATACATGCATTTTAAGAACTTTCTCTGAACACTCTCAATAAATGTTGACTAAACATTGTATTGTGGAGACCAAACCACGCTACCATACTCCAGAATCGGTAAAACGAGGCTGTCGAAAAGACGTAAGCTGACATATGTATTAAAAGGTTTTGTGTTCCTTGTAATAAAACCGGCAATTTTTTGGGCACTCTCAATTTTAGCAATAATATGATTTGAGAATGATAGTGCTGAGTCAAAGAATATGCCCAAATCCTTTTGTTGGTCAACTCGCTGTAGAGATGCATTATTCAGTGTATAGTTAAACTTAATTGCATTGCGATTGAGAGTAAAAGACATACAGGAACACTTACTAACATTAAGATTAATAATTAATTTAAATTATTAAATTAATTAAAAAAAACGGCAACAATGTTACCATTAGATGAAAGTAAGCAAATCAAAATTCATTCAAATAGAATTTAGAATACATTCCAAATACGAAATGTAAATTAAAATCCTGTCAAAGAAAAAATAAAAAATGTGTATTATCTCAGATTCACTTGCACTTACTACATACGGATAGTTGGTCAACAAAAAAAAAATCAAAATCTATAAATACATGCATATTGTTTATTTTACTTTTGAAAGTGACTTCATTTGAAAATAAATTTAATTATAAAGCGAGATGCTGGCCAGTTGGCGAGTTCCAGGCCATAAAACTCAACTCACACACACACACACACCAGGTGGCTACATTTTACAGGGTTTAGTTGTAATAGATCTCTTTGAAATGGCGCCTAGTAAAAAACTTCTCAGTTTACGTGAAAAAATAGAAGTTTTTAACGTTTCGGAGATGGAACATCGCTGAGAAATTTAATATAGGAAAAACTCAAGCAGCGGAAATTGTTAATAAATATATATTAAAATTTTGCAGTTCTCTCTCATAAGCGGACACCTCCAATAAGCGGACAAAATCGACGAAACCGTGAGTGTCCGCTTATAGGAGGTTTCACTGTATTTGTATTTAAAGTTTATTTTTTAGTTTTATGACTGGCTAAAAACCTATGCAAGCGAACACGCTGTGCAAAACAAACTGGCTAGCGGTTTTACAAATTTACTTTTTGAAACTCACATCAAGTATAAGATTGGATTGACAATTTTTGAACAGGTGGCAAGTGATCTGAAGGCTCTTATGCAAGATGAGGTAAGATTATTACAAAAATTTGCAATTACACCAACAGTACACCTTTTCAACATATTAATAAAAATACTCTTGCCAATTTATGGGCTCACACGAATCTGAGGGCACGGCAGTGCCTCGCCAAGTTCGCGCGCCGTAACCATCTTTTCTTGAAACATTTCAGCCGATATTTGACCTACCTAAAACTCTACTTCGGAATGAGCTACGAATCTCAAACTATGCACAGTCGTAGATCTCCATGGAGTTAACAACCCCTCCAAGTTTCATGGAATTCCATAAAGTAGTAAAGTAGTTACGAAATTTCAAAAAACGTCGAAATTGCCACTCACTCACTCACTCACTCATGTATAGATCATCAATATTCTACTGTACTTCCAGACATGCTACAAAGCTGAAATTTGGCAGACTGATAGAAATTATGACAAAACCCTTGGAAAAAACCCCAAAATTTTAATTTACTCCCCTCCCCTATACATTTAAAGTTATGTTAAAGTAGCATTGCCCACTTCCAGAAATGCTAGAGAGTTGAGCTTTGGCAGACTGATAGGAACTATGATAAAACTAAAACACCCCAAAATTCTAATTTACTTCCCTCCCCTATAAATGTAAAGTTAAGTAAAAGTAACATTGCCTACTTCCAGACATGCTAGAGAGCTGAGCTTTGGAAGACCGATAGTAACTATGATAAAGTTATAGAAAAAAATTAAAACACCCCAAAATTCTAATTTACTTCCTTCCCCTATAAATGTAAAGTTATGTAAAAGTAACACTGCTCACTTCCAGAAACGCTAGAGAGCTGAACTTTTTAAGACTGAAAGACAATATGACAAAGCTATATGAAAAAATTTAAAAACACCAACATTTTAATTTACTTCCCTCTCCTATAAATGTAAATTTATATAAAACTAACATTGCCCACTTCCAGAAACGCTAGAGAGCTGAGCATTGGAATGCTGATAGAAATTATGATAAAACCATGGGAAAAAATTTAAAAAGTCCAATATTTTTATTTACTCTCCTCCCCTATAAATGTAAAGTTATGTAAAAGTAACATTACCCACTTCCACAAACACTAGAGAGCTGAGCTTTGGAAGGCTGATAGGAACTACGATAAAACCATGGAAAAAATCCTCAAAAATTTAAGTAAGGCATTGCAAAAGTTTTGAACAATATTCCGCATATTTTACTACTTTAAAAATTAAGTATTATCCAATTCCTTTAAAAAAGAAGTGAAATCATAACAAAAACATTTCATGTAAAAAAAAGCCAAGTACGCGAAAATGGCATTCTGTAAAAAGAATTGAGATAAAAGTAAAGCCAAGTTCTCCAATACAAATTTCAAAATGAAAGGTTTTTACTAGTTTGGAAATATTTTTCTAAATTTGGCTATTACGGCTGTAAATGACTCTTAAGCACAGTGCTAAATTGAACATAAAGAAGTTTGGCTGTAATAGCAAAGTTTAAAAAAACATTTCCAAACTAGTAAGAACCTTTCATTTTGAAATTTGTATTGGAGAACTTGGCTTTACTTTTATCTCAATTCTTTTTACGGAATGCCATTTTCGCGTACTTGGCTTTTTTTACATGAAATGTTTTTGTTATGATAAAACCTCTTTTTATACGTAACAAAAAGGCGCGACATTATTTTGTGGGGATAGACGCCAAAACACGTTAACTGAGAACTGCACTGAACTTTTCAAATGGACAATGACTGGCGTTTGATGCAAACATTCAGAAATAAAGATACGGAAAATGCATAGATACCAAATTTACATAGATAGAGTTTTGTCAACTATGCGTTGTTGATTTGACATGACGAATACACAAATAAAATAATATGCATGTGTAAAAGTATAACCAATCAGGACATTTTATCTTAAGGACTGCAAAAAGGATAGACTTATGCCCATTAAACCATTCAGCATATACGTTACGTATATGCCATTCAGGACATTTTTTCTTAAGCACCGCGAGGACTTATGTTATTATGTTATTATTACCGTGGGTATTGAGCCGTTCTTTGGTCGATACTGCACAACTCTTATGAAACCCTCATAAAATTCTTGTCAGATTTTTTAATGGTTTGCAAGACTTATTTTTATTGCCTTATATTTATGTAGGTCACTAAATAAAAGTCAAAATTTTAATTATGCAATCCAAAAAGAATAACCCGATCCTTTATACTACTATTGTGTCGGTTTAGAAAGTTTTTCTACGTTGACCGACGCCTATTCTCCACCCCTTCGATTCTGGCAATCATCTTCTGTCAGGTTGTTTTGACTCATTGAGCAAAAATGTAATTTTTATAAACATCAAAGTTAAGCCCCGCTTCCAATACGCAGAGTTAAAAAAAAACCGCTTTCCTTTATACTGGATACCGAAGAAGTGTGTCTAGTGTCATAACAGTACAGGACTAGGTATTCTAATTAGAAAACTGTGCCACAATGTTGGTAACCGATCAGGTTTTAAACCAGTGGGGGTGTCACAATGAAACAGAAGATTTTTTCCTTAAAGCAAAGCAACTTTTTTAAATAAAATGTATATTGATTCACACCCCGGGCGCCTCAATAGAACTGCTTTTCTTTTTGGCATTTATACTTCTCGGCCCACTCTAAAATTTTTAAAGGCAATAGACAAAATATTGGAGCATCTTTTTTCAAAAAAATATTAAAAATCGAAGGGGTCACATTTTAAAAAGGTCACTGATGCGATTATTTGTCATTTTCGATTTTTTTCTTAAAGGCTCTTGTTCTTATTTCTAAACAGTAGTAAACATTTTTTTGCAAAGATCGTATTTTTGCAGGAAAAATCATAAACCATAGGTATGTTTTGGCCAAGTAAGTGTATAAAACACCCTGTAGATTTAAGGAATAGCAACATTTAAAAAAAAATTATCTTGGTGCAATTCGTATAGAGGAACCAAAAAATAAAGTTTTATTAAAATCAAAATTTTTAAGTGCAACAGGTGGCTAGGTTGACATGGAAAGCCCCATATGTGAGATTTTCTACTAGTTTCTCTCATCCATATTTCAGAATTTCAGCGTATATTCCCACAGGTCCGCTAGCTTTTTTGGATTTAAGCTTTTTATTACTATTCTTTATCATTTCTTTTTCGAAAATTACTGCCTCTGCTTGTACTTCTTCTCGGAGAGCCTGACAGATATTCGGGTCTCGTTTCCTGTAGCAATCCCTTGTAGTGTTCTGTCCATTGTTCTGGTTTGATGATCTGAATGTTTACTTTTGTTTTCCATACTTCAGAACTCAGCCTACTTCCTACGTGTGTATTTATATCGTGGCATTCTGGCATTAACTTCTAAAATTGTTCCCAAAATCAACTGAATGGGCTATTCATTACATTTGTATTTTTTAGGACAAAACACAAGATGAAAATTCTCTTAAAATAATCCACAAAGGCAGTTTTAACTCAATAATCTTATCAATTTGCTCAAATCTAAAGACTATTTTGGAAGATATCGACAGTGTCATTGCCAGACTTAAATCTGACAATTATATATCAACCTATCCTGGCGAAGATAATGTGGATAAGAGTAAGTTAATAAAAAGATTAGGATCGTAAAGTCCAAGTTCAAAAATGTATGCACATTTTTCGAAAATCGTGTTTGTGTCCACAGCATGACTCAAAAATTAATCCCTGACTTTCCCTGACCAACTTATAGAAATATCCCTGACCATTATAAAAACAAAACATTAAAAAAGGAAGAAAAAATCAACCCTTCAACCCCTTGGAGCTGACCTGACCACATCTTTTTTTATACATACTTTATTATATTTGTATGTATTTTGGAGAACAATATAAACCTACCAGGTACAAGTATATTATTTAGGTAATATTCTTAAAACATACAAAAGGTAACGTTATCAACACCTTACCTTTACACTAAAAAAAAATAGGAAAAGGAACTTTCGTTTTAAAGGAAATTAAGAAAAATTAAAGATACATTTTGTTCATTCAACTGTTAGTTAATATTTTAAATCTGTACATTGCAAGGTCAAAAGCCTTGCTTCAGCTTATTGCGCAATTTCTTCTTTGTCTCTCTTATATTTCATACTTTTTTTACCCTCTTAAAAAATATCATGGTATTAAATATGCACTTTTTGTTAACCATATTTTATTTTATCAAAAATCAAAAAATGATCAGGTATTCCTATAAAAAAAAAGAAATTTTTTGGACCAAGTAAAAAACACAGGAGCAAATTAAAGATTCTAAAGTTGTAGGTCTTTATTTGCTTTTTTTTGTATGCTAAACTAAAGCATGGGAATAGCCTCGCATTGAGGAAATATCCATCCCTTGCTTTTGAGTAATATCCCTGACTTTCCCTGACCACTCTTTTATCCCTGACTTTCCACGTTTATCCAGAATGTTGACACTCTGGCGATAGTTCTCAAAACTAAAAACGCACTAGACGGAAAGGGTCTCCCATATTTGATGTTATTGATGTGTTTGAATTGTTTCTAAGAGAGATTTTAGAAAAATCATCATTTAGGGAGCTGTTTGTGTCTCTGTATGTCTGTCCGGCCCACGTTAGCTCCGAAACCACTGGACCAATATTCATGAGATTTTTATGAAAAATAGTGTTCGTCACTGTAATGAGCTGATTATTTTGGTTAAAAAATTTACACAAATGCTAACTTTTTAACGCATTGCATTAATAGAGGAGACATTTTTCTCAATAATTTGTTTTATAACCAAAAACTTCGTAAACATTTTTAGGTAAAATAGTGTACAGAGTGGTCCAAATTGGACACTTTTGATAGGAAACGCCCATTTCTAGATGAACCAGAAAAAAACTTATCAACATGTTACGGGCTCGATTTTCATAAAAAGAATGAGTGCCGAAAACCGCAAATCGATATCTTGAACCACTTAGGTACCCTATACCCCCGTAACGTGTTTATTTATTAGTATTTTTTATTTCTGTAAAAACAGTTTTGAAGTACTATTTTAAGAGGAATTTAGTGGTGCATTTACTTTTTTACAAAAAATTATGGTTTTAAAGTTATGATATAAAATTTATTTTTTCTTATGGACCACCCCCCGTATTTTTACATATTCTATTTCGAAATTAAATTCTCTTTCTAAATATATGTAACACTTGATGCCTTTGTTTTCAAACTTTGATTTTATTGCTGTTTATAAATTATTTTTGATGAATTTTTTACCAAGTGTTCTATATTAACTAAGTATTTGTTTTTCTTTCAAGCATGGCATAGTTGATAAAAATAATTTAAAAACAGCAAAGAGAATTTAATTTAAGAATATGTAAAATACAGGGGGTAGTTCATAAGAAAAAACACAAGTTTATATCAAAACCTTAAAACCATAATTTTTTGTAAAAAAGTAAATACACCACTGAATTCCTCTTAAAAAAGAGCTTTAAGAATGTTTTTACACAAATAAAAATTATTTATAAATAAACAAGGTGGATCGAAAATGCACCAAGATATCGAGCCCGTTAGATGTTGGTTAGTTTTTTTCTAGCTCTTCTAGGAATGTGCGTTTCCTATCAAAAGTTTCCAACTTGGACCACTCTGTACTGTATTGATTTTGGTCAAAATCCATTAATGCTAATGACAGTTTAGTAGAAAAGTTTTTCTCCATATTTTATTTTATTACTAAACACTTTATTTTATTTAAGAAAAAGAAGATTTGAAACTCAAAGAAAAAGCGGTGTCATGTCAAATATGCCTGGTAGGCAAAGTGTTAAGTGATTTGGCAACTATCGGAGTTACGCCCGGAAACTTGTCAGACGCCATTTTTAAGACTATTATGCAGTTTTATACATCATTGTCAGGAATGACCAAGTACTTCATGGCGAGATCTTCCAAAACCAACTTGGCCTATCAAGGAGCTAGGTAAGACATTCAGAATAATTTTAATAAATAAACAGATTATACAGTAATTTGATACATTTCTTTTTGAGGATGTGATAAGGGGAGGTGGTAAGGAATAAATGTAACTCTAAGACTACGTATACACCAAACTGCTCCACGAACGTGCCGTATGTGCGCTCCGAGTGTGCGCTGCTCACAGTCTGCGTGCAAACACGGATTCGCCCTGTTTTTGTGTTTTCAAGTTGCGCGCGCATCGCTTGCAAGCCGTTGGCCGAAAATCACCTTTCTTCGGCTCCTTTTTGTTTGTTCGCAGATCCTTTGAGACGGCATCGACAGTTTGTTGTGGAGTTTTCATTTCAATGGGTCTTTGCACACGCGGCGCAGTCGCAGAGCAGTTTGGTGTATACTCACTTTAATATGCATTGCTGGATCCATGAAATCCCACTATCCATTGTTTTATCTTGAAGATTCGCAGACTGCATTTGCAAGAAATGGTTGCATACATGCTTTTTTCCCAATATCAAACCCTTTGGCGTTTTGTACTCATACGCACACCATCGAATATATATAATACCGGGGGTGGCGAACCCGCGTGTAATCTCTGCAAACTTTAATTCGATATGACTTTATGTTATTGCCATCAAATAAAAATGCCTCTAAAACACAAAAAATGCCTTAATTTAATATTAATACCAAAAATCGCCATTCAAACAAAATCTGAGGGCACCGCAGTGCCTCGCCAAGTTTGCGCGCCGTAACCATCTTTTCTGGTAACATTTCAGCCGATATTTGACCTACCTAAAACTCTACTTCGGAATGAGCTACGAATCTCAAACGTTGCACAGTCGTAGATCTCCATGGAGTTAACAACCCCTCCAAGTTTCATGGAATTCCATGAAGTAGTAAAGTAGTTACGAAATTTGAAAAAACGTCGAAATTGCCACTCACTCACTGACTCACTCATGTATAGATCATCAATATTCTACTGTACTTCCAGACATGCTACAAGCTGAAATTTGGCAGACTGATAGAAATTATGACCAAACCCCTGGAAAAAATCAAAAAACCCCAAAATTTTAATTTACTCCCCTCCCCTATACATTTAGAGTTATGTAAAATTAGCATCGCCCACTTCCAGAAATGCTAGAGAGTTGAGCTTTGGCAGACTGATAGGAACTATGTTAAAACTATAGGAAAAAATCAAAAAACCCCAAAATTTTAATTTACTCCCCTCCCCTATACATTTAAAGTTATGTAAAAGTAACATTGCCCACTTCCAGAAATGCTAGAGAGTTGAGCTTTGGCAGACTGATAGGAACTATGATAAAACTATAGGAAAAAATTAAAACACCCCAAAATTCTAATTTACTTCCCTCCCCTATAAATGTAAAGTTAAGTAAAAGTAACATTGCCTACTTCCAGACATACTAGAGAGCTGAGCTTTGGAAGACCGATAGTAACTATGATAAAATTATAGAAAAAAATTAAAACACCCCAAAATTCTAATTTACTTCCTTCCCCTCTTAATGTAAAGTTATGTAAAAGTAACACTGCCCACTTCCAGAAACGCTAGAGAGCTGAACTTTTTAAGACTGAAAGACAATATAATAAAACTATATGAAAAAATTTAAAAACACCAACATTTTAATTTACTTCCCTCTCCTATAAGGGTCATTCTAAAAATTTGGGATAATATGAGGGGTAAAAGTGTAATCGACCAAAGTTATGAATATTAACACTCTTTTTAATTTACTTGCATGGGATATCGCTTTCTGATAATGTTTAGGTGTGTGGCCAAAAATCTATGTCAAAATTTGAAATATTATTGATAAAAAATAAAAATTCGTGTCCACGGAGTGGAATGGTTTCTCCACGGAGTTGAAATTTCATGTAGTTTAGAATTAATTTAATATTAAAAAAATTCTAAAACTAAAATTTTCGCATGGTATGTTACTAAAAATGCTGTATTAAGGAGAGAGAAAATAAAACATGGGTGGTAAGCTTACTTTTTTAAAGAAAAGAAAGGTTTTCTGTTTTAGTATATAAACAAAGAAACAACAAACTCGTATTTAAAAAAAAAACAGGTTTTAAATAACTTAGTTTAAAAATGTATAAAATACATAAAAAAACGCTAAACAGAGGATAATTTATTTTAATAATTTTGCATGCATAACCGTCGTCGCATACAGAACAAATAAAAAACGCGTTCTGGCTCCCCTTATTGCACTTGCTACAGATCCATTTAAGACAATTTAGGCATTGAATCCATTCAAGATTAGTATTATGTTTAGATTTGCTGTTGGAGGCTAAGTACTATATCATATTTTGAGTTATCTTCTTTATGTTGTTGCTTATCAGTTTTTCGAGATTTAGTCTATGTCTGTTAAGTATCACTTTTGTTTCTTACTTTTTTTGGAGGTAATTACATCGTTTTTACCTGGATGTGCATTTTATAAACTCTTTTAGCCTTTAGCTCTTGTTCATAGACATAAAATTGGTAAATAGTTGTTTTCTTAAAACTTCTGACTTCCGCAGAAACGGTTTGATCTTTTAACAAATTTTTGGTGTTTGTTAATGGGGAATTTTTCTATTATAATTATTATTATTCTATGTAGTCTTGGTAGTCTTGTTTTGTACCGTTGCGTTAATTTTTTGTCCCAATAAGCCTAATTTTGCCTTGTTTTTGCCGCTTGTAATATCTTTGTCTTTTCTCCTGCTTTGCCATTTCATATTGCTGACAATCTTTTTTTTGCTGTCTTCGCTTTTCTAAGTCCCCCTTTGGTTTCGCCATAAATTTGCTAAAACAAAAATCTATGTAAAAATAATTGATTTTTATGACCGGTTTACTATTATATTCTAAAATCAGAATGCAGCATGAGTAAATTATTTGTTGATTTTCTCACAAGCACGAAAACAAGAACAGAAATCCTGTATGTATACGTTTTTAAAGTTTATTTTTGCTGTTTTTTTAAATAAATACAAAGTCATATAGCTAAATATTAATCCACCCTAGGTGATGACTCTTCAACCCCAGTACAAGTAATTAACAAATACTAGCCATTAATTTAAATTAAAGCGTCTTCTAAGGTTAAAAAAACTTATTATTTCTACTCCATAGACACCAATCTACTCCATGGACTCATAAATGTCCATGGAGCAGAAGTCCATGGAGTAGAATTTTTTTGGAAAAAAATAGTTATATATTCGCAAAACAAAAAAAGCTGTACTAATTGGCGCATAAGATTAAAATGCCAACAAATGGTCAACTAAACGCATATTTTTAAAAAAAATTTAACTTTGCTAAAAAATTTTAAACGCGTCCATGGAGTAGAAAACAATAAAAATACGTACCTGCCAACGAGCACTACGACAATCATGACGACCAATCCGCACAAAATTGAGCAATGCTATCATATCGAACGACAAAACCAAACTAAAACGCAAGTGTCAAATAGTCCAGGCGCGCTTAATAATCTAGTACCAACCCTTGGCGGCAAAATTCACCCAGGTCCACGTAGTAGAATTCAAATGTAGGTACACACTTTTCTTAATAATTTTTAATAACTATTTTTAGTAAATATTTGTTTTTGGCTATAGTATAATACTTATTGACATTTAATCTTTTGATGTAAATGGCTGTTATGACCCGAAAAAAAAAAGGTTTTTTTAAATAAAGCAATATTTTAGACAAAACGTGATGGTTACAGTCCATGGAGCGGAATTTTGATGCCTTTGGGCTGTTTTTAAAAATATTTTTAAACTGAAAACAAATAATTTAATAAAAGATCTTAATAAAAGGCATTTTATATTATTACCTAAAAATTATAGATTAATAAAGAGTATTCTTGTTTTAATAATATTGGATGGTTACATCAAATTGTCCCAAATTTTGAGAATCATCCATAAATGTAAATTTATATAAAACTAACATTGCCCACTTCCAGAAATGCTAGAGAGCTGAGCATTGGAATGCTGATAGAAATTATGATAAAACCATGTGAAAAAATTTTAAAAGTCCAATATTTTCATCCTCCTCCCCTATAAATGTAAAGTTATGTAAAAGTAACATTATCCACTTCCAGAAACGCTAGAGAGCTGAGCATTGGAAGACTGATAGGAACTATGATAAAACTATAGGACAACATTTAAAAACACGACAATTTTAATTTATTTCCCTCTCCTATACATGTAAAGTTATGTAAAAGTAACATTGTGCACTTTCAGAAACGCTAGAGAGCTGAGCTTTGGAAGGCTGATAGGAACTACGATAAAACTATGGAAAAAAATTAAAAAATCTCAAAAATTTAAGTAAGGCATTGCAAAAGTTTTGAACAATATTCCGCATATTTTACTACTTTAAAAATTAAGTAATATCCAAAGCCAAGTACGCGAAAATGGCATTCCGTAAAAAGAATTGAGATAAAAGTAAAGCCAAGTTTTCCAATACAAATTTCAAAATGAAAGGTTCTTACTAGTTTGGAAATATTTTTCTAAACTTGGCTATTACGGCTGTAAATGACTCTTAGGCACAGTGCTAAATTAAACATAAAGAAGTTTGGCTGTAATAGCAAAGTTTCAAAAAACATTTCCAAACTAGTAAGAACCTTTCATTTTGAAATTTGTAATGGAAAACTTGGCTTTACTTTTATCTCAATTCTTTTTACGGAATGCCATTTTCGCGTACTTGGCTTTTTTTACATGAAATGTTTTTGTTATGATATATTTTATTAAAATCTTTACTGCAAAAGAGTAATTATTAACAGGTTGGAAACATGAATTTTTTAATATCCCCTAATTGGGTACTTTTTTATGTTCCTTTATTCTAACCTGAAAAGGGCGTGACGTTTCTCCTACATATGATTTACCACACAACGGATTTTCTATTTTTGTGTTAGTTATAAAAATCCCTATCGTATTTCCTGATAACAATCCTGTTTTAACATTATAGTGTTTGTCTATTCATCTTAAGGTTTTCTGAAATAATAAGTAATGCATTTACCATATCCCGTTTGAGTGTAGAAGAAACGAAACGCCCTTTTCAGGTAAGAGTAAAGAAACATTTAAAAAATTCCCTATTAGGGAATATTGAAAAAGCGGATCATGTTTGTCAAATGATAACAGGATTCAATGGCATGAAGCAAAAGTTTGGCATTGGCAAAAATGAAAGTTTATTGAAGCTGCATATTTACAATGCAGTTTGGAGATGCTACTAGTTGAAAACTGGCCAAACGCAATTCGCTTCTCTGTTTTAAGCACTTGGAAGTCAGACGAATCCTTATTTAATTTTTTTAACAATTTTAGATTTGAAAAAGTCGTCAAATTGGCCGGTAAAGAATTGACGGACCTGGTGTACCACCTAATCAACCACATTGAAGAGTCCCAAATAAACCAAACTAAAGAAAATGACAAAAAAACAGACCCAAACACAATGAAAACAAAAGTCTTACGAGAAACTCGCATTATACCAAAGGTAATTTATGAAATCGAACAGTTCAGCAAATGCGTTATACAACTGTCTAAGAGAACAAAGTCGGATCTGTCAAAATATGTTCCAACTGGAGTAGTAAGAGATTTTAGAATCAAGAAATTAAGAGAAGTTTTGGAAGAAAATCACGAACTTTCTGTGGCAACTCAGGCCACAACTCAACAAGATGCAAATAAAACCCGAATGGACATAACTGTCAATAGTGATGGTGAAGGCGAAGATACCCAAGAGGAGACTAGTCCGCCTCCCACTAAAAGATCCAAGAAATAAGCAGTTAAGATCAGATATTCATAATGTATAAAGTTAAGTATATTTTATAACTTTTTAACTTTCCTAGTACGCTTGTTCGTTAATTTGTGTTCCAAACGTACTTTTATATTTTTGTAATAAAACTAAACTTTAAAACTCTATGTCACAACTACCCAATTTAATAGTGCTGGAGAAATCGGACGATTTTGTAATTATTTTGATATACAGGGGTTATTATATATATATATATATATATATATATATATATATATATTGTTGGGGTCATTTGCTACCTTTTCAACCTTGGAACTTGTGTCCTTAGAGTCACGGCTAAAGAGATTAATTTTTTAATTTTTTTTCTCAAATTACCCAAAATCCCACCTTTATACCCTCGTAAGCTTTTTATTAATGTCTGGTAAAGCACCATTTTTTTTTATAATTCTGTAATCTTATGCTACTTCAACGAATGAATAGATTTGTTAAAATTTATGTACCAAAGGGACATACGAAGTTTTTTATTGAAGATTGATTTTGTGAAAGAAAATCAATTTCAAAATTAAAAAATTTAAAAAGTATTGACACTTGAGAACTTCATTTTCTTTTAAAAACTTCTAACGGTATGCTTCACATTGATTAAAAAAAACAATTCTACTTTAAAATACGGATATTCTGTGAGCCGGGCAATAATCGTTCGGACTTGATAACAAAAACAATTTGATGTTTATGATCGTTTCTAACAAAATTTATAAATAAATAACACAATACATTATTGTTAAAAGTTTAACTTTTGTTTAAGTAGGTAACGATCATAAACATCAAATTGTTTTTCTTACCAATTCCGAACGAGTCTCGCCCTTCTGACAAAATATCCGTATTTTAAAGCAGAAATGTTTTTTTTATCAATGTGTAGCATACCGTTAGAAAGGTAATCAACTAAAGAAGTTTTTAAAAGAAAATATATATATTTATCGGTTTCACAACGTTCTACGTCTTCCGATACCCAATCTCCACTCGTTTCTGTTTGCCCATAATTCATCATCTAGGCCTCTTATTCTTATTTCACTATCTATTCCTTCTCTCCAGCTTCTCCTTGGTCTTCCTCGTTTTCTTCGGCCAGTTGGTTTCCATTGTAATATTTGTTTAGGTAGTCTTCCATCATCCATTCTTTGTACATGTCCGTACCACACCAGTTGTTTTGTTCTTATATCATCCACTAGAGTACGTTCACCCACTGTCATAATTTCTCTTATTCTTTGATTGGTAACTCTTTCTCTTTTTGATTTCCCTGCTGCTCTTCTCCAATAGTCCATCTCCGTAGCGGAAAGCATTTTTTTCTGTTCTATCTTTGATTGGCCATACTTCTGAGCCGTATGTAATAATACTTTTTACAATGGTGTTATATATAAGCTTTTTGTTATGTTTTGATATACTTTGGTCCCAAATTATTCCATTTAATAAAGTTATTGCTTTTCTTCCTTGTACGTTTCTATCTTTTATAGCTTTGTCTAGTGTTCCGTCAGCTGTAATTTTTAGACCCAAGTATTTATACTCATCACAGGACTGAATTCGCTGCCCAGTATTTAAGATTAAATCCTGTTTCGTTCCACCAATACACATATACTCTGTCTTATTGATATTAACCTCTAGTCCCCACTTATTGTACTCGTCTATTAGTTTTCGTGTCATATATTCGAGGTCGTCATAATCCTGAGCCACCACTATCTGATCATCGGCGAAACATAAAGTATACAAGGTGGTTTCATTCAACGGAATTCCCATGTTTTGGCATTTTCTCTTCCATACTTTAAGGACCTGTTCCACATATATCTTGAAGAGCGTAGGCGAGATACAGCAACCTTGTTTAAGACCTTTATTTACTTGAAAGCCTTTGGTTAGTTTTGCTTTTATTTTAACTTTTGCCTTACTATTGCGGTATAACTCTTTGATGGCCTTAATTAGTTGTACGCTTATGTTTGTCTTTTCCAACGCTTTCCAAAGTAGATTTAGTGGTATACTATCATATGCCTTCTGCAAATCTACGTAAAGCAGATGGAGCTCTTGTCCGTATGCCATTTTCTTTTCAATAACTTGGGTTATACAAAAGAGATGATCTGAAGTCGATCTACCCGCCCTGAAACCAGCTTGTTCTTCTGCCTCCATATCTTTATATTCGCTCTCCACTTTATTTCTTATTATTTTGCCATATATTCTGCTTAGCGTACTAGTTACAGATATACCTCTATAATTGTCACATATATCTTTCCTTCCTTTTTTGTGTATTGTGGATATATATGACGTTTTCCACTCAGTTGGTACTACAGCTCCATTTAAATATCTTTGGAAAAGATTCCGTAATCTACAAAACAATTCTTCAGTGCCATATTTAATAAGTTCAGCTGGGATATTTCCGGGTCCGGCAGATTTACCGCTTTTTAAGGTTTTGCACACGTTTTTGACCTCAGATATTGTGAGGGGTACTGGAGATCCCATCGTTCTAATGATATTGTCTCTTTCGTCTTCCTTGAATTCTGCTCTATCTTCAGTTAAAAGTTTTTTAAAATGCTCATCCCATTCTTTGTCTGGTATTGGTGAAATAATATCTCTGCATGTTTCTTTTTTGATCGATCTTATAGTTTTCCAGCTTTCGGTACTTCTCCTACCTCCTAAGTAAGAATCTATTTTCTGGCACTTTTGCATCCATGATTGATTCTTCTTATCACTGATCATTCTTCTCACCTTTGATTGCGCGATTTTGTATTCTTCTCTGCTTCTATCTGTCTTTTGGGATAAGTAAGTTAAAAGAAAATGAAGTTCTCAATTGTCGATACTTTTTTTGATTTTTAATTTTGAAATTGATTTTCTTTCACAAAATCACTAATGTTCTTCAATAAAAAACCTCGTATGTCCCTTTGGTACATCAATTTTAACAAATCTATTAATTAGTTGAAGAAGCATAAGATTACAGAATTATTTTTAAAAAAATGCTGCTTTTCCAGACATTAATAAAAAGCTTACGAGGGTTTAAAGGTGGGATTTTGGATAATTTGAGAAAAAAAATTTAAAAATTCATATCTCTTTAGCCGTGACTCTTAGGACCCAACTTCCAAGGTAGAAAAGGTAGTAAATGACCCCAACAATATCCCAAAAAATTTTGACGGTTCATGTGCCGAACACCCTGTATATTGTAGATCAGGACTGTTTTCTGGGGAAAATATAATTTTTTTATGATATTTTAGTCTACACTTGATACAGAATTGTAGCCAAACCAAATGCCCCACCAACTTTTAAGGTACATTTTTTTTAAGCCTGGGCCTACACCATATTAAAATATTTTCACAATCGCCCCATGTTTGTTAAATGAGCTGATGTGTGGTTGGATGAAAATAGTGCCTCTTTATAGGGGTAAAATTTAAAAAAAAAACATTTTCGTGAAAAACAACAGAAAATTTGATTTTTTTCCTGTTTGCTGATAATATATATTATCTTTTATTTCCAATACTGCCATCCTCAGCTAGAATGCCACTATGTACCTATAAAATTTTCCAGTAACATCCTGAGCCCGGGATTTTTTTAAAAATTTGAAGTAAGTTCACGAACCGAGCTTCAAGAACCAAACCAAGCTACGTTTACCTCTGAGGACTTGCCCGTGAAATTTTTGGTTAAGAATTTTTACCTTGTGAACTTCCTTCAAATTATAACATTTTCCTAGTTTTCATTAAAAAGCCCGGAAAATAATAAACAAATGATGCTCCTTGAGATTTTTAAGTTATTTGTTTCCTAATAACCATAAAAGCTAAAGATTTGCATATAAAAATTAAATATAGAATAATGTGAATAAGACGGCACCAAGAAATCAAAATTGTCCAAATGTTGGATAACAGCATTATAGCTTATGCATGCACGACAGAATAGCTTTAATGCTGTTATTATGTTATTATTTTTTTTCCTTCCCAAAAGGTATTTTCCTGGTCTATAAAATTTATGTAAAGTTATGTCTGTCACAAAATCCAAACGCAGATGTAAAAAAAACCTATCTTTTTTCTTCCTTAAAAAATTTTTTTCATAAAATTGCAAACCTAAATAAATTTCTATCGCTTTTTTTAAGTATACTTCCTCCTCGCGCCCCACTGACCATCCTGCCCTGGATTTTTTTTTTAATTTTTTTTTTAAATTTGAAGTAACTTCACGAACCGAGGTTTACGAACCGAGCTTTATAAACCAAACCAAGCTACCTTTACCTCTGAGGACTTGCCAGTGAAATTTTTTCGTTAAGAATTTTTACCTTGTGAACTTCATTCAAATTATAAAATTTTCATTAAAAAGCTCGGAAAATAATAAACAAATGATGCTCCTTGAGATTTTTAAGTTATTTGTTTCCTAATAATCATAAAAGCTAAAGATTTGCATATAAAAATTGAATATAGAATAAATGTGAATAAGACGGCATCAAGAAATCAAAATTGTCCAAATGTTGGATAACAGCATTATAGCTTATGCATGCACGGCAGAATAGCTTTAATGCTGTTATTATGTTTTATTATTTTTTTTTCCTTCCAAAAAAGTATTTTCCTGGTCTATAAAATGTATGTAAAGTTATGTCTGTCACATCTTTAAAATCTAAACGCAGATGTAAAAAAAAACCTATCTTTTTTATTCCTTAAAACAGTGTAACAAAAAATTTTTCATAAAATTGCAAACCTAAATAAATTTCTATCGCTTTTTCCAAGTATACTTCCACCTCGCGCCCCACTGACCATCCTAAGCCCTGGATTTTTTTTTTTAAATTTGAAGTAACTTCACGAACCGAGGTTTACGAACCGAGCTTTATGAACCAAACCAAGCTACCCTTACCTCTGAGGACTTGCCAGTGAAATTTTTTCGTTAAGAATTTTTACCTTGTGAACTTCATTCAAATTATAAAATTTTCCTAGTTTTCATTAAAAAGCCCGGAAAATAATAAACAAATGATGCTCCTTGAGATTTTTAAGTTATTTGTTTCCTAATAATCATAAAAGCTAAAGATTTGCATATAAAAATTAAATATAGAATAACGTGAATAAGACGGCACCAAGAAATCACAATTGTCCAAATGTTGGATAACAGCATTATAGCTTATGCATGCACGGCAGAATAGCTTTAATGCTGTTATTATATTATTATTTTGTTTCCTTCCCAAAAGGTATTTTCCTGGTCTATAAAATGTATGTAAAGTTATGTCTGTCACATCTTTAAAATCTTAACGCAGATGTAAAAAAAACCTATCTTTTTTATTCCTTAAAACAGTGTAACAAAAATTTTTCATAAAATTGCAAACCTAAATAAATTTCTATCGCTTTTTCCAAGTATACTTCCTCCTCGCGCCCCACTGACCAGGCTTCTGTCTCTCTCTTGTCCTAAAGTCTTTGGTCAACAAACCAGCGAGTCTCATTTTTTCTATGGTCTCCTGGTCTACGAAGCTTCTAAGACCCCATGCTATGCCCCAACGGACGGCACCTGCTTGGCCTGAGGGACCACCTAAAATTTAAGACAATAACTTCCCAGGTAACATTTCTTTATTTATAGCAGAAGCTAAAAGGTTGCCAGCGCCTTTCCTTAAAACCATTAGTTTCAATGTTTGGTCGCTAGCACGTTCCCACTACCCTTAGACCTCCTAAATGGGACTCCCCAATTGGTGGTGGCAACCTATGTATTAAACTCACTAAAAAACCATAAGAAATAAACTCCAGCTTCGCCCTCTAGCGGTTCCACCAGTATAGAACCTTTTAGAGCCTAAAGCTATTATGCCAGGTTCTAAAAGCAACTCAGAAACTTCCTCTATCCTATTATAAAACTAGATTTGGTAATTTGGCATCCTGGCGATTCTGTTGAATACCATAATACCTTATAGAGTAAAGAAGTTTTCCTATAAAAGCTATGGCCATATTTTAGATTCACAATGGCTATATAAAATAATTTAGGTCACAAAATTGCCAAAATTATTTTATCACATAAAAATATATAGTTTGTCTTTTTGTTGATGATCAAATTGCCTGCCAGATTTATTTTTCTGATAAAATCGTATCTGAAAAGCTCTCAAAACAAGCGCGCCAGCTCAAGAATGCTTTTTAATAGTTTTTTGATAACAAAATAACAAAAATTTAAAATTAAAAAAAAATCATTTACACTATTCACCATTAAAAAAGTCTGTTTGGTTTACATAAATCAAAATTAAAGTAAAATTATTGTTAAAAAACACTGCTAAAACGACTAGAAAAATATTTTATCTTTACAATGTTTTTTAAATAAATTTTGTATACGCCATTGTGGTTTTATAGTGGTCACTTGGTTTTATTTCTTACTGTATCGCAACAAGGATTTTTTAGTGCCCTTATGAAACCAACAAAAAAGAACAATGTAAACATAGTTAACATAACCTCACTTAAATTTTTTGTATTTGTTTTTAAAGTGTTTAAAAGCGTATAATTCAACACTTAAATGTTTTTTATCGTGCAATTTCGACACAATCGAGAGGGCCAGTGCAATGATATTCGTTGTGCCTGCAGGTTGGAGGGCAACCTCTTATATTGGCCATCTAAACAGGTCTTATCTAGGCCTGGGTGTCCTACCCAGGAGGACGGAAACTCAACAATTATTAATTATTGGGCTTTAATTAATCAATCTTGCAATAGGTAGGTACCAATCTGTACCTAGGTATATCTATTATTTTTACAAGAAATACCTAAAAAAATAAAACACGAAAGTATTTACTTACTTCTGTTAGAACCCTTAAGGAAATAAGGTTTTATATGGCCGCCTATTTAAATAATATGTAATATACAGCTATGGGTAACTATAAATACAAAAGAATTAAGATTACCTTTAAGTCTTCCTATAAAACCTTTTTAAAATGCCTAAAAGTAATGGCAAAAACCAAAGAAATTCAAGGAACCCTTGAATGTTTTTGGCAAAAACCAAAAGTCTAAAGTTTATATTTACCACTCTTAAAAACCTTAAGGAAACTAGGTTCTATATGGCCGCCTATCTAATCATATTTACTTATAAACTACTGGTAACTATAAAAACAAAAGGATATAAGATAACCTTTTAGCTCTATTATAAAACACTTTTGTGATGACCTAAAGTAATGAAAAAAACTAAATGACCAAAGTTTATATTTTTTTTTTTTAAACTTTAGGTAAAATGGTTTTATAAGACCATCTTTATAAATCAGAAATCAATAAAACCAAAATTATTTAAAAGGAACAGAAGGAATATCAGTTTTATTATACTCCCTTTATAAATCACTTTTTGATTGTATAACACCCCTTTAGGTAATTGGCAATATAAATTACCTTTATGTAGCCAAATTGATCCCAAAAACCCATAACCCTAGGAACCAAATTAATAAAACCTTGAGTGGTAATAATGTTACTTCTGTTATGATTCACGACGGCAAAAAAGGCCTATTAGTTTTATTATTATTATGAATACAAAATAAATAACATAACTATACCCAGAGTAGATGTGGCGAATGATCTTGGGGTTATCTTTGATTCCTAGTTTCGATTTACAGATCACATTGATAATATTCTCAGCAAGGCATAGATGTTAGGATTTATTATCAGGTCCAGTAAATACTATATTTTTTGATTGTTAGGAGTCATTTGGAATATTGCTGCCTGGTTTGGTCGCCATATTATGAGGTGCATGTCACTAGACTAGAAAGGGTTCAACATAAATTTTTCAACTTTGTAATGTATAAACTAAATATATACAAATCGCTATACAGTTATGAGCAAAGATTGATAATGATTAACTTTGATAGTCTGCACACTCGTCGTGAAAAGCAAATACTTACATTTGGCCATAAATTAATAATTAATTAAATTGACTGTCCATATCTGTTATCCCTTTTAAATTATCATGCACCTATGAGACATGGCAGAAACAATAATACATTTTATATAAATTCAAGTCGAACTGATGTTGGTAAAAACAGTATTGAAAACAAAATAATGGTTTTATTTAATAAATATATCCCAAATGATATTGATATATTTTAATTTTCTAGTGATTTGTTTAAACGTAGGTTGGACAGATTACTGTAATAATAAAAGTTTCTGATATGTACTAATTGTTTATAGTCACTTATTTCTTATTTTTTCTTAGATTACCTTAATTAATTTTGTACCTGAAGCTTACCATTTTATTGTTTATAGTTTTAAATTTTTTATGTTTTATTTTCTGTTTATTGTGTATTTTTTATTACTCTGAAACGATAGATTAAAATTAAACATGTACCAATTGGAGAAACTCTCTGTAATGTACATTCTAAATAAATAAATAATCATGGTTTCGGTAGCACAGTTGATGGCGTATATAGCCAAAGGTTCAGTCGAAGCACAGGAATTTTTTTTTTAGTTTCACACCTAGTTTGAAATTGGGGTTTATTTTTTCTTCTTCTTTTTTCGAAACCTTAGAGTCATTGTTGTATATCACGGATTTTTTTTATTTTTGGTATTTTTGTAGTACTTGATCCACTTAACTCAAAAATGTATTTTAAATATTTTTAAGTTAATTCTGTATTTTTATACAGAGGTTGAAAAATTTTTGTATGTTTTTTTTTATCAAAAACATTGATTTTACTATTTTTTGTATTGTTATCTAACTGCAAGTTATTCTTTGTTTGTTAAGTTTCAGTAGGTTAGAACTAACGAGTTTTAAAATATTTTTAAGTTTTTTTTAAATGCCATATATATTTTAATATTAGCGAAATTTTCAGTAAAATCTGTTTTTATTTTTCTTTTTCTGAGGGAAGGAAGTGCTTATTACTTTTTTTTCTACATTAATCGGTTCCTCGTTATATCTGCTATATAAAAAATATCTTCGATCGCTTTTAAATTTTGTACAGGGTCACTCAAATACAGCAAGTTTTTTCATAAAAGGCCTTTTTCAAACAGCATATGCGACGAAGGGCCTAAATTTTTTATCCAATAAATGTGCTAAACTTTCTTTGTCACTAAAAAATTATTTTTGAGACTTTGCTTATAAAACAGTTTTGCAGGTTTATACCTACACAAGATTTTACAGCCTTTACAGAGGAATCAAATACTTAAAATGCCATTAAATGGCTATTTTTAGTAGTTAACTTAAAGGACAGCTTTGTTAGCAAGCTAAGCTGTGTACATATTATATACAGGATGACCGAAAAATCTGGAATCACCAGTTTGTCAACAAATCTGCAAGTTTTGTATAAAAGTTTTAATTTCTTTAAATAGATGAGTTAAAGGTCCTTTATTTGTCACGTAAAAATTATTTTAGAGACTTTGCTCATAACACAGTTATACAAGGTTTTACCCATGCAAGGTTTTACCCATGCAAGGTTTTACCAATTACACTAGTGAAAGCATAGTAGTAGTAAAATGTCATAAAATCGAAAATTTATTGCATTAGGCCATCTTTAGTAGTTAACTTAAAGAATAAATTAGTTAGTAAGCTTTTGCTATGTACACATTATATAGAGGGTGTCCCACAAATCTAAAATCTGATTTGTCGAGAAAACTGAAAGTTTTTACAGAAAAGTCTTCAAAATGATACATAATACAAACTTGCGTTTTCAAAAATTTTAAATGTTAGATACACTCGAAATGAAAACTAATACAACCTTTACTAGTTTGTATTATTTTTCATTTTAAGGACACCCTATATATATATATATATATATATATATATATATATATATATATAATTATATATTCTCGTGTTTGTTTATAAGTGGACATTTTAAATCAAATTAATGGGTAAGCTCTTTCCTTAAAACGACAAACCAGTGATTCTAGATTTTTGGGACACCCTATATATAATATGTACAGGGCGTCCCAAATTGCGCACTTTTAGGGGGTATAAGGTACTTCTAGGGGTGACAGCGAAAAACTGACCACGCATTGCGAGGCTCAAATTTCAAGAGAAGACTTATAGTGAAAACCGCATTTTGAAATATCGTCTCGTCTTTGAGCTACGGGGGCTTTTTGAAAAGTCTGCATTTTGGAATGGGGTCTATAACTTCGTTATTAGTAGAAATTTTGATTTAGAGTAAATTGCAATTTTATAGACTTGGTCACGAGGAATTCACCTACTAAATTATGTTTTAACTGTCACTTTTAGTTTTTGAGATATGACATAAAGTTGCATTTTTTCTTATGGAATGGCCTCTATTTTAATTAATTTTCGAATTCGTCATTAAATTCTTTTCAAAATGATGTATCATATGTCATAGTTTGATTGAGCGGTTTAGGAGATATTCAGCTTTTTCACTTATTTCTAGTGCGCTATGATTTCCTGCTGAGGCAGGTAAAGGCACTACAGTATTTTTATTATTTTACACAGTCACAAATCGTCGCCCTAGTGGTGAACTGTCCTAACCCACATAAACACAAACTTGAGGTAGCACACTTTTAAAAGGTTTTTTTTAAGGAAAAATTCATGTTTTCGTGTCTAAAATTCTAAACAAAAGACGAAAAGCAGTATGTTTTAATCTTCTGTTGACAGTTTAATAAAAAAAAAACATAACATGATTTCATTAATGATTTTTTTTAAAGCGTGCTATTTCTAGTTTTGTTTATGTGGCTTAAGACAGGTCACCACTAGGGCGACGAAATATAGTAAGGCTGGTTTGGAAAAATTATAATTCAGCTGACGGCCCTCAAAGCCTAGTTATAATAAGTAATAATAAATGATACATATTTCAAAATAAAATTAAAACGCTTTTGTGCAAAATAATTTCATATCAAAGCGTAATGTCAAATTGTTTAAACAATTGAAAACAATGACAAAACGCCAAGACGCAAGGCCAACTTGATTTGCATAGTATAAGACAACATAACTATAGGAGCATTGAAGTAGGATTTGATCGCAAGGCTTTCACGTCAATGGCGCATGACGTCATTCAACGCACACTAGACAAAAATAAAAAACTTTAATTATCTCCGAAACCGCTCAATCAAACTATGACATATGATACATCATTTTGAAAAGAATTCAATCAAGAATTCGAAAATTAATTAAAATATAGGCCATTCCATAAGAAAAAATGCAACTTTATGTCATATCTCAAAAACTAAAAGTGACAGTTAAAATTTAATTTAGCGGCTGAATTCCTCGTGACAAAGTCTATAAAATTGCAATTTACTCTAAATCAATATTTCCAATAATAACGAAGTTATAGACCCCCCTCCAAAATGCAGACTTTTCAAAAAGCCCCCGTAGCTCAAAGACGAGACGATATTTCAAAATGCGGTTTTCACTATAAGTCTTCTCTTGAAATTTGAGCCTCGCAATGCGTGGTCAGTTTTTCTCTGTCTTCCCTACAAGTACCTTAAACCCCCCAAAAGTGCCCAATTTGGGACACCCTGTACATGGCCGTACCATATCAGTTGTCGTTTAGTGATGTCATCTGTTATGCTTCTCTCGATTCCCATTCTTTCTCTTATGATCTTCTTATTGCATCCATTTCGACACTTTCCATCTTTGTTTTGTATTTTTCTGTTACGCGTCAAGTCTTTATACTATTGTTTAATATACGAGGGTGGATCAAATTTAAACAAGCCTTTTAAACTTACTAACGGAAAAGTCATTCAAGATGAACGTGGCCGTTATAATTTTGGAGTAAGGATATTCAGGAGCATGTAGGCGGCTGGTAGTGCCGCGATGTTCATTTGGACAGGAGCAATCGCAATGAGCCAGAAGGTACACAGTGTTGCGCAAAGAATAATCATTAAATTTCTTACACGCGAAAACGTGAAACCTGCTGAAATTCGATGCAGATTGCGAGCAGAGTTCGGAAATAAGACGCTTTCGTGGGTACCTGGAAAAACTTGGTGCAAAGAAATTAACGACGGCCGTAAGCGTGTCGACAACGTGAGTCACCCACGTCGACCGCGTACCAACATTTCTGCAGGCAAAGTTTTAGCGACCGTTTTCTGGGGCTGGAGAGGAGTTTTGTTGGTCGATTTTTTGCACGAGCGAATAACAATAAACGCGGCTTACTACTGCAACTTACTCGACCAGGGTAAAGCTTGATTATCGCCAAAAGAGGAGAGCACACCCCATGCAAGACGTGTTGCTCCTGCATGACAACGCTAGACCTGATACGGCAGCTTTAACACAGGCCAAAATCAATGAAATGCACTGGACTGTGCTGGAACACCCTCCATACAGTCCAGATTTGTCACCTTACGATTTTCATATGTTTCGCCCACTCAAAGATTCACTGGGAGGCGAGCAATTTTCAGACCAGGAGGCATTCGTGCGCAACTGGTTAGATACCCGCCCAGCTTCTTTTTATAAAAACGGGATTAAGAAACTGTCAAACCGTTGGGAAAAGTGTATTAACAGAGAAGTGTAAAAAAGTAGAAAGAATTTCTGTTTTGTGTCATGTTTCTAAATAACTAGTTTATAAACAAAGGCTTGTTTATATTTGATCCACCCTCGTATGTTAAATTTTACATTCTTTTTTATCTCTCTGCTCCATAACTATTATTTTTTCTAGTTCTTTACAGTCTGTTCCTGTCTTATCAAATGCGACACCTAAGTATACATACTCATTGCATGGAGATAATGTTTGTCCATTGTCTAGTCCTTCTAGTATATTCCTTTTTAATACTATTCTTTATTATTTCTTTTTCGATGATTACTCCCTCTCCATGTACTTCTATGTCTCTCCTCGGAGAGGCAGACAGATATTCGGGTTTCGTTTCCTGCAGCAGTATCTTTTACTGTTCTGTCCATTGTTCTGGTTTGATGATCTGAGTGTTTACTTTTTCTTTTGTGGGGTTTTTTACCGTAGAAATGAATTTGGTAAATGCATTCCTTATTATTCAACGGATTTTCGGTTTGTGTGTTAGTTACAAAACTCCTTATCATATTTTTGTGATAAGAGTCCTATTTTAACATTATAGTGTTTGTCTATTTGTCTTAAGGTTTTCTGAAATAATAAGTAATGCATTTAACATATCCCGTGTGGGTGTAGAAGAAACGAAACGCCCTCTTCAGGTAAGAGTAAAGAAACATTTAAAATCTACCCAATTAGGGGATATTGAAAAGTCAGATTTAGCGGATCATGTTTGTCAAATGATAACAGGATTCAATAGCTTAAACCAAAAGTTTTGCAGTCTGGAAATGCTACTTCCTACCTTGTGTAGGTTGAAAACTGGCCAAACACAATCCACTTTTCTCTTTTAAGCACTTGGGAGTCAGACAGACGAAGCACAAATTATTATTTGATTTTTTAAATAATTTTAGATTTGAAAAAGTGGTCAAATTGGCCGGTAAAGAATTGACGGACCTGGTCTACAAACTAATCAACCACATTGAAGAGTCTCAAATAAACCAAACTAAGGAAAACGACAAGAAAACAGACCCAAACACAATGAAAACAAAAGTCTTACGAGAAACTCGCATTATACCAAAGGTAATTTATGAAATCGAACAGTTTAGCAAATGCGTTATACAGTTGTCTAAGAGAACAAAGTCGGATCTGTCAAAATATGTCCCAACTGGAGTAGTAAGAGATTTTAGAATCAAGAAATTAAGAGAAGTTTTGGAAGAGAATCACGAACTTTCGGTGGCAACTCAAGGCACAACTCAACAAGATGCAAATCAAACCCGAATGGACATAACTGTCAATAGTGATGGTGAAGGCGCGGATAGCCAAGAGGAGACTAGTCCGCCTCCCACTAAAAGATCCAAAAAATAAGCAGTTAAGATTAGATATTCATAATGTATAAAGTTAAGTATATTTTATAACTTGTTAACTTTCCTAGTACAGGGTGTCCCAAATTGGGCACTTTTACAGGGTTTAAGGTACTTCTAGGGGAGACAGAAAAAAACTGACCACGCATTGCGAGGCTCAAATTTCAAGAGAAGACTTATAGTGAAAACCGCATTTTGAAATATCGTCTCGTCTTTGAGCTACGGGGGCTTTTTGAAAAGTCTGCATTTTGGAGGGGGGTCTATAACTTCGTTACTATTGGAAATATTGATTTAGAGTAAATTGCAATTTTATAGACTTTGTCACAAGGAATTCACCCGCTAAATTAAATTTTACCTGTCACTTTTAGTTTTTGAGATATGAGATAAAGTTGCATTTTTTCTTATGGAATGGCCTTTATTTTAATCAATTTTCGAATTCGCCATTGAATTCTTCAAAATGATGTATCATGTGTCATAGTTTGATTGAGCGGTTCGGAGATAATTAAAGTTTTTTATTTTTGTCTAGTGTGCGTTGAATGACGTCATGCGCCATTGACGTGAAAGCCATGCGGTCAAATGCTACTTCAGTGCTCCTATAGATTTGTTGTCTTATACTATGCAAATCAAGTTGGCCTTGCGTCTTGGGGTTTTGTCATTGTTTTCAATTGTTTAAACAATTTGACATTACGCTTTGATATGAAATTATTTTGCACAAAAGCATTTTAATTTTAGTTTGAAATATGTATCATTTTTGTTACTTTTTATAACAAGGCTTTGAGGGCCGTCAGCTAAATTATAATTTTTCCAAACCAGGCTTACTATATTTTTGACTGTGTAAAATAATAAAAATACTGGAGTGCCTTGACCTGCCTCAGCAGGAAATCATAGCGCACTAGAAATAAGTGAAAAAGCTGAATATCTCCTAAACCGCTCAATGAAACTATGGCATATGATACATCATTTTGAAAAGAATTCAATGACAAATTCGAAAATTAATTAAAATATAGGCCATTCCATAAGAAAAAATGCAACTTTATATCATATCTCAAAAACTAAAAGTGACAGTTAAAATATAATTTAGCGCGTGAATTCTTCGTGACAAAGTCTATAAAACTGCAATTTACTCTAAATCAAAATTCCCACTAATAACGAAGTTATAGACCCCCTTCAAAAATGCAGACTTTTCAAAAAGCCCCCGTAGCTCAAAGACGAGACGATATTTCAAAATGCGGTTTTCACTGTAAGTCTTCCCTTGAAATTTGAGCCTCGCAATGCGTGGTCAGTTTTTCTCTGTCTCCCATAGAAGTACCTTAAACCCCCTAAAAGTGCCCAATTTGGGACACCCTGTACGCTTGTTTGTTAATTTGTGTTTCAAACGTACTTTTATATTTTTGTAATAAAACTAAACTTTAAAACTCTATGCCAAAACTACCCAATTTTTGTTTTATTTTGATATAATATATTGTAGACCAGGACTGTTTTCTGGAGAAAATATAATTTTTTAATGATATTTTAGTCTACACTGATGACAGAATTGTAGCCAAACCAAATGCCCCACCATCTTTTAAGGTACATTTTTTTAAGCCTAGGCCTACACCATACTAAAATATTTTCACAATCGCCCCATGTTTGTTACATGAGCTGATGTGTGGTTGGATGAAAATAGTGCCTCTAAATTTTAAAAGGGTCTGATTTTACCGAATTTCGTGATAAACAAAAGAAAATTTGATTTTTTTTCCTGTTTGCTGATATATTATCTTTTATTTCCAATACTGCCATCCTCAGCTAGAATGCCACAATGCACCTATAAAAATTTCAACGAAAAAATTTCACGGGTCCTCAGAAGTAAAGGTAGCTCGGGGACGCGTTTCGGCCTCATTCAGCCCAAGCATAACCATAAAATGGTAGGAAATGAACACGACGGAGACAGATATAATTTGCTCCCAGTAAACATTCTGAGCCCTGGATTTTTTTTTAAATTTAAAGTAAGTTCACGAATCGAGCTTTACGAACCGAGCTGCAAGAACCAAATCAAGCTAAACTCTATACCATTATCCACAGATTAGGTAAATAAGTATATTAGGTAAATAAGTATAAAAAAAGATGGGACACTCATTCTATGCCTCTTTTTTTAGTTCCTGACCAATCGAGCGCGGCGCTGCAATCGCCCAGCTGGCGCGGCGGCGGCAGCCGCCAATTTTAAAAATTAAATTTTGATTGCACCAAAATGTTTGCATTGTTTCATATCAAAAATGAAACAATGCAAATATTTTGGCAGTAAATTCAGAAAATAAAACTACATTATGTATGTGGGTAGGTATTTATTATAAATAACTTATTTAAAACTTTATTAAAAGAAAATTAATAAATTTTTTATTGTATAATTCAACACACTAAATATGTAATACCAGTATTATAATTAATCTCTCTTAATAATAAACATGTGAGTTCCTTACATATATTAGGGGGCTAGCTCAGTCACAATATATCATATTTTATATAACACTTTTGTCCAGAGGTGGTTCGGTTGCTAATTTTAGTACACCATATTTGCCCAGGTAGAATATCCTAGGTCACGTAGTGAGTGCTGCTCTCTTGATCAGTTACCTACCTTAGCATACACACCAAATTACCCTAAATGATCTATCCCGCTGTTATAATTGGTCTCGTTTTTGAAAATGTGAATTGTGAACACGAGCCCCACTCTATGTGCATGTCAGTCATGTCTCCTTTGGAGCAGCTGGAAAAACAGTACCTGAAACAATATAAAATTGTAATATACAAACAATATTCTTTCTTCAGAATGTTATAATTCCTATTTACCAAAAGTGCTAGATAAGCAAACCAAACCCAGCCCAAAGTTTAAAATTTATAACCCACAATCAGAGGATAGACATCAGCGTAGCTAAGGGGGGCCTGGCCCCCTCTGTTGGATCTCAGGCTGCCCTTATGTATTGCAGGGGTCCCCTGGATCACTACTATTAAAAAAATACAGATACAATATATGTGTATCACAGAAAGCAAAGACGTAGGCCGCAGCCCCCTTCAGGCTGGCCACGCCGATGAAATTGGACCTTTTGTTAAAATAAACCATGCAAATTTATTTTATAGGTTATGTTATATACTTACTTGAGATTATTAATAAATTCTTGAATTTTTGGCTGGCCGGTAAAATTTGGTTTCCTAAATACCAAAAATGTTGGTAAAAGCCGTAAAAATTGCAGTAAAAAACGAAAAAATGGAATTCCAGAAAATTCGAGACCGATCAGCTGGTTTCTACCGAAAAGATGGGCAGTAGCGGGTTGGGTGAGGATGAGCGGGGGTCTACGGTGGCGCCGCCATCGACTGGTCAGTGAAGCTCGAGTGACCAGGCCCTGCCATTATCTTTGAGATAACTTTTGACTGTGTCACTTGTCATCAAGAAAAGAGCTGCTCAAGGGTGCACAGGTCCGGATTCAGATTAGACGAAAAATAAAGTTAGGGATCGTTCACAAACTAGACTAATATAGACGTAACAGGGTATTTTTAAAGTATGTGGTGCTCCTTTGAGTAATTTAAAGAAAAGCTCTTACTAAAAAACATGGAAATAATGCATTAGGGTTCGTATTTTTAAGGGTGACAAAATAAAAAAAAAACGATCATAATACCTATAATCGTTTAGTCAACTTCGTTGAAATTTGGCAGTGCTGTTTGTAGTGACAAGAGGCGAATTTGGCACTACTTAGAATAAAATAATTAAGTCCAGTGATGTGCCGAAGTAGGTACATCGTGAACAATATTTTTGAGAAAAAACTATGCGTTACTAAATATATTCCAAATTCGGTATTTTTTTTCTTTTATTTGATTAAATAACTACAAACACAAATTAGTCTTTTGGATTTTTTTTACCACGATTTGTTTTAGAGATAAAAAATATAAAGCACTTTATTGCAAGTCCGCATTCCATATTTAGGAAATGATAATAAAGTGTTTTTTTGATCTCGAAAACAAAGTACGATGCGAAAAAACTTATGAAGTAAAAAAGTTGTATTTTGGATTTGCTTAGTTATAAAAAAATACACAAAATAAAAAATTGTCAGTGGCACACAACCGATTTTTTTAAAAGTTTGACACCCTGTACCTTAAAAACTTTCGAGCCCATATGTATATGAACATTTTATTTTGTCTAAAAAAGGTATTTTAAATTAGTAAAAAAGCTGCATTCTTGCCACGCACAACAAGGTACGAATGAGCAAAATCGGTTCAGTGGTTCTAAAAAATATATTTTTGTTTCAACCATTGTTTTGCCTTGCCAATCATGTCATGTCAAAAGTTATAATAATAAAAAAATTGTCCGGTTTTTTTTGGACCACCCGGTATACTATGAAAACTACATAGAAAACGGGTGTATACGAGGGGTGATTAGCTGCCCACAGTAGGTGTACAGAAATTGTCTACCGGACTCCACAGGACACTATAGAGTTTTTGAGATATTAAGATTTTTTATACCTAACTTAAGATATAGATACTTTTTTATCTAGCCACATTATCTATTTAAAACCAATTATAATATAAAACTGTACTTTTACTTTACCGTCTATAATTTAAATACACAGTCAAAATTTAAAAAATTTAACTTTTAACGAAATTTTTGCTCACTTCACAAATGCTTGTTTATAGAAAAATCTCAAATAAACTAAATAGCAAAATGTAAATAGATACGGAACTGTCTTTTAGACATACACCACCTTGGATTAATAGCACCGGATCAACTCAACTGCGATTCATCTCTTTTTAACATGCACTGGCCAGTGCATGCTATCAAGAAGATTAAATCGCTGGATAAGTTAAGCTTTATGAAACGAATATTCAACATGTGTACGTTTATCTCTATTAGCGCATTGAAACTGTATATTAAATTGTCTTTTTTATGAAATTATTCAAGAAAAACGATTGACTCCTAACCAAAGCAAGCAATTTTTTGATCTTTACCTTGCTATGCTATGGTCTGAAAAAAGTTCTCAAAGATAATGGTATAGCCTGTACCTTTACCTCTGAGGACTTGCCCGTGAAATTTTTTCGCTAAGAATTTTTACCTTATTACCTTACCTTCAAATTATAAAATATTCCTAGTTTTCATTAAAAAAGCCCGAAAAATAATAAACAAATGATGCTCCTTGAGATTTTTAAGTTATTTGTTTCCTAATACCTAACCATAAAAGCTAAAGATTTGCATATAAAAATCGAATATAGAATAATGTGAATAAGACGGCACCAAGAAATCAAAATTTTCCAAATGTTGGATAACAGCATTATAGCTTATGCATGCACGGCAGAATAGCTTTAATTCTGTTATTATTTTTTTTCCTTCCAAAAAGGTATTTTCCTGGTCTATAAAATTTATGTAAAGTTATGTCTGTCACATCTTTAAAATCTAAACGCAGATGTAAAAAAAAAAACCTATCTTTTTTATTCCTTAAAACAGTGTAAGGGTCTACTACGTTATACCTCGATGCTTGAAAATGGGTGTTTCTTTTTTTAATGATAAGTTTAGGTCGTTTTATACTGTTTTCAAGAAAAAAAATGCGGATTTTTCGCATTTTTTTTAGAAATTTCAAAATTAAAAAATTAGTAAAAACTCATACAAATTGCTATAGAAATAATTTATTTGACGTTTGTTATTTCGAGATAGAGAGGGACGGCTCACAATCGACTGAGCTTTAAAAAAATGGTCATTTAGCCAAAAATAAGGTGACCAACTGTCTGGCAAGAGGCGATAAAAAGTTAAATTTTTTTGAAAATTATTTCGCATAGAAAAATGGTTACACCATATTTTTGAAATCTAACGTTCGACCTGACATCTTGCTCCAACATTTTAATCTGTCGCTCATTTTTGACTCTGTAAAATCGTCCAAAATCCTCTATTGAGCATTTATAATGAAAAAAATCATGCAGAAAGTTATAATAATGTGTAATTTATGATAATGATGATTTACAGAAGTTTAGCAGTTCGGTTCGGGTCGATCTTAGATTAGGTTGATTGTGTCTTAAAGTAATTCAGCAAGAGTCGGCTGCGCCGACTCCTGCTGAATTACTTTAAGACATAACAAACCTAACCTAAAACCAAACCGAACTGAACCAAACCGAACTGAACTAAACCGAACCGAACCGAACTAAACCAAACCGAACCGAGCCGAGCCGAATCGAACCGCACAAGCAATCAGCAAGTTCTAAATAAAAAATTTCCTGTAATCTGCGCCTTTAACCCTCAGATGCACCGTAACAAGGCTTTGCTAATCCATTCTCCATCTTTGTTGTTTTGTATGTGAGCAACAAGGACTTAATCGCGATTAAACCCATGATCGCGCTTAAGTGCTTACGGTGCATCTGAGGGTAAGTCAGGAAGTAAGCAAATCGAATTGGGAAATATTATATGGCCGAATGACCTAGAAAGAGTCGGCCCAGGCCCAATGTGTCAAAATATATGTGGGAAGGTCAACTGTACAAATTTTCAAAATTATATGAGAAAAGCGATAAAAAACACGAAAAACTAGGTATGTAATTAATTTAAAATTGTAAAATAATTAATCCTAAGCTAATTTACAAATTTATGTCGAAAATTTGACGATGCAATAATAGAAGTTGATTTTTTTCAACCAAAACAAGTCAAAGAAAATCCCCATGTAACGTTTTTTTAAAAAATTATTTTTAAAAAACCAAACTTTAATTTCCCGTATCTAAATCGACTAAAAATAGTCCAAAGAATCATTTTCATACAAAAAAATCGTTATATAGTGCGTTTTGACGAGCGAGGTAAAACGTAGTAGAACCCAGTGTAACAAAAAATGTTCATAAAATTGCAAACCTAAATAAATTTTTATCGTTTTTTCCAAGTATACTTTCTCCTCGCGCCCCACTGACCAGGCTTCATTCTCTCTCTTGTCCTAACGTCTTTAGTCAACAAACCAGCGAGTCTCATTTTTTCGATAGTCTCGTGGTCTACGAAGCTTCTAAGACCCCATGCTATGCCCCAACGGACGGCACCTGCTTGACCTGAGGGACCACCTAAAATTTAAGACAATAACTTATGATTCACGACGACAAAAAGGGCCTATTAGCAAAGAAAATATATCAACAAGAAGCGAAATACTGTCACTCAAAGCATTGTTCATATGGGAAACCAAGGCCCACAAAAAAATACAGGCCACGACCCTGAAAAAATCAGCTGTTCTCTGGGGGCTGACTTTTACATTGGGTCTTGAGGGAGGTCAGACGTTTTTTTATGATATTTTCAAAATGGCACTACAGATTTCCGCGAAATTTCAGTGAAATATTCTCAGAAACCATCCCGATATTCCACCCAAACTTTTGTAAGGATGCAAGATGATTAAAAGGTTAAAATCTTCAAAATTTAGCATTTCTTATTTTGAATTTAAATTACCCGCCATGTTCCGCATGCCAACTGTTATATTTGACATTGTTATCTGTGTTTGTCACATTCGCTTCTGTTTTAAATTTAATTTTAGTGTGAGCTAATGAAGCGGCTCTGAAAAATTAAGGATTACTATACATTTAAAAAAAATTGTTCTGCAAGAATATACTAAGAATAATCTCAAAATCGGCTTTATTTTATAAAAAATCAAATCTTCGTGAACCGTCATTCCAACTTCAATATTTTAATGACAATCAGCTGTGTCGTAACGTGACCATCAAAAAAAAATCAGCCCCGGATGTGACGTCAACAAAGTGGAGGATCGTGGCCCGTCGATTTTGATAGCCCTGGGGAAACATATATGTGACGTCACGCTTGGACCAAATGACACTAATGCATATATTACACTGAGAAAAATTTTGCGTAACTGTGATTTGTGGTGCATTTTTATTACACGAAGAAAACACTCTGCCAATATATGGGCCCCTAAGCTCACATTAGGTACTATAGTTATAGTGTACGTGTGAGCTAATAACTAAAAACTGAAATATATTTTATTTAACTCCAGACTAAATTACCTTTTGTTTGATACCACACAAGCCATGTTTTGGCTTAAACTCAAATTTTTGAAATCTACCCCCACCCTTAAAAAAAACAAAAACTAAAATGTATTTTGTTAAACTCCGGACTAATTACCTTTCGTTTGATATCACACACGCCATATTTTCACTTAAACTCTAATTTTTAAAATATACCCCCACCCTTTTTTTTAAATAAATTAAAATGTATTTTGTTTAACTGCAGACTCAATTACCTTTCGTTTGATATCACACACGCCATATTTTCACATAAACTCTAATTTTGAAATCTACCCCAACCCTTTTATTTGGTTTGTGTTCGGTGGATTTTGTTCATTTTTAAATGGGACCATCTCGACCCAAGACCCAGCCTAGGTACCAAATTTCATTAAAATCGGCCAAGCGGTTTTTGAGTTATACGCGTTGGTCGTTACAGACAGACAGACAGACATACAGACAGACGGCGCAACAAAAAAGTTTCAAAATCATCTGAAACGCAAAGATATATAAAAATTTTTGAAATCGGAGCAACTTTTTTTTTCTCGAAAAAATTAGGATCACCATAGCTCACACTACTATAGTATAGTATATGTGTGAGCTAAAAATCAAATTAAGAAGGACATTACACCTATATAATCATATAACTGTGGTCTTAGAAAATTATCGAGAAAAATCGGTTACGGAATTAAATAGAAAAAATAATAACTAAAAAACACACAATAATTATTGTAATATTTATAAGTATCTAAGTAATATTATATTGTTTAAAGATTCTTTCCGGCCATTTTAAATTTAAAAATTATGAGAAAAAGGAAAAAAAGGGCAAATTTTGTTAAAGTACAAATTTTTATAAAACGTTTTGAATCTCCGTTATATGTTTTTATTGTTTTAGAAACAGGAACAAATCCAACCACAATTGGGAGAAAATACAATTAATAGCTATTTACGTTACTAGACTTGTAAAGATAGTTTCCGATCGTGTACCGTACGTATTTTTTTTAAACCGGTATAAAACAGCACAAACACAACCAACATGTAAATAACAATTAATTAACGTCAATTAATTCATGCTTAATTTTAAATGTCACTTTATATTTCAGATCATTTTTAAAAAAGGTACCGTGTTCTTTTTCCGTGTCTTTTGAAAACGGAAAATTTTTCAAAAAGAAAAAATATACGAAAAGTACTTGTTTTCCAAAAAAGTTAATTACAGCTAAAATATGCAAAAAAATTGTGTTTATAAAACAAATTCTAATATAGAAATAAATTAGGTTCTCTCAGGCGGGGGCAATCACCATTTTTTCCCCGAGAACTTCAAAAATAAGAGGCACATTCTGGTGTATTACACACCTACTGCAATTCTTTTATGTCAACTTAAAGAAAATTTCCTCTAGACACTAGAGAAATGGATTAGTCGGATAAAATGATTTGGAGTCAGCCGCGGCTCATGCCGGTAGCGAGCTGAAGACGCACATTATAAATACCGATACAAACCTTATTCTCTTTTAAAACTCGTTACATCCTGGAACTCATAGAACATGCTAGACCAGTTGAAAGGGATAACAAATATATTTATAGGCCAAAGCAATGAATACAGTATTCATTGGCCAAAGTGAAACATGCATTCCTGTATACAGGACCAATGAATACAAACTATCTTGTATTCATTGACAGGACGTGGTTCCATTATACCATCGAGGTCTTTATTCTACCTTGATGCATTATACAAATAAACAAATAAGGTTACCATTCAAACAAAGTAAATTACAGGGATTCCTGACAATATTTTTGCTAGTAAAGTTTTGAATTTGTTTTTTTTGTGTAAAACAAAAATTGCACAGTTTTTTCTTTGAGTGTAATAGTACTGCATTACTGTCATTCAGGTGTTGTCCCTTCTTGTAGATATATGTTCTTTGCTATTAGTTTTAAAATTTTATAATCATGGTTTCGGTAGCACATTTGCGTATACAGCCAAAGGTCCGGGTTCAAGTCTCGGTCCAAGAACAGGAATTTTTTTTCTTTAGTTTCACTTGGAATTGAAGTTTTTTTCTTCTTTTTTTGTAACCATAAAGTCATTGTTGTACAGGGTGGGCCAAATTCGATGTTTTTTGCTGGTTTTAGGTACAGTGAAGTCCGCTTATAACGAACCCGTTTATAGCGAACTTCTGGTTAATACGAACCTTTTTTCTTTATACGAAAAGTCATCCATAAATACTCATGTATTGTCTTACTGGTTATAACGATCCCGCTTATAGCGAACTTCCGGATATAGCGAACTTAATTTTAATAATCTAGAATATGTATTTTTCTTTTAAAACGAACTTTATGTAAGCAGACAATGGGCGTTTTCACACTAGACGATACGGCAACGACACGAATGGTTACAAAGACAAGACCCAGAATATGATCACGAGTATGAATTCGATAATGATATGCTTGATTTAGTAGAAGAACAAGCTAAGAGAAAAATGTGTGACTTCGATTTTAACGATTATGTGACTATTGGTAAAGACATTGTAGCAAGAGAAACGTTGACTGATGAGCAAATTATAATCTCTCCGTAACCTCAAACATGGTTTCAAGTGATAATTAGGAAGATAATGATGATCCTGTTCAAGATAATTCTGTTGAAGTCACTAAGGTTTATGTTCCAACCATTCGTGAAATGGAAAACAAAATTTCGGAAACAAGTTCCTGATAAAATGTGGGCATCATTTTGTAACCTTGAAAGGTATATAAACAGGGAATATTATTCAAGTAGAAATGTACATAATAATAAAAAAAAGATTTAGGCTTCTTTTATATATGTATTACCTATATTATACTCGTTTTTGGTATTACATACCACCATATTATGTACTTTAGATATTTATATGTAGAACAATAATAATAAACGTCGTCTTTATTCGTATGTATTGTGCCTTTTACTAAAAATATAAAAATTTATAGTATTTTTGTAATATTTTTAGTTTTCTTAATCTTGGATACTATTAAAAAAAGAAACACAAAAAATTAAACAAAATTTATTTATTACTGTTTATAACGAACCTCGGATATAACGAACCGTATTTAGTTCAATTTTGAGGTTCGTTATATCCGGACTTCACTGTATTTCTAGCCGAGATACACAAAAACGAGTGGACATGTCCTGGGCTCGATTTTTGAAACATCTTCAAATATCAAAACCGCTTCTTGATAAACCTCGTAGTTTTCTAGCTACAAAGGGATTTTGACAAGTCTGCATTTATGGAGGTGGCCTATAACTTTTTTATTTATGAAAATTTCATTTTGGTGTAAGATGCTTTTTTGCAGGTTTTTTTATGGAAAATCCAACTGTCAAACTAAATTTTATAATTTATTTTTAATAATGAATTATTTTATAATGAACCACCCATATTTATTTAGTTTACATACCTCCTTCAACAAAGGCCTCGACATCCACTTTATTGAGCATTTCTGTGAACAGCAATGGAAATATCAACTGTTCTCTACACTGGATATCCTCAAAGTAAGTAATATCCTGTCCATTAATTTCGAATTTGCCGGTTCCCGGCATCCTTAGCGTCACGTGACCTCTTGCTGCTTTTCTTTGACATTCATAGGTCGTGATAAACTGTCTTCCTTGTTCATCTAAATGAGGTTTTGGTGCTTCGTATGTCCGGGTTGGTACCATTAAAGGCCTTGAGTATTCCATAATGAATTCTTTCTCTCTGTAGGCGTATGGCAGCTTGGATATTCGTTCGATTGCGCTGACAAAGCTACTATAGTCTCGTTCTGATAGACGTTCAACAAGCTTTTTTTCTAATACTGTTTGATCTAACCAGCTGTAACCAGACATTTCCAGAGCCATGTTTGGATCAGGTTCTATTCCTTTTCTAAAAGTCAAAATCTTTATTCACAAATTGAGAGTGGGAGCAAAATTGTATTGTCTGACTGGTTTATTTATTTATTTATTTACGGATATACCATTTCAAAAAATTTTACAAATTCAATCTTAACTAAACTAAATTAGGAACAGTAATAAACAACATAACAATCAGTAACAATAACAATAGAGTCAAAATTATAAAAACAAGTCTTTTAAGAGATACCTTAAATTTGCTAAATGATTGATGAAAAATATCAAGGTCTCTTTGGTATTTATTGTAAAGCCTAACCATATGTGTTAGTGGTTTAAAATAATCATAATTAAAGTGATGAAAAGGTATATGGAAAAGAGTAGAGTTTCTTGTGCCATGATACGTGTTAAATCCAATTCTGTCTAGCAGTTCTGGTAAGTAAGTTTGAGTTCAATATTTTATTTTTTAGGGTTAGGTCCTTACAGTACAAAAAAAAAACCGCGCAGGCCATTACTGCTCAAAAAAATACAGCGGAAAGCTTTTACTGCTCAAGATCAAAACCGCGTAAAACAAAAATCTGGGGGCTCGGTAGTGCCCCGCCAAATTCGCGAGGAAACTGCTGTACCATCTTTTCTTGAAACATTTCAGCCCATATTTGACCTATCTAAAACTCTACTTCGGAATGAGCTACGAAACTCAAACTTTGCACAGTCGTAGATCTTTATAGACAAACAATCCCTCCAAGTTCCATGAACTTTCATAAAGTAGTAAAGTAGTTACGAAATTTCAAAAAACGTCGAAATTGCCACTCACTCATGTATAGATCATCAAAATTCTACTGTACTTCCAAACATGCTACAAAGCGGAAATTTGGCACACTGATAGAAATTGTGACCAAACCCTTGGAACAAATCAAAAAACCCCAAAATTATAATTCACTCCCCTCCCCCATTCATGTAAAGTTATGTAAAAATAACATTGCCCACTTCTAGAGGCGCTAGAGAGTTGAGCATTGGAAGACTGATAAAACTATAGAAAAAAATTTAAAAACCTCAAAATTTTAATTTCCTTTCCTCCCCTATAAATGTAAAGCTATGTAAAAGTAGCATTCTCCACTTCCAGAAACGCTAGAGCTGAGCTAGGAAAATATAAGAAAAACCTCAAAATTTTTAATAAGGCATTGCAAAGGTTTTGAACAATATTCCACAAATTTTACTACTTTAAAACTTAAATGTTATTCAAATCCATTAAAAAAGGAGTGAAATCATAACAAAAACATTTTATGTAAAAAAAAACCAAGTAGGCAAAAGTGGTATTCCCTAAAAAGAATTGAGATAAAAGTAAAGCCAAGTTCTCCAATACAAATTTCAAAATGAAAGGTTCTTACTAGTTTGGAAATGTTTTTCTAAACTTGGCACAAACCAACCTTAAATCAAAATGGTCTTTGTATTATAAAAAAAGTCACTATGGGAGAGGCTTAAACATCTTTTTCCTTTTTTATTAAACATTATAAAAACTAGAAAAATACACATACTTTTAACATAATCTATTTCTAGAGTTCTTGAAGAAAGGGGGTTTAGCCCCCCCCCCCCACTATATATTCCCCTGGTTTTACTGACCTAATCATTCCATCCTCAAACTTGTTAAGATCATTAATTTTTCCAACAATATCATGCAGTAATTTGTAAAAATTTGGTCGGCCAGTGTAGAATAAGAAATGGTAAGGCCGCCCAGTTTCATCAAACTCTGCTGCTTTTTGTTGAGGAAATATTTCTTCTGGGGGTTTCATCATTGGGCGACCTTTCTTCTGAAACAGTCCACTCGGAAACAAATACTCAATGGCATTGTCAATATCCTCTTGATTGAAGTGTTCTGGGTCTTCACCCATCATATTAGCTAGGTGCCTTTTACCTGAAAGATAGTCAAATAATTGACAAAGGTTTACCCTTAGTTTTACTCACCTGTTACCATAGCAAATGAAAAAAGGAAGCAAAGAAGTCATAGCATAATACCGAGGGGTAATCAGCTGCCCACAGTAGGTGTACCTCATTTGTCTACAGGACTCCACAAGGTGCAACCAAAGAAAATATATATCTTCTTTGATGCAAGAATACACTACAGGCAAAGAAGAATTTATTTCTCCTGTAGGATGTTGGTAAATTTGGCTCTGCTGATCAACCCCTCCTATAATACAGTAATATTAGTATTACCTATTTCAAACTCATGCCGTTGCTGCTTCATAAACTCATCATGCTCTCTTGCTCGTTCTAAATATGCTTTCATAGCTTTGCTGACGGGTTTATCGGCAGAAACTGGTGTCGATTCATTGTTGGACGTCGAGTATAGGGCTATTGTGGAGCTAGCATTTTGGAAGGGTTTCGAGGAATTTCTCACTAGGTTTAAGGGCATTGCAAACCCTAGGAGGCCTAACCGGTTCAATTCTCGTAACATTATGAGTGCTCACCTTTTAAAGACATCAATAATGTATAAATAAAATAAAATAAATGAATTTTTAGAGTTAAAAAGTTGGGTTATGTAAAGAACCCAGAGACAAAATCACAGATTAGGTAAATGACAAAATAAATGAAAGAACCACAGTAAAGAACAGCTGAAAGTAGTTCAAAAGCTTAATAGTTAATAATTTTGAATATTAGAGGGCGCCACATGTCTCGTTGGCCACGGATCACCAATCTGGTAATCCGTGCCTGCAAAGCGGACCGAACCGAACTCTTCTGTGATCCATGATTTTGCCAAGGCATCACAATCTCCACAGAGGGCCCATCAGCCCGATTCATGTAGCTTTTGAAGTGGCGTAAAAAAGCGGTTTCTCCCATCCTCTCCCATAAGACCAAAATGCCTAAACTTTGAAAATTCATATTTCAAAAACTATACAGTTTATCAACAAAAGCACCGAGTTGCAGTATGGTGGGGCCCTAGAGATGCGAAAAAACCACACCCTGAGTTAAGATTTGAAAAAACGTCATTTAGCGAATTTTAGAGTAGGGAATCCCATAAGACCAAAATGGCTAAACTTTGAAAATTCATATTTCAAAAACTATACAGTTTATCAACAAAAGCACCGAGTTGCAGTATGGGGGGCCATAGAGATGCAAAAAAAACCACACCCTGAGTTAAGATTCGAAAAAACGTCATTTAGCGAATTTTAGGGTAGGGAATCCCATAAGACCAAAATGGCTAAACTTTGAAAATTCATATTTTAAAAACTATACAGTTTATTAACGAAAGCACCGAGTTGCAGTATGGTGGGGCCATAGAGATGCGAAAAAACCACAACCTGGGTTAAGATTCGAAAAAACGTCATTTAGCGAATTTTAGGGTAGGGAATCCCATAAGACCAAAATGGCTAAACTTTGAAAATTCATATTTCAAAAACTATACAGTTTATCAACAAAAGCACCGAGTTGCAGTATGGTGGGGCCATAGAGATGCGAAAAAACCACACCCTAAGCGAATTTTAGGGTAGGGAATCCCATAAGACCAAAATGGCTAAACTTTGAAAATTCATTCAATCATCAACTATACAGTTTATCAACAAAAGCACCGAGTTGCTGTATGGTGGGGCCATAGAGATGCGAAAAAACCACACCCTGAGTTAAGATTCGAAAAAACGTCATTTAGTGAATTTTAGGGTAGGGAATCCCATAAGACCAAAATGGCTAAACTTTGAAAATTCGTATTTCAAAAACTATACAGTTTATCAACAAAAGCACCGAGTTGCAGTATGGTGGGGCCATAGAGATGCGAAAAAACCACACCCTAAGTTAAGATTCGAAAAAACGTCATTTAGCGAATTGTAGGGTAGGAAATCCCATAAGACCAAAATGGCTAAACTGAAAATTCATATCTCAAAAACTATACAGTTTATCAACAAAAGCACCGAGTTGCAGTATGGTGGGGCCATAGAGATGCGAAAAAACCACACCCTGAGTTAAGATTCGAAAAAACGTCATTTAGCGAATTTTAGGGTAGGGAATCCCATAAGACCACAATGGCTAAACTTTGAAAATTCATATTTCAAAAACTATACAGTTTATTAACAAAAGCACCGAGTTGCAGTATGAGGGGGGGCATAGAGATGCAAAAAAACCACACCCTGAGTTAAGATTCGAAAAAACGTCATTTAGCGAATTTTAGGGTAGGAAATCCCACAAGCCCTAAATGGCTAAATTTTGAAAATTCATATTTAAAAAACTATACAGTTTATCAACAAAAGCACCGAGTTGCAGTATGAGGGGGGCATAGAGATGCAAAAAAACCACACCCTGAGTTAAGATTCGAAAAAACGTCATTTAGCGAATTTTAGGGTAGGGAATCCCATAAGACCAAAATGGCTAAACTTTGAAAATTCATATTTCAAAAACTATACAGTTTATCAACAAAAGCACCGAGTTGCAGTATGGTGGGGCCATAGAGATGCGAAAAAACCACACCCTGAGTTAAGATTCGAAAAAACGTCATTTAGCGAATTTTAGGGTAGGGAATCCCATAAGACCAAAATGGCTAAACTTTGAAAATTCATATTTCAAAAACTATACAGCTTATTAACACAAGCACCGAGTTGCAGTATGGTGGGGCCATAGAGATGCGAAAAAACCACATCCTTGGTTAAGATTCGAAAAAACGTCATTTAGCGAATTTTAGGTTAGGAAATACCACAAGCCCTAAATGGCTAAACTTTGAAAATTCATATTTTGAAAACTATACAGTTTATCCACAAAAGCACCGAGCTGGAGTATGGTGGGGCCATAGAGATGCGAAAAAACTACACCCTGAGTTAAGATTCGAAAAAACGTCATTTAGCGAATTTTAGGGTAGGGAATCCCATAATACCAAAATGGCTAAACTTTGAAAATTCATATTTCAAAAACTATACAGTTTATCAGCAAAATCACCGAGTTGCAGTATGGTGGGGCCATAGAGATGCGAAAAAACCACACCCTGGGTTAAGATTCGAAAAAACGTCATTTAGCGAATTTTAGGGTAGGGAATCTCATAAGACCAAAATGGCTAAACTTTGAAAATTCATATTTCAAAAACTATACAGTTTATCAACAAAAGCACCGAGTTGCAGTATGGTGGGACCATAGAGATGCGAAAAAACCACATATAGGAATATAGTAGGCCACATTTTGTTCAATAATTTGTGCTATAACCAGAAACTTCATAGGAGCTTTGGTTGCCGAGATATTTACAAAAAAATATTTTTAAGGCTGATTATTATAGCTTTGCTTGAAGTGTGCTAATAGGCTAGCTAGGAAGGTTCATATAAGATTCGTCATGGATCCATTTATTTATATTTTTATTGTTTCTTATTCCCCCTCAAAGTTTTATCTGCGGACGCCGTTGTAATAAACATTTCTTCAACAGGCAAGTGTCCAAGTTAAACGTATAAAAAGACATATTATTATTATACTCCCTACACTTCCAATTCAATCATTTAGTAGAAGCGCGTTAAACAAACTACATACTTCCCAAACTTGATTTTAAAAAAATATCATGGTGTCCGTGTTAAAACTAAAACTTGTATTACCTAAAAAATAGAATTATTTTGTTTTGATAATAGGGACAACATTTTTTCGGTTATTTATACTGTTGAGCAAACCTATATATTTTCGCGATGAGTGATTATTCGACAAAAAATAATGTATCATGGATTTATCACAAGTTTGATGATAATACGAAATCAGTATCTCAGTAGTTCTCAATGTAAATAAACATTAAAATTATTTAAATACTTTTGTGCATTTTGTTGACGTTTAGTGCATTTATTTCTATAAAACGAGAAAAATGGAATCAAAAGAGGTTGAACATCCTAAAAAAATTACTGAGACAATTAATGAAGAAAAAAAATATAGTGTAAATCAACAAATTAGAAATGATGAAAATGAAGTTAACAAAACTTGTGAAGAAGCAGTGTCACAAACCTCGAAGAATGGTGAGATCAGTATTGTTGACATATTTTGCTGTAGAAGCAAGAAAGGTCCTATTGATGGAAAAAAGTAAGTTAAAAAAATATTCACAGGATTCAGATGCACGCGTAAATCCAGAAATTTTGTTTAGGGTAGAGGCAAAATTTTAGATTTTTTGGAATTTCTCATATCATATTATGACAAAACAAAAAAAAATTAGTGATGACAAAACAAAAAAAAAATAGTGATGAGTTACAAATTGCTTTTCGATAGCGACTATAGGAGCGAAACAGCTTTCAACTGCTATTTGATACAGAAAAGCAGTTTTTTTTAAAAAGCAGTTTACAATTTTTTTCTGTGGCAAACTTGTTTTGGTACAGCGTATAATTAAAAATTAAACCGTTCAACAAAAGTATTTTTATCAATTTTTCTTTCAGAATAAATTGCGATTTATGTTATTTAAAGGATATTTTAGTTTTTTGAGCGCCACTTAATTTTTTTTTAAATTTTCTTTCTTATAACCTTCCCCTCTCCCGTTTTATCTGCGGATGCCGTTGTAATAAACATTTCTTTAACGGGCAAGTGTCCAAGTCAAAAGTATAAAAAGATAACTGATACACCCTCCACTTCACATCCAATCATTTAGTAGAAGCGCGCTAAACAAACTACATACTTCCCAAACTTGATTTAAAAAAAATATCATGGTGTCGGTGTTAAAACTAAAACTTGTATTTTCTAAAAACTAGAATTATTTTGTTTTGATAATAGAGACGACATTTTTTCGGTTATTTATACTGTTGAGCGAACCTATATATTTCCGTGATGAGTGATTATTCGACAAAAAATAATGTATTATGGATTTATCACAAGTTTGATGATAATACGAAATCAATATCTCAGTAGTTCTCAATGTAAATAAACATTAAAATTATTTAAATACTTTTGTGCATTTTGTTGAAGTTTAGTGCATTTATTTCTATAAAACGAAAAAAATGGAATCAAAAGAGATTGAAGATTCTAAAAAAATCACTGAGACAATTAATCAAGAAACAAAATATAGTGAAAATCAACAAATTAGAAATGATGAAAATGTAGTTGACAAAACTTGTGAAGAAGCAATGTCACAAACCTCGAAGAATCGTGAGATCAGTCTTGTTGACATATTTTGCTGTAGAAGCAAAAAAGGTCCTATTGATGGAAAAAAGTAAGTTCACAGGATTCAGATGCAAGCGTAAATCCAGAATTTTTGTTTAGGGTAGAAGCAAATTTTCGATTTTTTGGAATTTCTCATATCATATTATGACAAAACAAAAAAAAAATTGTGATGAGTTACAAATTGCTTTTCGATAGCGACTATAGGAACGAAACAGCTTTCCACTGCTATTTGATATAGAAAAGCAGCTCTTTTTTAAAAAGCAGTTTACAATTTTTTTCTGTGGCAAACTTGTTTTCGTACAGCGTGTAATTAAAAATTAAACCGTTCAATTAGAATTTTTTTTTTAATTTTCTTTCTTATAACCTTCCCCTCTCCCGTTTTATCTGCGGATGCCGTTGTAATAAACATTTCTTTAACGGGCAAGGGTCCAAGTCAAAAGTATAAAAAGATAAATGATACACCCTCCACTTCACATCCAATCATTTAGTAGAAGCGCGCTAAACAAACTACATACTTCTCAAACTTGATTTAAAGAAAATATCATGGTGTCGGTGTTAAAACTAAAACTTGTATTATCTAAAAACTAGAATTATTTTGTTTTGATAATAGAGACCACATTTTTTCGGTTATTTATACTGTTGAGCGAACCTATATATTTCCGTGATGAGTGATTATTCGACAAAAAATAATGTATTATGGATTTATCACAAGTTTGATGATAGTACGAAATCAGTATCTCAGTAGTTCTTAATGTAAATAAACATTAAAATTATTTAAATACTTTTGTGAATTTTGTTAAAGTTTAGTGCATTTATTTCTATAAAACGAGAAAAATGAAATCAAAGGAGGTTGAAGATTCTAAAAAAATTACTGAGACAATTAATGAAGAAACAAAATATAGTGTAAATCAACAAATTAGAAATGATGAAAATGTAGTTGACAAAACTTGTGAAGAAGCAGTGTCACAAACCTCGAAGGATGGTGAGATCAGTATTGTTGACATATTTTGTTGTAGAAGCAAAAAAGGTCCTATTGATGGTAAAAAGTAAGTTAAAAAAATATACACAGGATTAAGATGCACGCGTGAATCCAGAATTTTTGTTTGGGGTAGAGGCAAATTTTCGATTTTTTGGAATTTCTCATATCATATTATGACAAAAAAAAATTAACGATGAAATGCAAATTGCTTTTTGATAGCTACTATTGGAGCGAAACAGCTTTCAACTGCTATTTGATACAGAAAAGCAGTTTTTTTAAAAAAGTAGTTTACGAATTTTTTCTGTGGCAAACTTGTTTTGATACAGCGGATAATTAAAAATTAAACCGTTCAACAAAAGTATTTTTATCAATTTTTCTTTTAGTATAAATTGCAATTTATGTTATTTAAAGGATATTTTAGTTTTTAGAGCGCCACTTAATTTTTTTAAAATTTTCTTTCTTATAACCTTCCCCTCTCCCGTTTTATCTGCGGATGCCGTTGTAATAAACATTTCTTTAACGGGCAAGTGTCCAAGTCAAAAGTATAAAAAGATAAATGATACACCCTCCACTTCACATCCAATCATTTAGTAGAAGCGCGCTAAACAAACTACATACTTCCCAAACTTGATTTAAAAAAAATATCATGGTGTCGGTGTTGAAACTAAAACTTGTATTATCTAAAAACTAGAATTATTTTGTTTTGATAATAGAGACAACATTTTTTCGGTTATTTATACTGTTGAGCGAACCTATATATTTCCGTGATGAGTGATTATTCGACAAAAAATAATGTATTATGGATTTATCACAAGTTTGATGATAATACGAAATCAGTATTTCAGTAGTTCTCAATGTAAATAAACATTAAAATTATTTAAATACTTTTGTGCATTTTGTTGAAGTTTAGTGCATTTATTTCTATAAAACGAAAAAAATGGAATCAAAAGAGATTGAAGATTCTAAAAAAATCACTGAGACAATTAATCAAGAAACAAAATATAGTGAAAATCAACAAATTAGAAATGATGAAAATGTAGTTGACAAAACTTGTGAAGAAGCAATGTCACAAACCTCGAAGAATCGTGAGATCAGTCTTGTTGACATATTTTGCAGTAGAAGCAAAAAAGGTCCTATTGATGGAAAAAAGTAAGTTCACAGGATTCAGATGCAAGCGTAAATCCAGAATTTTTGTTTAGGGTAGAGGCAAATTTTCGATTTTTTGGAATTGCTCATATCATATTATGACAAAACAAAAAAAAATTTGTGATGAGTTACAAATTGCTTTTCGATAGCGACTATAGGAACGAAGCAGCTTTCCACTGCTATTTGATATAGAAAAGCAGCTCTTTTTTAACAAGCAGTTTACAATTTTTTTCTGTGGCAAACTTGTTTTGATACAGCGTGTAATTAAAAATTAAACCGTTCAATTAGAATTTTTTTTAATTTTCTTTCTTATAACCTTCCCCTCTCCCGTTTTATCTGCGGATGCCGTTGTAATAAACATTTCTTTAACGGGCAAGTGTCCAAGTCAAAAGTATAAAAAGATAACTGATACACCCTCCACTTCACATCCAATCATTTAGTAGAAGCGCGCTAAACAAACTACATACTTATCAAACTTGATTTAAAAAAAAATATCATGGTGTCGGTGTTAAAACTAAAACTTGTATTATCTAAAAACTAGAATTATTTTGTTTTGATAATAGAGACAACATTTTTTCGGTTATTTATACTGTTGAGCGAACCTATATATTTCCTTGATGAGTGATTATTCGACAAAAAATAATATATTATGGATTTATCACAAGTTTGATGATAATACGAAATCAGTATCTCAGTAGTTCTCAATGTAAATAAACATTAAAATTATTTAAATACTTTTGTGCATTTTGTTGAAGTTTAGTGCATTTATTTTTATAAAACAAGAAAAATGGAATCAAAAGAGGTTGATGATTTTAAAAAAATTACTGAGACAATTAATGAAGAAACAAAATATAGTGTAAATCAACAAATTAGAAATGATGAAAATGTAGTTGACAAAACTTGTGAAGAAGCAGTGTCACAAACCTCGAAGGATGGTGAGATCAGTATTGTTGACATATTTTGTTGTAGAAGCAAAAAAGGTCCTATTGATGGTAAAAAGTAAGTTAAAAAAATATACACAGGATTAAGATGCACGCGTGAATCCAGAATTTTTGTTTGGGGTAGAGGCAAATTTTCGATTTTTTGGAATTTCTCATATCATATTATGACAAAAAAAAATTAATGATGAAATGCAAATTGCTTTTTGATAGCTACTATTGGAGCGAAACAGCTTTCAACTGCTATTTGATACAGAAAAGCAGTTTTTTAAAAAAAGTAGTTTACGAATTTTTTCTGTGGCAAACTTGTTTTGATACAGCGGATAATTAAAAATTAAACCGTTCAACAAAAGTATTTTTATCAATTTTTCTTTTAGTATAAATTGCAATTTATGTTATTTAAAGGATATTTTAGTTTTTAGAGCGCCACTTAATTTTTTTTAAATTTTCTTTCTTATAACCTTCCCCTCTCCCGTTTTATCTGCGGATGCCGTTGTAATAAACATTTCTTTAACGGGCAAGTGTCCAAGTCAAAAGTATAAAAAGATAAATGATACACCCTCCACTTCACATCCAATCATTTAGTAGAAGCGCGCTAAACAAACTACATACTTCCCAAACTTGATTTTAAAAAAATATCATGGTGTCGGTGTTGAAACTAAAACTTGTATTATCTAAAAACTAGAATTATTTTGTTTTGATAATAGAGACAACATTTTTTCGGTTATTTATACTGTTGAGCGAACCTATATATTTCCGTGATGAGTGATTATTCGACAAAAAATAATGTATTATGGATTTATCACAAGTTTGATGATAATACGAAATCAGTATTTCAGTAGTTCTCAATGTAAATAAACATTAAAATTATTTAAATACTTTTGTGCATTTTGTTGAAGTTTAGTGCATTTATTTCTATAAAACGAAAAAAATGGAATCAAAAGAGATTGAAGATTCTAAAAAAATCACTGAGACAATTAATCAAGAAACAAAATATAGTGAAAATCAACAAATTAGAAATGATGAAAATGTAGTTGACAAAACTTGTGAAGAAGCAATGTCACAAACCTCGAAGAATCGTGAGATCAGTCTTGTTGACATATTTTGCAGTAGAAGCAAAAAAGGTCCTATTGATGGAAAAAAGTAAGTTCACAGGATTCAGATGCAAGCGTAAATCCAGAATTTTTGTTTAGGGTAGAGGCAAATTTTCGATTTTTTGGAATTGCTCATATCATATTATGACAAAACAAAAAAAAATTTGTGATGAGTTACAAATTGCTTTTCGATAGCGACTATAGGAACGAAGCAGCTTTCCACTGCTATTTGATATAGAAAAGCAGCTCTTTTTTAACAAGCAGTTTACAATTTTTTTCTGTGGCAAACTTGTTTTGATACAGCGTGTAATTAAAAATTAAACCATTCAATTAGAATTTTTTTTAATTTTCTTTCTTATAACCTTCCCCTCTCCCGTTTATCTGCGGATGCCGTTGTAATAAACATTTCTTTAACGGGCAAGTGTCCAAGTTAAAAGTATAAAAAGATAAATGATACACCCTCCACTTCACATCCAATCATTTAGTAGAAGCGCGCTAAACAAACTGCATACTTCCCAAACTTGATTTTAAAAAAATATGATGGTGTCGGTGTTAAAACTAAAACTTGTATTATCTAAAAACTAGAATTATTTTGTTTTGATAATAGAGACAACATTTTTTCGGTTATTTATACTGTTGAGCGAACCGATATATTTCCTTGATGAGTGATTATTCGACAAAAAATAATATATTATGGATTTATCACAAGTTTGATGATAATACGAAATCAGTAACTCAGTAGTTCTCAATGTAAATAAACATTAAAATTATTTAAATACTTTTGTGCATTTTGTTGAAGTTTAGTGCATTTATTTTTATAAAACAAGAAAAATGGAATCAAAAGAGGTTGATGATTTTAAAAAAATTACTGAGACAATTAATGAAGAAACAAAATATAGTGTAAATCAACAAATTAGAAATGATGAAAATGTAGTTGACAAAACTTGTGAAGAAGCAGTGTCACAAACCTCGAAGGATGGTGAGATCAGTATTGTTGACATATTTTGCTGTAGAAGCAAGAAAGGTCCTATTGATGGAAAAAAGTAAGTTAAAAAATAGGCACAGGATTTAGGTGCAGGTTGATTTTATTATGATTTCTCATATCTTGTCAAAATTTAAAAACAAAAAAATAGTGATGAGTTGCTTTTTCGTAAATTGCTGTTTAATAGCTGCTATTGGAGTGTCGCAGCTTTCAACTTTATAAGGGAGAAGGCTGCACCATAATAATTTATACTTAAAAAAAAAAAATAAACATCTTTCATAAATTTTGTCATGCTTATGTCCCGCATACAGTCGCCTCATTTTTGAGTTCTATTTTTTTTTTAATCTGATAGAAAGGGGTTCGAATTTAGGGCATTAAAAACCTTAAGCAATGACGAAATATGGGTCAAAGTAAAAAAAAAGTCCGTCACCCCTATTGTTGTAGGGATTTTTTTTTTAATTTTAGATAATACAAATCGAACAATAAGGGGGCTACAGACCTTATAGTTTATATTTGCAAAAACACAAATCGGTGAAGAAAAGAGTATAACGTACTTCTTTGTAATATGTCCCAATTTACTTTTTACAAAAAAAGAAATTTTACAAGGATCGGGACTAAATTTTAAAAATTACCTTGGCCCACTGTTAGATACTCTGTCACCCCTGTTTCTTTAAGAAAATTAAAAAAAAAACTAAAAATTAAATTATAATCATCTTGCTTATTTTAAGATATTTTACTTTATAAAGAAGTTTAATGAAAAATAATGTACGCGAAAATGGTATTCCGTAAAAAGAATTGAGATAAATGTAAAGCCAAGTTCTCTAGTACAAATTTCAAAATGAAAGGTTCTTACTAGTTTGGATATGTTTTTTTAAACTTTGCTATTACAGCCAAAGTTCTTTATGTTCAAGTTAGCACTGTGCCCAAGAGTCATTTGCAGCCGTAATAGCCAAGTTTAGAAAAACATTTCCAAACTAGTAAGAACCTTTCATTTTGAAATTTGTACTAGAGAACGGCTTTACTTTTATCTCAATTCTTTTTACGGAATACCATTTTCGCGTATTTGTCTTTTTTTACATGAAATGGTTTTGTTATGATTTCAGTCCTTTTTTAAAGGATTTGGATAATATTTAAGTTGTAAAGTATAAAATATGCGGAAAAATTTTGAGGTTTTTTAATTTTTTCCTATGGTTTTATCATAGTTTCCTATCAGCTATTCGAAGCTCAGCTCTCCAGCGTTTCTGGAATTGAAAAATATTACTTTTACATAATTTTACATTTATGGGGGAGGGTAGTAAATTAAAATTTTCGAATTTTGAAATTTTTTCTTATAGTTTTTATCATAGTTCCTATCAGTCTTCCAAAGCTCAGCTCTCTAGCATTTCTGGAAGTGGGCAATGTTACTTTTGCGTAAATTTACATTTATAGGGCAGGGAAGTCAATTAAAATTTTGGGGTTTTTAAATTTTTTTGTATAGTTTTATAATAGTTCCTATCGGCCTTTCAAAGATCAGCTCTGTAGCGTTTCTGGAAGTGGGCAATGTTTTTTTCACATAACTTTATATTTATAGGGGAGGGAAGCAAATTAATATGTTGGGGTTTTAAAATTTTTTCCTATAGTTTTATCATATTTTCTATCAGTCTGCCAAAGCTTAGCTCTCTAGCGCTTCTGGAAGTGGGCAATGTTACTTTTACATGAGTTTACATGTATGGGGGAGGGGAGTAAATTAGAATTTTGGGGTTTTTTCCAAGGGTTTGGTCATAAGTTCTATCAGTCTGCCAAAACTCAGCTTTATAGCATGTCTGTAAGTACAGTAGAATTTTAATGATCTATACATGAGTGAATGAGTGAGTGGCAATTTCGACATTTTTTCAAATTGCGTAACTACTTTACTACTTTATGGAAGTTCATGAAACATGAAGGGGTTGTTGTAGCTCATTCAGAAGTAGAGTTTTAGATAGGTCATTTATGGCCTGAAATGTTTCAAGAAAAGATGGTACAGCAGTTTACGCCGCGAACTTGGCCGGGCACTGCCGTGCCCTCAGATAGACGTGCAGTTCTCTTCCCTTGGTGTTCTGTGGTTCTCTTACGTTAGAAGAAAATACCTATAACAGTGTTGAGTCACAGAAGAGGGTGACTCTTCTGTGGTTGAGTGTTTACGAACGACAAAATTAAAGTTCGCAGCAATCTTATTTTAAAAGCTGCCGTTTGAGCGTTTATACACGTTGTTGCTAAATGATTGTGGAAATCAGGGCACTTTTTTTTCTTAATTTCGTTAAATAGAGTGCTTAACATTGGCAAAAAAAAATCAAAACTGACGAAATGCGGGCCTTAGCCATAATTGGAGCAAGTACTATTTTATATTTTTAAAATCAGAAGGAAAATGGAAAGAAACAAGGAATCTAAAAATATAAGAAATTACAGGGCATTTTTCTCCTTTCAAAACTTGATTGCCAAAATGTACGCAAAATGCACAAAATATTTGTTTAAACTGGTCTATCTTGTTTTTAGTTTTTTGTCCACCTTGTATAATAAGTTTTTGTCGGAAGGACATAACACGTGCTTCCGAACACCATTTTTTTTTATAATTAGGGATTAATTTAAACTTCTGTGAATATAAAATCGGTTTTCCGTAATTCCCGTATCAATTAAACATAAAAAATTGTTTTATTTAAATTTAGTGGCTTTGAATTAAACAGGTGGTTATTTTTCGTATTATGTATGTAAAAAGGTGTAATTTTTTTCATTAAAAAAAAAAGAAACAAACAAATCCGTTAATAATATTTAATCATATTTTTCCGTTAACCGCAAATTTTTTTCTCGATCTTACTTAAAGTAGGTACTTATTTTTTTTAGCCATACATCCAGGACCGTACCTAGAAAAAAAATTAGGGGGGGGGGGATAAAACGTTTCAAATAAAATTATAAAAAAATTGTGTATTGAGCAATTTTTGTTTTTAAAAATTTTCTTTCAAAACAATATCGATCATTTTTGGAGGGGACTGATTTCCTTTGATCCTCCATAGGTATGGGCTTGCATATACAGGGTGTTCGGCACATGAAACGTCAAAAGTTTTTGGGATATTGTTGGGGTCATTTGCTACCTTTTTAACCTTGGAACATGGGTCCTAAGAGTCACGGCTAAAGAGATATGATTTTTTTTTCTTTCAAATTATCCAAAATCCCACCTTTAAACCCTTGTAAGCTTTTTATTAATGTCTGGAAAAGCACCATTTTTTTAAAATAAATCTGTAATCTTATGCTTCTTCAACTAATTAATAGATTTGTTAAAATTGATGTACCAAAGGGACATACGAGGTTTTTTATTGAAGAACATTAGTGATTTTGTGAAAGAAAATCAATTTCAAAATTAAAAATCAAAAAAAGTGTCGACAATTGAGAACTTTATTTTCTTTTAAAAACTTCTTTAGTTGATTACCTTTCTAACGGTGTGCTACACATTGATAAAAAAAAACATTTCTGCTTTAAAATACGGATATTCTGTCAGAAGGGTGAGATTCGTTCGGAATTGGTAAGAAAAACAACAATAATGTATTGTGTTCTTTATTTATAAATTTAGTTCGAAACGATCATAAACATCAAACTGTTTTTCTTATCAAGTCCGAACGATTATTGCCCGTCTCACAGAATATCCGTATTTTAAAGCAGAATTGTTTTTTTATCAATGTGTAGCATACCGTTAGAAAAGTAATCAACTAGAAAAGTTTTTAAAAGAAAATCATGTGTCGATACTTTTTTAATTTTTAATTTTGAAAATGATTTTCTTTCACAGAATCACTAATGTTCTTCAATAAAAAACCTCGTATGTCCCTTTGGTACATAAATTTTAACAAATCTATTAATTAGTTGAAGTAGCATAAGATTACAGAATTATAAAAAAAATGGTGCTTTTCCAGGCATTAATAAAAAGCTTACGAGGATTTAAAGGTGGGATTTTGGGTAATTTAAGAAAAAAAAATAAAAAAATTCATATCTCTTTAGCCGTGACTCTAAGGACCCAAGTTCCAAGGTTGAAAAGGTAGCAAATGACCCCAACAATTTCCCAAAAAATTTTGACGGTTCATGTGCCGAACACCCTGTATACGACATCAATGGTAGGCTATTGAAATCAACCAAAAAAATAGAGATTAATTTTTACTAAAAATAAGTTCTTTGGGTTAAAAAAAGACCTAAAATACATAATTTTATGATGCCTGCCTGTCTGGAACATGATAAACCAAAAACTAGTGTCGGACTGGACCCTTATAGGGCATACTGGGCAGACACCTTAAGTAGCCTCAACTGGCTTGCAAAAAAAATAAAGTAACAAAAAATTCCTCGCCTAAAAATAATTGTACATGGCCTTGGAAAAAATTTGATGCAAAAAAAAATATTAATCCATAATGGGTCTGAATTTCACGTTTACATTAGCCTTGAAAACAGTTTTTCTAAATATCAGAAACGAATGCTCCGTTAAAAAGTTAGCATATTTTAAATTTTGAAACTGTCAAAAAACTTTTATTAGCATTAATGGATTTTGACAAGAATCTAATCAGTTATTTACAGTATTGTACAGCATTTTACCTGAAAATTTCATAAAAATCGGCTTAGCGGTTTAATAGCTATCGAGTATCGTATCGATATTGCTAAAATAGGTCAAAATACAACCAAATAACACATTTTAGGATGAGCATGAAGTTAGCGAAGCACCCATCGCAGATCGAATCGTGACTAGGTGGATAATTTGCCGTTAATTAGTCGTGAATTAGTTGTGGAAAAATTAATTTTGTCGCTCTTATTTTTTACCCTTTTTTCGGGTGCTTCGCTAACTTCATATGAAGTTAGCGAAGCACCCTCGTAAAAATAGCTTTTATCAAAATCGAATATGGTGGATAATTTGCCGCTAATTAGTCGTGAATTAGTTGTGGAAAAATTAATTTTGTCGCTCTTATTTTTTACCCTTTTTTTGGGTGCTTCGCTAACTTCATATGAAGTTAGCGAAGCACCCTCGTAAAAATGGCTTTTATCAAAATCGAATATGGTGGATAATTTGCCGCTAATTATTCGTGAATTAGTTGTGGAAAAATTAATTTTGTCGCTCTTATTTTTTACCGTTTTTTTAGGTGCTTCGCTAACTTCATATTTTGGCACCCATCACAAATCGAATCGCTACTAGGTGGATAATTTGCCGTTAATTAGTCGTGAATTAGATGTGGAAAAATTAATTTTGTCGCTCTTATTTTTGACCGTTTTTTAGGGTGCTTCGCTAACTTCATATGAAGTTAGCGAAGCACCCTTGTCAAAAATGGCTTTAGACATGACCTATCGAAACCGAATATGGTGGATAATTTGCCGCTAATTAGTCGTGAATTAGTTGTGGAAAAATTAATTTTGTCGCTCTTATTTTTGACCGTTTTTTGGGTGCTTCGCTAACTTCATATTTTGGCACCCATCACAAATCGAATCGCTACTAGGTGGATAATTTGCCGTTAATTAGTCGTGAATTAGTTGTGGAAAAATTAATTTTGTCGCTCTTATTTTTGAGGGTGCTTCGCTAACTTCATATGAAGTTAGCGAAGCACCCAAAAAAAGGGTCAAAAATAAGAGCGACAAAATTAATTTTTCCACAACTAATTCACGACTAATTAGCGGCAAATTATCCACCATATTCGATTTTGATAAAAGCTATTTTTACGAGGGTGCTTCGCTAACTTCATATGAAGTTAGTGAAGCACCCAAAAAAAGGGTCAAAAATAAGAGCGACAAAATTAATTTTTCCACAACTAATTCACGACTAATTAACGGCAAATTATCCACCTAGTCACGATTCGATCTGCGATGGGTGCTTCGCTAACTTCATGCTCATCATTTTAGGCGTTATCTGAAAATTTTCGTCGAAAACCATGCCTTCTCTAGGCATTGCTGTGCGGGCTACGAAAGTAAAAAAAGATCCTGGCCCAAAAAGATTAAACAATGCCTTAAGAACAACCGAGGTCCTCGCTTAAAAAATGTTAATAATGTTTTGGCATATTACGCTTTATTTCTGTCAAAAATCGTGATTTAAAAAAAAAAATCAAAAATTATTCAACAATCGAGGATAGGGGAATTAAAATAAGAAGATATACAAAAAATTAAAACTAACTAGAATTTTAGTTTTTGATTTCGTTGCAGGATTTAGGGGGAGTATACATTTAAAAAAAATAATTCCGAGAACCTCGGCAGCTAGCGACAGCTAATTTCCCAATTAAAAAAAACATATTGCTTAAAAAAGTATGTTAAGAACCAAATATAAAGACAGTTTGATTTTTTTTTTAATTTTGACACGTAGAGTCAGAAGCGTACCCAAACAAAAGTTCCGGGGGTAGGGGTGTGGGTTCTGCAAAGTTTTAGATTAAATTTTGGAAAATTTGTGTATTTAGCATTTTTTTTCAGTGAAATATCTTTAAAAACACTTTGTCGTTCATTTCGGGGTGAAAGGGGAATTGATTCCCATTCACCCCTCCCCTACACGGTAAAAAAATTTCTCTTAGATCAAAGCAAATTGCTTTGAAGTAAAATAATTTATGCTTTTCTATTCACCAAGAGAATATTTTCTTAATATAGCACAAAAAAATGTATTGTTTATTTTAATGTGAAACAGAAATTATTTTATTATAAATTAAAACTGAATTAATCTAGGGCACCGTTTTCTCTGGAAGCAAAATATTACTTATGTGAAGACAATTTGCTTTGTTACAAAATGGAGTATACTGAACAAAACAATTAAAGTAGAAAAATAAAGTATCATTTCAAGATTAAACGCTGCGTTGAACTAAAAAGAAATATTTTAATTCAAAACAAATTGTTTTAAGGTAAAACAATTTATTCAAGAAAAGTACGTATTTTCATTGTAGACAAAAAATTTTACCGTGTATGGTACGGCCACAAAGTGGGATAATCTATATTTTTTGTGGTACGGCCTAGCGTTGAGTTCAAATGACTAACATCTAAAGCCATTTAAAACAACTTCTTCAAATCCGCTGAGCCTATATTATTTTCTTTAGGACATGGATAACCAAGAAACGGAAATCAAAATAAAATTATTTGAATAAATCTATACGTTAAATATTTCTTTTATTTACTTTTCTGTGTATGATATTATCTAATTCATTCGTGTGATTAGGTATTTGTTTAAACTACACATTAACATACAGGTTAACGGACAATTTGGAAAAAATGCAAGGACACCAGCGTCTTTTATAAAATTTTCAATTACTATTATCGTTACCATCCGGAGTCAATTCGATAACAAATCCAGGCCAATTTCAAGTTTATTAAAAAAAAATTATTGTAGACTTCGGCACATACCAAGACAAAAATTTTTACCATGTAGGTACGGCCTAGCGTAGAGTTCAAATAACTAACATGCCATTTAAAACAACTTCTTCAAATTCGCTGAGCCTATATTATTTTCTTTAGGACATGGATAACTAAGAAACCGAAATCAAAAAAAAATATTTAAATAAATCTACACGTTAAATATTTCTTTTATTTACTTTTCTGTGTATGATATTATCTAATTCATTCGTGTGGTTTGGTATTTATTTAAACTACCCATTAACATACAGGTTAACGGACAATTTGGAAAAAATGCAAGGACACCAGCGTCTTTTATAAAATTTTCAATTACTATTATCGTTACCATCCGGAGTCAATTCGATAACAAGTCCAGGCCAATTTCAAGTTTATTAAAAAAAATACTCTGCCAATATATGGGCCCCTAAGCTCACACTAGGTACTATAGTTATAGTGTACGTGTGAGCTAATATAACTAAAAACTGAAATATATTTTATTTAACTCCAGACTAAATTACCTTTTGTTTGATACCACGCAAGCCATGTTTTGACTTAAACTCAAATTTTTGAAACCTACCCCCACCCTTAAAAAGAACAAAAAACTAAAATGTATTTTGTTAAACTCCGGACTCAATTACCTTTCGTTTGATATCACACACGCCATATTTTCACTTAAACTCTAATTTTTAAAATATACCCCCACCCTTTTTTTTAAATAAATTAAAATGTATTTTGTTTAACTGCAGACTCAATTACCTTTCGTTTGATATCACACACGCCATATTTTCACATAAACTCTAATTTTTGAAATCTACCCCCACCCTTTTATTTGGTTTCTGTTCGGTGGATTTTGTTTATTTTTAAATGGGACCAGCCTAGGTACCAAATTTCATTAAAATCGGCCAAGCGGTTTTTGTGTTATGCGCGTTGGTCGTTACAGACAGACATACAGACATACAGGCAGACAGGCAGACATACAGACAGACACCTAGACAGACAGACAGACAGACAGACGGCGCAACAAAAAAGTTTCAAAATCATCTGAAACGCAAAGATATATAAAAAATTTTGAAATCGGAGCAACTTTTTTTTTCTCGAAAAAATTAGGATCACCATAGCTCACACTACTATAGTATAGTATATATGTGAGCTAATATATTGTAGACTTCGGCACATACCCACAACTACGCATGCGTCGTTCTCTCTTTTCTTCTTATCGAAAGTTATCTTTCCCTAAATCGCAGACTAGACTAGATAGAGAACGATTTAACAAGTAAAATAAAACGAATAGTTCCTTTATATAACTTATCTTAAAACGTAAATCAAAGGGAATGAAAAAATAGGTGAAACCTATTTATTCATTCAACGAGTGAAACGACAGTGAACCAAGGAAACTAAGTCCATGGCGAGACGAAAACGTTCACCGGTCTATAAAGCGGGGTCTACACATAACGTTTTGCCTGACGTTTTACTTGATCAGGTAAAACGGATCAGGCAAAACCTTTTGTGTAGACAATAAAACGTACGTTTTACCTGAACTGAACAGGACTGAAGTCGGACCTGTTGAACTGATGGGTAGAGGCTTTGTTTCCGGTAAAACGTCAGTTTTAGCGGCATTTCTTGTGGTAGTGCATACAATTTTATATCCTTTCGAGTACAACTTAGAAGTTGGTATACGAAACGTCCGACAGGTTATTGTCTTCCTCCACTAATTTTTAATTTGCTTTAAACAAATAGTCCCGACATGTTTCGTAAGCAGAAACTTACATCTTCAGGGGACATTACCAAACTAAATCAGCACAACATTTTGAAAAACTGGTTAAAAAACTAGCTACTGAAACGGTTAAGTGATAGACATCAAAAACAAAAAACATTTTTGACAAAAGCAGTGCTTCCTACATGGTGTATCAAAAACTGATCTAAAAACGTACGTTAAAACTATCAAGTGTGTACGCTAGTCTTTCCACCGTCATAATTGACCCTTTTGACTGACAGGCAAGACGTAAGGTAAAATATTATGTCTAGACCGGGCTTAAGGCAGAAAGATATTTCGTCACAGTTCAACCAGACCATGCTATCACTGTCTCCACGGCGCGGCGTCGGTTCGGAACCGAAAACAATGAGTCAACAAAGTATAAAAGGCAACTTCAAAAAGGTAAAGTCAACCACGGACACCGGTGTTTCGGAAAAAGGCATTTCCATCCTCAGCGGGGCTTGCCTGACTACAGTAATCAAACTGACTACAAGATACAAGGTGAATCAAAGAGAATGAAAAAATAGTTGTTGTCAGTGGCGTATATAGAAAAAATTTTCGGGGTGGGCCCAAGACAGTTTTGGGGGACCCGAGACCACATGAGGCCGTATTTTATGCTATTTTATGTTTGTATTCATGAAATATGTAGAAAATATCTAAAAAAATCGTAGGTGCCCCCCCCCCCTTATATACGCCAGTGGTTGTTGTTGATGTTTTGAGACAAAATGAACTTGTTTTTTGTTCATTTTGCATGCATAACTGCAGGCAATAGAAGTTATTGTTTTAAGTTTGCACGAAAATTGACCGAACGTGTAAAAAAAAGCCAAAAATATCTTTCAATGAAAAAGCCGTGTATGACGTTGAACTTAAACTTTAACAAGGTCACTTTTACGACAAACCTCTTTTTTAAACAAAAAATTTGAATTTGAAGACATTGTGACGTCAACCACTAACATAAAATGCTGTATTTTTAGAAAAAAATTAATATTTATGAGAGAACAAACGAAATTAAAATTTAAAAAAATATATAAAATAAATTTGAAAATAATAAATTATTCCATGACGAATCTGATACTTTCCTTAATAACAGTTTTTTCTAAATATCTCAGAAACCAAAGCTCCTACGAAGTTTTTGGTTCGGTTATAGCCAAGTTTAGAAAAACATTTCCAAACTACTAAGAACCTTTCATTTTGAAATTTGTATTCGAGAACTTGGCTTTACTTTTATCTCAATTCTTTTTACGGAATACCGTTTTCGCGCAATTTTACATGAAATAATTTTGTTATGATTTCACTCCTTTTTTGGATTTAGATAATATTTAAGTTTTTAAAATATGCGGAATATTGTTCAAAACTTTTGCAATGCCTTATTAAAAAATTTTATGTTTTTTATTTTTTTTCTATGGTTTTATCATAATTCCAATCAGCCTTTCGAAGCAGCTCAGCTCTCTAGCGTCCCTAGAAGTGGACAATGTTACTTCTCCATAAATTTACATTTATGGGAGAGGGAAGTAAATTAAAATTTTTGAGTTTTTAATGTTTTTTCTATAGTTTTATCATAGTTCCTATCAGTCTTCCAAAGCTCAGCTCTCTAGCGTTTCTGGAAGTGGACAATGTTACTTTTACATAACTTTACATTTATAAGAGAGGGAAGTTTTATATATCTATAGTTTTATCATAGTTCATATCGGCCTACCAAAGCTCTCTAGCGTTTATGGAAGTGAGCAATGTTACTTTTACATAATTTTACATTTATAGGGAAGGTAAGCAAATTAAAATTTTGGGGTTTTTAATTTTTTTCCCATAGTTTTATCATCTTTCCTATCAGTCTGCCAAAGCTTAACTTACTTACTTTTACATAACTTTACATGCATAGGGGAGGGAAATAAATTAGAATTTTGGCGTTTTTTGATTATTTCCAAGAGTTTGGTCATAATTTCTATCAGTCTGCTAAATTTCACCTTTGTAGCATATCTGGAAGTACAGTAGAATTTTGATGATCTATACATGAGTGGGTGGCAATTTCGACGTTTTTGAAATTTAATAACTACTTTTCTACTTTATTAAAGTCAATGAAACTTGGAGGGGTTGTTAACTTTATGAAGATCTATGACTGTCCAAAGTTTGAGTTTCGTAGCTGATTTCGAAGTAGAGTTTTAGATAGGTCAAATATGGACTGAACTGTTTCAAGAAAAGATGGTACAGCAGTTAACACCGCGAACTCGGCCGGGCACTTCCATTCCCTCAGATTTGCCTTTGCTCTAAATTAGAATAGGAAAAACAATAATAAAATAAATATTTTGGTATTTGCTGCCTTCTTGATCCCTCTACCTCGGCAATCCTGGATCTGCCACTGGATACAATACAACGTTAATAAATTTGAGAAAATCAGATTATGTAGAGGTAACAAAAAATTATAATTATTATCTAGATAAAATACTTAATTAAATAAATTGTAGATACCTATTTATTATCACCTTTAGTCATTATTATTATTAAACTGTATTACGTGTAAATTTAAAAATATTTTGATAAAAGTCTGGTATACGATCTTCACCTTTAGAATTAGCACGCACAAATTTATTTTTAACAATTGATCGTTCAATTTTTAAACAAATTTTATTTGAACAACTTAGAATTTAAAGTGTTTTTAAGGCTAATTCAAAGTGCAAAAACCTAATTTTAATATATTTTTTATACCGTGCAGTTTCTAAAAAGAGGTGTGATAAAATGTGGTGATTAGGACAATCTTCTTTACCTACTTTTTCAAAAATGTCTAAAAAATTTGAGAGAAACCAGGTGAAATATCAGTATAAGTTGTCTAGAAATCAAAAAAGAACTGCTATAAAAAAGCCACTATTTCATAGGGTTTATAGAACAATAAAATTTTCAAAAATACTAGTTCGAAAATTGCTTGGTGTTTTCGGACTCTTGAATAATTTAAGTTCCTCAAGATTTGATTCCAGGTTAGTATAAAATTTGTTGTGACCTTAAAACTAATTTATGAACAGATTTGTAATCTTTGGGTTTCTTAGTGCAGGCACTAGCTCATGTCACGTATGCAATAATATGTGCGCTCAGTTTTGTTCCAAGGCTTTGTCAAGCATCCATAGAAGTATAAAAAATATTTGCTTAACTGTTTTTAAGGCTAATTCAAAGTGCGAAAACCCATTTTAATATATTTTTTATACCGTGCAATTTCTAAGAAGATGTGTGATAAAATGTGGTGATTAGGACAATCTTCTTTACCTACTTTTTCAAAAATGTCTAAAAAATTTGAGAGAAACCAGGTGAAATATCAGTATAAGTTGTCTAGAAATCAAAAAAGAACTGCTATAAAAAAGCCACTATTTCATAGGGTTTATAGAACAATAAAATTTTCAAAAATACTAGTTCGAAAATTGCTTGGTGTTTTCGGACTCTTGAATAATTTAAGTTCCTCAAGATTTGATTCCAGGTTAGTATAAAATTTGTTTTGACCTTAAAACTAATTTATCAACAGATTTGTAATCTTTGGCTTACTTAGTGCAGGCACTAGCTCATGTCACGTATGCAATAATATGTGCGCTCAGTTTTGTTCCAAGGCTTTGTCAAGCATCCATAGAAGTATAAAAAATATTTGGTTAACTGTTTTTAAGGCTAATTCAAAGTGCGAAAACTTATTTTAATCTATTTTTTATACCGTGCAATTTCTAAGAAGATGTGTGATAAAATGTGGTGATTAGGACAATCTTCTTTACCTACTTTTTCAAAAATGTCTAAAAAATTTGAGAGAAACCAGGTGAAATATCAGTATAAGTTGTCTAGAAATCAAAAAAGAACTGCTGTAAAAAAGCCACTATTTCATAGGGTTTATAGAACAATAAAATTTTCAAAAACACTAGTTTGAAAATTGCTTGGTGTTTTCGGACTCTTGAATAATTTAAGTTCCTCAAGATTTGATTCAAGGTTAGTATAAAATTTGTTTTGACCTTAAAACTAATTTATCAACAGATTTGTAATCTTTGGGTTTCTTAGTGCAGGCACTAGCTCATGTCACGTATGCAATAATATGTGCGCTCAGTTTTGTTCCAAGGCTTTGTCAAGCATCCATAGAAGTATAAAAAATATTTGGTTAACTGTTTTTAAGGCTAATTCAAAGTGCGAAAACCCATTTTAATATATTTTTTTATACCGTGCAATTTCTAAGATGTGTGATAAAATGTGGTGATTAGGACAATCTTCTTTACCTACTTTTTCAAAAATGTCTAAAAAATTTGAGAGAAACCAGGTGAAATATCAGTATCAGTTGTCTAGAAATCAAAAAAGAATTCCGGAAAAAAAGTCAAGTAAGTAATTACAAGCCGGCAGCGCCGCGCGGGGCAAGGTTTCAATTTCACTCGTTTTTTAGCGGTGTATGGGTGGGTGTTCTCGAGCGAAGGGAGAGGAATGTTTGTTTTAGTTGACGTCGGCCATATTCATCGTGCAAAAACGTTCGTTGCCCTTTCTGCGTATTGCCGGTTCTATCCTTAGTGAAGACGTATGAGTTTGTTTTGATTTGGGGTATGTCCGTAGTAAAAAGCCTTGCCGGTCGTGTGTCATTGTTTGTTTTTGTTATCGTGTGTTTATAAAATGGAACTAAATACCGTCGATTACATAATTAACTGTGATAAATTAAATACATTGACATATTTAGGGCCACATAGATCGGACCTAAAAATTAACTAAAATTTTAGTGTAAGTAATACCGAGGGGTGTTCCAAAAAAAACTTATAATAGAAAATTTAACAAAAAATTATACGATGCTGAAAACTGTTTGTGCGGTTGTGACAAAAGAAATGCTTTTTTTTTGCTGTATTTGTCTTGTTATGAACAATCCACGAAGTGATCCTGCGTGGGTGGCAAAGGGAACGTGTGATATCAAGCACTTTAGTGAAAAGTTAAAGACACAAAGTAAGTGGTATTCATTTAAATAACCACATAGAATTTTCTATGCTAGGCAAGACTTAGGTGCCAATTGAATAGTGCCTATAGGCTAAACATTACCGAACATAATGAAAATGTGGCAAAAATAGACATATACTTAATACACCAAGTAGCTGCTTGTTTGTAAAATGCTAAAATAAAATTGTTTAGGTAAGCTTTTTTTATCTTTTTTTTCCATGCAATATAAATTTCTTTCCCCCCAATTTATAACGTCACCAGCCGCCGTCACTGCACGTAACCTAACATTTTATTCTTTTGCAGGAAACGCAAAAACTTTACATGGAATCAAAAAATCGCTCTGACAATGCTCTCTACTGCCGACTTCATGTGTTACTGCTCAATGTCCATAATGGCGCCGTTTTACCCCGCAGAGGGCGAGAAAAAGGGGATGACTGAATCCACGTCGGGGTTGGTTTTTGGCTTTTATGCCCTCGTTGTGTTCGCCTCTTCTCCAGTTATTGGCAAGTTCGTAAGTATCTGATTTAGTCACCGTACAATTGCGGCGTCATAAATGTGGTACACAATACTTTTTGTTGTAAATCCTTGGGGTTTTTTTACAAGCAAACTTTTTTAAACTATTAAAGACCAGATATCTTGTATGTATGAAATATTTTAAAGAAATAGATACGCGAGTCAAGTTTCAGAAAACTTTCATTTTGAAATGTACATTGGAGAACTTGGCTATACTTTTATCTCAATTATTTTTACGAAATACCATTTTCGCTAACTTGGCTTTTTTACATGAAATCCTTGTTTAAAGGAATATGCTTAAAATGAATAAATTTACATTTCTATCAATTTATGCTTTGGAGTTTCTTTTTAAGAACTTGTTTATAACTTCTGTTAGTTTGCCAAATCCCAGCTTTGTCATCGAAGAAATAGTTATTTCTTCGATGGCTTTGTATAACTTCTGGAATCGGGCTTTAATAGTTTTACATAACTTAACATGAAAAGGGGAGAAAATTAAATAAAAGTTTTGGTGTTTATAATTTTTTCCTATAGTTTTGTCATAGTTCCTATCAGTCTGCCAAAGCTCAGCTCTCTAGCGTTTCTGGAAGTGGGCAATGTTACTTTTACATGTATAGAGAATCGAAGTTAATTAAAATTTTGGGGTTTTTTTATTTCAGTCTGCCAAATTTTAGCTTTGTAGCATGTCTGGAAGTACAGTTTTTTGATGCTCTATACATGAATCGACGTTGTTAAAAACTTTTTTTGCATTCAACAATACCAACATTTCCTAAAAAAAAAGTTATAGGTTTTTATCGTTTTTTTATCACAATCGTTAATTCAATTCATCAATCAAAAGAATTAGAAATAGTTATCAAAATATTAAGAACCTAATCTTATCGCATTTTAATAATGCAAACATTTGATTTGATAAATACTTACCTAAATGCATTTTTAAATCGTACGTGTTTTTAAGGTTCTTGGTAAATTAACCGATGCACACTCTTTAAACTTTATTGCTTCATTTTCAAATTCACGAAAACCTTACAAACTGTCAAATACTCTGCCAATATATGGGCCCCTAAGCTCACACTAGGTACTATAGTTATAGTGTACGTGTGAGCTAATATAACTACAAACTGAAATATATTTTATTCAACTCCACACTAAATTACCTTTTGTTTGATACCACACAAGCCATGTTTTGACTTTAACTCAAATTTTTGAAATCCACCGCACCCTTAAAAAAAACAAAAACTAAAATGTATTTTGTATACTTCGGACTCCATTACCTTCCGTTTGATATCACACACGCCATATTTTCACTTAAACACTAATTTTTGAAATATACCCCCACCCTTTTTTTAAAATAAATTAAAATGTATTTTGTTTAACTCCAGACTCAATTACCTTTCGTTTGATATTACACACGCCATATTTTCACATAAACTCTAATTTTTGAAATCTATCCCCACCCTTTTATTTGGTTTGTGTTCGATGGATTTTGTTCATATTGAAATGGGACCATCTCGACCCAAGACCCAGCCTAGGTACCAAATTTCATTGAAATCGGCCAAGCGGTTTTTGAGTTATGTGCGTTGGTCGTTACAGACAGACAGACATACAGACAGACAGACAGACAGACAGACAGACAGAGAGACGGCGCAACAAAAAAGTTTCAAAATCATCTGAAACGCAGATATATAAAAAATTTTGAAATCGGAGCAACTTTTTTTTTCTCGAAAAAGTTAGGATCACCATAGCTTACACTACTATAGTATAGTATATGCGTGAGCTAAAAAAAGGCGATTGCGACAAGAAAGGTACATGTGCTAATCGGATATTTTTATTTATTTTTTTATGAACGACTTCAATAAAGAATATTGGAATCATTTTACCTTTGTCCATTAAATAATCTCAATAATAAAATCTGTATAACATTAATTCATAATAAGGCTAGGGCCAAAAATAGGGTATTTCTTATTTTTTATTATTATTGCTCAAAATTTCATAGAGGACCCTAGAATGACATTCTAAACACTTTTTTCAAATAACTTTTTTCGATATTTTGCCATCTAACCTCATTTTTTGGGCCGTCATGACAGTGATCACGTGACTAATGTCAAAATGTCTTTCTAGGTTATTCAACAAGCAGAATTGATCGTATATAATTTTTTTTTTCCATAACTTACAAATAAAAATTTTTCCCATATGTTGCGCACATTGTATATATATATATATATATATATATATATATATATATATATATATATGTCATTTATAAAGGATTTTCCAATAAGAGTCCGGATATTTTCTAAAAATAAACAACAGTTTATTTAAGAAATTTATTTTTGTGTGAGGCATTGAGTTGTATAAAGCCCTGGTATAGAATAAGGTCACTATATCTCGAAGTTTTAGAAGGAACTTCGTGATATAGTGACCTTAGTATAGAAGTCAATGGTGTGAGGTTATTTTACAGATGAACAGTCTTTTTAATTGGCCGCGCTCCAAATAAAAAATATTCCTATTTGAAATTAGGAAACCCAGGTTGAACCAAACCAAAGAAATGGTGAACCTTACCTCTGTCTTTATACATACGGATTATAAAAAAATCTTTTTTCTAATATCTTTATATTATAAATTTTGACAAAAAAAAACACGCCGGCAATGTATAAAGTTCCTGACTGTACCTATACAATTATGTGTCAAAATAATGTCAACCACATTGCCTCCTTTGCGTTTTTGATAGGCAATAATTTTTTTTTGTCGAAATTTTGAAATACTTCCAAACACGAGTTTTTAAAATAAATCGGTCGATTAGTTTTAGAGATATTTGCTTTTAAAGTTACTATGGTTTGATGCCATATGCTTTGTGTATAGTCCTTAGTAAACAAAATTATTTATTATACACTTTATTATTTTATAATTTTACTTTTCAGCTCCCAAAATTTGGTTCAAAGTTCCTCTTCATAGCTGGACTATTAGTTTCAGGAGGATCAAACATTTTATTTGGGTAAGTCCTGGGTTTTATTTTTACAAACTCCCCGCCACAAATGCATACATATATTTTTTTAACGAGCGCCATTCTTTTCCAAATTAATTCAGGAAAATATAGTTCATTCTTAAATGCTTGGCACTTAAAAAAAAAATAATTTGTTAATATATTTTTTTTTAAATAATTCTCTACTCCAAAAATATTGTATATTTTTGTTATTTTTTATTAATACTTTTTAAGATTTTTCATTTCCTAGATATGGGCGATGTGTGTATGGTGTCCTAAATTTATAAAATTTAACAATGGTTTTAGAAACAAATCTATTGTTTTTTTTTAAAAAAGATAATTTTTATTTTTAAATCTATTTTTTAGTCTTATAGATCGCATAGAAGACTACGACATGTTCGTAGCAGCCTCATTTCTTATCAGAGGTTTGGAAGCTATAGGGGCCAGTGCTTATTCCACAGCAGGATACGTCATAGTCATTGATATATTTCCTGATAATGCAGGCGCTGTGAGGGTAAGTGTCACATTTTACATCTATTCTATTCTATTTAGCCTTCTTCGATCGATCCTTGGACATAGGCCTCCCACTGTATCCTCCACTCTTCTCTGTCTGTCGCCGTGTTCATCCATCTAGTTCCCGCATGTTTCTTCAAATCATCCGCCCATCTCATTTGGGGTCTTCCCTTACTTTTGTTTTCCCAAAGTCTACAGTTTAAAATACATTGGTTCCATCGATCGTATTTTTGTCTAATATTATGACCGGCAAATTTCCATTTAAATTTTGCTATCTCTCCTCTGACATGGCTTACTTTTGTTTTATTTCTTATCCATTTATTACTTTTTGTAACTGTTAGCTTTACATATAACATTTGTCTTTCCATTGATCTTTGGGGTTTTGTTACCGTATCCATGTTTGATTTTGTAAGTGTCCAGGTTTGGGATCCATAGGTGAGTAAAGGGAGAATACATTGGTTATACACTTTCGTTTTGAGGAATTGAGGATATATTTTTTTTATGTAGCTTAATTTACCGAATGCTGCCCAGACCAATCTTACTCGTCTCTTGATTTCAGCAGTTTGGTTTTCGTTTTTTAGTTTAATAACATATTCTTCTACTTTTTCTTTTTTTTATTGGTTTATTCTGATCATCGTGATATCTTTATCTATGTTTGTTATGGTTTTAGTTTTACTTTAGCTTATACTCAAGCCTATATTTTTGGCTGCTGTATCCAGTACTTTTATCAATTCATCCTTCTTATCAGTTATTAAGGCGATATCATCAGCATATCTTAGGTGGTTCGAGTATTGTCCGCTTACTTTGATGGCTCTTTCTTTCCAATCTAAGTTTTTAAAAACATCTTCTTGAGCCTGGTTAAATAGTTTAACATTTTGCATGTAAGTTATTATTTCTGCACAAATTTAGCAAGATCAAGGATTTGTTTCGTATAAATATATTAACATTGTTCCAAAAAAAATTCACAGTGTTTTCCACCATTGGTTTACATAATCAATTTAAAAAATAAAAATGGGAGAAGACTATTAGTTTTATCTTGTATATTTGACAAGCTCTACTTTGAAAAATACATGGATTACTTTTTTAACGTAAATATTATTTATTTTCTGTATTTTCAGGGAGTTTTGGAAACCTTTGTTGGTCTTGGGCTGAGTGCAGGACCAGGAATTGGAGGCATTTTGTATGCGGTAGGTAGCTTTCTAACTTGTAAAAACCAAAAATACACAGTTTTTGAAAAAAAACATGTTTTAAAATTTAGAAACATGCTTCAGTTTTTTGGTTAATGACTTTAATACTTTTTGACTCAGTTCAAATAATTTAAAATATCTGATCTGATGGCTGGCTTAGTACAGACTTGACCGACTTTGCCAAAGCATCTGACAGCGTTAAGCACGATTAACTTAATCAAAAGTACGGACCACTAAATGCTTGTGATTTTAGCAATTTAAAGCTAGTATTTTTTTAACATTGTACCTGAATTGATTCAACGCAATATTTAAATCTCATCAAATTCAAAAGCAAATAAAACGAGAGATGTATTAAATTAGCAGTTTTATTTTGACATGATAAAGAAACAGAAACTTGTCAATTGTTTGTAAGACAAAATAATTTTTATTAAATCCTTTGGGAAAATAATATTAGAGGAGTTCTAAGAACATTTAAAATTAAAATAAAATGAATATCACGACGTTTAAAAATACACATCACATTTAATTCTATGTTACTTATGCTAATGAAGCTCTCCTTAAGTTAATAAACAAATATTTGTAAAAAATAATTTTCTAGGGTTTTTTTTATATGAAAGGCATTAGGAAAATCCGAGGGGATATCCAACCTCTTAAAAACTTATCTTTGTGGTTTATTTGAATAAACATGTAAAACTATTTAAAAATATGAGCTTAATAAATATTTACCTACTACCTACTTAATTAATTAATACTAAAAGCATCATATAACTAAATTAAACAATAAATATCCATAAAGGTGTGTAATATATATTTTTTCTCTATTATAAAAATCAATAAGCACCTTTTTACAATAAAATATCATGAGACAGGTCCACAATAAAAATAAAATAGTTTTTATTTAATTTTATTGGTTGTTAATTTTGATATCCATCATTCAATGTTAAAAAATGTCTAGTCATGGTTTTTGGATTCGGACCTATTGTCCGGCCAGAATAAAATGAGGCACAAAAGAGATGGCTTCAATTAGTGCTATCTTTCTCTGTCCAGTGGCGTGTTATAATTTTTTAATTCATCATTATTAGGTATAATTTTAAATTTTACTCGTCCTAAGCGTTTTTTTTGTTGGAAAATTCCATACCTTATTTTTCTCAAAAATAAATATTTTTTCAAAACTTTTTTACTTATTATATTATAAGGTACTTACCTATTGCATTAGGTAGGTACGTACGAATCTTGAAACCTAAAAAAATACCAATTGACTTTCTAAAAATTAAAAAAATTCAAAACCAATAGTTATATCCTTAAAATTGGAACTCCACACACTTTTATAAAAAAATTAAAAAAGAGTAAATGATACGCCACTGTTTCTTTTTGTTGGTCTAGAATGTGTATGAAACGTGCCTAGTCATCCTGTTTGAACATAGCGATAACAATAAAAGCCCAATAAAAGGGTGTGAATTGTGCACGGACCGGATTCGAGTTGAGCCAGCGGTAACAGTAGAAACCCAATAAAAGGGTGTGGAATATGAACCAGCTGGAGTCGATTTCGTTAGACGTACAGGGTGTCCCAAATTGGGCACTTTTAGGGGGTTTAAGGTACTTCTAGGGGAGACAGAGAAAAACTGACCACGCATTGCGAGGCTCAAATTTCAAGAAAACACTTATAATGAAAACCGCATTTTGAAATATCGTCTCGTCTTTGAGCTACGGGGGCTTTTTGGAAAGTCTACATTTTGGAAGGGGGTCTATAACTTCGTTATTAGTGAAAATTTTAATTAAGGGTAAATTGCAATTTAATAGACTTTGTTACGAGGAATTCACCCGCAAAATTAAATTTTAACTGTCACTTTTAGTTTTTGAGATATGACACAAAGTTGCATTTTTTCTTATGGAATGGCCTATATTTTAATTAATTTTCGAATTCGTCATTGAATTCTTTTCAAAATGATGTATCATAAGTCATAGTTTGATTAAGCGGTTTCGGAGATAATTAAAGTTTTATATTTTTGTCTAGTGTGCGTTGAACGACGTCATGCGCCGTTGACATGAAAGCCTTGCGGTCAAATACTATTCAATGCTCCTATAGTTTTGTTGTCTTATACTATGCAAATCAAGTTGGCCTTGCGTTTTGTCATTGTTTTCAATTGTTTAAACAATTTGACATTACGCTTTGATATGAAATTATTTTGCACAAATCGTTTTTAATTTTATTTTGAAATGTGTATCAAAATGATGCAAAGTATGACATGTTAAAATGTTACTGGGAAAGTAATGATAATCGACAGGACGCTGGAAACTTCTCTTCAAATGTATCCCGAACGAAGACAACCGTATATGGCTATATTTCTAAAGTTGAAAAGGAACCTTGTTCAGTATGGCTCTATGGCGCGATGATTATTGATAATTTTTAATAATATCGAATTTCTATTGAGTCTGTAATTTTTGTTTCCTTTTATAACTAGGCTTTGAGGGCCGTCAGCTGAATTATAATTTTTCCAAACCAGGCTTACTATATTTTTGACTGTGTAAAATAATAAAAATACTGGAGTGCCTTGACCTGCCTCAGCAGGAAATCATAGCACACTAGAAATAAGTGCAAAAGTTGAATATCTCCTAAACCGCTCAATAAAACTATGATATATGATACATCATTTTGAAAAGAATTCAATGACGAATTCGAAAATTAATTAAAGAATAAGCCATTCCATAAAAAAATGCAACTTTATGTTATATCTCAAAAACTAAATGTGACAGTTAAAATTTAATTTAGCGGGTGAATTCCTCGTGACAAAGTCTATAAAATTGCAATTTACCCTAAATCAAAATTTCGACTAATAACGAAGTTATAGACCCCCTTCCAAAATGCAGACTTTTCAAGAAGCCCCCGTAGCTCAAAAACGAGACAATATTTCAAAATGCGGTTTTCACTATAAGTCTTCTCTTGAAATTTGAGCCTCGCAATGCGTGGTCAGTTTTTTTCTGTCTCCCCTAGAAGTACCTTAAACCCCCTAAAAGTGCCCAATTTGGGACACCCTGTACAAGACTAGTACCGTTTTTTTCTTGTAATAATAAAAAAAATTTAATGGTAAGTTTGCAAAAATTAAGATCACCCAGTAACAAGTGCTGAAAACAGAGGAAGATAGATTAAGTTAGGCCATCTCTTTTGCGCCTCATTTTATTCTGGCCGGACAGTACCTAATTCATTCGATTTTTAAAAATGTTTAGTCATTGTTTTTGGATTTGGACCTACCTGTTTTGTTTTTGGTTTTGATGTCAATATTTTAACCGTTGTTGATTTTTTCTAGGAAGGTAGGAGGATTCGGTCTGCCATTTTATGTTGTCGGAATTATCACCATCACCATAGCCTGCATGAACGCCTGCTTGTTGCAGCCACCTGAAAGTAAGAATTTTTAAAAAAAAACTTGTAGAGTAAGCAAGGTTAAGTGGCAACGAAATTTCGGACTTGCAGAGTTTTAATTTATTTTACATATTATTTTTCGGTTAGTAAGTATCTCTATAAAGTATAAAATAAACAATCTGGTCTACAGGTTACTACTGACACTACTTATAACTAATGGCAGGCACAAAATTTCTATGTTTTTTCGTATTTAAACAACGCTATTATTATTAATTAATTAACTCAACTTTGGCTCTATCACTGTCGCTCTTATAGGCTGCAGATAAAATCTATCTGTATTCGAAGGAGCCAAGAGAAAAAAGGCAGCGTGTTCGACGCTACTGTGGGTTTCAGTGGCCCATTCCATTCATCACGTCGCTGTTGCATCGAGCCTGAGTGTGATCCACTGCATTGTACAGGGCTAGTGAACTTCATATAATATATAAATGAAACAGAAGTACACACAATAAAATAAAAACCAATAAAGATGTTTCAAAAATAAAAAAAACGTGTTTTTGCAGAAAAATACGGTAGTGCCATGGCTCCGTGGCTTCTGATATTATGACCGGCAAATTTTAATTTTGCTACTTCTCCTCTGATATGTTACTTTTGTTTTATTTCTTATCAATTTGTTTTTGTTGTCTTTCCATTGACCTTTGGGCCTTTGTTACCTTATCCATGTTTGATTTTGTAAGTGTCCAGTCAGTATACGCTTTCAGGTACTGAGGATATTTTTTATTTCTTAATATGTAGCTTAATTTACCCTATGCTACCCAGGCCAATCTTACTCGTCTCTTGATTTCAGCTGTTTGGTTTTCTTTTTTCAGTTTAATAATTTGTCCCAGGTATATATGTTCCTCTACTTGTTCTATTTTATTTTGGTTTATTCTGACCGTAATATCTTCAGCTGTGTTTCAGTTATGATTTTAGTTTTAGTGTAGTTCATACTTAAGCCTAGTACTAACTAGTAAAATATTAGTAGTAGCTGTCGAGTGAATTGTTTAATTTACACTTAAAAACGGTTAGAGATACTTACTAACCGAAACGTCGTGTTTAAAATAAATAAAGACAATGCAAGTCCGAAATTTCGTTTTTATTAAAAATAGACTTGTTTACCAAAGAAGGGCGGAAAGTGGTAATTTTCCGCATGAGATGGCAGCTTTACGAGAATGTAACCAAAGCCAATTTTCGTAATACCAAAGTAGCCAAAGGATATCCCCATGTAAAATCTGTTATTGTCCGGCCAGAATAAAATGAGGCGCAAAAGAGATGGCTTCAATTAGCACTATCTTTCTCTGTCCAGTGGCGTGCTATAATTTTTTAATTCATCATTATTAGGTATTCATTTTATTTTTTACTCCTCCTAAGCCTTTTTTTGCTGGAAAACTCCAAACTTTATTTTTCTTAAAAAAAAATATTTTTCAAAACTTTTATACTTATTATATAATATAGGTACCTACCTATTCCATTAGGTAGGTGCGTACGAATCTAGAAACCTAAAAAAAAATTGCCAAAATCCAAAACCATTTGTTATATCTTTAAAATGGAAACTCCACACAGTTTTATTAAAAAATTTAAAAAGAGTAAATGACACGCCACTGTTGGTCTAGAATGTGTATGAAACATGCCTAGTCATCCTGTTTGACCCCAGCAATAACAATAGAATCCCAATAAAAGGGTGTGAATTGTGAACGGTGTAACAGGAGCCTGTGTGTGACAGTACCACTGTCACACACAGGCCCCTGTTACACCTCAAGTGGCCAAGGCTTAAATGTTGTAAGCTACCAACTTAGGCTACAACTTATATAAATTATAACTGATTAAATGTTACTATATGTTATTAAATTTACACGATCTCGAAAGGGAATTTGGCGGTTCTTGGAGGAAAAGTATGCTATAAACGTTTTTCTCAAATGTATAACTAATAGGATAATCATACATACCTTTTCAATTTTCTTCTTGCAGCTTCACACTTTCACTTCTTATATTTATCAGTTGAATATCGACTTTTTACTACTATTAAACTTTTGTATTCAAATATTTACACTTCTTAAACTTCTAGGTCTTATAAACCTTTTATATATTTGTTGTAAATATATATATTTATCAACATCTTAAACGTTGATTGAATGAGTGAAACTATTCAATCAACTGTTTAATTTACTTAATATTACTGTTTAGGTTTGGGATATGTTATTAATTAAAAATGCCGATTTTAGGGCAACGAATGGTTTGTATTTTGTTGTTAAAAAAAACCATAAAACAGTTAAACACATTATTTCAAAACACTGGAAACAGTAATAATTAATGACTTTAAAATCAATAAACTCCAAAAGAAAAGACTAAAATAATTATGAATAATAAAGATAATAGCTTATACAAAGTTCAAATAATTGATAAATTTCCCCAGTTGAAATAAACCCCCCCCTTAAGAAGTGTGAATGAAAGCGTACCGTACTAGGCAAAGGCAAACTAAAAAGTAAACTCCCTAACGACTTTCGAAAGTTTCCCGTCTCAGTTAAAGCGACACTGCGCTTGAAGGGACAAATATCTTGGCGTTGATTGGCTAGAATTCTACTCCCTTTCGCCTTGGCGAGAAAGAGATAGACTGCGCTTTAAGCGCTCCACTAAGAGACAAAATAGCAATGCAAGCCAGACTTGAAAACCCGTTAGAAAGTAAAATTACACAGTGTGTTTTTTTTTAATTGAAAATAGTTTAAAATTTGTTTCCAGTTACAAAATAAGAATTATTTTGATGTTAGTGGCTCAAAGGACATATTAGCCGAATACAACTTTTATTAAAATACAGCGAACCTGAAAACATGCCTAAAAACAAGTCGCCGAGTTGCCATAAATTTTACTTAATCTTAACCTAGTCTTGCATATAATTAATGCTTGTTGATGTCAAAACAATATTTAATTAAAAATGTTTAAAAACTTATAAATGGCAAAAATACCATTTATGCTCAAATCCCGTTTTGTTACAACGGGCCGGATTCGAGTTGAGCCAGCGGTAACAATAGAAACCCAATAAAAGGGTGTGAATTATGAACGAGTTGATTTTGTTAAACGTACCAGACGAATACCGTTTTTTCTTGTAATATTAAAATTTGGTTCCTGGTAAATTTGCTAAAAATGAAGACCACCCAGTAAGACCAAAGTGCTGTAAACAGAGGGCGACAATTTGGGTTGAGCCATCTCTTTTGCCCCTCATTTTATTCTGACCGGACAGTAATTAAGTATGATATTTTGTTAAGACATCAAATAATGATGACCGCAAACTTGGTTATAGGTCGAAGGTGACGTCCTGACTTTTACATTTTTTGATCGATTATGCCTTAAGTGGTTTTAAATAGACGAACAAACACAATCCTAAAATTAAGCCAGATAATGCGGCGATTAAATTAAATTTAAGTGAAAAATAAGTACAATTTGTGCGCTACGTTTATTTGTACTTTCATTGTCACAAAAAAATTGTTATTTAGCAAATGGACAAGTTTTGTCGTTTGACTTTACCTCGATAAAATTCCTTTAAATTGAAAAAATATCCAGGGCTTAGGATGTTTAGGGGAGATTAGGTGAAGATTATTTTTTAAGGAAATCATTAAAAATTTTAATTATTAGATACTTGAACCTTTTATTTAATTTTATATTATCTTTTGTGCATATATTAAATAAAATCAAAATTTTGCAACTATCTAAAAAAAGTGCACTGTGTCATATTTCCTTTGTTGTGGGTGTAAGCCAATTATAAAAAAAGGTTTTAAACTTTAGAGATATAAAACTTTTAAAACATGTTTTTATATTTTTGTTCTGAATCAGAAGATTAAAGACCTTGTTATACATTACATTTGGATTCTCTCACAAGAAACCCCGTAACTTTTTTTTATTTCGGTTAATTAATTTTTGAAATATTTACTTTCAAAGTTACCATAATGCCGGGAATGGATATCCTTTTAAAACAAGATATCACATGACCTTTTAATTTATTTAACTTCTGAAGGTGATATCACCCCTTGGAAGGGGCAAAATTTCATCATTTAAAAGTACCTTTTTTTAAACACAAAATCAACGTTTTTAAGAAAAAAGTCATTTTTCTGTCGTGACATGACAAAAAAATACATAAAAACTATTATTTTATATATGGCTGGCAAAGATGACCTTGCGGATGAGGATGTGCGTCATCTTTCCGATGCATTTTATAGCTACTTAGTTTACCCAACATTTCTTGCGGAATTCAATTTTTTAGAATAGCTATTTATTTTTTTTAGAGTGCCAAACTGTAGAAAAAAGCGGATCTCTGCTCAATTTGCTCAAAATACCAGCAGTATTAGTCACGTGCCTGATAATGATAGTCACCTCCATCACTGCCTCCTTTTTGGATCCAATTTTAGAACCTCATTTAAGAAAGGTAAGTACCTAAGACCAAATAGAATTTTCGACGCATGTTTTATGTTGCTATTATCGGTTCGGTTTTAATTGTTTGAAACTTGTTAATTAAAGCTTATAGCCATTCTAGACTAAGCTCTATAGAGCTTGCTGTACGATGAGTATCCTTAATCCAGAAGAGAGAGAAGAAGGCACAACCCAGATAAAAATTGTCAAGATATAAGCGTTTCTCTTTTTAAAATAATCACTTTGATCGCTTGTATAAATTTGAAATGTTGTTGGTACTTGTTTCGTAAAAGGATAATCATTTTTTTTTCAGTTTGATCTCACCCCGACTCAAGTCGGTTTAGTGTTCCTGATATTTTCTGCCACCTACGGAATCTTCAGTCCGATTTGGGGTTGCCTGACTGATAAAATCAAAAAATACTCATGGCTAATGACCACCGGATTATTTTGCAACGCTGCCGTTTTGTTGTTTCTGGGGCCATCGCCGTTCTTGCCATTTATACAAGAGTAAGTACATATTGTTGTATTATACAAACACAACATTCCACTATATATTGCGTTTATAGACTTCGGAAAAGCTTTCGATAGCATTGAGCACTCGGCAGTAAAAGCATCTTTAATTAGTAGCCGAATAGATTACAGATACACAGATTTAATAGCCAAGGAGTGTTAATAAAGTATGTAGCCAAACTTCAGGGGGCGATTCCTGGAGTCATTTTAGGAAGAAAAGTTCAAGTAAGCATAGGTCCGAAAATGCATATCCAGCAAGATACACGGTGTTAAACTTTGAAAAAAAAAATGTTTTTTGTAAATATCTTCAACATCTTTCGCTTGATTTCATTGAAAATTGGCAGAGATATTTCTAGTATAAAGGGCCTGCTTTGGCTCTAAAGAAGTTGCAATTAGCAAGTCCAGTGGCGTACCAGAGATTACCTTAGCAAATACTTTGTTAAAAAAAAGTGTACGCCAATGACTTTTTTGACATTTTTGTATTTTTGGCGTATTGTCCAATTCAAAGTACATCTTTTAGGTCTCTTGTATTTTTTTCACTACTTGCTCTGTTTTCGAGATAAAAAATAAAAAGCATTTTATTACAAAACAAATTTCACGGTGGTATAACACTCTTTTAAAAGTGATTTCTCTAAAATTTTTATTTAGAATTTGAGGAAGCATTTACAATTCATTCAAGTAGCAAAATTCAAATGGAAATTGGCCGGTCATAATATCAGACAGAAAGAAGATCGATGGAACAAATGTTTCGTAAACTGCAGACCTTGGGAAAAGAAAAGAAGTAGGGGAAGGTCCCAAATGAGATAAGCGGACGATCTGAAGAAACATGCGGGAACTAGATGGATGAACACGGCGACAAACAGGGAAGAGTAGAAGATATTGGGAGAGACTTATGTCCAAAGATGGATTGAAGATGGCTAAATAGAAGTACATAATATTAAATTTAATAAAGATAATAAAATACAAGAACATACATACCTAGATAAGATGGAGGTAGAATCCACCTCGATGATAGATAGCAATGACATCAAAACTAGAGTCGTCAGAAATAAAAAACAGAAATCAGAGGATATAAAAATACTAAGGTGTGTCCATCTTTTCTTTTCAAGATCTATCTTTTAATGAGATGTCCCTAACAATACACATGTACTAGAGAATCACCAGGGTTTGATGAAGGTCATCAGTCCCTCTAATCACTGGACGTTATTTTATGTCGATGTACAGAATATAATGGAAGGAAAAAGAAAAGGCAAGAAAAACCACAGAACGGGAAAACAAATCGTGACTTAATAATTGAATCGGTCATTTCAAGTCCACTTTTTTCAGAAACTGAGTTTTTTTCAGTGGAATCGACTCCTCTAAGGCAAATGCACGTTGTGAGCAAAAACATCAACAGTCCGCACTTAATTTATTGATATATGCAATAACCGAATTTTTAAGTCTGCAAAAATAACACTAGTCCAGGTTTCCAGGTAGTTTTTCACTCTCCTGTAAAATTAGAGAAAAGCGACTCGTGTTGTTTTTGAAATGACCGATTCAATTCTAGAGTAATGCTACATGTCAAATCAACTGCTTAGATCAGCAACAAAAGAGATTCGTATCTGACCGTTAACCGACTCTACTATTAGAATAAAAATTAAAAACAATTACCTACACTGTTGGACAAAAGTGGAGAAACTTTTTAAAATGTTTAATAATGTTATTATTTTTATTTTTTCGCTTGCTTAGTCTAGATATACTTTTGGTGCTCACCGTACAAAACAAATTGGTAACCAAATTTTTTATCTCCAAATTGTTTTGGCCGTTTAATAAAAAAAGAATGATTTTTTGCTGGACAAAAGTCGAGAAACAAAAAAGTTTATAAATATTTTTCACTAATTTCTGTATTTGATTTTGATTAGTCTATCTGTTTTATGTTGCTATATCAGAACTAAAATGCCGCGCGGTATAAATTTGTCGGAACAATTAAAACAAAAAATTTTAGATTTTTATAAAAGTGGTGTCAAACAGGTGGATATTGCAAAGCGTCTTCTGGTTCACAAATCAGTTGTTTCAAAGACAATATCAAACTACAAAACTCGTGGTACCCTAAAATCCCTTAAAAAATCAGGAAGACCCAGGAAAACTGATAAAAAGTTAGACCAACGTATTAAATGGATTGCACAAAAAGATCCCAAAAAATCTGTGGCCTCAATGTTAAAGGAACTAGGCGATGTGGCAATATGTTGTAAGACGGTTCAGAGAAGATTGATAGATGAAGGTTTATTTAGTAGAAGATCTGCCAAAAAGCCAATGATTTCCAATAAAAACCGGAAGGCCCGATTGATATTTGCCAAAAAATATTTACACTGGACTGTAGAAAATTGGAAAAAAGTGCTGTTTTCTGACGAAAGTAAATTTAATTTATTTGGTTGTGACGGAATGCGTTGGGTTCACCGTTCTGTTGGCAAAAGATATGATCCCAAGTACACCAGATCCACGGTGAAGCACGGAGGCGGGTCGGTCATAGTTTGGGGTTGTGTTTCAGGGTATGGTACGGGACCACTGTTTGTTATTGATGGAATTTTGGATCGGTTTGGATACTTGGATATCTTGAAGAATCAAATGTTGCCATATGCAGAAGAAAATGTACCAGTTAATTGGGTTTTGCAACAAGACAATGACCCAAAACACAATTCTAGAGTGGTAAGGGATTGGTTTCAAGAGGAACAGGTCACTTTAATGGACTTTCCCGCGCAAAGTCCTGATTTAAATATTATTGAAAACCTTTGGGAGCACTTGGATCGTGAAGTTAGAAAACATCCATTAAACAAAAAGGAAGATTTAGTAAGAATTTTCAATGAAACTTGGAAAAATATTTCTCCAGATTTTGTGAATAAATTATTAGAGTCAATACCAAAAAGACTTCAGGAAGTTATTAAGAATAAGGGGTTTTCCACGCATTATTAATTTGGTAAAAATGTATCATTTCTTTGTAGCAAAAAAAATTATTTTTATTAAGTTTCTCCATTTTTGTCCAATTATTTTTAAGAATCTATATTTTTTAATTTTTCAATGCAATTTTTTTTTTATTTTGATTGTATTACATTCTTTGTTTTATTGCTATTCACCTTTTGTTATAAAAAGTATATTCAAATACGTTAAACAAAACTATATTATTTTAAAAAAAAGTTTCTCCACTTTTGTCCAACAGTGTATATTTTTTTAAATAAAAACAGTAATTTTAACAGGGCTTTTTTATTTTATTTTAGCTCTGTCACTTTAAACACAATCACATTGGCAATTTTGGGAATATTCGTCGCGATGTGCCTTATGCCGACGTATCAGTATATTTTAGATAGTTCCATGTAAGTAAATAACTTTTTTAGAATTCACCAAAACGTTTGAGGCCGTGTACCACAAAATGACTTTACTAGTGAACATGAAAATTTATTGACCGATTTAAATAAATATGACCTTTGAGTATTAACCATATTTGCCTTCAAGAAGCGGAGAGAAATTATCGTGCATTTACCACTTATAACAAAGAAGCGAAAAAATGTTTTGAAATATAATCTAGTCACAGGAGTAATTAATTTTTTGCCTAAATTATTAAAGACTATCACATAATTTAATATATCTAAAATTTAGTACTATTAATTAATTAATATTTATTACTTTTCACAAATATGCCTAACCAACTAGTTCATATATTTAGTTTCATTCGTTTGAGTCTTCATATTAGGTCTAGCCTTTATTGTAATTCTTCGCAAATTTTTTTATAGTTTCAGCTATTCCTTTTAAAACAATAACCATGTTTCTTTTTACTTTGTTTGAACAGTAACTTGTCATAAATAGTTAAATTGGACTTCCTTCCATTAGCCAGTTTATTTTGCTATACCTTCTGCGTTTTCGTAACATGTACTTTCCAGCGCCGCGCCATTTCGCTTCAACTTAATTGTGACTTGTATGTGATTTACATTTTTGTTTGTAAAATCAACATGAATTGATTTGATTTTATTTAATTTAATTCGCCATTTTATTGTCCAACTGTGAACTTTGGTGACTGCATCCTAAAGTATTTTTATTGATTCAATACATGTTTCTGCCGTCCAGTTACACCTGAAAATGTTGTTAAGTGACAATTTTCTGGCTTTAGGATACAGCCAATAAATAAGGGTCTAATACGCTACCCTGCTGCACGCCTGTTTGAATTCCTCTTAAATTTGAGTATGGATCTTTCTGTTCTACTCTGAAGTGTCTATTAGATATTTATGATTCCAAAATATCAGAATATTGTTTTGACAAAAGAAAATTTAGTTTAAAATTAAAACCTTTGTATGACACTTTGTCAAAGGCTTGTCTACATCTAGAACAAATTTTTCCTATTTAATACATTAAACTATTTCTACAATATCCTGTGTTTTTCTAATAGGGACAATGAATTTCAAGACTGCCTGGGCACCCACAGCGTTATCGCAGGACTTTGGTCCTCAGTCTATTCCCTGGGGGAAGTGATAGGGCCCACCTTAGGAGGAGTTATCATGGAAAATTATGGATTTGCCATAACTGCAACCACTTGTGCCTTCTTAAACCTAGTCGCGGCCTTAATAGGGACGTTTTTCTTTAGGACTAAAAGTGATAAAGCCCCTGAGTTGGTCCAAAATAAAGGGTCGAACGGGGTTGATAACGCAGTTTTTGTGTTAGACATTAACGGCTGTGAGGGGGAACCTAATAAAGATGTTAACACGTTGTATAAAGAAAACGAAGTGAAACTTTCAAATGGAGATTTAAAAAGAAAATGAATTAATATTAAGGAGAAAGAGGTTACATAATAAAATAAAATCTAGGCAAATCTACAAAATTTTCTACAGATGATCTAAAAGACAATGTCAAAGCTTAACAGTGACTTATTGACGGGTCCACATCAAACCAACAAAACAAAAACATCAAGAAAACAGCAACAAATTGTCAACTGCTGTCCATATATAGGAAAACAATTAGTGAACTTTTTATGATCCCCGATAGAAAATGTTCTCTTTGGAACTGGCTATTGATGTTTTTTATTCTTCTAACCACTTCATTTGAAGAAGTATCACACAATATTCCTATTTCCTTTAAGGCGTCTGCCTTATTTTTATAACGATTTTTATAATCAGGGTGTCTGATGTCCCAACAATCTAGCTTCTCGATAAAGCTCAATTAATTTACATACAACCCATTTAATTTTTTCTCCAAACATGGTAATTTTGCACACAGAAACTACACGAACTGGACCACGATAGTTGTTTCTGTTTTATTTCCGTAGAGACTAGTCCCACAAAGTTGTTGAAAACGTCAACAAAACAAAAAAGTTGCGGAATTGTGCTCATTTTGTTTAAAAAATGTTGAGAAACATTGAGTTGCTGTTTTGTTTTTGTTTTGTTGGTTTGGTGTGGACCCGCAATGAATTTTTCTTATAAACAAATAACAGTTCAAACAAAAAAAAATATTTTTTAGTAAAAAAACAATTTTTTAAATTTCAGAATAAAATACTAAAAAATTACGTAATACTTTTAGCCACTACGAATACATTATTAAAACGCCTTTTAAAAATCCATTTAGTATTTCCAAGAAATTTGTGTTAATCCTTTTGAGCAAAATTAGTGAGCCAAACGAACCTGTAATTAATTAATAAAAATGGTCTTTTAATTGAAAAAATATATTTAAAAATTAAGCCAAATTAAGTTGTTATTGCAAGGTAATTTATACTGGGAATTTTTTATTATGCACCTCTTTGTACCGGTTTAAAATTTAAGAATAAAAAAACAAATAGAAATTTGAAGATTTTTTTTTAATCTATTTTAGATATTTTTAAATTTACTAAAACTATATTGTGATTTCTCTGAAAACCCACATTCCAATAGGATTGTACATTTTAATTTGTTTGTTTTTGTTGCATTTTTCAGAATTGCATCATACACTACAACTATCAATTATAAATGGACACCCCTTTTAGTTTTTTTTAGTTTATTATATATTTTTAAATAGTTTTTTGTAGATTGTAAATTACATGGTGAATCGTATTGGTTTGGTTTAGTTTGTTTCACTCAGCACCTATCTCCAAGATATTTTTAGCATGACTCTCCATCATATTTTGTCTCCAAGGTTTGTAACCTGCCGAATGAAGCTATTTTCTTGAGAGTTAGTTGCCCACTTCATGCGACAATTGGTGCTTTTTCTGAAGTAAGGGGGGGCCAAAGGGGCCCGGGCACCCACCCCCCCCCCCCTGACATACTTTTTTTTTGTTGAAGGGAAGGAAATGCCAATGCATCAACCGCAAGTTTAAATAAAATTTACCCCCGCAACATCACTTTTTTTGGCGGCGCATTTTGTCACCTGTGATTTTAAATTTAAGACCTAACTATTATTAAAAACGAACGCAAACCAAGAAATATTTTGGTTTTGCTTCCTCCTTGGCCCTTCCCCCCTGGAAGTCCTAGATTCACCACTGGTTGTCATAGCTTTATATTTTGCCTTTTGGGGTATAGTTTACTGGGCAGTGTCCGGTAAACAGTCCGACTATTAGTCTTAAGTTGTTTAGACTCTAAATTGAATAATTTTTGCTTTGAATCCAAAATGTACTCCTTTCTATTTTCAATATCTTCTACAAAAACATAGCATTAAAAAATAACAAAATAGGTATACAGTGAAACCTCCTATAAGCGGACACTCACGGAGAGAACTGCGAAATTTTTATATATATTTGTTAACAATTTCCGCTGCTTAAGATTTTCCGATATTAAATTTTTCGGCGATCTTTCGTGCTGACAGATAAATGTTCCTACTCCGAAACGTTAACAATTTCTATTTTTTCACGTAAACTAAGAAGTTTTTTTACTAGGCGCCATTTTAAATAGATCTATTACTATCCAACTGAACAATAAAAATTAGCACAGCAGTGCCGCCGCATAAAATAATGTTGTAAATACGACAGAAGTATTTAGTCTCCGCATTAAAACGGAAAGAGGTAATTCCCCAGCTGCAGAGTGCATTGTTGCCAACATACTTCATAATATTTATGCCCATGTCGTGCAGCGCTCCGTCCCGTTTTCAGAGGTTCGCGTCCGGTTAAGGGAGGTTTCACAATTTTTTGACCAAAAAAATTGTACGCGTCCGGTTATTAGAGTGTCCGGTTATAGTGGTGAATTTTACAAGTAAAGAAATAGGCAAAAGCTTGGTTCAAACAAATTTGTCCCCCTAAAGGGATTGTCCGCTTAATAGGGGTGTCCGCAAGGAGGGGTTTCACTGTATATGTTTTAAAGACTTTCTTGAAACACTAGAATATATCGCCTAGTATTTGCCAAAGTTTCTTTATTTGCTTAACTGGTTAATTATTTGTGTATTGTTAGTTTTTTACGATAATTAAAAAAAGATAAGGGGTGTCCACTTATAATGAGAGCTACCTGGTTAGTGTCCCGGTATTCTTTGCGTTTTGCGGCTTTTGTGAGTTTATTTTTCATCAGCCATAGACAAGCCATAGAGACAAAATGACAAGTTACCGTTTGCAGAAAAAAATCAGCGCGTACCTTGTTAAATTTGTTGTTTATTAAGTAAATGAATTTAATCTAATCGCTTAGAGGATCTTATGCACTTTTTGTGTTAATGCAAAGTTGTGCACTTTTCTTGTTAATGCAAAGTTGACTCCAGAGGTTGAAAGCCCTTGCCTTTGGAAACACAATTCCACTTATTGAACATCTGTCAAACTCCTGCCAAATACAATATGGCGGCTCAAAAATGAAAATAGAAGAATTTTGGAAAATTCATAACTTTTTTTCTTAACCGATCTTTTTGGAACTAATTGTGATTTATTTGGATTATAGTGCACTTTTATAAAAACTATTAATCAATTGCATTTTTAATGGTTTTCTGTCTCAAAAAAAATATATTTCTCAACATCATTTTTTTAATGTTTTTTGCTGAAAAGAAAAACTGCTGAAAAATAGATACAAAATAGATGTGTATTGACAAGTTGTATCCATAGTAGGTTTCATTTTTACCAAAAGCCTGAATTAGTATAAAAAAATTAGGGCTACCAAAATAGGCGCTTATTGTTTTTATACATTATTTTAATTCAACAATTTTGCTGTATGCTAAATAATAAATTCACAAAATCTAAACGGAGAGAAGGGTGGGAACACCCTGTACGATATTTAAATACACATTGATAGTAGTATAGTAATTTTAAATCATTCATATCAGTTATTTATTTTTTTATGGAAAAATACTTTCCTCCTTTGTATTGTTGATATTTTAGATAATAAAAATATACATATTGAAAATTCTGATGATGTATTTGTTTATTGGAATAAATAGTCAAGACTTCCCATGGTCTAAAAATAATATGTAAAATACTAAAACCCCATATCATTATTTTTGAGACAACTTTTGACAACTTTTTTTCGTTGGCCTATGCTATTTATTATGGTCAGGGCTATCAAAATGGACGGGCCACGATCCTCCACTTTGTTGACGTCACATCCGGGGCTGATTTTTTTTTTTTGATGGTCACGTTACGACACAGCTGATTCTCTTTAAAATATTGAAGTTGGAATGACGGTTCATGGATATTTGATTATATTTTAAATAAAGCCGTTTTTGAGATTGTTTTTACTTTATTCTGGCAGAACAATTTTTTTTTAATGTATAGTAAGCCCTAATTTTTCATAGCCGCTTCATTAGCTCACACAAAAATTAAGTTTAAAGCAGAAGCGAATGTGACAATCACATATGACAAAGTCAAATACATGTCAAATATATACATGGCGGGTAATTTGAATTCAAAATAAGGAATGCTAAATCTTGAAGATTTTAACCTTTTAATCATGTTGCTTCCTTACAAACCTTTGGTGGAATATCGGGATGGTGTCTGAGAATATTTCACTGAAATTTTGGGGAAATCTGTAGTGCCATTTTGAAAATATCATAAAAAAACCTCTGACCTCCCATAAGACCCAATGTAAAATTCAGCCCCGGGAGAACAGCTGATTTTTTCAGGGTCGTGGCCTCTATTTTTGTGTTGGCCTTGATTATGGTAAACAGTTGCTAACTGTCAAAAAGTTATCTCAAAAATTATGATATCCCAAGTACATTAGTAAAATTACTGGGCTACTGGTATGATTGTAGAATTTACAGAGAGTTAAATCACGGATCACCTAACATGATCCGTGGTTAAATTGTTACCTTATCCCTGTATGTATGACATATTTTAAAGAAATAGAGACGCGACAAACTTATCAAAGTCAAATTTATTTAACTCAAAATCAAAAAGAGAAATATTGGCAATCTATAAAACGCTAGAGTCCCTGTATGTTGACAAATTTTTGGATATATTAATATATCCAAATATGTCAACATACAGGGACTCTATAATACCCTAGTCTTGTTTAGAGAGAGACGCACCTTCCGTCCTTGTTAATTCATAAGCGTCGGAAAATATCAATAAACGATTTTTGACAAACATTTACAGGGGGTAACGGACAAACGTGTTTGTTTGTATGTTGCATGATGATTTATCACACCACTGACCAGGGCTATCAAAACGGAGGCGGAGGCAAAGAAAATATATCAACAAGAAGCGACAAAACCTGAATGACAGGAATGCAGTACTATTACACTCAAAGAAAAAATTGTGCAATTTTTGTTTCACACGAAAAAAAAATCTAAGCTTTACAAGCAAAAATATTGTCAGGAATCCCTGTCATTTGATTTGTTTGAATGGCAACCTTATTAGATTATTTGTATAATGGAACCACGTCCTGTATACAGGGATATATATTTCACTTTGGCCTATAAATATATTTGTTATCCCATTCAACTGATCTAGCATGTTCTATAAGTTCAAGGATGTAACGAGTTTTAAAAGAGAATAAGGTTTGTACCGGTATTTTTAATGTGCGTTTTCAGCTCACCACCGGCACGAGCCGCGGCTGACTCCAAAACATTTTCCGACTAATCCATTTCTCTAGTGTCTAGTGGAAATTTTCTTTATGTTGACATAAAAGAATGTGCCTCTTATTTTTGAAGTTCTCTGGAAAAAAATGGCGATTGCCCCGCCTGAGACCACCTAATTTATTTCTATATTAGTTAGAATTTGTTTGCAAGTACTTTGCTTATATTTTTTCTTTTTGGAAAAAATTTTTTTTTCAAAAGGCACATAAAAAGAACAAAGAGACCGGGAAATCTATTTTTACGGTTCTTTTTTTAAAAATGATCTAAAATATAAAATGACATTTAAAATTAATCATGAATTAATTGAAATATAGTCAATTATAAATGTAACCTGTGGGTTTTTTGATATTTATAAATATAATAGCTTTTGAGTAAGTACTTTAATATCTACATGTAGAGTAGCATGTTTGTAGTGTTTCACCTCCTTTTAAAAAAATTATTATTTACATGTTGGTTGTGTTTGTGGTGTTTTATACCGGTTTAAAAAAATACGTACGACACACGACCGAAAACTTTACTAGTCTAGTAACGTAAATAGCTATTAATTGTAATTTCTCCCAATTTTGGTTGGGTTTGTTCCTGTATCTAAAACAATAAAACGATATAACGGAGATTCAAAACGTTTTATAAAAATCTCTACTTTAACAAAATTTGTTTTATTTTCAATCCCCTTTTTTTCCTTTTCCTCATATTTTTTAAATTTAAAATGGCCGGAAAGAATCTTTATACGGGCTGTCCCCGACCACCCGTCCACCCCTTTTAAAACCTAGGGGATGGATTTTTTCAATGATTTAAAAAATGATTGTAGCCATATCGAGTACGTTCTTTCAATTGGTGGTATTTTTAGATTCCGTCGCCGACCAGAAGTGGCCTATTCAGGTCTAAAGTCCGTTTTTTTGATAAGGATGGGCATAATTTTGCAACGAATTCGAATTCTACGCACGAAAATACGTACCTTTTATTTGAAATATTTTTTCTTAAACGTCATTATTTTTTTAATATATGCCCATACCTATTTGAAAAATGGACTACAGGCCTAAGTAGGCCACTTCCAGTCGACTCACAAAGTTGAAAACATCTACTAAAAAGAGCGTACTCAAGTAATTTTTTTGATCATTAAATAAACTTTTCCCCTAGGTTTTAAAAGGGGTGGACGGGTGGTCTGGTACATCCTGTATAATATTACTTAGATTTTTATAAATATTACAATAAATATTGTTTATTTTTTAGTTATTATTTTTTCTATTTAATTCCGTAACCGATTTTTCTCGATAAAAATATATAACCGTTTTTGCAAACAATAAAATAAAAAGTTAAAAAGTGTCGATTTTCTATGACCACAGTTATATGATTATATAGGTGTAATGTCCCTCTTAATTTGATTTTTTTCTTCGTGTAATAAAAATGCACCACAAACCACAGTTACACAAAATTTTTCTCAGTGTAATATAACTGCATTAGTGTCATTTGGTCCAAGCGTGACGTCACATATTTGTTTCCCATATGAACAATGCTTTGAGTGACAGTATTTCGCTTCTTGTTGATATATCCAAGGTCAACACAAAAATAGAGGCCACGACCCTGAAAAAATCAGCTGTTCTCCCGGGGCTGAATTTTACATTGGGTCTTATGGGAGGTCAGACGTTTTTTTATGATATTTTCAAAATGGCACTACAGATTTCCGCAAAATTTCAGTGAAATATTCTCAGACACCATCCCGATATTCCACCAAAGGTTTGTAAGGAAGCAACATGATTAAAAGGTTAAAATCTTCAAGATTTAGCATCCCTTATTTTGAATTCAAATTACCCGCCATGTACCACATGCCAACTGTTATATTTGACATGTATTTGACTTTGTCATATGTGATTGTCACATTGCTTCTGCTTTAAACTTAATTTTTGTGTGAGCTAATGAAGCGGCTATGAAAAATTAGGGCTTACTATACATTTAAAAAAAATTGTTCTGCCAGAATAAAGTAAAAACAATCTCAAAAACGGCTTTATTTAACAAAAAATCAAATATCCATGAACCGTCATTCCAACTTCAAAATTTTAAAGACAATCAGATGTGTCGTAACGTGACCATCAAAAAAAAATCAGCTCCGGATGTGACGTCAACAAAGTGGAGGATCGTAGCCCGTCCATTTTGATAGCCCTGATATATCTTCTTTGGCGGAGGGGCCACGATCCTCCACTTTGTTGACGTCACATCTGGGGCTGATTTATTTTTTGATGGTCACGTCACGACACAGTTGATTGTCTTTAAAATAATGAAGTTGGAATGACGGTTTATGAATATTTGATTTTTTTAAAATGTATAGTAATCCTTGGTTTTTTAGGGCCGCTTCATTTCTTTCTTTCCGAATCTGTTCGTTTCTGCGAAAGTAATCGGATTACCTACATCTATTTGTTTATATTCGGCACTCGGCAGACTTTTATGACTTAATATAGTTATTTACATGTGTTTAGAAAAACTACAACAAGAAAAAATGATATTTTTGTAGTGTAAGGCCTAGTTTCCACCTATGCATGCCATGACACAAAGATTATAGATTATAATATCCATGACAAACACTGATGACAAAGTCAAATACATGTTAAATATAACAGTTGGCATGCGGTACATGGCGGGTAATTTGAAATTAAAATAAGGAATGCTAAATCTAGATTATTACCTTTTAATCATCTTGCATCCTTACAGAAGTTTGGTGGAATATCGGGATGGTGTCTGAGAATATGTCACAAAAATTTCGCGGAAATCTGTAATGCTATTTTGAAAATATGATAAAAAAACGTCTGACCTCCCATAAGACTCAGTGTAGGAGTCAGCCCCCCAAGAACAGCTGATTTTTTCAGGGTCGTGGCCTGTATTTTTGTATTGGCCTTGCACTGACAACCTAAATTTATTTTAGTGAAACACCCTTTGCAAGAAAATAACGTAACCAAAAAATGTAAGTTTTGAGTGACTTTGGTAGTTTTGTAGCGCTCTATTTCTTAAAATACTCTGCCATTCTATGGGCACCTAAGCCCACACTAGGTACTATAGTTATAGTGTGAGCTAATATAATCAAAAACTGAAATATATTTTATTCAACTCCAGACTCAATTACCTTTCGTTTGATACCACACAAGCCATGTTTTGACTTAAACTCAAATTTTTTAAATCTACCCCCCACCCTTTTAAAAAAACTAAAATGTATTTTGTTTAACTCCAGACTCAATTACCTTTCGTTTGATATCACACACGCCATATTTTCACTTAAACTCTAATTTTTGACTTCTACCCCCACCCTTTTTTTAAAAATAAACTAAAACTAATTTTTTTTAACTCCAGACTTAATTACCTTTCATTTGATATCACACACGCCATATTTTCACATAAACTCTAATTTTTGGAATCTACCCCCTTTTATTTGGCTTGCGTTCGGTGGATTTTGTTAATTTTTAAATGGGTCTTGGGCCGCAACTTAGGTACCAAATTTCATTAAAATCGGACAAGCGGTTTTTGAGTTATGCGGGTTGGTCGTTACAGACAGACAGACATACATACAGACAGACAGACACACAGACAGACAGACAGACAGACAGACAGACAGACAGCAAAACAAAAAAGTTTCAAAATCATCTGAAACGCAAAGATATATAAAAATTTTTGAAATCGGAGCAACTTTTTTTTTCTCGAAAAAATTAGGATCACCATAGCTCACACTACTTACAGTAGTAGTGTGAGCTAAAATATGTCATACATACAGTGTCTCTACTTTATCCCTTTTATTCTAAGTAAAAGTAAAAATACTTAATAGGTCAACTAAAATAAAGATAATGAGTATAATGAGGATCGCAGTACTTATTACCAGTTACCTTACCTTATTCTCCAGTCAGTGTAACTTACTTCTAAATATCTAAAAATTCTGGTTGATGATTTAACAGTAGCTCAAAAATTTTTGATAAATGTTTTTATGAAGAAACAAGTTTAGAGAAGTTAGTGATGAAAAAATTTTAGTGCAGGCGCTAGCGGTAGTAGAGTATGCAAAATATGAGGACCGCAGTTTGACAATAGATTCTAGCTGAGAATAGGTTACAGGTTAACAATCCGGATGTTGCCAGTCAGTTTTTATTCCAATTTTTTTTATCCCCCTCTTCTTATTGTTGTATTCGAATTTTTGAGTTTAAGTTTAACTAAGTTGACGTTCTAAAGCCACAATGACTCAAAAATGCATAAAAAATGTGTACAAATCCAACCTAAAAATAAAATTGTATTAGTTTTTTGACTTCTGCAAAAAACCTTTAAAAACACCCCAAAACCAAAAATTTTTAGGCTTTTTCAAATTTTTCAAAAACTGAGCTTCTTAGTGAAAAATTTGTAATTATCTTTATTGTAGAAATAAAATTTCCTGTTTAACAGTATATTATTAATTATAATAATATATTATTAATAGTTCCACAGGCGTCCGTAAATTAAATTAATTTTTACAAATCACCAAAACATTAATTTTGTTACAGATTTTATTTAATTATCGCAGAAACTAAACTCAATTGAAAAAAAAATGTGTTTTAAATTAAAATTCCCTTTTTAATGATGTATCAGTCTTTTTTTACATTTTCTCAATAAATGGACGCCGCTGGAGACTTAGAAAAGGAATTTTCATTTTCTACAATAAAGTTTAATACAAATTTTTTTAAAAAAATTTTAGTTTTTGAGAAAATTGGATAAAACTTCCAATAGTCTATAGTGATTTTTTAAAATAGATTTAATTTACGGACGCACCTAAATTGTTATTGATAAAAACTAATCTTGCCTTATTATACATAGTTTAAAAGGAAATTTCATTGCCTAAAATAAAGTATGAATAACATTTTTGGATATAGAGCTCGATTTTCAAGAAAATCGAGTAAAACATTAAAAAAACATGTTTTTTTTAATTTTTTTACATTACTTCAATAAATGGACGGTACTGGAGAGTTTGTCATTAGTCGTACTTCATTGACTTATATATCGTTAAAAAGGAAATTTTATTGTATGCAATAAAGGTCATAACATATTTTTCCCTAAGAGGCTTAGTTTTTGAGAAAATTTGAAACAAAACTAAAAAAGGTTTTGGGGGTTTTTGTAGCTAAAATTTAAAAAACTAATAATTTTATATTTAGGTTATATTTTACACATTTTTGATGCATTTCTGTGTCATTGTGGCTGTAGAGCGTCAACTTTTTTAAAAAAATCAAAAGAATCTTTTTGTGTAGAGTACCTAAAAACTGTAAGTATGCCCCTCGTCATCGAAGAATTAACTGGATGTTGTCTGCCCTCGTCTTGTTTAAAAAGTCTGTTGTTCATTGTCGTTTCGTTAACAGTTATCTTTTGCTATTGGTTCTTTTTCAAACTTTTTTTATAAATTACCAATTTCTAATTTTTTTATCTTTCAACAAAACAACAAAATTAAATATTAAAAAGTTTATAACCTAGACATACTACTATATAACATTGTCAGGTTTTAACCTTTTGATTACAATACGAATTGATAACAGTTCTTTATTTGTTGAAAGCATTATAATTTTATCATCAAGAAAATATTGTAATGATAACTATTAATAATATCCTCATTCATAATCAGAAACTTTTAAAGTTAGTGTGGTAAAATTTCGCTAGTTCAATTAAAAAAGATTTTTGTTAAAAGTTATTTTTTTACTTAGTTAAAAAGTGACTGAAGATTTAGGATAGTTTCTTGATAAAAGTAAAATTTGAAAAAGGTATTTATGAGCAGAAACGTAAGTAGTGTTGAATAAATTGTCAAAAATAATTAAAGTAAATACCGGGTGTTTCACTATAATTATCACCCCCACTTTTTCCGCTAAAATGCATGCTACAAAAAAGTTTTTTGTTGGAATTTTTTTAAACTTGGCATTTTGGAACATTTTTATTCATGAAATTTTATTTTGGTTTAAATTGATTTTATAAGACATCCAACTGTCTCTATAATTTTAAAACCCCTAGCAATAGCATAAAAACTATTGGACATAAAAAAGTCTATCGCAGCCAATAGATAAACAAAACTAGACTCGATTCGACTTACAGCGGTAAAATGATAGGGCCTTTTAGGCTGGATAATGATTTTTTGACAGAATATCCCCTAAACTATTTAACCAGGCCCTAGAAGATATTTTTAAAAACTTAGATTGGGAACAAATATGCATCAAAGTAAGCCGGCAATACTTGAACTATCTAAGATATGCTGGTGATATCGCCTTAATAACAGATAAGAAAGAAGAACTAATAAAAATGCTTGGCGAACCGGATACAGCAGCTAAAACTATAGGCTTGATTATGAACTACACTGAAACTAAAATCATAACAAACACAGATAAAGATCAACACGATCAGAATAAACCAAGAAAATATAGAACAAGTAGAAGAATATATATGGACAAATTATTAAACTAAAAAAAAAACGAAACAGCTGAAATCAAGAGAAGAGTAAAATTGACTTGTGCGGCATTGGGTAAATTAAGCTACCTATTAAAACATAAAAAAACATCGTCAGTACCTTAAACCGTATATATATACAGGGTGTCTCTAAAAGGTCTGTACAAAATCCTAGCACATATTCCTGAGGTCAAAATAAGTCGATTTAATGCAAATTACCTTAGTCCAAAATTGCTCCGTTTCAGAGATACAATGTGGTGAATTTAAAAATTAAAAATCGATTTTATTAAAATTAATAATTGAATTATTTTATTAAAATTAATAATTGAATAAAGCTTTGAGAACAATAGTCACTAGAAAAGTGGCCGTTGCTATGACATTTTGCCAGTGTAAAACACTGTAGTGAAATAGTCATTCAAAATAATTTCAGTATTCCGTTGCGGCATCGAACACTAAAAACGGAAATATCTCGAAAACGACTTACTTTAGCGCATGTTAACAAGAGTACCTTTTTAGCTTAAAAAGATTCAGGAAAATATTTTCTTAATAAAAAAAGTTAAAAGTTACACTGGCAAAAAAGTTATAGTCATTTTAAACTATAAAAAGAGCATTGTGAAGCGCCCTTTAACGGCTACAGTGAAAAGGTATCCATATTTAGGTTTCGCATCCCAAAAAACCCACGAGTACTTTAATTTTTAAATTTACCACCCTGTATCTCTGAAACGGAGCAATTTCGGACTAAGGTAAGTTGCTTTAAATCGACTTATTTTGACCTCAGGAATATGTGCTAAGATTTTGTACAGACCTTTTAGAAACACACTGTATATATACGAGTATAACCAATGTATCCTTCCTATAATTACCTATGGATCTTAGACCTAGACACTTACTTAAATCAAGAATAAGGTAACAAAAGCCCAAAGATCAATGGAAAAACAAATGTTAACGTAAGGCTAACAGATAGAAAAAGGAATGAATGGATAAGAAATAAAACAAAAGTAAGGGCTGCCAGAGGAGAAGTAGCAAAAAAAAATTGAAATTTGCCGGTTTAATATCGGACAGAAAGCCGATCGATGGAACAAATGTATGAGATGTATGAAAAAACATGCGAAAACTAGATGCACACGGCGACAGACAGAGAAGAGTGGAAGAAATCTTCACTCGTTTCTGTTTGCCCATAATTCATCATCTAGGCCTCTTATTCTTATTTCACTGTCTATTCCTTCTCTCCAGCTTCTCCTTGGCCGTCCTCGTTTTCTTCGGCCAGTATTTGTTTAGGTAGTCTTTCATCATTCATTCTTTGTACATGTCCGTACCACACCAGTTGTTTTGTTCTTATATCATCCACTAAAGTACGTTCACCCACTGTCATAATTTCTCTTATTCTTTGATTTGTAACTCTTTCTCTTTTTGATTTCCCTGCTGCTCTTCTCCAATTGTCCATCTCTGTGGCGGAGAGCATTTTTTCTGTTCCATCCTTGATTGGCCATACTTCTGAGCCGTATGTAATAATACTCTTTACAATGGTATTATATATAAACTTTTTGTTATATTTTGATATACTTTGGTCCCAAATTATTCCATTTAATAAAGTTATTGCTTTTCTTCCTTGTACGTTTCGATCTTTTGTAGCTTTGTCTAGTGTTCCGTCATCTGTAATTTTTAGACCTAAGTATTTATACTCATCACAGGACTGAATTCGCTGGATCCTGTTTCATTCCATCGATACACATCATTAAACGTTAATGATACACATATACTCTGTCTTATTGAGATTAACCTCTAGTCCCCACTTATTGTACTCTTCTATTAGTTTTCATGTCATATATTCGAGGTTGTCATAATCCTGAGCCACTACTATCTGATCATCGGCGAAACATAAAGTGTACAAGGTGGTTTCGTCCAACGGAATTCCCATGTTTTGGCATTTTCTCTTCCATACTTTAAGGACTTGTTCCAAGTATATCTTGAAGAGAGTAGGCGAGAGACAGCAACCTTGTTTAAGACCTTTATTTACTTGAAAGCCTTTGGTTAGTTTTGCTTTTATTTTTAACTTTTGCCTTACTATTGCGGTATAACTCTTTGATGGTCTTAATTAGTTGTACGCTGATGTTTGTGTTTTCCAACGCTTTCCAAAGTAGATTTAGTGGTATACTATCGTATGCCTTCTGCAAATCGTTGCTAAATTGCTTATCCTATCTAAAAAAGTTAAATATAAAAGGTATAGTAAATAAAAAGGACCATAACTTTTGCATAATTTTTCGAAAAAAAACCTTTTTTTTATTTTTGATTTTTACCTTCAACATTTTTGTTTGTTTTTGACAACATTTGGTGAAAACCTAAAATGAGGCTTCATTTCCAGCAAAAAATGCAATTGGCAGCAGTTCAAAAAACACTGGTCATTTTTTGTTGTCAAAACGTCTATTTTTAGACGGTGTAAAAAAATAAAGATCACTATGGAGAAATTAGCCATAAAATAGAAAATAGGCAATTTAAAAATTATCAAAATTAAATCACTGGAATATAATTTAAATATTTTCACCCTGTCACTTTTTAGTATTTCCTGGCAAATTTTTATACAGTATGGTTATTTTTTTCACACTGTTAAAAAATAGAGGTATTAACAAAAATACTCTGCCAATATATGGGCCCCTAAGCTCACACTAGGTACTATAGTTATAGTGTACGTGTGAGCTAATATAACTAAAAACTAAAATATATTTTATTTAACTCCAGACTAAATTACCTTTTGTTTGATACCACACAAGCCATGTTTTGACTTAAACTCAAATTTTTGAAATCTACCCCCACCCTTAAAAAAACAAAAAACTAAAATGTATTTTGTTAAACTCCGGACTCAATTACCTTTCGTTTGATATCACACACGCCATATTTTCACTTAAACTCTAATTTTTAAAATATACCCCCACCCTTTTATTTGGTTTCTGTTCGGTGGATTTTGTTCATTTTTAAATGGGACCATCTCGACCCAAGACCCAGCCTAGGTACCAAATTTCATTAAAATCGGCCAAGCGGTTTTTGAGTTATGCGCGTTGGTCGTTACAGACATACAGACAGACAGACAGACAGACAGACAGACATACAGACAGACCGACAGACAGACAGACAGACGGCGCAACAAAAAAGTTTCAAAATCATCTGAAACGCAAAGATATATAAAAATTTTTGAAATCGGAGCAACTTTTTTTTTCTCGAAAACATTAGGATCACCAAAGCTCACACTACTATAGTATAGTATATGTGTGAGCTAAAAATTAACACTGTTTAAATACTCTGCCAATATATGGGCCCCTAAGCTCACACTAGGTACTATAGTTATAGTGTACGTGTGAGCTAATATAACTAAAAACTGAAATATATTTTATTCAACTCCAGACTAAATTACCTTTTGTTTGATACCACACAAGCCATGTTTTGACTTAAACACAAATTTTTGAAATCTACCCCCACCCTTACAAAAAATACAAAAACTAAAATGCATTTTGTTAAAGTCCGGACTCAATTACCTTTCGTTTGATATCACACACGCCATATTTTCACTTAAACTCTAATTTTTAAAATATACCCCCACCCTTTTTTTTTTAAATAAATTAAAATGTATTTTGTTTAACTGCAGACGCAATTACCTTTCATTTAAGATCACACACGCCATATTTTCACATAAACTCTAATTTTTGAAATCTACCCCCACCCTTTTATTTGGTTTGTGTTCGGTGGATTTTGTTCATTTTTAAATGGGACCATCTCGACCCAAGACCCAGCCTAGGTACCAAATTTCATTAAAATCGGCCAAGCCGTTTTTGAGTTATGCGCGTTGGTCGTTACAGACAGACATACAGACAGACAGACAGACAGACAGACAGACAGACAGACATACAGACAGACAGACAGACAGACAGACAGACAGACAGACAGACGGCGCAACAAAAAAGTTTCAAAATCATCTGAAACGCAAAGATATATAAAAATTTTTGAAATCGGAGCAACTTTTTTTTTCTCGAAAAAATTAGGATCACCATAGCTCACACTACTATAGTATAGTATATGTGTGAGCTAAAAAAAATGTTTCCAATACTTGGGAATTTTCGGTTTCAAATTAAATTAAAATGTAAATATAAATATCTTCATTAAAAACCTGTTAAGGACATAAAAAGGTAAGTAGTGAAAAACACAAAAAATGTAGTTAATGAAAATCAAAAACCAAAAAACCGAATTTTCGATTCTTCTCGGAATTATATAAAATAGTTATTTAAACAACAAGGTTTGAAAACGAATCTTTGCACACGATCGAGACAGTTTGGTAGACCGAGCCGAAGGCGAGGTCTACAAGTCGAGGGAGTGTGCAAAGAGGTTTTCAAACGAGTTTTTTACAATATTTTTTATACGACTGCTAATAAAGAAAGAAACATCAAATTTTAATTTAACTTGTTTTTATTTCTGACATTTTTACAACAAAACTTTAAAAATTCAACAATTTTTGGACATATTTAATCAACAAAACATACGAGCAGTGACGGTTGCTACGGAACTAAGCCAACTTATATTGATGGGTGACAACAACAAAAATCACAATGACGGGAGACCCGTATGCAGAAATGACATAGGCGTGCGCAAAAATGACATAAGCGTGTGCAAAACGTTTTGCACACAGCGTGCGCAAAATTCAATTTTCAGATCGTGTTCTCCGTGCGCAAAACCCCCTTTTACAAGACAGTCGTATAAAAAAAGAATTTACAAAATTTGTAAACCCTTTTATTACCTATAAATTTTGTACTTCACTTTTTTCCAAAGGAGAACAAAAAAAATCTTCAACCCTAAAAGCTAACCCCATTTCACCACAATAACTCGGATCAAATTCAATTTTATTTCTCTAGTGGCTGCGATAGATTTCCTTTAGTTTCCAATAGTTTTCATGCTATTACTGTTTTTTTTCCTTTTTTATATTTTCAAAGATATTTGCACTGGTCCAAAGTTATAAACAGTGTCGATATTTTGAATAAAAATTATATAGTGTAAATGATATATTTTTAAAATTCCAGTGTTAAATAAAACACCCTGTATATAATGTTTTTATTTGATAGGACTCCTTTTTCTGATTTCAAAAATATATAATATGTTGACATTTATTCCAGCCGTTGTTGAAATTTAAAAAATTATATTCATTAACAAAATGGCAACATCCTTATTGTTTATTTAGGTTATTAAAATGCAAATATTTCAATAACGGCTGGTCTAAATGTCAACATATTATATATTTTTGAAATCAGAAAAACGAGTCTTATCAACTAAAAAAATTATATACAGGGTGTTTTACTTAAAAAAATAAATCATATGTCAAAAGTTTGACAAGTGTATGACATATGTCATTTTTGACATCAGATTCTGATGATTTAGAAAAAATTATTTAACTTTGCTTATTTAAACGTTGCTGTTAGATTAATATTAACGGAGATAGCTATTAAGTAAAATATGGTCAATTTAATCAAATCACCTGGTACGCGTGACATATGTCAACTTTTTTGACATTTTTTAAATATCTGTGTTTTGTTTACCGAGATGTCTTGTTTTTTCCAGTTTTTCTTGTTAAATTTCGAAAAAATTAACAAAAATGTTTTTTTTTACTTTTTCGACCGCTATCTTTAAAAAATAAATAAATTATATTATTTTTGTACATTATGACTTAAAACTAATTAAGAGTAATATAAAACTACATATCTTAGTAAAAAAAATTACCAAACCAAGAAGATAATGTTGTTTTTATATTTTGAACGCCGCCATCTTGATTAATAATAGACATGTGTCATGTATGATGAAATATTTAAAAACGGCGACCCCTATTTAGTATAAATCGATATATATATATTACACGGCAATACTAGTTCTGTCAAACAAGAACAAAAAAATAACTTTTTTATCTGAACTTCGGCCGCCATCTTAAAATGTTTAATGTCAAATTGTAAATTTTTTTAAATTTTTACAAAACTTGGCTTACTATTGATAAAATCCAAAAAAAAATTTTTAATTTAATTTGGTCTACAGGTTATAAAGGTATCTTTTATTTTTGACATATTAAACGCCATCTTTGTGTCGGCTGAGAAACTAATAACTTTTTTTCATTAGGTTTATAGAGCTGGTGAGTGGCTTTAATATGAGGTATTAAAAATAAATATCGCGCATAAAATAAAGAAAATATCGAAGAAAAACGATTTTTTTTAAATATAGCCGCCATTTTGTTTTAAAGTGACAGGTGTAATTTTTTTTACATTTTTGAATTAAGTAGGTCCCACTTAAAGTAAGTTTATCAAAATTAATTTAATTTGTCTTAAAACAGGGAATTAATTTTTTTTCTTAACTTTGGCAGCCGCCATCTTGGATTTCGATGCCGGAAATCAGAGGATCCTCGATTAAAAATTTAGCTTTTGATGTTAGCTACTACCATGCCAAATATAAAAAAATATACCCTTTTTGCAGCTTTTTATTGAAATACCCTACAAATTTACTCTACTATAATGCTGAAATACACATACATATTTCATGAATAAAAAATAAAATAGCATAAAATACAGCGTAATGGGGTCTCGGGCCCCCCACAAGACTCTCCCCCCCCCAAGACATATTCCTGGGTGGGCCATTGCAAATAGAACATAAAAAATACAAAGAGTTCTATTAAACACATGACCAGTTAAATACTCTGCCAATCTATGGGCACCTAAGCTCACACTGGGTACTATAGTTATAGTGTATCTACGTGAAAGCTAATATAACTAAAAACTGAAGTATATTTTATTGAACTCCAGACTTAATTACCTTTCGTTTGATACCACACAAGCCATGTTTTGACTTAAACTCAATTTTTTTAAATCTACCCCCACCCTTGTTTTAAAAACTAAAATGTATTTTGTTTAACTCCAGACTCAATTACCTTTCGTTTGATATCACACACGCCATATTTCCACTTAAACACTAATTTTTGAAATTTACCCCCACCTTTTTTTTTAAATAAACTAAAATGTATTTTGTTTAACTCCAGACTCAATTACCTTTCGTTTGATATCACACACGCCATATTTTTACATAAACTCTAATTTTTGGAATCTAACCCCACCCTTTTATTTGGCTTGTGTTCGGTGGATTTTGTTCATTTTTAAATGGAACCATCTCGACCCAAAACCCAGCCTGGGTACCAAATTTCATTAAAATCGGGCAAGCTGTTTTTGGGTTATGCGCGTTGGTCGTTACAGACAGACATACAGACAGACAGACGACGCAACAAAAAAGTTTCAAAATCATCTGAAACGCAAAGATATATAAAAAATTTTGAAATCGGAGCAACTTTTTTTTCTCGAAAAAATTAGGATCACCATAGCTCACACTACTGTAGTATAGTAGTAGTGTGAGCTAAAAATGTTAAACCCATACATACACGGTGTATAGGGAAAGTGGGTCTAGTTATACCTTGTTTTGAAGCTCTCTTGAATATCTTTACAACCGTGTAAAAATTTAGAAAATCGATCGATTAGTTGTTGAGATATTTGCTTTCAAATTTTCAAATTTAACATGGAATAATAAAATAAAACTTAAATCCGAAAAATAATAAAATCCTAATTAAATTTTTATTTTATCGGTCCATGTTAAATTTGAAAGTTTGAAGGCAATTATCTCAAAAACAAATATATAGATTTTTGAAAATTCTACACGGTTGTAAGGACATTCAAAACAAGGTATCACTAGACCCACTTTCCCTATTCAAAATATAGGGGTAAAGTATACCCATCAAAGGGGGTTCGTGCTACAAAAATTTCAAGATAGTCAAAAAGTGTCCCTCCCGCAAACAAAATCGACGTGTCCGAGCGTTTCTCCAAATTCTCACTCTAAATACCCAAAAATGCCTCTATTTCGATGTTCGTAAAACACCGTGTATATGATTTAGCTAAGTTTCATTTTTCTATTTTAAAAATTGTAGAAAAAAAAGGGGGTGAATCACCCTGTGGAAACACCTGTAAAAGTATCCAAGTTTTTTAATACAGGGTCTTCGGTACATAAACCGTCAAAATTGTCAACCTTGGAACTTGGGTCCTAAGAGTCACGGCTAAAGAGATATGAATTTTTTTATTTTTTTTCTCAAATTATCCAAAATCCCACCTTTAAACCCTCGTAAGCTTTTTATTAATGTCTGGAAAAGCACCATTTTTTTTATAATTCTGTAATCCTATGCTTCTTCAACGAATTAATAGATTTGTTAAAATTGATGTACCAAAGGGACATAAGAGGTTTTTTATTGAAGAACATTAGTGATTTTGTGAAAGAAAATCAATTTCAAAATTAAAAATTAAAAAAAGCATCGACAATTGAGAACTTCAGTTTCTTTTAAAAACTTTTTTAGTTGATTACCTTTCTAACGGTATGCTACACATTGATAAAAAAAACAATTCTGCTTTAAAATACGGATATTCCGTGAAACGGGCGATAATCGTTCGGACTTGATAAGAAAAACAATTTGATGTTTATGATCGTTTTATCAAATAAAAGTTAAAAATTCGCAATAATTTTATACCTCACTATTCTCCAGTTTACAAATTTTTGAACAAAAAAGACAAACACTTCTGATATTACAAAAAACATTAAATACGAACCGCAGTCGAGTTTTAACTACAGCTTAGTATTATAATTATTTATTGTGTTTATTGTCGTTACTATGCCTAACTACCTACTACCTGGGTCAAATTTGAATATTTATGAAACGTATTGCTCATCTGTGGAAGAAATAAAATGTCGCTATCCAAATGCGAAGCTGATTTTAACTGGCGATTATAATATTCCTGATGCCAGATGGAGAAATGACGAACATGGTGTTATAGCGGTATGTCCTAGTGGATCTCCCGGCGAAATTATGGGTAATTGCTTTGGCTATCTTGGTATGTACCAAAAAAACTTAATTCCTAATAATTTAAACAGATTTTTGGACTTGGTATTTACAAGTGTTGACATGTTGCTTGTGGACAGAGCTGTGGATCCTATTGACTCAAGCACCGCGTATCATATACCTCTAGATATTTCATTTAAGATAAAATGTACAAATTTTGTTAAATATGAAGAGTACTACTATGATTATAAAAACGCAGATTATTTTTCTATAAACAATTACATAGCAAGTGTCAATTGGGATTCACTTTTTGAATATGATATTGATGAGGCAGTTCAAATATTTTACGACGTTATCTATACTGCTATTAATCATTTTGTGCCTCTCAAAAAATTTAAATCTTCGTCATTTCCTAAATGGTTTAGTCCCGAATTGAAACGACTTGTTAGTAAAAAAAAGTTGGCTCATATCAATTATAAAGAGTCGAAATCAATTGAGGACTATATGGTTTTTTCTCGGTTACGGAGTGAATGTAAACAGCTTACAGCTTTGTGTCATGATTCATATATTGGCAGAGTTGAGCAAAATATAAATAATAATCCTAGATCTTTTTGGAAATTTTGTAATGATCAAAGAAAAGTTCACTCACTGCCAATATCAATGTTTTTGGGTGATAGAAATAGTGGTAGTCTTCATGAAACTGTAGATCTTTTTTCAGAGCATTTCTCTACTGTTTACAAAAGTGACAATAACGCCAATCTTCCCCATTATAATTTCGAAAAAACTGTTGATGTGAACCCATTAGTTTTGTCATATTCTGATATTATAAATCGAATTAATGATCTACCCGTTAAATTTTCATCAGGTCCAGATGGAATACCATCTCATTTTTTAATTAACTGTGTCTTTACTTTGGCGGTACCCTTGAAATTTTTATTTAACAGATCGTTAGGGTCTGGGAAATACCCAATTTTTTGGAAAAATAGTTATTTAAAACCAATTTATAAAAACGGAAATAGGGAAAACATTGAAAATTACCGTGCAGTGTGTACTCAGTCAGAAATCCCTAAACTACTTGATTTCTTAACTACAAAGCATTTATCGTGGGCCTGCAAATCAATAATAATTTCACAACAACACGGGTTTACATCTCAAAGATCAACAGTTACTAACTTGGGAGTATATCAAAAACGCATTATCTCGGCTTTTGAGAATCAGCTGCAGGTTGACTCTATCTATACTGACTTTTCCAAAGCTTTTGATAGAGTCAACTTGCGGTTGCTTCTACATAAGTTAACTGCACTGGGTTTTTCAGATTCCTGGATATCATGGCTTCATAGTTATTTAACCGACCGAAAGATGAGTGTTAGGATCTACAGTTCTTTGTCTCAGGTTATCGATGTACCATCTGGTGTCCCCCAGGGCTCTCATTCTGGACCCCTTCTGTTTAATTTATTTATTAATGATGTTATTCAAGTTATAGAGCATGCTGAATCACTAAATTTTGCTGATGACTTTAAGTTATATAAAATAATTTGTTCGGATCTTGACATATATAATCTACAACTTGATTTGGATAATTTTTATTATTGGTGTTCTATTAATGATTTAGATTTAAATGTGAATAAATGTTACTGTATTTCATTTTCTTGGAAAAATAACACAGTTCTTAATTTGTATACCTTAGGAAACCAAGTGATTGAAAGAAAAGATGAAATTAAAGATCTAGGAATATTGGTTGACAGCAAATTAACGTTTAGGGCTCACATTTCAGGTGTCGTTTCAAAGGGATTTAAAATGTTGGGGTTTATTACAAGATTGTCTAAAGATTTTAATTATATGACTTTTAAAGTATTATACTGCTCATTGGTTAGATCTATCTTGGAGTACGCCTCATTCATTTGGAATCCTCATTATAATGCTTATATAGAAAGCCTAGAAAGGGTACAGAATAAATTTTTAAGAACTTGTGCATACAAAATGAACCTCATTAGGGGCGAATATGAGTATGGCTGCATAAAAAAAACTTTAAATATACAGTCTCTCCAGAATCGTAGGATAATAATTGATTTATGCTTTATAAGTAAATTGATAAAAGGTGAGATCGACTGTTCAACTTTACTTGATTGTGTAGGCTTAAATGCTGCTCGCCATACTCGGGTTAGTAACCTGTTTCATATTGAATATCATGGAACAAACTATGCATATCATAACCCCATTAGTAGATCTCTTCGGTTGGCAAATAATCTCTCAGGACAGGTTGATATTTTTAACAATTCTATCAGTGTGATAAAAAATCGTCTTAATTCATGTTTGTAAAATGTTTAACAGTGAATGTTTATTTTTAATTACCTAAGTGTTTTTTATATGTTTAGGGACTCTAGTGAATTTTTTAGGTTATTTTAAGTATTTTGTAATTCAAAATTGTAAAATGGTGCTATCCGTTTAATAAATGAACTGAACTAAACTGAACTACACTAACGAAGGGTACGCTGAAATAATAATGGCGTATTTCCCTTTGGTACATCAATGTTAACAAATCTATTAAGTAGTTGAAGAAGCATAGATTACAGATTTATAAAAAAAAATGGTGCTTTTCCCGACATTAATAAAAAGCTTCCGCGGATTTAAAGGTGGGATTTTGGGTAATTTGAGAAAAAAAATTCAAAAATTCATATCTCTTTAGCCGTGACTCTTAGGACCCAAGTTCCAAGGTTGAAAAGGTAGCAAATAACCCCAACAATATCCCAAAAAATTTTGACGGTTCATGTGCCAAACACCCTGTATATTTGAAAAGTGCTTTTTTAGTTATTAAATATTTAATTTCCAGCAATATTGTACATGGCATTTTTTCAATAAAGACAATTAATTATTATTAAAAATTTTTTGTAGCTGAAACAACAATGGCTCAGATCGAACAGGTACCATTTAAACAGCAACATTTTTTACAACACAACGACACGATTAGTTTCGGTACCAGGAAAAGCAGTAACAGTTTCTCCTTGTCCAATTCAAGCGAGGAGAAAAGAATGGGAAGGAGCAAGTCACTACCTCAGGTTTACGTTGATCAGTATAGTCCTGGAGAAATCAGGAGAATACGAGAGAGGTTACTAAGGTTAGTGTGATCAGTGGCAGATCCAGGGGGGAGCCAGAGGGGCCCGGCCCCTTAATTCTACTTAATTTTTTTAAAAATTTCGCCTGCGGCGCCATAAAATTTCCTTTAGATACTAAATTTTACACCTCAGATCTATCAAAAACCGCTAATAAAAAATATTTTGATGTTTGCTGCCACTTTAGCCCCTCCCCCCTGGAAATCCTGGATCCGCCACTGAGTGTGATTTTTAAATATTCTACTTGCCCCTTCTTCTAAGCAAAATTAGTGGGTTTATTCTACTTATGTCAAGGAAAATATCGTATTTTTTCGAACCGCATGGTTAGAACCTTCAGCGTTCAAGATTTTCACAACAATTCAGAAAATGACCCTAGCTTTTCTCGCAATGGTTCATTTTCTTCTATTTCTGTTCGGTCTCTATGCGATGTTTGTTTTTTAACATTTTAGCAGTGGCGGCATCTACAGGGAGGGCAACGGGGCAGTGCCCTCCCAAAACTAGACAACAAACAGTATTTTTAATTGATTTATTTAAAAAAAGTTAAACCTTCCCTTACGACATGATTATCTAGTTCTTTTTATTATCTGTGGTTATCATCAAGCGATTAATTTAGTAAAAGTTAACTTTTTCGGCGTAAATAATTACAAGCCGGCAGCGCCGCGCGGGGCAAGGTTTCAATTTCAGCCTTTTTCAGCGGGGCATGGGTGGATGTTCTCGAGCGGGGGCAGGAGGAATGTGTGTTTTAGTTGAAGTCGGCCATCATCATTGTGTGTAAAAGTTTGTTGCCTTTCTAGACGTTGCTGGTTCTATCCTTAGTGAATAGGTATGAGTTTGTTTTGATTTGGGATATGTCAGTAGTAAAAAGCATTGCCAGTCGCGTGTCATTGTTTTTGTTATCGTTTGATTATAAAATGGAGGTTTTTCTGGGATATAAAGTAGTATATCGTCGTTGATATTCCAATAGGTCCTATGTCATACATTTTTGAATATCATATTTTTGGTGGCTTCGCACTCAAAGATACTACTTTATATCCCAGAAAAACCTCTTATGCCTCCGGCCAATCAGAAACGCAATATTTCAATCTGGAAATTTCTCACATGTCGTTAACGTCGTGAAATTGGTTATAACCATATAGTCCTATGTCGTTCACAAAAACAAGAACACTTGTTTTCATTTTTGTAGAAGTGATTTCGATTATTTTTTAGTTTTTAAGTGAGTTAAAAATAAGACTATTGTCATTTTTTTAACTCACATTAAATGCCTGAATTAAACATGTTCATTGGAAAATTTTAAGTTTAATTTTGGATCTAGAAGTCGCATGTCGCTATGATGTGGCACATAGCGCAGTACCATAGAGTAAGATAGCCTATGGTCTATGGTAGTACCAATATGTCCTAAGTGTTAAGAAATTGATCCTATGTCATAAAATTGTGACCAGAAAATAATTCCAATGGGTTGTATGTCACACAAAAACCTAAAATAATAATACAAAATCAAAAAACACTTGGTAATGTGATACTACAGTATAACATAATTCTATTAACAAAATTTCAGATTCAAAAGTTACTTATCAACCCATTAGTGTCAGTTTTTAATATCCGCACAATACTTCCAATCTTTTTTCCAGCCTAGTGAAATTTTTATACTTGCTGACATATACTCATTGGTATTTATTAAATATTTTCCTTTTCAGAACCGCACGGTTAGAACCCTCAGCGCTCAAAAGTTTCACAACAATTCAGAAAATGACTCTGGCTTCTCTGGCAATGGTTGATTTTTTCTGTTTCTGCTCGGTCTCCATAATGGCGCCGTTTTTTCCGCAAGAAGCTGCACAAAAGGGGATGACTGCCACAATGTCAGGCATGGTGTTTAGTTTTTATGCTTTGGTTATGTTCTTGACGTCACCATATTTTGGAAAAATTGTAAGTAATATTATTTAAATCTAATATAAATACTTCCAATTGGTAGTGGAACTATCTGAGGTCACGGCAGTGCCCGGCCAAGTTCGCGGGGAAATTGCTGTACCATCTTTTCTTGAAACATTTCAGTCCATATTTGACCTATCTAAAACTCTCTACTTCAGAATAAGCTACGCAACTCAAAGTTTGCAGTCGTAGATCTTCACAGAGTTAACAACCCCTCCAAGTTTCATGGACTTCCATAAAGTAGTAAAGTAGTTACAAAATTTCAAAAAACGTTGAAATTACCACTTACTCATGTATAGATCATCAAAATTCTATTGTACTTCCAGACATGCTACAAAGCTGAAATTTGGCAGACTGATAGATACAGACCAAACCCTTGGAAAAAATAAAAAAACCCAAAATTATAATTTACTCCCCTCTGTTATACATAAAGTAATATAAAAGTAACATTCAGAACTTTTGGCAGACTGATAGGAAATATTATAAAAAAATAGGAAAAAGTTTAAAAATCCCAAAATTTTAATTTATTTTGCTCCCCTATAAATATAAAGTTATGAGAAAGTAACATTACCCACTTCCAGAAACGTTAGAGAGCTGAGCTTTGGAGGGCCGATATGACCTATAAAAGAACTATAGAAAAAAAGTAAAAAATCCCAAAATTTTAATTAATTTCACTCCTCTATAAATGTAAATTTATGTAAGAGTAGCATTACCAACTTCCAGAAACTCTACAGAGCTGAGCTTTGAAAGAATGACAGGAACTATGATAAAACTATAGAAAAAAATTTAAAAACACCAAGATTTTAATTTCCGGCCCTCCCCCATAAATGTAAAGTTATGTAAAAGCAATAGCTGAGCTTGGCTATTACGGCTGCAAATGACTATTAGGTACAGTGCTATATTGAACATAAAGAAGTTTGACTGTAATAGTAAAGTTTAGAAAAACATTTTCAAACTAGTAAGAACCTCTCATTGTGACGTTTGTGTAAGAGAACTATGCTTTACTTTTATCTCAATTCTTTTGACGGAATACCATTTTCGCGTACTTAGCTTTTTTTTACATGAAATGTTTTTGTTAAGATAAGTATTTCTACAAAGGTTGTACTTTTTTTGAATTTTTATTATTGCTATTATCAAAGAGAATTATCATCTTTACTATTATTATCTTTTTATGCTTAGCAATCTGTATTAGGTATGTGTAGCAATAACATTAGAACTTGACTGATTATTATTAACAATTTTATATGTTTTCAGCTTTTTTGATAATCAAAAGATTCTAATTATTTAATTTATTGATTTTGTTATTAATTAGGAATTGATAGTATATGACCCCGACGTAATGGCGACGGACTTGTAACTTAAAAATTTAATTTGTTTTGAAATTCTGATTTCTCTAGGTTCTATAAAGCTACAATGAAATTATCGATATAGGTAACCACATCGATCTCTATCTTAAATTGATTAACATATCTCTGTGGAGTATTTGTTAACCCCAAAGGGATCCTTAAATATTCAAATAAGTTATAATGTTGCAATTTTGTCGGTTTTCTTGCAAAATATAACTATAACTACTACTATGTCGGTTTATAACGTTTTTTTACGTTTTCCGACGCCTATGCTCTACCTCCGTCGATCTTGAAAATCATCTTCTGTCAGGTTTCTTGACTTATTGATCTTTGGTTGCCATTTCGACACTTTTCATTTTTGTTTTGTAATTTTCTGTTAAGCGACAAGTCTCTATTTCATATAGCAGCGTGCTTTTTATCTCTCTGCTCCATAAAATACTGTTAAGATATCCAATAACCTTTTTTGCTTTTACTATTCTTTTTCCCAGTTCTTTACAGTCTGTTCCTGTCATCAAATGTGACACACAAGTATACATACTCATTTCATGGAGATATTGTTTGTCCATTGTCTAGTTCTCACTCACTTGATTCGTTTCCAATACATAACCCCTGTGTCTTGTCCACGTTCACTGTTAACCCCCATTTTTGGTATTCTTTCCTTAACTTTCTCATTATATACACCATGTCTTCTTTCTCATTAGCTACAATCACTTGGTCGTCAGCAAACTGTAGTGTGTATATGGTAAAACCGTCGTTAAGTTGTAATGAAACTATAAGCTTATATAAAGGGTAGTGGGTACGTATCTTAAATTCTCATTGCCCTACGAACCCTAAAGTCGCCACAGGGACGTTGATTTGTGGATAATGAAGTTTTTTTTTTAGTTACCAAAAGTTGGTGCAAGATGTCTCTTTCTATCTGGAATTTTTGTAGCGGGCTCCTGCAACTTATTTTTCGGGTAAGTTTCAGTTGTTTAAAAATTAAATATTAAATTCCCAGATTCCTAAATACATCTAATGTAGCAGAAGTTTTCACAAATCTTTAAAAAGTAACTTACTTACTTACTTTCTTTATTGTATCCAAAGAATTATAATCTTATTACAAGGATTCCTACGTATCTAGTAAAACTAATTTAATTTTACCCTAAAATATATTTGCCTATGAACAATCAAAAAGCGAATTTAGTAATGAAGAATGGCAGGTTAAAAAAAAACAGTCCGATGCTTCTGTGGTGAAATCTGAGAATTGAATTAACAAATCTGATAAACTTTACTTGAAAGATACATGTTTTAAAAAGTAACAGAATTGACTAAAGAGTATATTTCAGTAAACATTTTAAAACTTTATGAATTTCAAAATAAATCAGTCAAAGGTAATTTATTGGTTAGAATTGATTCTGTCAAAAATGTGTTTTTCTAACTTCTCAAAAAATGTTCTGTTTTATTTTAACTCATATAAGTTCGCTTTTAATAAAAACTAAGAATTTTTTGGTGTTATCCTTTTAGGATGCTGGAATTTATTAATGACTACAAAACCTTTACGATATTTTGTTTCGTTATTAGAGGTTTTGAAGCACTGGGAGCCAGCGCATTTTCGACAGCCAGTTACGTGTTTGTTGTGAATAAATTCCCTAATAATGTCGGGTCAGTTATTGTAAGTAAATATTTACCTTAAGTATTAAAATACTCTGCCAATATATGGGCCCCTAAGCTCACACTAGGTACTATAGTTATAGTGTATGTGCGAGCTAATAAAACTAAAACCTAAAATATATCTTATTCAACTCCAGACTAAATTACCTTTTGTTTGATACCACACAACCCATGTTTTGACTTAAACTCAAATTTTTGAATTCTACCCCCACCCTTAAAAAAACAAAAACTAAAATGTATTTTGTTTACCTTCGGACTTAATTACCTTTCGTTTGATACCACACACGCCATATTTTCACGTAAACTCCAATTTTTGAAATCTACCCCCACCCTTTTTGAAGAAAAAAAAACTAAAATGTATTTTGTTTAACTCCATACTCAATTACCTTTCGTTTGATATCATACACGCCATATTTTCACATAAACTCTAATTTTTGAAATCTTCCCCCACCCTTTTACTTGGCTTGTGTTCGGTGGATCTTGTTCATTTTTAAATGGGACCATCTCGACCCAAGACCCAGTCTAGGTACCAAATTTCATTAAAATCGGCCTTGCGGTTTTTGAGTTATGCGCGTTGGTCGTTACAGACAGACAGACAGACAGACAGACAGACAGACAGACAGACAGACAGACAGACAGACAGACAGACAGACAGACAGACAGACAGACAGACAGACAGACAGACAGACAGACAGACAGACAGACAGGCAGACAGACAGACAGACAGACAGACAGACAGACAGACAGACAGACAGACAGACAGACAGACAGACAGACAGACAGACAGACAGACGGCGCGACAAAAAAGTTTCAAAAGCATCTGAAACGCAATGATATATAAAAAATTTTGAAATCGGAGCAACTTTTTTTTTCTCGAAAAAATTAGGATCACCATAGCTCACACTCATTGACTTCTATACCTTCTATACCCAGGGCCTTTATACAACTCAATGCTCACACTACTATAGTATAGTATATGTGTGAGCTAAAAAACTTTTACAAACTCCTAAGTACTTGTAGTCCTAAAAGTAATTTTTTTTTTAATTTTTAGGGTATTTTGGAAACTTGCATCGGTTTGGGCATGAGCACAGGACCAGTTATTGGAGGTTTTCTTTATACGGTATGCCAATACGTCTAATTTTCAGTGGCATGCAATTTCTATACAACGTGTTTCAAAATTCAATAACATAATTTTTATTATAGATTCCTGGAGTGATTTTAAGACAAAAAGTTCATATAAACTAACTAACGGTTAGACTAACTAACGGTTAGTTTTCAAGACATTTTTCATTATTTTAATATACTTGACATACCATACTGAAGCATTTTAGCTCACATATATACTATACTATAGTAGTGTGAGCTATGGTGATCCTGATTTTTTCGAGAAAAAAAAAATTGCTCCGATTTCAAATTTTTTTATATATCTTGCGTTTCAGATGATTTTGAAACCTTTTTGTCGCGCCGTCTGTATGTCTGTCTGTGTGTCTGTCTGTAACGACCAACGGGCATAACTCAAAAACCGCTTGCCCGATTGCAATAAAATTTGGTACCTAGCCTGGGTCTTGGGTCGAGATAGTCCCATTTAAAACTAAACAAAATCCACCGAACACAAGCCAAATAAAAGAGTGGGGGTAAATTAAATAAAAATATAGCGTGTGTGATATCGAAAGATAATTGAGTCTGGAGTTGAACAAAATACATTTTAATTTTGGTTTGTTTAACGGGGGGGGGGGGGGGGTAAGATTTCAAAAATTTGGGTTAAAGTCAAAACATGGCGTTTAGTTTAGAGTCGAATAACATATTACAGTTTTTAGTTATATTAGCTCACACGTACACTATAACTTAGTACCTATTGTGAGCTTATTTTGATGCTAGCAGCCTTTGGTGCAATAGCGATTTGCTCTAAAATGGTTAGAGATGCGAAAAAATCGCAAAAAACAAAAAAGTTTGCAAATTTTATATATATTTTTTTAATTTACCAGTGGCTTATACAAAAAAAATCAGAGGAAAAAGATGATATGTCACCTGAAAAAGTTGTCGTTTAGCATGTCTTAGAGTATAGTGCCTATGGCTAAATATACGTGTCAAATTGGAGCTAAATATCTCAAAAACTTCACGAGGTATAAACAAAACTGTATCTCGAAAACTAAGCGTTTGCGGATCTATGTTTATATGAAATTTTTTTCTTGAAAATTAAAAACTAAAATTATAACATTAAATTTTTAAACAGCCTGTATTTTAATTAGGATTAGAAGAAGAGTTAGAACAATAAGTTTAAATTCATTTAACTTTAATGGAACTCGAAAAATTGGTATTTTTAAAAGCTTGTATATTTTTGCAAGTATAATATTATAACTCTCTTTTTCTAGATAGCTAGGTGGATTTTCGTTGCCATTTTTTGCCTTAGGAGTATCTATGGTAGCCATTGTACCGTTGAATATGTGGCTATTACCGGTGGTTGAAGGTAAGAAACATATCAAAATCACGTTATGTCCAGAACTGTTTCCTTCGCTTTAAATTACGAGTCGTTTCTAACCCCACAAAAAAAGACCCTTCTTTATTAAGTTGTATTTAATGTTAATGTTAATTCAATACTTTAAGTCAAAAATGTTGTCGAGATCAATAGCATATTAGCGACACACAAACTCACCCACAAACTTATTTTTTATTTTGTTCTATTGTCTATAAGTTTTAAACAAAAAAATTGCAAACCTTGATCTTGCCAATCTGATTCTTTTAGATTTCGACCACAACATCTCAAGTAAGACTCCATCCATTTTTAAATTACTGGGAGTTCCAGCAGTTTTTGTAACTGGCATGGTTGTGATAGTAGTTTCCGGTGTATGGTCATTCTTGGATCCCACTTTAGAACCCCATTTAAGTCAGGTAAGTTATACGGTACGGTGGTAAAACTATAGTTAATACCCTCCATATTCTCCTGAATAAAATACTAAAAGAAAAAATAATCCCAAACAACTGGAAAGAATCAGTAACCATTATTCTACACAAGAAAGGCAGACCTAAAAAACTATCGACCTATAATACTACTCTACACAATGTAATTTATAAGCTTTTCACAAAAATATTAACACATGCACTAACAACAAAATTTTACGGAAAATGTTTCACGTTCAGAGTTGACCACCTATTAAACATGAAAATCACGGTATATTTCGTTTATAGACTTTAAAAAAGCTTTCGATAGCATTGAGCACTGGGCAGTAAAAGTATCTTTAATTAATAGCCGAATAGATCACAGATACACAGATTTAATAGCCAATATATATAGCAAAGCAACAACATCAATCAAAATCTACGAAGGAACCAACCATTCCGCATAAGATGAGGTCTCAGACAGGGTGACACAATATCCCCTAAACTTAGATTGGGAAGAAATAGGCATCAAAGTAAGCGGACAATACTTGAACCACCTAAGATATGCAGACGATATTGCCTTAATAACAGATAAGAAAGAAGAACTTATAAAAATGCTGGAAGAACTGGAGACAGCAGCTAAAAATATAGGCTTGAGTATGAACTACACTAAAATTGAAATCTAAAATCTAAAACCGAACCGAACCGAACCGAACCAAACCGAACAAGTAGATGAATATATATATATATATATATATATATATATATATATATATACAGTGTGTCCACGTAAGTTGGCGGCATATGGGAAACTTTTTTATTATTAGGTTTACGAAAAAAAGTTATTCTTCATAAAAAGTTCTGCATGGTCCAAAACCTAAAATGCAACCATCAGATGTTAAATTTTTTCAGTCATATTACGAGGTTTGTCAAAAAATGTGATTTTTGTTCTAGAGTAAAGTACCTTTCTTTTTGACAATATCGAAAATTGTTATAAAGAAAAGATGTTTAGAATTAAAAATAGCTTTCAAATATTCAACATTGTTTATTTACATTAAAAAAATATTTTTTTCTACATTTTCTCTGCGATTACGTTGGAAATTTAAGTTTGCACATTAATGCATAATTAATCTAGGATGCAAATAATAATAATGTAAATAAAGAATGTTGAATATTTGAAAGCTATTTTTAATTCTAAACATCTTTTCTTTATAACAATTTTCGATATTGTCAAAAAGAAAGGTACTTTACTCTAGAACAAAAATCACATTTTTTGACAAACCTCGTAATATGACTGAAAAAATTTAACATCTGATGGTTGCATTTTAGGTTTTGGACCATGCAGAACTTTTTATGAAGAATAACTTTTTTGCGTAAAGCTAATAATAAAAAAGTTTCCCATATGCCGCCAACTTACGTGGACACACTGTATATATATATATATATATATATATATATATATATATATATATATATATAACAGGGTGCTCTGCACATGAACCGTCAAAATTTTTTGCGATATTGTTGGGGTCATTTGCTACCTTTTCAACCTTGGAACTTGGGTCCTTAGAGTAACGGCTAAAGAGATATGAATTTTGTAATTTTTTTTCTCAAATTACCCAAAATCCTACCTTTAAAGCCTCGTAAGCTTTTAATTAATGTCTGGAAAAGCTCCATTTTTTTATAATTCTGTAATCTTAGGCTACTTCAACTAATGAATAGATTTGTTAAAATTTATGTACCAAAGGGACATACGAGGTTTTTTATTGAAGAACATTAGTGATTTTATGAAAGAAAATCAATTTCAAAATTAAAAGTTAAAAAAAGTATCGACACTTGAGAACTTCATTTTCTTTTAAAAACTTCTTTAGTTGATTACCTTTGTAACGGTATGCTACACATTGATTAAAAAAAACTATTCTGCTTTAAAATACGGATATTCCGTGAGACGGGCAATAATCGTTCGGACTTGATAAGGAAAACAATTTAATGTTTATGATCGTTTCGAACAAAATTTATAAATAAAGAACACAATACATTATTGTTAAAAGTTCAACTTTTGTTTAAGTAGGTAAACGATCATAAACATCAAATTGTTTTCTTACCAATTCCGAACGAGTCTCGCCCTTCTGACGGAATATCCGTATTTTAAAGCAGAAAAGTTTTTTTTTTATCAATGTGTAGCATACCGTTAGAAAGGTAATCAACTAAAGAAGTTTTTTAAAAGAAAATTAAGTTCTCAAGTGTCGATACTTTTTAAAATTTTTAATTTTGAAGTTGATTTTCTTTCACAAAATCACTAATGTTATATGTCCCTTTGGTACATCAATTTTAACAAATCTATTAATTAGTTCAAGAAAAAAAATTGTGTTTTTCCAAACATTAATAAAAAGCTTACGAGGGTTTAAAGGTGGGATTTTGGATAATTTGAGAAAAAAAATAAAAATCTCTTTAGCCGTGACTCTTAGGACCCAACTTCCAAGGTTGAAAAGGTAGCAAATAACCTCAACAATATCCCAAAAAATTTTGACGGTTCATTTGCCGAACACGCTGTATACCTGGGACAAATTATTAAACTAAAAAACAAAAACCAAACAGCTGAAATCAAGAGACGAGTAAGATTGGCCGGGGCAGCATTTGGTAAATTAAGCTACATATTAAAAAATAAATAAATTGGTAAAAAAAAAATTTAAGCCACAAGCTTTTATAATATGCACTCAAAATTATAATAATAAAAGCGATGGCCGCAAATCAAAGCATAAGTTAATCTAAATTTATGATCTAAACACTTAAAGAATATTCAACATAGCAGGTCATCAAAGATATGTTTACCTACCATACCTATGTCAGAGAAATGTTGGGGTATCTAGGGTCGGGTTGGGTGGGTTTGGTACCTCTGCATTTTTCTGCTAGATTAATTCTTGCAAATAGTGATATTTAATTGATACGGATATCTTATCGTGCTAACATCGTCAAAAGTTCCATCAGTCGGCCATCGCTTTTATTATTGTGATAATATTAGAATTTTAGAAAATTATTTTTTAATTTTTAGTGCATATTATAAAAGCTTGTGGCTTAAAAATTTTTTTTTACCAATTTATTTTCTACTTTTTAGTCTCAGCTATCTACTCTATTAATTGAAAATATTTGTTCAATAACAGAACAGAAGTGTTTATTCTAGATTATAATGAAATCGCTGATCGTGAGTTGTTTGGAAACTCATTTTTCTATTGGGAGAAGGAGAAGGTGGGGGTAGAGGTAGAAATATATTTTTTGTTTGGGCTGTATTGCCATCGGACCTTTATGCATATACCAAATTTTATAAAAGTCATTTGAAGTGAAGTGTGTCAAAAACGCATTTTTTATGGAAGGGGGTAGGGGGTAGGGGTGGGAGGACATTTTTTCATTATTGTTGTATTGTCATCGGACCACTACATGTATACCAAATTTCATCCAAATCGGATAATGGGAAGTGTGTCAAAAACACATTTTTCTATAGAAGGGGTGGGGGAAGGGGCGGGAGGATATATTTTTTTTAATGTTGTATTGTCATGGGACAACTATGTGTGTACTAAATTTCATCCAAATCGGATAATGGGAAGTGTGTCAAAAACGCTTCACAAGATTTGATAGATAGTTAGATAGTTAGACAGAACATCTGAAGCTAAATAAAAGCTTGTAAAAATATCCTCAGTGCCTCAAAACGAAAGTGTATAAGCAATGTATCCTTCTTGTCCTTACCTATGGATCCCAGACCTGGACACTTACAAAATCAAACATGGATAAGGTAAGAAACGTCCAAAGATCAATGGAAAGACAAATGTTACATGTAAACTTAACAGATAGAAAAAGGAAGGACAAAAGTAAGGGATGTCAGAGGAGAAGTCGCAAAATAAAAATTTTCCGGTCATAATATCAGACAGAAAGACGATCGATGGAACAAATGTATTGTAAACTGGAGACATTGGGAAAATAAAAGAAGTAGGGAAAGACCCTAAATGAGATGGGCGGACGATTTAACGAAACACGCAGGAACTAGATGGATGAACACGGCAACAGACAGAGAAGCGTGGAAGATATTGGGGGATGCCTATGTCCAAAGATGGATTGAAGAGGTCTAAACAGATAGATAGATAGATATATGAACCAAACTGTATTAAACTTTAAGACGAGCCAAAGACATAATAACATAATTAATTTTCAAACAAGTTTTCGTGGCTAATCGGGTAAAAAGAAAAATAAGGGTTTTTTGTTTCTCTAGTATTTTTTTTTACTCGCCTGCTGCTGTTTTAGTTTCTCTCGTATTTCGGTAGATGGCGCTTCATGTTCCGTACATGGCTTTGTTTTCTCACTAACAATGTAAGGTGGGAGATAAAGCCGTGTACTGAATTTATGAACGGTGTCACATCGACCAGCAGTGTTCTGAGGAGTCCCATAAGGACGAAACAGTTAACTGTCAACACTTATTAGGTGTCCATTAGATCTTGGACCCCCGTGAGGTTAAGCTTTCGAGCTACCCACGGAAAAATACTAGAGAAACAAAAAACCCTTATTCTTCTTTTTACCCGATTAGCCACGAAAACTTGTTTGAATTTTAATTTACGGGTACTAAATTTGACATTTTTTAATAATTAATTTTATTTTAGTTTAACCTTACAGCAGGCAAAGTAGGCCTGGTGTTCCTGCTATTCTCGGGCGTTTATGGAATTTCAAGCCCAATCTGGGGTTGGTTGGCTGACAAAATCGACAACCACTGGTCCATGATGGTAGTGGGGTTATTTCTTAGCACTGCAGGGTTATTGCTATTGGGACCATGTCCTTTTATACCAGGAATCCCAAAGTAAGTTTCTCAAAAAAGGTTTTAAGATTCAGAATACAGTCGAACCTCTCTAACTGGAACCTCTATAACTCAAACCTCTCTATATCAAGAACCTTTTAGGTGGTCCCTGCACTGTTTATATGTATTGTACCCGTTTTAACTTGAATTTCTATAACTTGAACTCTCCATAACTCGAACTGTTTTGGTTGTCCCTTTAAGTTCGAGTTATAAAGGTTCGACTGTAATTTACGGAAATAAAATCTATATGTTTGTGGCGGATTCATTTTACAAACACAACTTTTTCTGGGTATTACGCCACTAGTAAGGAAAAATTACTTTAAAAAATTATAAAAAACCACTGCGTTTCTCCTAGAAAAATAAAAATCACTAATTTGTCAGTGGCTTTCTATAAAAATAAATAGTTGCCTAGTAAAAGAAACATTTAAGATTTTGAGACAAAATATAAATAAAAAGCTTGAAAACGATTGTAGATTGACAATCGAAACGTAGCATATTCAAATTCAATTAAAAGATAAGTGGTTTAGGTTTTACTAGGCAACTATTTATTTTTATAGAAAGCCACTGACAAATTAGTGATTTTTATTTTTCTAGGAGAAACGCAGTGGTTTTTTATAATTTTTTAAAGTAATTTTTCCTTACTAGTGGCGTAATACCCAGAAAAAGTTGTGTTTGTAATTTACGGAAAGATTTGATGTCATTTTGCAATATGAGCACAATTACAGTTTACTATTTTTTAAATATTTTAGGGTTCTTTGGTTAAACCTTCTCAGCCTTACCATCCTCGGAATCTCAGTAGCTCTGGCATTAATGCCTACTTTCCAAGGAGTCCTTAGTAACGCAGTGTAAGTAAAAATATTTATTGTTTCGATAATAGTTAATTATTTTCCAATCGAACAATTGGCTGTTTATCTTGAGCTGAAGCCAATTCGTTTTTTTAGACTTGGTGGATGTTCAGACTCTATTGGAACTTACAGTTTGGTAGCTGGAATTTGGTCGAGTATGTATTCTTTGGGGGAAGTCATTGGTCCAGCCCTAGGTGGGTTTCTCCTACAACATTATGATTTTCCCACGGCCGCTACTACCATGGCAGGATCTACGTTCTTTATGGTGAGTGATCAAATTTCTTTAATAAATTTCTATGTAGATACAGTATCTAAATTTTAAGTCTAATCATTCTGTTGGGCTAAGCTTATGATGCTGGGTTAAATGATCACAGAATTCAATGGAATGCAAGCAGGCTTCAGAAAAGGTTTCAGTCACGTTTCAGTACAGTTTACCACCATCAAGGTAGACTCGATGTTTACCACCTATTAGCCATGAAATAGAACGAGCCAACGAATACAACATTCCACTATAGATTGCGTTTATAGACTTTGAAAAAGCTTTCGATAGCATTGAGCACTGGGAAGTAAAAGCATCTTTACTTAATAGCCGAATAGATCACAGATACACAGACCTAATAGCCAATATATACAGAGAAGCAACAACATCAATCAAAATCCACGAAGGAACCAAGCCAATCCGCATAAGATGAAAGAGATAGCACACAATATCCAACTATTTAACCAGGCCCTAGAAGATGTTTTTAAAAACTTAGATTGGGAAGACACAGGCATCAAAGTAAGCGGACAATACTTATATATGGTAATGATATCGTTTTTTTTTGTTTGAAACTCGTAGACAATGATTGTGTAGAAATAAAATTTCGGACTTCCATTGTCTTTATTTATTTTAAAACACGACGTTTCGGTTAGTAAGTATCTCTATCCGTTATCAAGTGTAAACTAAACATTCTAGTCTCTAGGCTACTACTTATACTACTTGGTGTGCAGTCAGGTGTGACGGCCCGCCCCTTTTTAATCGTAAGACGCCTGTTTTCCTTAAGGAGTGGTTTCCATATGTTTGGTATGTCCGTGCTTGGTTGACTGAAAACTTCTTTATTCTGCATTATAAATGCAGCTTCAATAAACTTTCGTTTTCGCCAATGTGACTCCTTATGTAAAACTTTAGCTTCTGACCACTGAATCCTGTGATCATTTGACCATGCCTGATTTGCTAAACCGGATTTTTCAATATCCCCTAATTGGGTACTTTTTAGATGTTCATTTACTCTAACCTGAAGAGGGCGTTTTGTTTCACCTACATATGATTTACCACACTCACACGGGATTTGGTAAATACATTCCTTATTATTTGAGGGATTGTCTGGTTTTGTTTTAGTTACAAAACTTCTTATCGTATTTCCCGAAGAAAATACTGTTTTTATATTATAGTGTTTAGCTATTCGTCTTATGTTTTCTGAAATCCCTTGAACATATGGAATGTTAATAACACCTAACGGATTATTATTTTGAGAATTTGGTACATTTAGTTTGTTTTTAATTTTAAATATCGTTGAGTTTATTAATTTCTCGGAATAACCATTCTGTTGTAAGTCCTTTTTAATGTTGTTAATTTCTATGGTTAATTCTCCATTATTACTACAAATATTTACGGCTCTTAAATACAAACTTCTTATAACTCCTTGTTTTGTTGCAACAGAATGATTAGACTTAAAATTTAGGTACTGTCCCGTGTGTGTAGGTTTCCTATATACAGTGGTTTGAATGTTTCTGTCTAATCGTTTGACAAGAACATCCAAAAAAAGGTAAGGCCGAATCTTTTTCAATTTCCATGGTGCACTTGATTGTTGGTCGAATACCGTTTAAATGGTGTAGAAAATTTTGTAGTTCGTCATCATTTTCCGGCCATATAATAAATGTGTCATCCATGTATCGTAGCCATAGTTTTGGATTGACTCTTGCTGTGTTGATCGCATGGTCCTCGAACCACTCCATGTAGATGTTTGCTACCACTGGCGAAAGAGATGAACCCATTGGGAGTCCATCATTTTGCCCGTAAAACTTATCTTTCACTTGAAAGTAAGTTTGTAATGATATCGCTTTAATAACAGATAAAAAAGAAGAACTGATAAAAATGCTGGAAGAACTGGATACAGCAGCTAAAAATATAGGCTTGAGTGTAAATTACACCAAAACTAAAATCAAAACAAACACATACAGATATCACGAGCATAGTAAACCAACCAAGAAAAAATAGAAGAAGTAGAGGCATACATATATCTGGGACAAATTATTAAAGTAAAAACAGAAAACCAAACAGCTGAAATCAGAAGACGAGTTAGGCAAAAATAAATATAGCTGGGACAAATTATTAAAGTAAAAAAAAAGCCAAACAGCTGAAATCAAGAGACGAGTTAGGCAGCATTCGGTAAACTAAGCACACATTAAAAAATATTCTCAGTACCTCAAAAGCGAAGTGTATAACCAATGTATCCTTCCTATACTAACCTATGGATGCCAGACCTTAACACTTACACAATTAAACATGGATAAGGTAACAAAAGTCCAAAGATGTTAAGACTAATGTTACATGTAAAGAACAGAAAAAGGAATGAATAAAATAACAAATAAAACAAAAGTAATGGATGTCAGAAGAGAGGTAGCAAAATTAAAATGGAAATCAGACAGAAAGACGATTGATGGAACAAATGTATTTTAAACGGAGAAAATAAAAGATCTAGGAAAGACCCCAAAACAAATAAAAACAATACAATTCCGAAGTTTAGTTTCTAGTAATAAAGAGTAAATTCCTGTATTTTTTAAACAAGATTAACTAACTAACTGGTGTTTAATTTTTTAGGGTATCATTACGCTATTTTTCTATTCCTTCAAATCTACCCTGGACGAATGCGAAATTATTTCAGATAGCGGCATAAGCGGTTCTTGGAGAACTACGGAAGAGAGTGATAGTTATAACGGAGAATCGGGAGAGTCGACGCCATTGTTGACTTCTGGCATTGCCAGTTGTAGTTACAGAGCCTATACTGAGGAGAAAATTCAGTATTATGAGATGAGTAGGAAGCAGGATGCCGAGGTAGGTATTTTCTACAAAGTTTCTAAATTAAAAAATTTTACATTTTCACAAAAGGCTATCAAAAACCATGAAAATCGAGAGATGATGCCATTTTGAATATAATCGAACAACGTACTAATACAGTGTGAAACAGCCAAAAATAAAAAATTATATAGGGTGTGACAGTGGCCAATACCAACTTTCTTATTTTAAATGCAACCCTCTGTAAATTATTTATTGCTTAGATTCTTCAGAATATTCTAGACATAATTCATCTACAATGTCCTATACCTAAGCTTAACCATTTTAAAAATATTGACAGTTCAAAAACGACAATTGAATGGCGGAATATTTCAAAAACGGTTAGAACTATAGAAAAACGGCTTACATGTTACTATCCTCATTTTTAATTATCTATCGATTGACATTTAACTTCCGTTATGGCTTTGGAACGAAATAACGATGTACAAAATAGCGAGTATTAAAATAGCGGTATCGAAATAGCGACAATCAAAATAGCGATTTAATGAAAGGGCGACTATCAAAATAGCGATGTAACAAAATGGCGATGTATCAAAATAGCGATTGTACCAAAATAGCGATGTAACAAAATAGCGACTATCAAAATAGCGATGTAACAAAATAGCGACTATTAAAATAGCGATTATCAAAATAGCGATATTTTGGTTCGGCTTTGGCATATAGTTCGACAAAGGGGTTTCTTTCTAACAAATTTTTTCAAAAAAAAAACTTCCCTGACTTCTTTTTCGGGATCCTAGAAGGTGTGAATCTGAACCAAACCGAACCGAACCAGCATATTAAAAAAAAACTCCAGACTTCTTTTCCGAGATCCTAGAAAGTGTGAATCCGAACCGGTTGGGTTCGGATTCACACCCTCTAGGATCCTGGAAAAGAAGTTAGGAAATTTTTTCTTTGAAAAAAATTGTTAGAAAGAAAAGGTGGTATAGTCAAAATACCGCTAGGATATAATAGCGCATTTCGGTTCGGTTCGGTTTGGATTGGTTTGAATCGATTCGGTTTGGTTTTAATTGCTATTTTAATACATCGCTATTTTGATACATCGCTATTTTGATTGTTGCTATTTTGATTGTCGCTATTTTAATACATCGCTATTTTAATACATCGCTATTTTGATTGTCGCTATTTTGATACATCGCTATTTTGATATGTCGCTGTTTTGTTACAAACGCTATTTTGATACATCGCTATTTTGATAGTCGGTGTTTCATTACATCGCTATTTTGATAGTCGCTATTTCATTACTCGCTATTTCGTACGTCGCTATTTTGTACATCGCTATCGGTATAGTCAAAATACCGCTAGGATATAATAGCGCATTTCGGTTCGGTTCGGTTTGGATTGATTTGAATCGATTCGGTTTGGTTTGATTCGGTATTTTAATACATCGCTATTTTGATACATCGCTATTTTGATTGTCGCTATTTTGATTGTCGCTATTTTAATACAACGCTATTTTGATTGTCGCTATTTTGATATATCGCTATTTTGATATCTCGCTGTTTTGTTACAAACGCTATTTTGATACATCGCTATTTTGATAGTCGGTATTTCATTACATCGCTATTTTGATAGTCGCTATTTCATTACTCGCTATTTCGTACGTCGCTATTTTGTACATCGCTATTTCGTTCCAGAGCCAAAATAAGGAGAGGGACATAAAAGCCGTTTTTTCATAGTCCTAACCGTTTTCGAAATATTCCGTCTCAAAATTGGAAATTGTCGTTTTTGAACTGTCAATATTTCAAAAATGGTTAGACTTAGGTATAGGACATTGTACATGAATTATGTCTAGAATTTTCTGAAGAATCCAAGCAATAAATAATATACAGGGGGTTGCATTTAAAATAAGAAAGTTGGTAAAACCGAGCTGCTAAATATGGCGGTTCAAAAATAAAATTTTCATTTTACAATGAACAGAAACTGGCTCTAAGAACTGGTTATTTATTCTAACTACAGCTTTTGGAGCGTTACCAATTTTTTAAAATTTATCTTTTAGGCGGGTGACCTTGATCTAAACCAAGTGACAGATGTCCGAGCAACAGTGTCGGTCACCAATAAGGGAGCATGTGAAGTCTGATTATGAATGAAAGCAAATTTTTTATATTTAAGAAAAATTATTTAAATATATTTAGTTTAAATAAACAAATAACGTCCCGTTATTTTAACATTTTCAGCATTATAGTATGTTTAAAATTTCGATTATTGTGTTATTATAAAACTATTTAAGAACTTCTATTTTAGTCCAGTCATTATAGAATTTTAGCTTGCAAAACGTGGTGTAGTCGGGACCTTGACATATCGGGTGTTTCACGAGCATCGAAACATAGCCCTTTTTCGGTATTTAGCGTGCTAATTTGGAGAAACGCTCGCACACGTCGATTTTTTTGCGAGTGGGACACTTTTTGCCTATCTTGAAATTTTTGTAGCACGAACCCCCTTCGAGGGGTATACTTTACCCCTATATTTTGAATAGGAAAAGTGGGTCTAGTGATACCTTGTTTTGAAGCTCTATTGAATATCTTTACAACCGTGTAAAAATTTCGAAAATCCATCGATTAGTTTTTAAGATATTTGCTTTCAAATTTTATAATTTAACATGGAATGATAAAATAAAAATTAAATCTGAAAAGTAAAATATTCTATTTAAATTTTTATTTTATCAGTCCATGTTAAATTTGAAAGTTTGAAGGCAATTATCTCAAAAACTAATGGATAGATTTTTAAAATTTTTACACGCGATTTCAAAAATTCTTTTTACTACCCCCCCCCTCTCTCTCGCTCCTCCACGCCCTCCTTATTAGTAATAGTTGTAGCTATAACTTTCACAAATATAAAGCGATTTTAAAAGTTCTTTCTGCACACGCTTTAAGACTTTTTTCCAACATTTTACTAGTTTCCTCCTCCCTCTTCCTCCCTCTCTCTTCTTCTCAACCTTTACCTTTCATTAATATAGAGCGATTTCAAAAATTCTTTCTGCACAAGCTTTAAGATTATTTTCGCCACCATTTTACTAGTTCCCTTCTCCCTTTGTCCTCCCTCACCTTCACTCAATGGAAGGTAACATTGTTCACGTCCGTAGAAAATCTACACGTACTTTTTGGGTAAAACAAAATGAATGGTAAATGCATAGTGCTTTTTATAAGGCTGAATAAAAATTAAACCTAAAAGTTGGAAATCAAAAAATTTTTAAATAAAAAAAAACACCCAACTGATAAATTTACTTGTAACTACCTACTAGTCGCAGGTCGGAACAAAATTACCCAACAACCTGATTCATGAAAATACAAAACTCTATTAAAGTGCGCTTTGGGCATCAAAACTAAAAGTTGACGCATGTCGTACATTATTATAGGTATACCTATGAATTTTGTACCCAACTATGAGTAGCAAGTAGTTACAAGTAAATTTTGCAGTTGGGTGTTTTTTTTTATTTATTTTTTTGTTAACTTTTTTTGGTTTAAAAACTATTGCTATTGTGAGTTTTCAGTGGCCCATCCTGTATTTATTTGGAAGAGGGACATTTTTCATTACACCAAACTATTCTATTGCTTTCAAAAAAAATAAACAAAATATTTGATACGTTTTTGAACTGTCAATATTTCAAAAATGGTTAGACTTAGGTATAGGACATTGTACATGAATTATGTCTAGAATTTGATAAGGAATTGATATTGATATTGATAAGGAAGCCAGATATCTGGATTCATAATATAGTAAGTTGCAACACCTATTTTTATTACAAATATCTCCGAATTGTAAGGGAGGTCAATCAACCTACTTAATCCGATACCTTACATTCTAAGTTAGCTTCAGTGGAGTGAATAAGGCTGTGCATTTATTTGTATTTTCACCATAATTAAAACCTTAGAAAATATTTAAATTTTCTGATTTAAAATTATTTAATTAAAGCCCTTTATCTCTAAAAGTTTATTAACAAGGCCACAGCTAGAAATAGTGCTTTTTAAACAAATATAACCTTAAGACGCACAATAATGAAAAATTATCTTAAAAAGTCTATAATACTGATTATTATTGTCATCAGTCAGTATTTAACCTTTTATGATAAAAAAAAAATATATCAAGAGTTGATTAGTATAACTAAATCTAAGTCCTTTTATCAACCACATTGCTCAACAAATTAATAGTTAAGATTTAGTTCAACTTTGAAGATTTCGCCTAAACGCAAATAATGTGTGGTTAGGTAAAAAAAAATTCATGTGGTACAGTGTTTTTCTTATGTTTGAAAACGGATATTAAATATAACTGATTAAAACCGTAAGTATTCAAAAGCTAAACCTAAGTCAGATCTCTAATAAATATTCAAGGTGACATTTTTAGTAGACATATAAATTTTGAAATTGACCTTTTTAATTTTATGAAAAATAAATTATTAGTTCCAAAAAAACCTTACAAAAAACTCATCCGCAGTTACAGATATGATTATTATTATTAAGTTTGAGGTAATGTTAGAGTTATAGAGTAGATCATTGATAAAGAATGTACACCTATCTTAAGGTCAATTAGTTATTGACATTTCACAAGAACAAGAAACAGTTCTTCACAATTATGTCAAATTTTCTGCTGCAGGTAACGAGACCCTGTCAGTCTTTTCCGAGGAGAGACATAGAAGTACATGGAGAGGAAGTAATCATCGAAAAAGAAATGATAAAGAATAGTATTAGAAAGCTTAAATCCGGAAAAGCTAGATGAAATAAACGCTGAAATGCTCAAAAGTGGATCAGAGAAACTACTAGAAAATCTCAGATATATTATCAATCAATGCATAAACGGACATCCAGAACCTGATGATTAAAAAATAGCATTCATATTCTCAATATAAAAAAAAGAAAACAAGCTAGATTGCAATAATTATAGAGGAATTTCAGTAACCAGTACTCTACGTGACGGTAGGATTCTTAGAGATCTAATAGAGAATGATTTTCACGAGCAAGAAGAAGAAGAGCAAAGTGGGTTTCGTGCAGGCAGATATTGTACTGATAATATTTTTTGTCTTAAACAAGTAATTGAGAAAAGTAGTGCCAGAAATATGGAGACTTATGTTACCTTTGTAGACCTACAAAAAGCATATGATACCGTTCCAGTAGAAAAGTTATGGACAGTGTTGGAACCCTGTTAGAACAAACTATTATCAATCATACATACATAAAAGCAATAAAAGAAATATACAAAGGGTCAAAATCTAAAATTATATTTATATTCTTGAATTTTTTTTTAGGGTTTGTTCCACAGTTCTGATACATAGCATTAGCTGAAGAAATATGACTAAAGCCAATATATCATTTGAAGAAAAAAATCTTTCTAAACATGTCGATACCATGGTATCTAATATGGACAAAGATTCCAAATCAGTGAAATTAAATGGTGTTGCTGTTCCAGATGAAACAGATCTTTCAATCAAAAACACAGAAAGTTTGGTGAAATCAAATGGTCTCGCTGTTCCAAATGGAAAAGATTTACCTGTCAAAAACACGAAAATTAACACTTTTACAACAAGCCAAAAGATGACACTAGCTTCACTGGCATTAGCGGATTTTTTCTGCTTCTGTTCACTTTCGATTATGGCGCCATTTTTCCCGAAGGAAGCTGCCGAAAAGGGAATGACAGTTACAATGTCTGGATTTGTCTTTAGTTTTTACGCTTTGATAATGTTTGTCAGTTCACCAATCTTAGGAAAAATTGTAAGTGAATTGTAACATACTTATATATATCTATACTGGAAAAGTGTCACCAAAAAAGACTGCTACACGCGTGCCTGTGTTCATCCATCTAGTTCCCGCATGTTTTTACTTCTTTTATTTCCCCAAGGTCTCCAGTTTACAAGACATTTGCTCCATCGATCGTCTTTTTTGTCTGATATTATGACTGACAAATTCCTATTATACTTTTGCTTTATTTTTAAACCATTCATTCTTTTTCTATCGTTAGCTTTACATGTCACATTTTTCTTTCTATTGATCTTGGGGCTCTTGTTACCTTATCTATGTTTGATTTTGTAAGTGTCCAGGTCTGGGATCCATAGGTGAGTACAGGGAGGATACATTGATTATACACTTTCGATTTGAGGCACTGAGGATATTTTTTATTTTTTTAATATGTAGCTTAATTTACAGAATGCTCCCTAGATCAATCTTACTCGTCTCTTGATTTCAGCTGTTTGGTTTTCTTTTTTTAGTTTAATAATTTGTCCCGGATATATATCTTCATTTGTGTTAATTATAATTTTAGTTTTAGTGTAGTTCATACTCAAGCCTATATTTTTAGCTGCTGTATCCGGTTCCTCAAGCACTTTTATAAGTTCTTCCTTCTTTTCTGTTGTTAAGGGGATACCGTCATCATATCTTGGATGGTTCAAGTATTGTCCGCTTACGTTGATGCCTATTTTTTCCAAGTCTAAGTTTTTAAAAAAATTATCTAGGCCTAGATAGTTTAGGAGATATTGTGTTACCCCGTCTGACATGCGGATTGGCTTGGTTCCTTCGTGGATATTGATTGATGTTGTTGCTTCGCTATATATATATTAGCTATTAAACCTGTGTATCTGTGATCCATTCGGCTATTAATTAAAGATGCTTTTACTGCCCAGTACTAAATACTATCGAAATCGATAATTTGTTTTAATAGTGGGTTTACACATGCATGAATTTAGTGGCGCCAGTGTTCGCGCCAGTTCTATTGGCACGCCAGTAAAGGTTTACACTATTGTGCGAAAATTAAAAAGACTGGCACGCCAGTTTCATTTTTAAAGTGTACACGATACGCGATATGTCGGCTAAACTCTCGGAAGACGGCAAAATAGTCGCTAAACTTTTATTGAAAAAAAAAATAAAAGAGATTCAGGAAAAGGAACAACGAAAAGGCCGTATCTGCATGGGTTAAAGCATGGATTGCTAGTCGATCTACTTTGGGTGCTTCCGAAAAACTTTTAGGAGAACTTGCAGCAGAAGATCCTGCGAGCTATAAAAACCATCTTCGAATGACAAAGCAACATTTTGATATTCTTCTAGAGTTTCTCTTATTTAAACAACATTCTTTAAAACTCGGTCTGCTACTTTAAACCATGGTACTTTTGGGGTGTATACTTCATTTGCACCGGCTCCGGAACGTTGGCTTTTTTTAATTTTTGTCAATTCCAAAGCATATGTGTTTCTTATGGATCATATTTTTGCTTTTACTTCTGCAACTTCAAAGCCTTCAATAGTCATTATTTTACTAATTTTTTGGGAAGCATTATCTCGACTATCTTTGTTTTTATACGAACTACTGTGTACATCCCATAAACAAGGAAAACATTCATAGCCTTCAAGAAACTGTATGGTCAGTTCTGCTGACCACTTTTTTTAGCCATATTAAGCTATAAAAACACAAATAAACAAAATTTTTAAGCTCAAACACAATGAAAATAAAAAATAATGTAAAATAATGAACTTAAAACTGGCGAGCCGACGTGCAAGCACTTGTTTACACATGAAAATTTTCCTTTTCTGCGCGCATGCGTCACCACTGGCGCCAGCAAATTCAGTCAGCTGCAGACTTTTTTGATACATGCATGCAAAAAAATAACTTGTGTGCAAGTCGGTGTTTACACGTGCAAATTTAACTTACTGGCGCGCCAGTTTTTATTGGCGCCAGCAAATCCATGCATGTGTGAACTCTCCTTAATACCAAGTAAGCAGCGTTGATAAGCCTAAATATATTTTAGGGGATTCCCTATCTAGTATCTAAATCATTCTTCTTGTCGATTAGTCTAAGTCTTAGAGTAATAAAATACTCTAAGGTCTAAGTTTTAATAAAATTTGTGTCATTTTTTAGTTGCCCAAAGTAGGTGTACGATGTATGCTTCTAACTGGTATTTTAGTTAGTGGTTGTTGTAACATATTTTTTGGGTAAGTTCAAAACAAATTCAATTTTATTTGTTTGAAACTCGTAAAGGTAGAAATAAAATTTCCATAAAAAAGACCAGAGAATCCCTCAAATAATAATGAATGTATTTACCAAATCCCGTGTGAGTGTGGTAAATCATATGTAGGTGAAACGAAACGCCCTCTTCAGGTTAGAGTAAAGGAACATCTAAAAAGTACCCAATTAGGGGATATTGAAAAATCCGGTTTAACGGATCATGCATGGTCAAATGATCACAGGATTCAGTGGTCAGAAGCTAAAGTTTTGCATAAGGAGTCGCATTGGCGAAAACGAAAGTTTATTGAAGCTGCGTTTGTAATGCAGAATAAAGAAGTTTTCAGTTAACCAAGCACGGACATAAAAAACATATGGAAACCACTGCTTGAGGAAAACAAGCGTCTTAGGATTAAAAAGGGGGCGGGCCGTCACACCTGACTGCACACCAAGTAGTATAAGTAGTAGCCTAGAGACTTGATTGTTTAGTTTACACTTGAAAACGGTTAGAGATACTTACTAACCGAAACGTCGTCTTAAAAATAAATAAAGACAAATTTTATTTCTACAAATTCAATTTTTCTGAACGGAAATCAGTTTTGGTTTTTCATTGAGATCTGTACAATGCTCAACAAATCTTATCTACTGTGGCTTTGTTTAAAAGCATTTAGAAATAACAATTTTTTTTTCTTTTTTAGAATTTTAGCTTTTGTTGATGACTACAATACCTTTACAATATTTTGCTTTATTATTAGAGGATTCGAAGCACTTGGAGCAAGTGCATTTTCCACTGCGATTTTTGTATTTGTTGTAAATCAATTCCCTAATAATATGGGAACCGTATTTGTAAGTGATATTTTAATTTTAAATAGCTCTAAATTATAAGGTTTTTGTTTGTAACAAACAAGGGCGGATCCAGAGGTGCTTCTCGGGGGGGGGGGTTCGGTTCGGTTCGGTTCGGGGGGGGGGCACTTTAGGTGAAATTCTCTGTTGATTAAAAACGGTATATATTTTTTTAAGCAGCATTTTATTAAATTAGTTGTGTATATTCAAAAAATTTTCGGGGGGGGGGCAAGTGCCCCTAGTGCCCCCCCCTGGATCCGCCACGGGTAACAAAATAAAACAATTTCTTGTAACTTTTAGGGAAGTCTAGAGACATGCATTGGTTTAGGCTTAAGCGCTGGACCACCTATAGGTGGATTTTTGTATACGGTATGTATCTGTCAAGATTGCAGCAAGAAACGATACAAAAAACGTTCTTCTTATCTCTTCCCTAAGCCGTTTGTAGGCTATATATATATATATATATATATATATATATAATATATAACTATGTTGAATATTATATTTTTACAAACGACCAATCTTTTTAATTTTTTTTAGATAGGCGGATTCTTTTTGCCATTCTTCGCTTTAGGAGTGGTCATGATCCTTGTTGTTCCCTTAAACTTATGGCTCTTACCAATAGACGAAGGTAACTTCTTTTTAACTTAAAAACCCCTTTTATGACGAAATATCCTAAAAATTGAACCCCAATGAATCAAACCCTTTGAGTAAAGTATATTTTAAAGAAATAAAATTTCGGACTTCCATTGTCTTTATTTATTTTAAAACACGACGTTTCGGCTAGTAAGTATCTCTAACCGTTATCAAGTGTAAACTAAACATTCTAGTCTTTAGGCTACTACTTATACTACTTGGTGTGCAGTCAGGTGTAACGGCCTGCCCCCTTTTTAATCCTAAGACGCCTGTTTTCCTTAAGGAGTGCTTGACTGAAAACTTCTTTATTCTGCATTATAAACGCAGCTTCAATAAACTTTCGTTTTCACCAATGCGACTCCTTATGTAAAACTTTAGCTTCTGACCACTGAATCCTGTGATCATTTGACCATGCATGATCTGCTAAACCGATATTTCAATATCCCCCAATTGGGTACTCTTTAGATGTTCATTTACTCTAACGTTTCACCTACATATGATTTACCACACTCACACGGGATTTGGTAAACACATTCCTTATTATTTGAGGGATTGTCTGGTTTTGTTTTAGTTACAAAACTTCTTATCGTATTTCCCGAAGAAAATACTGTTTTTATATTATAGTTTTTAGCTATTCGTCTTATGTTTTCTGAAATCCCTTGAACATATGGAATGTTTATAACACCTAACGGATTATTATTTTGAGAATTTGGTACATTTAGTTTGTTTTTAATTTTATATATCGTTGAGTTTATTAATTTCTCGGAATAACCATTCTGTTGTAAGTCCTTTTTAATGTTGTTAATTTCTGTGGTTAATTCTTCATTATTACTACAAATATTTACGGCTCTTAAATACAAACTTGTTATAACTCCTTGTTTTGTAGCAACAGAATGATTAGACTTAAAATTTAGGTACTGTCCCGTGTGTGTAGGTTTCCTATATACAGTGGTTTGAATGTTTCTGTCTAATCGTTTGACAAGAACATCCAAAAAAGGTAAGGCCCAATCTTTTTCAATTTCCATGGTGCACTTGATTGTTGATCGAATACCGTTTAAATGGTGTAAAAAATTCTGTAGTTCGTCTTCATTTTCCGGCCATATAATAAATGTGTCATCCCTGTATCGTAGCCATAGTTTTGGTTTGACTCTTGCTGTGTTGATCGCATGGTTCTCGAACCACTCCATGTAGATGTTTGCCACCACTGACGAAAGAGATGAACCCATTGGAAGTCCATCATTTTGCGCGTAAAACTTATCTTTCACTTGAAAGTAAGAGCTACGGAGACAGAGCTCCAAAAGATGCATCACCCCCTCCACCGATAGCGTTGTTCTCTCGTGAAGTGTATCATCAGTTTGTAATTTGTTTTTGATGATACTGAGTGACTCATTTATTGGCACGTTGGTGTAAAGACTTTCTACATCAAAACTTACAAATCTATCGCCGGGATCTATTTCTATTATAATGCAGAATAAAGAAGTTTTCAGTCAACCAAGCACGGACATACCAAACATATGGAAACCACTCCTTAAGGAAAACAGTCGTCTTAGGATTAAAAAGGGGACGGGCCGTCACACCTGACTGCACACCAAGTAGTAAAAGTAGTAGCCTAAAGACTAGATTGTTTAGTTTACACTTGATAACGGTTAGAGATACTTACTAACCGAAACGTCGTGTTTTAAAATAAATAAAGACAATGGAAGTCCGAAATTTTATTTCTACACAATCATTGTCTACGAGTTTCAAACAAAGAGTATATTTTAAAGTTATGAAACTTTCAGATTTTGAGGGTCTGGGAGGATTCTGGAAGTTTTTGCAGCCATTTAAAAAAAAATAATATGATGTTATTTTTTGATTATGCAAATATATATTTTGAATGTACAAATGAGTCAATTGGGGCTTTACAGGTGCAATTTAAAATTTTGGTGCCATGTTGGCCGCCATCTTAAATATGTCAACATTTCGAGGAAATTGACCATTTGCTAAAAGATAATATAAAATGCTTCTAGAAAGTGGATTTTCCAAAATCTTGGCTTAACTATCACGGCAATGTATTTAATATTTTTAGATACTAACGTCTTAAACAAAAGCACTTCCATATTAGAATTATTGAAAATCCCAGCTGTTTTTGTAACAAGCGTAGTTGTATTGGTGGTTGCCAGTATATGGTCGTTCTTGGACCCAACTCTGGAGCGGCACTTGAGCCAGGTAAAGTCAATCAACTACTTGTAATGTCATTATTTATCAAAATAAATTGGTAAAAAAAAATTTTTAAGCCACAAGCTTTTATAAAATGCACTAAAAATTAAAAAATAATTTTCTAACATTCTAATATTATCATAATAATAAAAGCGATGGCCGAATACTGATGGAAATTTTGAAGATGTTAGCACGATAAGATATCCGTATCAATTAAATATCACTATTTGCAAGAATCAATCTAGCAGAAAAATGCAGAGGTACCAAACCCAGCCAACCCGACCCAAGATACCCCAGCATTTATTTGACATAGGTATGGCAATGGCATAGCATTGCGGCACATCAAACATATCTTTGATGACCTGCTATGTTGAATATTCTTTAAGTGTTTAGATCACAAATTTAGAATAACTTATGCTTTGATTTGCGGCCATCGCTTTTATTATTATGATAATATTAGAATGTTAGAAAATTATTTTTTAATTTTTAGTGCATTTTATAAAAGCTTGTGACTTAAAAAATTTTTTTTACCAATTTATTTTCTACTTTTAAGTCTCAGCTATCTACTCTATTAAATGAAAATATTTGTTCAATAACAAAACAGAAGAGTTTATTCTAGATTATAATGAAATCGCTGATAGTGAGAAACTCATTTTTCTATTGGGGGAAAGAGAGGGTGGGGGTAGAGGTAAAAATATATTTTTTGTTTGGGCTGTATTGCCATCGAACCTTTATGCATATACCAAATTTTATAAAAGTCATTTGAAGTGAAGTGTGTCAAAAACGCATTTTTTATGGAAGGGGGTGGGGGGTAGGGTAGGAGGACAATTTTTCATTATTGTTGTATTGTCATCGGACCACTATATGTATACCAAATTTCATCCAAATCGGATAATGGGAAGTGTGTCAAAAACGCATTTTTCTATAGATGGTGGTGGGGGTAGGAGTGGCAGGATTTTTTTTTCAATATTGTATTGTCATCGGACCACTATATGTATACCAAATTTCATCCAAATTGGATAATGGGAAGGGTGTCAAAAACACATTTTCTATGAAAGGGGGTGGGGGTAGGGGTGGGAGGATATTTTTTAAATGTTGTATTGTCATCGGACCACTATGTGAATACCAAATTTCATCCCAATCGGATAATGGGAAATGTGGCAAAAACTCATTTTTCTATAAAGGGGGGTGGGGGTAGAGGTGGGAGGATATTTTTTTCCTAATATTGTATTGTCATCGGATCACTATATGTATACCAAATTTCATCCAAATCGGATAAAGGGAAGTGTGTCAAAAACAAATTTTTCTATGGAAGGGGGTGGGGGTAGGGGTAGGTGGATATTTTTTCTTATTGTTGTATTGTCATGGGACCACTATGTGTGTACCAAATTTCATCCAAATCGGATAATGGGAAGTGTGTCAAAAACGCTTCACAAGATTTGATAGATAGTTAGATAGTTAGTCAGAACATCTGAAGCTAAATAAAAGCTTGTAAAAATATATAAAATTAAAATAACGTAGCACATTTTTCTTTTCTTTTAATAAAATGAGTTTATTCTGAATACTTAATGTAAATTTTTCCCTTTTATTTTAGTTTAATTTGACAGCAGCTCAAGTGGGTCTGGTTTTTCTACTATTTTCGGGCGTTTATTGTATTTCAAACGCCATTTCTGGCTGGGTGGTGGACAAATTTGGCAATCACTGGCCAATAATGACAGCCGGTTTGTTTTTGAGCAGTATCGGTTTTTTTGCTTTTGGGACCTTGTCCTTTTATCCCAGAAATTCCAAAGTAAGTGACATCTTTGTCCTCAATTCTAAAGCAAAATAGACATACAACATATTGGGTAATAATAGTAGAGTTTTTTTTTGTTTGAGACTTGTAAACAATGGTTAAGTAGAAACAAAGTCAGAACTTGCATTGTCTTTATGTATTTTAAACACGACGCACAAAGGGGCCAATCGGGTGTAAAAGTGGAAGAAACTAAAAAAACACAAATAGACATATACAATATCTGGAACTCAAATTATGTAGCAAACTAGTGGGCGCTGAAAATGCAGCAGAGTATTTTCACTTGTTTTTTAGTATGACGTGAGTTTGACACAAAGCGTCTGTTTAATTTTTATGATAATTACATACAAATTATTGAATAATTATGTATTACTTTCTCTAATTATATGAAGTGTTAAATTTAAAATGAAATTTTTTTTTACGGTGGAGACATCCAGCACAGGTAATTTAACACTAAATACCAATATCTAGCTGTAGGTTGTCATAGAGTAATCATTTTTTTTAACTAAGAAGTCAATTATTATTAGAATTTACCTTAAAGAAATATAAAAAATATAATTTGTGTGTGATAAAATTTTGTTAAGCAAAACTATTGTCACTTTTTTGTTAATTGAATGTTTCTTAACAAAATGAAAAAAAAAATGGCTGGGCTTTCTTGCGCCTTTTTGAGATTTTTAATATTAAAAATAAAGTGCCTACATACGACCCAAGTAAAAGAAATTAAATATAATCTTCTTTTTTTTTTTTTTTTTTTTTTTTATTTGTCAAACACACTGTGTTTTTTTTTTTTATTACAATCTAGTCAGTAAGACTAATTAGCAATTTTGTTTTAACTTAATTTACTAGAAAAGTCAGATTTAAACTTAGGGTTCACTCAACAGTTCTCCCCGCTTTGTTTAGTCTGTAACTCACAATTGTGTTGTGTTTATAGCATTATTTTGTTTTATGTGTAATTCACTTAGTTTACTAGCTCAAACGGCTTCACTCTTTTTAGTCGTCGAACTAGCATAGTATTGTCTAGAAGCTGAATTGCTTCCACATTCACATGCCGATGGAGTCTATCTTCATGGCTTTTTGCGTACTTTTTTATAGTCTCTGCTACAGTTTCGATTTTTAGATCTCGATGAAGGTCACTATTTCGAACGTACCAAGGTGCATTCACAATGTTTCTTAATACTTTATTTTGAAATCTCTGTACAACTAGAATGTTACTCTCTTTAGCACAACCCCATAGTTGAATACCATATGTCCATACTGGTTTCAGTATTTGTCTATAAAGCAGTAACTTATTATGAATTGTTAAATTGGACTTCCTTCCAATTAGCCAGTTCATTTTTCTATACCTTATCTCAAGTTCTTCTTTTTTTTTCTTAACATGTGCTTTCCAGCGCAATTTGGTATCAAGTGTCATACCTAGATATTTTGCCTGATTCGAATATGGTACTGGAATGTTGTTAATTGTTATTTGTATGTGATTTATATTTTTGTTTGTAAAATCAACATGAATTGATTTGGTTTCATTTAATTTTATTCGCCACTTTGTGGTCCAACTGTGAATTTGGGTGACTGCATCCTGAAGTTTCTCTATGCATTTTTCAATAGATTTTTCTACCGTCAATAAACCAGTATCATCGGCAAATGTTGCTAAGTGACAATTTTCTGGCTTTGGGATATCACAAGTGAATAATAAGTATAGATAAGGGCCTAGTACGCTACCCTGGGGCACGCCTGCTTGAATTTCTCTTAAATTTGAGTATGAGTCTTCCTGTTTTACTCTAAAATGTCTATCAGATATGTATGATTCCAAAATATCCGAATACTGTTTTGGCAGAAACCTTTTTAGTTTAAAATTAAGGCCTTCATGCCACACTTTGTCAAATGCTTGTGCTACATCTAGAAAAACTGCAGAACAAACTTTTCCCTCTTCTAGTGCTTTTTCTATTATATTAGTAATTCTGTGTACTTGATCTATCGTGGAATGCTTGTCTCGAAAACCAAATTGATGAGATGGAATAATTTCTTGTCTTTCTATGATGGGTTTTATTCTTTTAAGCAATAATTTTTCATAGAGCTTGGATATAATTGGCAGCAAAGATATTGGCCTGTAAGATGACACGTCATGGAGTGGTTTTCCCGGTTTTGGAATCATGATAACTTCTGCAACTTTCCACAGTTTAGGTACGTACCTAAGCCTAAAAGACGCATTAATTAGGTTGCATAATTTTACGATAGCTTTTCTGGGGAGTTGTTTTATGACTACCCCGTTAATAAGATCATACCCTGGGGCTTTTTTCGAATTAATATTTTTGATTTCTGTTAATATTTCTTTTGGTGATGTAAGCTTAATATGGTCCTCGATTTGATGGGGTTCATTTAAATGAAAGTGTTCATCTGGTGCTTCGTGGGGCTGAAATGTTTTTTCTAAATGACTTGCAAAAATATCTGCTTTTTCTTCGTTACTCCTTGCCCACTGGTTGTTAGATTTTCGTATGGGTGGAATTTGGGTAATTGGTCTTTTAAAATCTTTGGTTGCTTTCCAAAGGGAATAGTCGGTATTTTTATCATCTGTAAGCTCATTAAGAAAATGGTTAATAGATTCATTTTTTATTACTAGAATTTCTCGCCTAATGCGCTGCGTCATGTTGTTGAGATTTGTTTTGTCCCGAGGATCACGGCTTTGTTGCCACTTTCTTCTTAGTTTCCTTTTTTCCAATATAAGGTCTCTAATTTCCTTTGGATAGTTTTTTCCCTTAAAAATTCTCTTTGGTTTTGGACTGTTTTCCCAAGCTGCTTGTTGAATATTTGTAACAAAATAATCAACTTCTTTATCGATTTGTTCTGGCGTTTGCAATGGTACTGATAGGTTTATTTTTTCTGACAGACTTTGTTTAAAACTAATCCAGTCAGTCAGTTTATTAACTAGTGAGATATTTGCTTCTTTCTTTATTATGTTTTTACTAAGAGTTAGAATAATAGGTGAATGATCTGAGTGTAAATCAAAACTTTCTTCTATATCTACAAAACTTAAAGATATATTTTTTACTATAAAAAAATCAATTAGATCTGGAATTTTTCCTGGATCTGTTGGATAGTATGTGGGCTTACCAGTTGATATCGGCTCACATTGATATTCACTAATAGCTTGCAAAAGTTCTTTTCCTTTAGAGTTCGTCAGTCTAGATCCCCAGTAGGTATTTTTTGCATTAAAGTCACCTCCAATTATAAAACGGTTTCCTAATTTTCTGAGAAAATTAAGATATTGATTTTTCTTTAGTAAGTGCCTTGGTGGTATATAGACAGCACTTATGACTAATGTATATGTTTTGGTTTTTACACTTACTAATGTAGCTTGAATCTCTATGGTTTTATATCCCATCTCCTCATAGTGTGATATATTTTCTTTAATTATTACAGCACTTCCCCCATGTGCAGTATTGCTAGGGTGAGTTGTATGATACACTTTATAACCTTTAAATTTAATGTGAGACTGGTTAGTGAAATGCGTTTCTGACACAAGACAGACGTCAATTTTTTCTATGTCTAGACTAACTTGCAAGTCTTGCTGATGTTGCAAGAGACCATTGGCATTCCAAGCTAGGATTCTAAGATTACTGACCATTTTGAGGCATATTGGTAGCTCCGTTATTGCTACTTTCTAGTTTAGTTAATCGCTCATCAAGTTTGTTCAATTTCTCCAAAATTAATTGTAGTGTTTGTTCCATAGTATTTTGACTACTGATATTAATATCAGGTATAGTAGCTGTTGCTGCTACTTGGCTGTATGTCCTTGTCACAGAGTTTTGTGTGACTGTGTTTCTTGTCTGTTGGTTTTGTCTATTTGTACTCACGTTTGGTATGAGATTCGGTTTCTTAGGTTTATTTTTCAATTTTTGTATTTCCTTAGCATTAGTGGATGCATTTTGGCTCAGATTCTTTTGGTTTGGGGCATTCTACAGTAAGATGTTTCCCCGTGCATTTTACGCAACGTGGTTCTTTAGCGCAATATTTTTGCGTGTGTCCATAAGATTGGCATCTTTTGCATTGAGGGACTAACTTTGAGGTTTTTAGTGCTTTTATTTCCACTTCAATCCCAAGGATACTGGAAATTTCAAAAATTTTGTTGATATCTTCATCGTGGCTGAATGTGAGCATAAACATGTTAAGAGGTTGTCTTGTTCTCCATTTAAGTTTGTTGCTGGCCTCCAGTGCCTTAAAACCTTTTTTTTGTAGATCAGCTACAATTTTTTGTGGGTCACATGAGAAGTGTAGCCTATTCGCTATTACTCTAATTGGCCTTATTTGTTTGTTTTCGTATGAGTGCCATTGATGCTTTATTTCATTAAGCATTTTAGTAACCAGCCGATAGCTGTCTGCGTCTTGTACATTTATTTTAATATTTTCGTTATTTAAAACTTTTATTTTAACTCCTTGTATGATATTTAACTTTTCATAAATATCATTAAAATTATTTACGCCATTTACCATAATCGGTGGAGGTAATGGAGCTTTTTTAACCTTAGTTGGGGGTTCTTCATTTTGTGTTTTATTGGAGGGGCTCTCCAGTGCCCGAGCTTTGTTGTGGTGGTGAGAGTGAAGTATCCATTCGACGTTTTTTCCAACCTCTTCCTTTTTGTCTGATCCACTCAGTTTCTCTTGCCAGATCGTCCTCATCAGTAATGTAGTCCATGTCAGACTCTTCTTTTTTAGTGACTTTTGTCTCTAAATCTGCAAATTTTCTTTGCATACTTTCCAGTTGACTTCGGAGATAATCCACTTGTACACTAAGTGAATTTTTTTCGTTTTGGGATTTTTTCCATTCCCTATATAAAACTTCTTCATTTTGTGTTCTAGCATGGCTATCCTGAAATAATTCGGCATTATCCATTTTTTCTTGATTTTGTTTGGGCTTTTCGCTAATTTTTAAAACAAGTTTCACAGGTGGTACACTTTTTTTGCTTTTAAACATGATATATTATTTATAATACACTATTGTATATAGATTCTCAACACAGGTATCTCGCGCGCGATGTTTTTTGTAAACAAAACAAACTCGACTTTGACCTCGTTAGCACTATCATGCAGGTACGATGCAATATAACCGTACTGAACTGCGATCGATTGAATACTCAAATATAATCTTCTTAAATATAAAACTTGTTTGTTTATTAACGAATTTTTATTAATTGATTGATAGTTTTTTAACATAAATTTGATTAACTCATTAAATTTAAAGACGGACGCGTAAAAATTAGGAAAGGTTCGTTCGAAAAAATTTTAAAATAAAGGATTTTAATCAAATTGATATAAACAACTTTTTAGGCCTGTAAAAAGCCAAGCGAATTATGGTAGCGGTTACAGTTACTTTAGTTAAAAGGAGTGGGGGGAGGGTAAATCTTCGAAAGTCAAATTTTGAACTAAAACTTTTACAAACTTACCGTTTTCGTATTTTTAACTTAGGAAAGCTGCCCGAAAATTTTTCAAAAATATCATTTTGACAGATCTTTGTTTCGGAAAGGGTTAAGTGGATTATCAAAGAACCACGCACTAGTTTCCACAGGCCTTATGGGGAATTTTTGTCTCGGTTGAACTGGCTATAATTTTAGTATGTTATAGTGGGGTATGTAACAAAATGTAAGTAAAGTTTTTCTATGTACAGTTTTAGAGATATAAACGGTCAAAATTCGTAAAATGGTCGTTTTTTATATGTTTTAATAATATTAATTTTTTAGAAAATGGTAAGATTAGTTTTTAGATGCAATATAAGTAAAAAAATATGCATGCATATGTGTTATTGAGGACACTCTGTACAATATAGTATTTTTAGGTGACTCCTCTTCCTATTTCAAAATTGACGTGTCTATGATTTTATCTCCAAGTTTAAAAAAAAAATGTGATTCCAAACTTTTGGGACCTACTATATATTATGAGCCAGGTTAAATAACTTAAACAGAAATATTATAAAATGTAGAATTTTTAAACTCATTTTTAATAAATGTTTAAGTCTTAATTACTTTTTTGTGTAAAAGTACTTAAATTTCTTTTTAGAAAATCTATTTTTAAATCACCCTGTAAAAAAAACAAATATTAAAGCTTTATAAAATATTAAACAAGTGCATTTTAACCTATATCACAATAACCAATACATTTATTACATAACCATTATTTTTGTTTCTAATATTTTGGGTGTTTAAATAATTATTTCCGACATTAGCTCCATTTGGCCCCTCTGTGCGACGTTTCGATTAGTAAGTATTGTGATGAACCTAAGTTATGAGGGGTTCAGATCAGAAGAAAAGTCATAAACTGTTTTAAAAACAAGCAATAAGAAATCAAATTTATAAAAAATAAAATAAAAATAAAAAAACTGCTAATCAACAAAGTAAAATGTCGAACCTACTTAAAAGAAAATAAAACTAACGTTTACCAAGCACTAAACATTTACAGGAATCGTACAATAATAATTACATTCAGTATTATTTATTAATAAGGAACAAGCCACTATTTACCTGGTGCACAGTATCGACCAACCGATCGAGAGGCGAGCAAATTTTAGCAAAGCACCTGTAAACTAAATAGATCAAAGATTTTAAAAAAACAAAATAATAATTCATTTTAAATTAGTAAAGTAGGTTACCGAAAAGCTTTAAAATACTCGGCACAGGAAATAAAATTATTTTTGGCCCATTTCGCGGAGGATTTAAATAAGCAATAATTTTTAATTGTGGATGTATTTTTTTTAAGGCCTGTGGCCGCCAATTCAGGTGGCTGATTCATTGCTTTTTCATGAAATTAAAAATATAAAAAATAACAAATTAATTTAGCACAATTCTGGATAAATAGGATAAACCCATTCACGAGATTAATATTTGTTACCTATTTTAAAAGCTTTTTGATTTAAATATAAAAAACATTTTAATAATAAAAATAAACTAATAGGCCACTTTGTTTGAAATGAGACAAATAGATAGTAATAATTAATAGTGACTATGTCAAACAAAAATATTAAATGAAAATTATTTATTATTGCATTTCAAATTTGCCGAATTAGTTCTGAACATCTGCCAACAACAGATTTTAGGATATAAGGACGAGTCGCGATATTAGAATCAGTATCAAAAACACAGTGAAACTATTATCATAAAAAAGATATGGTGAGTAACCTAAATCATAAAAGAAACGAGACATTTTTTGGAGCAAGAGAATTGGTGCTTAAAGGTAAAATGGTGCCTTAGATATAAGAAACAGTAACTCTTAAGGTGGCTCCTAAACATTATTTGGTGAGGTAATTTTTATAGGAACTTGTAAAATCTAGACTCTAATACTAGTGTTTTTGTGTTTAAAAAGAAATAATATGCCTTTTAAACTTAAATCGAATAATTAAGTGCTGGACCCAAATTAAAAACTATATTCCGGTTAGATTAAAAAAATTTTGTTTGAAATTGTTAATTGATGTTATTATTGAAAATATTCTATTGACATTGCTTTGTTTTTGCAAATTTTGTACTAACGTTTTGAAATCAAAATATAGGTATTTATAACAGAATTTAAAGTGCCTTTTAAAATCAGACAGAACTTCTTATCGTAACTTCTTATCATATTTCTCGATAAGAATACTATTTTATCATAATAGAGTTTGGCTATTCGCCTTATGATTTCTGAAACCTCTTGAATATATGGAATGGTCATAACACCCAACGAATTATTACTCTGAGAATTTGCTCCGTTTGGTTTGTTTTTAATTTTCCAGATCGTTGAGTTTATTAATTTCTCGGGATAACCATTCTGTTGTAAGTCCTTGTAGACCTCTGTGGTTAATTCTTCATTATTACTACAAATATTTTAAATAAAAACTTTTTATGGCTCCTTGTTTCGGGAGAACAGGATCGAGATAGGAAGCGCAGACTTTCACCGGATTTTGAGGGATTACTCCTTTTCATCCAGTCAAGAATTTATACACAAATGGTCCTCTATTATAAAAGTAGTGCAATGATTTTGTTTAAAGTTAAACTGCTTGACTTTGTTTCAAGTCAAACTGCTTGATTACTGGAAAAAAATATTAAAGCTGAAAGAACTTCGGCAATAAATAAGACTTCTGATCCTATTGAGCGTTCTTTAAAACATGACGGTGTACTAATTGCTGTATTATTTAATTTTTTTAGTGCTCTCTGGGTAAACTATGTTAGCCTAATAATTTTGGGAATCGCAAATGCCCTTGCTCTCATACCAACTTTCCATGGAATCCTGCTTAGTGCAGTGTAAGTAGTATTAAAACATAATTACACACCTGCGGATTTTTCAAATATTTCTTATGTACTTATTTAATTTTTTTATACTTGTAGGAACGGTGGCTGCTCAGATAACCTCAGAACATATAGTTTGGTTGCTGGAATTTGGTCCAGTTCGTTCTCCTTAGGAAGTGTTATAGCACCTTTGTTAATGGGTGGAGTTTTGGTGGAGAAATTCGGTTTTCCTATAGCCTCTACCACTATGGCCGGGATAACATTTTGTGTGGTAGGTTTGAATTTATAGGTACAAGTCTGGATTTCCCTAACAGTATTCTAGCTCGCCAGTTGACCACTCCTACTACAACTCGCTGAAGTTTTACATCTTATATTACTCGTATATTTAAAGATTTTAATAGATTTTTGGATTTTTGTTTGTCAGGAGAATGTAGGATGTTTTAACTGATAGTCTAAGAATTCAGGATGATGATGATTTGATAATGATTCATATGTGAGCAGGCCTTACAGCCCTTCTACTGCGCCCACTATTATGGCTCACTTTTGAGTGGTTTCTCACCACTGTATGCCTAATCCTCCAAAAAGGCCGGCTATCAGTTTGGGTGAGACACTGTTCAGATCCTCCGAGTCAATCTGAGGTTTACCAAACGTGTTCTGAGATAAACGTGCAATAGCCGCACATTCGTACAGTACATATCTGACTGTTTCGTCATCCTCCATACAGAGTCTATATTCGGTATATACTCTCAGTCGACAGTGACCCGTAAAAAGACCAGTCACTACGTATCTCCTGTCTCATAAGTCTAATGATGTTCCTGGCTCTTTTAATACAAGGTCTTTTAATGAACTCTTTAGAGTGAGCCAGTTCTGGTATATTTCTCCAGTAATGTTGGAAGCTATTCTCCATCCATTTTAATATGGTTGATTTAGCAGCATTGTATGATATCCCCAGGGCTGGCTCGGGGCCGCAAAATTCGGCAGATGCCGCTTCCCTCGCTGCTAGCTTTGCGGCCTCATTTCCCTCGGGTCCAGAATGCCCTGATATCCATACTAATTACACATTATTAGCGCTACCAAGTGCATTCAGCGAATTCAGCTCCTCACGGTTCTCGATGAGATCGTACAAGAATCAAGCGCTCTTAAGGCTGCTTGGATGTCGGAGAAGATTTTTATTGTCCTGTTGGTCCATTCGTGGCTAAAATATAGTAGTCAATTGGCCAAGAATTCTGGATAGGATCGAGATAACTTTAATACTCTGTAAACCAAAAAATTGATAGAAGATTATTTTTGTTCAAGATGATAGTGCATTAAGGTACCGATCGGTATGAGTGGGTTTTCTATACACTGAATGGTCCAGAGTTTGACATGGTTTACAATTATTAAAAATGTCTAAGAATAGAAGAGTGTTGTTGTTCTTTAATTTAATGCTGAAACGGATATTTGGATGTATAGAGTTGATGTGATTATGAAATTCTTGCAGAATCCTGGCTACATTTAACTAGCGAGTTTGAGTATAATACAGGGTGTCCGAACTAAAAGGTAACAGAAATGTTTTTGGGTATTTTTCGTGCGAATTTGGAGAAACGCTCGGACACGTCGATTTTGTTTGCGAGGGGGACACTTTTTGACTGGCTTGAAATTTTTGTAGCATGCAAAGGGGTATACTTTACGCCTATATTTTGAATAGGGAAAGTGGGTCTAGTGATACCTTGTTTTGAAGGCCTCTTAAATGTTTTTACAACGGTGTAAAAATTTCAAAAATCTATCCATTAGTTTTTGAGATAATTGTCTTCAATCTTTCAAATTTAACATGGAATAAAAATTTTATCAGAATTTCATATTTTTCGGATTTAATTTTTATTTTATCATTCCATGTTAAATTTGAAAATTTGAAAGCAAATATCGCAAAAACTTAATCGATTGATTTGCGAAATTTTTACACGCTAAAAGTGTCAATATTTATTTTTTAGGGAACAATGGTGCTGATTTTCCTCGCACTAAAATCAAAACCGGATAAACCCAAGAACTTTAAAGATGGCTTAGAAAATGGAATAGACCCATCTTGGAAGACTCCAAAGGAAATTAGTGACTCTACACCACTGTTGATGTCTGCCGCTAGTCCAATTTACAAGTTGTACTCTGAGGAGCGATAAGTGACTTGTACAGAGGCAGGATTTAAGATCTGCTCAAAAAATTAAGTAACTGACTTATATTATCTCTAATATCTGCCGAAGATTAATTTTATAATTTCATTCAGTTTTAGAAGAAAAATGCGGACATGTTTGGAAAAATAAAAACCTGTATATGGCAGAGTACGTAGGCTATGCATCTTTTTGCTAAAAAATAGCGTTACTATATTTGTTTGATCCTACAAAACAAATTATAAAACAGTCACTTTGGTACAGGTAAAGTACAGGGTGTCCCAAATTGGGCACTTTTACAGGGTTTAAGGTACTTCTAGGGGAGACAGAGAAAAACTGACCACGCATTGCGAGGCTCAAATTTCAAGAGAAGACTTATAGTGAAAACCGCATTTTGAAATATCGTCTCGTCTTTGAGCTACGGGGGCTTTTTGAAAAGTCTGCATTTTGGAGGGGGGTCTATAACTTCGTTATTATTGGAAATATTGATTTAGAGTAAATTGCAATTTTATAGACTTTGTCACGAGTAATTCACCCACTAAATTAAATTTTAACTGTCACTTTTAGTTTTTGAGATATGACATAAAGTTGCATTTTTTCTTATGGAATGGCCTATATTTTAACTAATTTTCGAATTCGTCATAGAATTCTTTTCAAAATGATGTATCATATGTCATAGTTTGTGTGCGTTGAATGACGTCATGCGCCATTAACGTGAAAGCCTTGCGGTCAAATGCTACTTTAATGCTCCTATAGTTTTGTTGTCTTATACTTTGCAAATCAAGTTGGCCTTGCGTCTTGGCGTTTTGTCATTGTTTTCAATTGTTTAAACAATTTGACATTACGCTTTGATATGAAATTATTTTGCACAAAAGCGTTTTAATTTTATTTTGAAATATGTATCATTTTTGTTACTTTTTATAACTAGGCTTTGAGGGCCGTCAGCTGAATTATAATTTTTCCAAACCAGGCTTACTATATTTTTGACTGTGTAAAATAATAAAAATACTGGAGTGCCTTGACCTGCCTCAGCAGGAAATCATAGCGCACTAGAAATAAGTGAAAAAGCTGAATATCTCCTAAACCGCTCAATGAAACTATGACATATGATACATCATTTTGAAAAGAATTCAATGACAAATTCGAAAATTAATTAAAATATAGGCTATTCCATAAGAGAAAATGCAACTTTATGTCATATCTCAAAAACTGAAAGTGACAGTTAAAATATAATTTAGCGGGTGAATTCCTCGTGACAAAGTCTATAAAACTGCAATTTACTCTAAATCAAAATTTTCACTACTAACGAAGTTCGAGACCCCCTTCAAAAATGCAGACTTTTCAAAAAACCCCCGTAGCTCAAAGACGAGACGATATTTCAAAATGCGGTTTTCACTCTAAGTCTTCCTTGAAATTTGAGCCTCGCAATGCGTGGTCAGTTTTTCTCTGTCTCCCCTAGAAGTACCTTAAACCCCCCAAAAGTGCCCAATTTGGGACACCCTGTACAAGATAAGTTTTGAAGTTTTGGTGGCATCACGAGTTACCAATTTAATGTTACGCGAGAGATCAAACTCTTTGTTGTTTATTTTACAGGAGCAAATTTTTCAAAAATTTTAACTATTATCATTAACCTAATTATATTTCGGTTTATTAAGAGTAGCTTAATTGTTAAATTCGCAAAAATATTAAAAAGTTTAAGGAACGGTAAATGTCTTTAAAAAGTAACACGAGTGACTGATGTATTGGCCCTTTCAAAAATTAGAAATCTAAAAGGATTTAGTTTATTTTTTCATTCAATTTATTTCCCAAGAAACTTAATGTCTATTACAGGGAAAATACAAAACAAATTCATAATAAAAATAAGAAAAATAATTGCATAATAAAAATAATATAAACAACTAAATCCAAATAAAACCCAGTGGTCAAACTATCATGTTATTTTATTTTAATATAAGAAAATATGGTTTTGTATATTTTTAAATAATTGAAGACGTTTAATGTCTTTGATGCATTGTGGTAGATTATTGTAAATGGTAATACCTGAATATAATAAACATGTTTTGCCAATAATAGTTTTAAACTTTATTAATTTTAAATTTTAATTTGGGCGAGTTGTTGTATTTCTTTAAACATTTAAATTTGATAATTTTTGTTTTGTTAATATTGGTTGAATGAATATTAATATTTTTAAATTATATAATTTATATTAGTTTAGAAAACCAAGTGGTTCATAGAAATTAACTGTTGGTTCTAAAAATGGAAGTTTATGAATACATTTAATAATTTTATTTTGTAACTTTTTTAATGGCTTTAATACTGAATTATTTGCAGATTCCCAAATTGAAAGTAGATATTGAATCTTTGAGTGAAATAATGCGTAATAAATATTTTAATGGAATGTAATATCTTGCCTTGTATAGCCCACCCACTAAACAAGATAAACTTAAAATCATATTATTTATATGTTCTTTTCACGTTAAATCTTTATCTATGTGAAGTCCTAAAAATTTTATTGAATTTATATATACTATGGTATTGTTTTCAAATTTAATTGTATTTTTTTGTTCATTTGAAATTTTTGTTTTATCAATAAACCTATAAAATTAGTTTTTAAAATTAATGGTTAATTTTTTCTTTGAAGCTGATTGTGTAAGACTTTTAAATCATTTAAAATTTCTTCTTCATTTTTGTTTCATTAAAATATATTTATTTAATTTTAGTTTTTCTATTGAATTGATGTACATTAAAAATAAAATTGGTGCAAGCACTGAACCTTGTGGTACAACACAAGTAATTTTTTTAAGTAAACTTTGATTTTTATTAATTTTTACAAATTGCTGTCCATCTTCCAAGTAGCTATTAAACCCGTCGTATGTGTTGCCCATTATTCCCATGTGATATATTTTTTTAAATAAAATATTGTGATTGACAGCCGTGTAAGTTTTTTTTATTAAAAACATTGGTTATCTTATATGATACAATTTATAAATTCTTGAACAAATATAATTTTTTGTATTTTGGGTGCAAACACCGGTAATAAAAAATATGTACACAATATTTAACTTTTTTTTTAAACATAACAATAAATTATCAGTACTGTCGTATTTTTTAAAAAGGAATGAAACCTAAATTATTTCTCTCCAGCTGAATATAAAGACAAATTTACAAATTTTAAACCATAAAAAAACACAATAAAAAATATGTTACCACTTACTTTTATATGTCAATAATGACAAAAACTTCAAAATTTTTATTTTCGGGCTGTTTTAAAATCTGCATGGCGGAATATGTGATTGCTTTCACCTCTGTTCCTTGGGGATGTTTGCCTATTTGAAATTCCTCTCCATAACACTTGCACCTTAATCTTAAATCCTCACCTAAAAAGGTAAAATTTTCTTAAGAAGGTAGTCCCGTGGTATGCTCGTCGGCTCCACATGCAGAAGGTATCAATCTGGAACAACGACGAAAAAAGTCTCATCGCCCTGCCGTTCACTTCCTTTCAGCGTTCAACAGTCGTCATTGAAATGGCGTGCAATGCACACAAAAACATAAGTTGACGTTGTATAGGGTGTCTCATTATATTTTTCCCACCCTTTTAGACAATTAATAATTGATGTAGGAATATAAAAGAAATTGTGTTCGAATTCGCGAAATTTTTACTTTTAAATTGCATCTTGACTTTATTCCTGATGCTTACCGTATTTGACAGGCGCTCAAATTTATAGTTTTTATAAATTGGATGCTCCTTATATTATTTAATTAATAGATTAGGCTTGGAATATACTTTTTAAAAATACCCCATATGTCGCAGTTTTAATAAATAGTTTCTCAAAATTTAGCGATAAATTTTTAAATGACAAAAGAATAACATTACCACTTTTATATTAATTGCAGTGCCCTTATTTCGAACTATGTTAGTCCCCATTTATAAACAGTGACAATAACAATTTTTTTTTAAATGACGCTCAAAATGACAACCGGTAAAAACAAAGTTGTGTCAATAGGGACATTTTGGGTCAGGTCAAATCAGGGCTATCAAAACGAACGGGCCACGATCCTCCACTTTGTTGACGTCACATCCGGGACTGATTTTTGTTTGATGGCCACGTCACGACACAGCTGATTGTCATTGAAATATTGAAGTTGGAATGACGGTTCATGAATATTTGATTTTTTTTTAAATAAAGCCGGTTTTGAGATTGTTTTTACTATATTCTTTTAGAACAATTTTTTTTAAATCTATAGTAATCCTTAATTTTTCAGAGCCGCTTCACTAGCTCACACAAAAATTAAGTTTAAAGCAGAAGCGAATGTGACAATCACAGATGACAAAGTCAAATAAATACATGTCAAATATAACAGTTGGCATGTGGTAAATGGCGGGTAATTTGAATTCAAAATAAAGAATGCTAAATCTTGAAGATTTTAACCTTTTAATCATGTTGATTCCTTATAAAACTTTGGTGGAACATCGGAATGGTGTCTGAGAATATTTTACTGAAATTTCGCGGAAATCTGTAGTGCCATTTTGAAAATATCATAAAAAAACGTGTGACCTCCCATAAGATCCAATGTAAAATTCAGCCCCCGGAGAACAGCTGATTTTTTCAGGGTCCTGGCCTCTATTTTTGTGTTGGCCTTGGTCAAATAACAGAAAATTTGACAGATGTTACCGTTATTGTTACTAAGAATAACGGCAACATTCAGGGCAAAAAAGATAGATTTTGGAACACTTAAGATAACACAACACAAACGTTAATTTAGTAGTTTCACACACCTTCAACTTTTTGTTTATTTATATTTGTTAATTTATTTTTATTAGATTTATGGCTTTTTACAAGCGCACTTGGCGCTTATCGAGCGTGATAGGAATCTCCTTGCGAGAGCGCATAAAAGTAAAAAAAAAACCAAACTACCGAATTATAGTAAAAAATTCGACTGCATTAAACAAAACAATACAAAACTAACCTTAAAAAATAGCGGTAACATTAAAGGCCGGCCACCGTAAAGCCAATCACACACAACAAAACATAACGCGTAAGAAGTTCAACCTTATGGACTTTTCTTACGTAAATCCAATATGGCCGCTGCTATTCGATCGCTGATTGGTTGAAAGCCCGCTATGCGCCATGCTACGGATTACGTAAATTGGGTGTGTGAAGGCCTTAAGTACCGGGCGCCGTTACCGTACATAACAAAAAAGGAGCGAGAAGCTGCTAATGCGCAGACTCAGTAATAACAATAACGGTAACAAAGTGTAAAATACGCGACCCAAAATGTCCCTATTGTCACTGTTGATAACATAATTTGGAATAAGGATACTAAAATTAACACAAGAGCGGTACTGTTGTAAATGCTAATATCTCAGAAAGTATGGCTCTAAACTACGGCATATCGGGTATTTTTGGAAAACATGTTCCAAGGTTCCAAGCCTAATCTATTAATTAAATAATATAAGGAGCATCCAATTTACAAAAACTATAAATTTGAGTGCCTGTCAAATATGGTAAGCATCAGGAATAAAGTCAAAATGCAATTTAAAAGTAAAAATTTCGCGAATTCGAACACAATTTCTTTTATATTCCTATATCAATTATTAGACCATTAAGGGTGGGAAAAAATATAATGAGACACCCTGTACATCGAGAATATAAGCAGGTGCAAATAAAATCTATATGCAGGAGCGGAGGAGCGAGGATTAATTAATAACCCAGGAGCCTGCTATTTTTCTCACGACGACCACGACTTGTGTGCTGAAACGGAAAGAGGTCTATAACCTATTATAGAAAGAAAAACTTTTTTCTTATTTTTCTTTCTTTAATTTCACTTGTTGTTTATAGTTTTAGGTCCTTGCATTACTTGCAATTTGGTATTTGAAAATTATATTGGCAATCGCCCATTGCGATCAGAAATTTTAACACACGAAAAGGTGATGTCCATGTTTTCAGCCATTGATACTTTACGTCTAATTTGAGTTTTCATACCTTTGACAGTGGGATGGGTTTGATGACTTGGTCGAGTTAATACCCTGAGAGTTTCTCGTTCTTGTACTGAGACACCGCACACCTGCATAGATGAAAGTTTTCCGAAAATGTATGTATGCCCAGTACACGGACCGCAAAGCGGTAGTATAGACACTCGGACTTTCCCGCCAAAAACTATTGAAAAAAGGCCCAGCTATTAGAGGGTGTGCAAAATTACAGATTTCTGTACTTTGACATTTTTGACAGGGTGTCAGCCGCCTAGCGACCTATCGCCATTTTCATTTTTCGTACTCTTTGTTCTTGTGTGGAAGTTCTCTTCGAAGCTTTTTTTGTTAATTTGTGTTTTTTCAGTGATTTTATAGACTTTTTTTTGACTTTTTTAGTTTTATAAGACTCTTTTGTTTAAGTATAACTGTTTATTCAAACAGAAAATATGAAGTAATGTCAACAATTTCTTTATTACTTACAAAAGAAGTGTGATTTAAATCCCTTAACAAATTTTATATTTTTTTTTGCATTGGGATCAAATGAGCACTACTTTTTACAGTGGCGTAGCTAGAAACTGGCAATGGGGGGTTTTGCCATGTCACCTCAACCAATTTCCGAGTTTTTCCAAAAATTTTCCTCGTTTTTCCCAGTTTTTAACTAGGTTTCCCAAACATCTCCCGAGTTTTCCTAATTTTTTTTAAAATTTTCCGATAAACACTTTTTCCTAGTTTTTCCGATTATTTCCCGAGTTTTTTCTGAATATTTCCAGAGTTTTCCGAATATTTTCCGAGTTTTCCCGATCATTTCCTGAGCTTTTTAAAAATTTTCCGGGTTTATCACGGGTTTTTCCAAATATTTCCAGAGATTTTCCGAAGATTTTCCGAAAATTTTCCGAGTTTTTCAGAACATTTTGTTATTTTTGTTAGTTTTATAAAACTAAAAAAGTCAAAAAAAAGTCTATAAAATCACTGAAAAAACACAAATTAACAAAAAAAGCTTCGAAGAGAACTTCCACACAAGAACAAAGAGTACGAAAAATGAAAATGGCGATAGGTCGCTAGGCGGCTGACACCCTGTCAAAAATGTCAAAGTACAGAAATCTGTAATTTTGCACACCCTCTAATAGCTGGCCCTTTACGTCTAATTTGAGTTTTCATACCTTTGACAGTGGGATGGGTTTGATGACTTGGTCGAGTTACTACCCTGAGAGTTTCTCGTTCTTGTACTGAGACACCGCACACCTGCATAGATGAAAGTTTTCCGAAAATGTATGTATGCCCAGTACACGGACCGCAAAGCGGTAGTATAGACACTCGGACTTTCCCGCCAAAAACTATTGAAAAAAGGGCCAGCTATTAGAGGGTGTGCAAAATTACAGATTTCTGTACTTTGACATTTTTGACAGGGTGTCAGCCGCCTAGCGACCTATCGCCATTTTCATTTTTCGTACTCTTTGTTCTTGTGTGGAAGTTCTCTTCGAAGCTTTTTTTGTTAATTTGTGTTTTTTCAGTGATTTTATAGACTTTTTTTTGACTTTTTTAGTTTTATAAGACTCTTTTGTTTAAGTATAACTGTTTATTCAAACAGAAAATATGAAGTAATGTCAACAATTTCTTTATTACTTACAAAAGAAGTGTGATTTAAATCCCTTAACAAATTTTATATTTTTTTTTGCATTGGGATCAAATGAGCACTACTTTTTACAGTGGCGTAGCTAGAAACTGGCAATGGGGGGTTTTGCTATGTCACCTCAACCATTTTCCGAGTTTTTCCAAAAATTTTCCTCGTTTTTCCCAGTTTTTAACTAGGTTTCCCAAACATCTCCCGAGTTTTCCTAAATTTTTTTAAAATTTTCCGATAAACACTTTTTCCTAGTTTTTCCGATTATTTCCCGAGTTTTTTCTGAATATTTCCAGAGTTTTCCGAATATTTTCCGAGTTTTCCCGATCATTTCCTGAGCTTTTTAAAAATTTTCCGGGTTTATCACGGGTTTTTCCAAATATTTCCAGAGTTTTTCCGAAGATTTTCCGAAAATTTTCCGAGTTTTTCAGAACATTTTGTTATTTTTGTTATAACTTTTCATAAAAGGAAAAAGACAGATTTTATGTATTATTAAACTAATATTTTGGTAAAAAATTAAAAATAGTTAAATTGGCCTCTCTGTGAAAAGCTTTTCCTTATAACTTTCTTGCGCCTTCACCAATAGGTATAATAGGGTAAAACTTGGTAATTCAAATTGTCTTCAACCCGTTTTTTTTCATAAATTGTATTGTATTGTATCGATATCTATAAGTACTTATATTATTTTCTCCAATTGAAAAGTTATATTTTTCTATTGCTATTAGTACTCTCATTGACCAACGGGGGGAGTTTTGACCCTACGCCACGGCTTTCTAGGTTATTTTAAATATCAAGATTATATTAATGTTTTAATATTATTTAATGACTCTTTTAAGTTAGTAAGTTTAATCACAGAATAACTAGGCTTGCACCCTTTATATTTTTGTTAGTAATCATTAATGTGTTTCATATATATCTTTTTATGATATACTTACTATGCTAAGATAAAATACTTTTTATTCAATCCTATTTTTAATGACAATCAGCTTACTGGTGGAAAAATTTCGGAACTGAAACCGGTTTTTTTAACTATGCATGTGCTACTCTCTTTTTTACTTTATTCTCTATTGTTCCTTTCGGCTCAAGAGAAACGAATTTCCAAAAGAAGCGAGTGACACATGCGCAGTTGATCGGTTTGAGTTCGTCCGCATTAGCTCACGCATAAAAGCTGGTTGTCCATAGAGCGTATAAGCGGCGCGGATTTATCCTTTCCCAGGCTCTGGTTGGTTGATTTAAAAATTTCAACCAATCAAAGCCCGAGAAAAAAATATCCGCGCGGATAATATGCTCTCTGGACAGCCGGTTTAAAAGACTCATAGAAATAACGCTCATCCCCTGCACTAAAAGTGCTCCAAAAAATTACGCTCAACTACCGCACTAAGTGTAGTTCGACCGGCCAGCTAATAGAGGGCGCTGACCAAAACTAAAAACTAGGGTCACTGCATCCTGGAAGCCTGGCGTCTCCATGGGTAGCGACAAGCCCACGTGACCTGCCTCGGAATTTCCATGGGCGACTTGTCCACTTACCTCGGAATAATTAGAGTACCTACATGCAATTTTTATACAATATTGTTAATAAACCTCGGAATTTTTAGAGTACCTACAATTTCTCTAGAAGTTTGTAATGCGATCTCAGAATTTTCAGAGTACCTACAGTATGTAAAATATTTTTAAAAACATTAAAAACAAACAATACTTATAAGTTTTTGACCAACTTTTTATTTTTGAAATATAAATTAATACAAAAAAGACTACGAAACAATTTAATGCATACACTTTTACCATTAGATATAATATTAGTTATAGTACTTACCTAGAAATGATAAAAAATATAATTTCTGTGGGATTACTCTAAATTTTGCCTTTTTTGTAAATTTTTTATAGTTTCAAAAGTCATTCCTGAGGTTCTGCCGTGCTTTCAAACAGGTAGACTTTGTACAAAAACATAATTTTGTGAAAAATATTCCAAACTTTTATTTTTGTATATTACATTGATATCAGTAAGTCTTTGTTTTTAAAATAACATAAGTTCTTTAGATTTGGGATTATAACATTTAACGGCATTATTAGAAATCTATCGAGACGTAAACCTGGAAGATCACCTAAAGTAGGAATGTTTTCGACCTTTTGTGTCTTCGACATTTTGTTCTTTCGACGTTTTATTCGCCGCCCGCTTTTGTTTGGACACCGTAATAAAATAATAGTAGATATATTATAAACCTCGGAACTGCTGTGTTTAGTTTTAATCCCGCGGCAAGATTTTCTGCGCCCGACCGGAAGGACGGCTATAATTTGCTGTGATTAAAACGGACTTTAATGGCAATGCTTATATACTAAAAATAATAATAATTATAAAATAAATAAATATTAAACCACTTACTCCGGTACTCTAGTTTTATCATGTCAACTCCCGGTATATAATAATACAGTGGGCAGTGATAGTTTTCATTTATTTGGTGAGCTTTGGGCGCGTTGCTATGGTAGACATTAAACAAAAGTCAGTCAGACGCTAACAAACAGAGAAAAAATTGGCAAAAAAATAATATTTATTTTATAACAAACTAAATAGGTTTAGTCGAGAATATGTTCGAATTAAATTTCTCAAAGATGGAACAAACGAGGGATCAAATAATAAAGTCTATTCTACTTTGAGATGGACATTGAAAAGGCCACCAAAGAAGCAGCTTTCAGAGTACCGAATGATGCAATAAAAGGAATGTCGAAAATTTCATCGAAAAGGTATTCCTGTTTTACATCCTGGGGAAGTCTAGAAAGTTAAATGCTTCGTTTATATGGAGCCTATGCCAAAGGACACAATAATAACAATCGAAACCAACCAAGTCAGTCAGCAAAGTACAGTAAACTGCCGCCAAGCTGGAAGCAACAGAATAACCGTATCGTGTATCATGATAGCTTTTTGTTTTTTTTTTAAATAAAATGATCCAAAAAACCTATATTTTGCCTTTATAGTTTTAAAGAAATTACTTTTAATCACAGGGGATAAAAAATACTACCTCAGTCCATGAAAAAAGGGAATAAACGTACACGTTTATGCCCTAGAGTGCATAAAGAAATTTATTAAATGATCAAGATCCAACAACAGTTTTTTATATTTTATAAAACATGTTTGTTTCTTGCGCTGTGTCGAACCTAATAAATATGAAATCATAAAAGATTTAGTTTTTATATTCGATAATCTAAAAAAGCATTATTTTAATGGTTTATTTATTTGGACAGTCTAAATATATATAAGGGGTGTGGTGGACAGTTCTTTACGTAACATTTGTAAACCATTTTATTTATTTGAACACAAAAAAAGCTACGCTCCTGACAGTGTCAGATTCGTCATATAACCAAAAATATTTAGCTGTCGTGTCGCTACCCTAAGAAGACACTACGTCTTCGTGATGCAGTGACCCTACTAAAAACAGTTATAAAAAATTTACAAGGCAGTTTCCGTACTACCGACCTGCGGTCTGTTTAACCGAACCGAACCGAACCGACCTGCGGTCTGTTTACTGTGTATGTATGGCTTGGGTGGTTCAATGTTTAGAGCGTTTGCGTACAGAGCAAGAGATTCCGGGTTCGAGTCCCGGCCAAAGCAAAAAAACTTTTTTCTTTCCTTAATTTCACTTCTTGTTTATATTCTAATTTGTTGAAATATTTTAACATGATGAAAATAAAAAAGTAATCATAACAAAAACATAAAAGTAAAGCCAAGTTCTCCAATACATGTGATGCTCTGTTAAAGAGATTTTTTCAATTAATAAACTGTCACTGTTAATGGATTTTGACCAAAATCTAATCAACACTTTACAGTAGTGTACACTATTTTACCTATAAATTTCATAAAAATCGGTTCAGCGGTTTAGAAGCTATCATGTACTGGACAGATTTACACACACATAGACAGACGTCATGACGATATTACTAAGATAGGTCAAAATACACTCAAATAACACATTTTCGGCGTTACCTCAAAAAAAACACAATACCTTTAGAAACAGTTGCAGAAGAGATTGAATTTGCTGTGTAACTTACCTTCTGGAAGACCTTCTGTCACAAATTCAGTGATAACCAGCTTATTACAAATCAAAAATGGCTCACAACTGAATAAAAATAGTAGCTCATCGAGAAACCTATATAAGAGGTTGTCTATGTCATAGCCAGTAGCTTCTATGAGGTGACATTTTTTAATTTCTACATAATCGATTTCTGTCATGTAAGCAAACATTGCTAGACCACATTGTTCAAAAGCTTCCTTTAGACTGTCTCCCCAAGCATGAAGTCTAAAACAATATTATTCAAATTTAATAAGTACATAAGTTATGAGACCAGAAAGTGTTAGCAAAGTAAAAATGACTAGTAAATATAGGAACACTATTTAATATAAATCTTTAATTTTTTATATTATTTTGGTGCAAGTTTTGGTTTAAATATCGATTTGAAAAAAATAAGGTCATCATTTGTTTTTACTAGCTCATTTGGGCTGTACAAAATTTAAATGAAGTTTTTAAGAGTTTTATTTTGGGTATATAGTCACTTACTGCACATCTGCTGTGTGATCCAGATCTAAAAATAAAAATAAAATATTTAAACTATAACTTATCCATTTCAGTTTCCCCAGAAAGCTATTTTGTAGCACAAGTGTGATTCCATTACAGCAAAATATTATATTTCAGCCATATTAAACTCACATTACAGAAACTAACAATATGAATAATAAATTGATTTGCTGGATAAACCCGGCTTAATTGCATTAACATATATATATATATATATATATATATATATATATATATATATATATCTTCATCTAAATAGCAATATGCGAAACTCAGGAAAAAAAAGGATTTCTTATATGGCTTTCAAGTCAAGGCTTCAACCTCTTTACGAAGTTTTTCCAAAAATAGTAAAATCAATATATATAACCCAAGATTAACGTAGGTTCAAAGAAAAAAATATATATATAGTTTATGTTAGTTTTTTAGTTCTTATGGGCAAATATTTTTAAGAAGTGATAAGTTAGCTCTTTTCTTAAATATTAATTCGGCTACCCATTAATTCAAGTACCTAAACTGTTATGTAATGTTGTACCTTATATTTTAGTTTTTTACACTATATGGAAATAATTTTTCCTTTTTGGGTTTTTCTTTAATAAATAAATAATATCTATATATATATATATATATATATATATATAACAATATATATATATATATATATATATATATATATATATATATATATATATATATATATAACAATATATATATATATATATATATATAACACCATCCATAAAGTTTGCCACAAAATATTATATGCTGCTAAGATTCCTGACATCTTTGTTTATTATATTCACTGACATTATTTACATATTTATGTGTCATTGTCTGTACTGCCATCCTTAAGCTAGAATGCCACTATTTACCTATAAAATTTTCCTAGTTTTCACACGGAACTGTAACATAAACTGGAATGCTAATTGGCCCCGGAAAATCTTACAAATATGACCGCTAGATGTAGGTGACAGTTTGGATGTTAAAAGAACGTAGTCACGTAAATCAAATCAACTTAACTTTTTTAAAAATTTTAAGTATTGCCTGTATAACCTGCAAGTTATATGTTTTCCATATTATTTATTACTTTCATGTTTACCATAGTACAACATTTTGTAATATTTGCTATTTTATGTAAAAAATTCAAGTTCTAAACTTTTGAGATTGGTTTAAAATCAGCATATAAATAAGTAAGATTTCTTACTTGATTGACAGAAATGATAACAAACCATTGAGTTGTATAACGCCCTGAAAGGGTTAGAAGTGAATGTAACAAACCATTGAGTTGTATAACGCCCTATGTAACAAACACAAAAATTCCCAGATTATTTTTGGGAAGTTCTACCGGGTCGAGTTTGTTTAATTTGTTAAATAGTGCGTAATTTTTTTTTTAGAGCAAATACAAGTGCCTTTTACACATGATTATCTGTTTTGTTGTGGGTTATTATTGTATCCAACATATTGCACAATGGACAAACCTAATTCTTGCATAATGACTGTCTTTTTGCTTCCTGCTTAGTATGGTATGATGCACTAAGCACCAAATGTATCCATTGTGCTTTATGTTGCTGGCATTGGCGTAGCTAGGGGGGGGCCAGGGGGGGCCTGGCCCCCCCCTGAAGTCCCTCAGGCCCCCCCTAAGATATTTTAGGCCTTCCCTACCGACTACTAGTAAAAGAACATGACGCTGAAAATACATACTTTTCTATTATTATTCGGGAAATATTCAAATAAAATAGGTGCATTAAAATTTAAAATCATTCAGATAATGTTTACATTTCAGGAAAAAGCCCTACATTTCAGGAAAAAGCCCTTGTCTTGCGGAATTAGGCTTTTTCTCTTTAAATTATCGGTAACTTTTCTGCACTTATGCAATTTCCCGAAAATATTTTTTAAATTTAAAAATAATTATGCATATTGAATATTTCATACATATTGGCGACATCTTGTAAAATATTATAGAAGTGTAAGTTGAATTTCGCATTTAATAAAGACAGCGACCTTTGCCCATCTGTTTCCGAAATCGGGTTGTAGATGTCGTAAAGTTATAAAAGACCTTTTTAAATTGTTTGTCTAAAATAAATAATATCTTTTTAGTTTTTTTGAGGTTAGCGTTTAGTGTCTTATGGAAATTTTCCGATTTTGGTGACAATTTCATAACCATTTTCATATTAAGTTTTCCCACGTCGTTAAATGGAATAAATTCGTCGAGCAATACCGGGAAATTTTTAATATTAATACTTCTGCTTTAAGAGCAGAAATTACCGTTTTAAAGAATTGTATTTTTCGGTTAAATCAAACTGTTGGTCATGATTCTATCAAACAACATATAGCAGAAAACACCTATCCAAACCTCTACCAACTTTTTAAAGTTGCGAGTATTCTTCCAATTTCAAGTGCAACTTGCGAGAGGTCTTTCTCTGCCATGAGGAGAGTTTTTAATTGGCTTACAACAACTATGACTCAAGAGAGACACTCAGGTTTGTCATTGTTATTCATAGAAAAAGATGTTGAGGTCGACTTAGACAGTGTGGTAGACGCTTTCAGTCAGCGACGTAGAAAACTTTCTTTGTAGAATTGCTGAATTACATACTTCCTGTGTATACATATAAATAAGTTGGTAAATGTATTATTAAATTTGTTATATTAAAATATTAGAACATTTAATGCGCGTATTTTTTTTTATTCATTGCACACTTTGCACGACTCTTTAAAGATAGACCGGGGCCACGGCCCCCCCTGAAAAGCAAGGCTAGCTACGCCAATGGTTGCTGGGTAAATTAGTAATTAGTTGCAACGTAAATCAGGCATTAGTTCACACACGTTTTGTGGTTTTTTAATTAAATTTTATTAAATCTCTCTCTGTCAGTCAGGATTTTTATCAGGGGATATACAGGACTGGTCCCAGACTTTTAAAAATTAGAGCAGTTTAAAAATCAAATTTTCTTCTGGTGTGTAATACACCAGAATGTGCCTATATTATTTGAAATTCTTTGGAAAAAGGGGGACATGACCCCCTAGCCTTCACTCTTGGACTTCTACTGAGTTATACATATATATAGTGATAATTATCAGGTTTAATATAAAGAAGAGGGTCCGCCGAATCCAAATCTGCAGTTAAAACAAATTTGGCGTAATATAAAGAAGCGGGGGGGGGGGGGAATTAATGTATTAGGATAGAACTGTTTATGTTTATGAGGAGTCTTAACTAACAAACTTTAATCAAGTTTTTTTGCAGATTTTGGCAGCTTTGAGTAACCCTATTATAAAATTTACTAAGGACTTTTATGCATCAGCCACCATTTTGAAATATTCAAGATGATGCCTGTGAAAAAAAATAAAAGTAAAGCATACACATGCAAGTTTTTGGGTTCGCTAAATCCAAATATGTTGTTAAAAAAAGATTTTATTTTACTGTAGGTACTTTTATAATGGGGTTGAGCAGAGCTGTCAAAATCTGTAAGAAAAACTTGATTAAAGTTTGTTAGTTAAGACTTCGCGTACGGTTTAACCCAAAAATACCCCCACTCCTCCGGCATATTACAAAATCTACTTTTAAAACCAGGTTTGGATTCAGCGAATCCAAAAACTCTATAATTGATGTATCGCATACACATGCTGTTCTTTTGTATTTTTTCACGGCCACCATCTTGAATATTTAAAGATTTCAAAATGATGGCTGATGCAAAAAATTAATTGGTTAGTTTTATAATAGGGCTGAGCAGAGCTGTCAAACTCCCTGAAAATATTTGATAAAGTTTGCTCGTTAAATCTCCACATAAACGGTTTTATTGTTTATAACATAAACCAGATTACCCCCGAATCTTTTTTTTAACATATTTGAATGAATATAGCGTACCCAAGAACCCTATGAGTAAGGTAACACATGCATATGCATCTTTTCTGAATTTTTCCCACCGTCGCCATCTTGAATATTTCAAAATGGTGGCTGATGGCCAAAAGTCACTGGTAAGCTTTGTAATAGGGTTAGCCAAAGCTTTCAAAATATGAAAAAAAACTTAATTAAAGTTTGTTCGCTAAGTCTCCACATAAACAGTTTTACCGTAATACCATACATTCCCGGCTATCCTCTGTTTCTTTAAATTACTCCTTTTTGCTGTAACTGGATTCAGCGGACCCAAATACCCTAGAATCCGAGTATCGCTTGCTGCGTTAACAAGTCGATTTTTTCATAAAATCATTCTCCCTCCGTTGGGGTATCATCCAGAAGAAATAGTGTCGAATTTCAATTCTGGCGACCAAAGGCCGACTGAAATAATGTACCACACACCTATGCTTGATTTAGATATTTTTTTCTTTAATTTTTTCACTTTAAAATGGCCGCTATACGGATTTGTAAAAATCTTTAAGGGTGCCAGAGTGGCATCACTCGTATTAACAATATAAAGCACCCTGACTTCCAAATCTGTAAAAAAAATTCTTATACCATTAATTTCCCACTTAAGGCAGAAATAGCTGTTTCGTAATTTTAAAAAAGAAAGTGTAATGCAAGGCTACACCCCCATCCCCCCCTAAGTAGTATATCATTTGAGAATGGTCAGTAAGTATTATACATTCCTCAAAACTGGGTAACATCATCGAACATATAACTGAGTATGCTAAATGGTAACATTTAAAATATCAAAATACATTTTTTTGATAATTAAAATCTTGAATAATAAAAATCTCAAATAATCAAAATCTCGAAAATATCGCAAAATCAAAAGCTGAAATATTCAAAATTGGTTAGGTTAGGTGCATTGGTTAGGTTGATTGGTTTGGTTGGTTGATTATGTTATTTATTTAGGTTGGTTAGGCAGTTTCGACATTTCGATTTTCAATATTTTGTAATTTTGATATTTTGATTTTAAATGATTTATTGTTCAATATTTTGATTTCTGACATTTTAATTATCTATATTTTAGATATTTGACATTTTAATAACTTTAAATTTTCATTATAAAGAGTTCAAGATTTTGATATTCGATAAAATATATTTCAATATTGTGAATGTTACTCCTAAAGACTCTCACAATCGGTACACAGTCCCTATAAAAAAAGTGAGCCAATCAAAAATGTGTTACCCAGTTCAACCGAAAAATAAACAGTGGATACTAGTTACTAAAGTTAGCTTCAAAAGTGCTAAGAAACAGTCACGATAACAGATTTACCATTTTGTTATTCGGTTAGGGGCACATTTTTGTATGAATGATTTAACAACCTTTATCCGACTATGTTTCTTACATAATTTTTAAACAGTCCCATGTTTCCTTCATAGCTTTTCTTAATGTGTTTTTGGGGAATTTCTAAAGGTTGGTGCCGATTTGGGGATATTTTGGCCAACCCATTTAACATCCCAACTGTCAAGTACATGTAGCGGTCACTTACTTTCTACATCATTAGCATTCCAGTTTATGTTACAGTTCCGTGAGTTTTCATAAAAAACCCAGAAAATAATAAACAAATGATGCTCCTTGATAACTGTAAGTTATTTGTTTCTTGAAAAACCATAAAAGCTAAAGAAGATTTGCTTATAAAAATTGATGTGGAATAATGGTGTGATTAAGACGGCTACAAAAAATCAAAATTGTCCAAATGTTGGATAACAGCATCATAGCTTATGCAAGGCAGTGTACAAAGGATGACAATCTGTTACATTACACATCCAACTCAATATCCATTTGGGGGTACTCTTGTGAATGTGTGTACTCCTGAAATTTCCTAAGAGTAGACTCTTATGGTTGTAGGTTTAGAGTAATAATAATATATATGTTATTATTCTGAGGTTGTAGGTCTTTCTCTGATCCACAACTTCTGCAATATAGCACTTCAAAAATGATTCAAAGCTCAAAAGTTGCACAAGACGCTAGCGCTACCAAGTCCACTTCCAATCCCTGGCTTCGCATGCATAGATCTACCAATATTATTTACCTCATGTATTAGAATCGATGTACAGGGTGATTTTCACTTGAATGATTCTAACCACATGAAAATAGAAAGTTTCAAAAACCTAACCTAACAAAACCCAATCAGATCTAACCGAACCGAACCAAAGCAAACTAAACCAATATTTTTTCAAAAAAAAAACTTTCCTGGCTTCCTACCTAGGATGCTAGAGGATGTGAATCCGAACCGGACCATACCAAACCGAACCTATCCAAACCTAACCCTACCCAACTAAACCTAATTAGCAGTACGTGTTGTAGTTTAGTTTGGTTAGGTTAGGTTTGGTTCGGTTTGGATTCACATCCTCTAGGATCCCGGGCAGGAAGTCAGGAAAGTTTTTTTTTTGAAAAAAATTATTGGTTCAGTTTCCTTCGGTTCGGTTAGATTTGATTAGGTTTTGTTAGGTTAGGTTTTTGAAACTTTCTATTTTCATGTGGTTAGAATCATTCAAGTGAAAATCACCCTGTATGCATCTATTCTAAGACATGAGGTAAATAATATTGGTAGATCTGCACTTGCGAAGCCAGGGATTGAAAGTGGACTTGGTAGCGCTAGCGTCTTGTAATACTTGCTCTCCAACATCAAATTCAGTCTGTTTACTATAGAGCAACCCTTCACTTTTGTGCTGTCTGCCAATTGAAGCTTATCTATCAGTATTTATCTCAAATTGATACTCACATAAACTATAAACACACCTAACCTTATATAAACACGAAGATTACTCACATTCATATTTCTTTGATGGCAGCTCCAAGTCTTCGGGGGTAAAATCAGTTTCGTAAAGAGACATTTTATATAAAACAAAATCAAAAAAATTTAAAATTAAAAAAATTTCGTCATGTTTTTATTTTTAAATTTTGCGGTATTTTTGTGAGGTTAGAATTGCAGAATTCATTATTCGCGGACATAACAGTCTGGCAGAATATCCGCGCCAACATTCATAATTAATTTTTTTAATCATTTAATTTATTAAGTTTTTATAAAACGCTGTTTAAAAAATCAGTTAGAGTCTTTTAAAAATAGGATAGGTAAATTTTAATCGTTGTCCTGGTTTTTTTTTAACAGTTTTTTCCGCGACCTAAAGACAAATGCACGCCCTAGGCAACCAAACGTACAGTAAGCGCACACTGGGTGAAATGAAGGATCAGGGAGGACAAAACTTTAGACAACTATTTTAGCTCACACATATACTATACTATAGTAGTGTGAGCTATGGTGATCCTAATTTTTTCGAGAAAAAAAAATTGCGCCGTCTTTCTGTCTGTCTGTCTGTATGTCTGTCTGTAACGACCAACGCGCAAAACTCAAAGGCCGCTTGGCCGATTTTAATGAAATTTGGTACCTAGGCTGGGTCCCATTTAAAAATGAACAAAATCCACCGAACACAAACCAAATATTTCAAAAATTAGAGTTTATGTGAAAATATGGCGTGTGTGATATCAAACGAAAGGTAATTGAGTCTGCAGTTAAACAAAATACATTTTAATTTATTTAAAAAAAAGGGTGGGGGTATATTTTAAAAATTAGATTTTAAGTGAAAATATGGCGTGTGTGATATCAAACGAAAGGTAATTGAGTCCGGAGTTTAACAAAATACATTTTAGTTTTTTGTTTTTTTTAAGGGTGGGGGTAGATTTCAAAAATTTGAGTTTAAATCAAAACTTGGCTTGTGTGGTATCAAACAAAAGGTAATTTAGTCTGAAGTTGAATAAAATATATTTCAGTTTTTAGTTATATTAGCTCACACGTACACTATAACTATAGTACCTAGTGTGAGCTTAGGCCCCATATATTGGCAGAGTATTTTAAATCTGTGCCAAGGCAAGTTAAACAGGGTTATAGTTCGGTAATCTGTGTTTTTCTATTTTTAAGTTTTTCTGTACCTACTCGTTAGGTTAAAACATCATTATAGCTCAACAGTACGTTTTTCATCCAATAAACATAAATTTGTCACCTCTAAAATTTAAATGGTTTTTCACTTAGAAAATTTGTTCGAAGGTTTTCTCATACTATTATTAAATTTATACTTTTTGCTTGTTTAGTTATGCTGTTCTTTGCTAATGGCAAAATTAGATTATAAAATAACTAATTGTTATAACTGGAATGAATTGAATTTTTTTAATACCTACCTACTTAGGGAACGTTCTTAAATTACGTAACGCATAAATTCAAGATTTTCGATGCCCCCTCCGCCCTATGTAACATATTTTTAAGGAAAAACACAAGAAAAAAACATTGAGTGTAACACAAGACTAAACTTTTTCCTCCCCCTCTTGAGGGTTACGTAATTTAAAAATGGTCTCTTAACATAAGCACCAACATGCATGCATTTTCATTCGTTAATAATGTCCAAATCAGGTCCAAATTGCCTTGCAAGGAAAACCATTTCACTCCACACAAACCTCAAAAAGCAGAGGCATTTCGTGTACTTGGAATGGAAAAATAACGTATGCGAGAAATCACGATTTTGAGAAAATCTACTGTATAAAAAAGCGTAAAAAAATCCCATTGCCGGCATGCGGTAATATTAAACATAGCGAACGACGTGCGGTAATATGTAGTGCTTACCGCACGCAAATGAGTTATAGCAATGAATACACAACTCTATTGTATTCATTGGTTATAGCCAGTGGCGTATATAGAAAAATGTTTCGGGGTGGGCCCGAGACAGTTTTGGGGGGGGCCGAGACCTCATGAGGCTGTATTTTATGCTATTTTATGATTGTATTCATGAAATATGTGGAAAATATCCAAAAAAATCTTAGCTTCGGGGGGGGCCCGGGGGCTATATACGCCACTGGTTATAGCAATGAATTTCATTGGTTATAGTTCCGTGACTTTGGAACACACTTGAAGATAAAACACCATATATAATTAACAGGGTATACCACCGTCGAATTATATACCGAGTGGGCTAAAAAAACCAGATAATTTTTTTCCATTATAACTTTTGAACTATACCATCGATTTTAATGGGACAAGCTGCACTTGGCAGAGAACTAATCGGAGTTTTGACTAAATATATTTTTTTGTCCGCTATCTCAAAAATTAAATTGTACCTTTCGAAGATGCTCGTTTATTCCTGTGTTGCGAACATGTTTCAATTTTTTTTTAATTAGTAAAATAGCTCCATTCATGCTATGCACAACAAGGTGCAAATCAGCAACATTAAAACTTTTATATTTTTAAGATTCTAGACTCCTCTGTAGCGTAAAACAACAAGAAATTTGAGCTATAATAATATCAGAAGAAAAAATAAAACTATCTCATATTTTACCTTGAACAAGTTCAAATATAAGACAGGTCAGGCGAAATATGAGACAGTGATCGCCGTCTAAACCAAAAATTAGACATGCAGGGTAAAATGGAGACATAAGTTTTTGTTTTTGTTTACTTAAATACAACAAATAAGTGCAAAAATCTTTATTTATATGAAGATACACGCCAAACCGATCTACAAACACACGACAAAAGTTTCGGTAACGTTTTTAAAAGTTTGGATTTTGTAATTTTAATTATGAGCCTATTTAAAAAAAATAATAATAAATTGTAGGTATGAGGTCCTTACAGCTGCTGCTATAGTTTATAACAGAAAATGTATCGTAATTCAATTATTAGTATTTTTTATTTAAGTGTCTCATAAGGGGATTTTGGGGGTCTCACTTTTACACTACTTGATACACGGTAAAAAAATTTGTCTAGAATGAAAACACGTTCTTTCCTTGAATAAATTGTTTTACCTTAAAACAATTTGTTTTGAATTAAAATATTTCTTTTTAGTTCAACGCAGCGTTTAATCTTGAAATGAGACTTTATTTTTCTTCTTTAATTGTTTTGTTTCAGTATTCTCCATTTTGTAAAACAGCAAATTGTCTTCATATAAGTAATATTTTGCTTCCAGAGAAAACGGTGCCTTAGATTAATTCAGTTCCAATTTATAATAAAACAATTTCTGTTTCCCATTAAAATAAAGAGACAAAACATTTTTTGTGCTATATCAAGAAAATATTCTCTTGGTGAATAAAAAAGCACAAATTATTTTATTTCAAAGCAATTTGCTTTGATCTAAGACAATTTTTTTTACTGTGTACAATAGGAATCTTTTGCAAAAAATACATTAATTTTTTCAAATTAAAACAAGTATTTTTCTCGTCTTGAAACAAACGCTGGAGTTGACGTAGCTCAATTACTACATATTTCCTATAGCATCGAGGGCTACATGGAAAGCTAAAAACTGGAAAATCCCAAAATTGAATATACGTTGCTTTTAAATTGGGGAGCGAATTTCCTGTCTACCGGAGTCATCTATCGCATTGACCGGAGTCAATTTGAGCCAGATTCGGCGGCTTTTTCAAATTTCAAAGCTCTAAGCATCGCGCGCTGTGGTACGTTACATGATTCCGACCGCACTTACCTATAGAATCTCGAGAATTGAGCATCAGACATAAACGCGAATCGCAAAAACAAGACTATATTCGAAAGCGAAAAAATATTTTTTAAAGTTATCCAACAAGACAATAAATTAAAATATAGGTTGAGCTAAAAAATAACTTGTATTTGGTAATCTGAAAAAAAAAAAATTTATAATAAAGTGAAGTTAAATTTATATAAAAAAGTTTTTTTTTTATGGCAGAAGAGTTTGAAAAAATGGAAAAGTTGCTCAACAGGCCATAGCCATTAGTGATGGGTCGAAAAAAGTGGTGGTTTTTAGTGTTTTTAGTTTTTCTTTTTTGGATTTTTGGAGTAGCGGATGCCATTAAATGGATGTAAGTTTTTAAATACCTGATTACTTAAAATCTGAACAGCTATTTCTTTTTAATTGGTAGATTTCTAATGATAAGAATTGAGCATCAGATATAAACTCGAATCGCAAAAGCAAGACGATATTCGAAAGCGAACAAATTTTTTTTAAAGTTATCCAACAAGACAATAAATTAAAATATAGGTTGAGCTAAAAAATAACTTGTTTTTGGTAATTTGAAAATAATTTTTTTTTATAATAAAGTGAAGTTAAATTCATATAAAAAAGTTTTTTTTTATGGTAGAAGAGTTTGAAAAAATGGAAAAGTTACTCAACGGGCCATAGTCATTAGTGATGGGTCGAAAAAAGTGGTGGTTTTTAGTGTTTTTAGTTTTTCTTTTTTGGATTTTTGGAGTAGCGGATGCCATTAAATGGATGTAAGTTTTTAAATACCTGATTACTTAAAATCTGAACAGCTATTTCGTTTTAATTGGTAGATTTCTAATGATAGTGTTGGACAGTGGCGTATATAAGAGGGGGGCTGGGGGAAACGCCCCCCCCCCCGAAGCAAAGGTTTTTTTGGATATTTTCCACTTATTTCATGAATACAAACATAGCATCAAATACGATCACATGGGGACTCGCCCCCCCCCCCAAAACTGTTCAGGCCCCCCCCGAAACATGTTTCTATATACGCCACTGGTGTTGGATCGAATGGGGCTACTTTTCTCCGGTCCCTGGATCTGCTTCTCCATACAAAAATATTTTTACTAAGAAAATACCGAGGGGTCATCAGCTTTCAACAGTACTGTACAAATTTCACAACAGGACCCGACCGTACCACGACAGGACCCAACAGTACTCGACAGTACACGACAGTACCCAACAGTACTCGACAGTACACGACAGTACCCAACAGTACTCGACAGTACACGACAGGACCCAACAGTACACGACATGACCCAACAGTACTCGACAGTACCCAACAGTACTCGACAGTACACGACAGGACCCAACAGTACACGACAGTACGCGACACTACGCGCCAACCCCAAGCAGGGGCGTAGATGCAAAAAGACATGATGAGCTTTTTTTTTTTTTTTGGTCGCATGTTTTTTGAGGGCGCGCTTTGTACCTGCCGGCCTCCCACAAACACATGATGACCTTTTTTTTTTTGTTTTTTTTGTTTTGCTCGCAGGTTTTTTGAGGGCGCGCTTTGTACCTGTCGGACCCCCCCCCAAGACACGACCCAACAGTACACGACAGTACTCAACAGTACACGACAGTACCCAACAGTACACGACAGGACCCAAGTCCTGTTGGACGCTGTACAAAATTTTAGGGTGCCGATGACCCCTCGGAAAATACACAATGTCTAAACCAAAACTTTTTATAAATTATTACCTGTAAAGCCATTTAATTTTTATTTATTTTTTTCAATATATTACCACATATATAGCTTTTCCCTGCGGAGCATTTCATTTTGTCTGTACACGGTAAAAAAATTGTCTTAGATCTAGAAAGAAGTAAAATAATTTGTGCTTTCCTATTCACCAAAAGAATATTTTCTAGATACAGAACAAAAAATTATTTTAATGTGAAACAGAAATTGTTTTATTACAAATTGGAACTGAATTAATCTAAGGCATCGTTTTCTCTGGAAGCAAAATATTACTTATATGAAGACAATTTGCTTTGTTACATAATGGGGTATACTGAAACAAAACCATTAAAGAAGAAAAATAAAGTCTCATTTCAAGATGAAACACTGCGTTGAACTAAAACAAATATTTTGATTGAAAACAAATTTTTTGAGGGTAAAACTATTCATTAAAGGCGCTTTTCGCCAAAATAAATATAAAAAAAAATTATTAAAGAAAAGAACGTGTTTTCATTCTAGACAAAATTTTTTACCGTGTAGTGCTAAAGCTCAAAAACAAATTATTCTCCCTTCTAGGATCTGCCATTGTATTAATAACAGTGGCAGATCTAGGATGTCGGGGGGTGGCGGGTCTGGGAGGCCGCGATTTTTAGTAAGTCTGAGCTCTAAAATTTACCACTAATTTTTGTACCCAATTTTTAAAAAAATATTATTTTTATTACAAAAAAATTGTAATTTTTTTTATGTTAATATTTATGGAAAAAATTACAATTTTTGTAAAAGTAAATGGATCCATAATGGATCTGATACTATGTATATCTCATTAGCACACTCCAAGGGAACTTCATGCTATACATATACGTAATATTCCAATACTCCCTGTTACCTATTTACACAATGGTTCGGTTCGGATCCGTTCGGTTCATTCGTTTGATGCAAACATTCAGAAATAAAGGTACGAAAAATGCACAGGTACCAAATTTACATAGATAGAGTTTTTGTCAACTGTACGCCGATGATTTGACGTAACGAATACAAGAATAAAATAATATTCATGCGTAAAAGTATAACCAATCAGGACATTTTATCTTAAGGACCGCAAAAAGGATAGTTATACCCATTGATACTGCTATTTTAAATATGTCTACATTCTGCATCGTAAGGTACCATAGGAATTGCAATAATACGTACTACAGTCGAACCTCTCTAACTCGAACCTCTATAACTCGAACCTCTCTATAACTCGAACCTTTTAAGTGGTCCCTGCACTTTTTATATGAATTTTAACCTCTTTAACTCGAATTTCTATAAGTCGAACTCTCCATAACTCGAACTAATTTGGTTGTCCCTTGAAGTTCGAGTTATAGAGGTTCGACTGTATATGGAAATAATATGCATATGTTTTTAAAAGCAACCAATCAGGTCTTTTTTGCTTAATGACCCCAAGGCTCTCATGTTTGCATCATGAATGGGCAGTTACCGTGGGTATTGGAGTATTATGTATATGATGCTATAAAGAAAATTTTTTTAAAAATTTAGATTTGAAAAAATATTTTTTTACTGGCACTAAGGATTTAAGGATTATAACTTTATGTCAAGGAGGGGAGCCAGCCCCTCTAACTTCCTTGGATGCGTCACTGATTAATAATATATTAGTACATTTTAAATTAAATGTTCTATTTACAAATGTTTTATTATTTAAATTAGGAAAAAAATGTGCATTTCTTCCGTTTCCTTTCGTCCAAAACCAAAATTAGTTAATTAAATCGGTGAACCTGAATATCGGTTTTTCCCTTAGAGTAATAAAAATACATATATTTTATTATTAAGGTTTTTCCTCATTACAATTTTTGCAAGGTGTCAAGGGCGGAAAAAGTGTTTTCAGCAAATGTCACCAGAATTTTTTATTTTTATTTACAATTACCTTTTTTAAAGCGCAGTTTCGGTATTTTATGGAGACAGACAGACATGCCTAATTTTCTTTGATGTCGATAAAACGAACGTAAGATTTTTATGGTTTTATCTTAAAAGAAATTAAAAGTAAACATAGCTTTGTAGGTAATACATGATTTTTCTATAAAAAGGTACATTTAGTTATCAGTTTAAATATAAAATAGGTATCTTATGGGATTCAAATAAAAGTGATATAAATTAGGAAATTCTCGTAAAATAAATCTGGGATGGGCAAAAGATTATTAGAACTAGGTAATTTACTGAGAGATTAAAGAAGAAAAAGGTTAAATAAACAAAAATACCAGTAATACCTATTTTACACTTAGAGCCTATCCTTAAATTACGTAACGCTCTAGGGGGAGGGGGTAGGAGGGATTTCGCCTTGCGTTACACTTAATATTTCTTTAATTTGTTTTTTCTTGAAAAACATTACGAGGGGGGGAGGGGGGTTCAAAAATCCAGAATTTTTGCGAAAAATCGGTTTAGCAGTATAGGAGCAATGGTAGCACTGACAGGCTAGCAGAAAAAATTTCGTTTCTTATGTGATTACGGCTTAGGTGGACGTCCAGAATTCAAGATCATGTTATACTCAAATAGTGGTATATAACTTTTTCTAATTTAAAAAAAAAATTGATCCAGCTTTTCCTTTGCGACATCCCACTGCTCTTACTTCCTAGACATAATATGAGTCTTATCTTTCAATTTTTGATTGGTTGACTAGCATTTGTCTTTTGAGGTATAATTTACCAAAAACGATTATGTCTATATTCTGTCCTAACTAATGTAATTATACACCAAACCAAAATTGTTTTATTTTTACTTTTATACCAAACTTGTTTACGTTATTGAACCAAACCAAAAAATGCGCGACGGAACTGTCTATACCCGTAGCAACGTGGTGTCGGGCGTACCGGCTCGACCACAGTCCATCCCTCGTGTAATAAATAACATAAAATATAAGTTTATGAAAATAACAAAAGAAATCCGACCTTTGAAGCGTCTAGTCGGCACCTAATAACCGTGGTGGTTACGCCCCTGTAATTATGGGGCGCCCTATACAGAGGTGTATATATCTGCTTACAATACAAGAACGTCAAATTTTAAAAGTACCTGTCTGTACATGTTATTGATTGTATCCCTTGTAACACTCAGTATTGTTTAAAGAAAAGTTTACACTTTTCGGTGGAAATAAATACCAAATCCTAAGGAGTGTAGAATCTCAACCTTTATGTCTTTTCAGAGAGATTTTTTGAATTAAGTGATCGTTATTAATTTTTCGTTTATTGAATATCCAAATAATCAAGCAAATAAACAGGAATAATCTACTTTAGTCCCATATGCTCAACAACAAACAATTATTATTAATAGGACGGAAATGGAACAACCTGTTGTTTCCCAGCTAGAAATACCTGAAGATAAACAATTTAAATATCCTATTGTTAACCCAGACTCTGTTGATTATCCTCTAAGACCTTAATGAGAAGGTCTTTTCAGAAAGGTTTATCGAATGAAGAGTTTGTTATTCGTTGAAACTTCATTTAGATCAACTAGGAACAACCCTGCCTGAACATTAAATATCCAAATGAGCAAACGAAAAAACACTTTAGTACTATCTGCTTAACAACAAAAAATTTGTTGTTTTTAGAACTACCTGCAAAGAAATAACTATACATTATTAATTAACCCAGATTCTGTTGATTATCCTCCCAAACCTTATTGAATATTGGGTAGATAGGAGTAAACAGCGTTTACAGAGGAACAATCTATTTCAGTACCATTTGCCCAACCTGAACAGAAACAAGTTAAATATATATATATATATTTTTTATTTCTATCAGTGTACAAATTATACACCCTATATCATTATTTTTAAGACAACTTTTGACAAGTTTTTTTCGATTGCCTATGCTATTTGTTATGGTAAACAGCTGATAACTGTCAAAAAGTTATCTCAAAAATTATGGTATGGAGTTTAGTTCATTTTTACATTAGTCATAATAAATTATAATATATATTTTTGATGTAAAGAAATATATAGAAATAAAGAAAGGGAATCTGCAGAAGTCCTGTTGGACTTTTATGTATATCCTGTTATTAACCCAGACCCTGTTGAATATCTTTCCATTATTGCAGAGCTTGCTGTCCCTAAGGAAATTTTAGAGTTAGAAATTACTAACGACAAATAATTTACTATTATTAACCCAGATCCTGTTGATCATCCTATCATTTCAGATTCTGCCGTTATTCCCCTTATGAATGATCCAGAACTTGAAATGTTAAATAAATATCCATACCTAAATTAGTAAATTATTTTTTAGTTAGAACTTACTAATGAGGAATACTTCATTTACTATAATTAACCTACATCCTGCTGATCATCCTGTCATTCAGATTCTGATGTTATTCCCTTTATAATAATCCAGATCTTGAAATTCTAAATCAATATTCATACGAGATTATCTAAATATTTTTCAAAAATTACTCACCAGGTACAATTTAGTATTATATTAACCCAGATCCTGTTAATCGTCGTATCATTTCAGATTCTGCTGTTATTCCCCTTATGAATAATCCAGACCTTGAAATTCTAAATCAATATTTATACCTACATTATTTAAATATTTTTAAAAGACACTTCCTATTGTTAATTCAGATACTGTTGATCATCTTTCCATTTTAGATTCTACTGTTCTTCCACATTGAATTATTTATAAGCCTCAACAACCTGTTGTTTCTAGGATAGAAATACCTGCAGAGAAACAAGTTAAATATCCTATTATTAACTCAGACCCTGTTGAATATCTTGTCCCTAAAGAAATTTTAGAGTCAGAAATTACTAACGACAAATAATTTACATTTAATAACCCATGACATCCTGTCATTTCAGATTCTGCTGTTCTTCCCCTTATGAAGAATGATCCAGAAGTTGAAATTCTAAATCAATATCCATACGAAAATTACATATATGGTAGATCTGAGAATTGGTTAAAAGTATAGATTGGGATACTTTTTTAAAAAACTTTGTATGAAAGAGATTTACCTGTCCGATACGGTCGTGGTGATTACAAGTGTTAATTTTCAAGCGAGGATTCACACGCAAACTGCCTATCTCGAACAACGGCTAATTTCTTTTTACCTTTTTGACAACACCGAAAAACGGAAAGAAGTTATAAGGGACTATTCTTAAATTTCGTAACGCCCAAGGGGGGAAAAGGGGTTCAGCCTTGATTTACACTCAATATTAGCTCACACATATATAGTCTAAATGGTGAGAAAAAAACGTATGGCGTCAAGGGGCGGATCTAGAGGTGCTTCTCGGGGGGGGGGCACTTTAGTTGACATTCTCTATTGGTAAAAAACGGCTACAAATTCAGGATAATTTATTAATAAAAGTGGTTGTAATTTCGATGATAATAACAATAGACACTCATGCGCCGCAAGCAAAATTTTTGAATTTTTATTAGCAAAAACCTTACTTTTTACCAATTTTTTTGTATATTCAAAAAATTGTCGGGGGGGGGGGCAAGTGCCCCTAGTGCCCCCCCCCCTGGATCCGCCACTGTATGGCGTAGATATTTTTGCTAATCAATGTTTTTTGATTGACGGTGACGGATCACATAACCAATTACCTACCTATTTAAATCATAGACACTACTTTTTTAAAACAGTTTATTGTCACCGCTGTTTATAATATACTAAACAAAGATAAACAAAAATAATTTGGACTATACTGTACTAATAGTAGTGTGAGCTATGGTGATGCTAATTTTTGCGAGAAGAAAAAAGTTGTTCCGATTTCAAATTTTTTTTATATATCTTTGCGTTTCAGATGATTTTGAAACTTTTTTGTCGCGCCGTCTGTCTGTCTGTATGTCTGTCTGTCTGTCTGTCTGTATGTCTGTCTGTAACGACCAACGAGGCTGGGCCTTGGGTCGAGATGATCCCATTTAAAAATGAACAAAATCCACCCACCACAAGTCAAATAAAAGGGTGGGGTTAGATTTTAAAAATTAGAGTTTACGTGAGAATATGGCGCGTGTAATATCAAACGAAAGGTAATTGAGTCTGGAGTTAAACAAAATACATTTTAGTTTAAAAAAAAAGGGGTAAGGGTGGATTAAAAAAATTAGAGTTTACGTGAAAATACATTTTAGTTTTTGTTTTTTTTAAGGGTGGGGGTAGATTTCAAAAACTTAAGTTTAATTTAAAACATGGCTTGTGTGGTATCAAACGAAAGGTAATATAGTCTGGAGCTGAATAAAATATATTTCAGTTTTTAATTATATTAGCTCACACGTACACTATAACTATAGTACCTAGTGTAAGCTTAGGGGCCCATATATTGGCAGAGTATATTTTTAATGTGTTTCTTTTATAAAAATGCGTTACAAAAAAAGAGGTAGGGTTACGTAATTTAAGAACGTCCCCTAAGTTAAGATCACCTCATAAATATACCTTCATAACAAAAATATTTCATGTGTAAAAAAAGCCAAGTACGCGAAAATGGTAATCAGTAAAAATACGAAGAAATATTTCCAAACATGGTAAGAACCTTTCATTTTGAAATTTGTATTGGAGAACTTGGCTTTACTTTTACCTCAATTTTTTTACGGAAATAAAAATGCGGAATATTTTTTAAAACTTTTGCAATGCCTTATTAAAAATTTTCAGGTTTTTCCTATGGTTTTATCATAGTTCCTATTAGCTTTCTAAAGCTCAGCTTTCTAGAGTTCTTGGAAGTGGACAATGTTACTTTTACATAACTTTCCATTTATAGGGGAGTGAGGTAAATTAAAATGCAGTCTTCCAAAGCTCAGCTTTCTAGCGTTTCTGGAAGTGGGCAATGTTACTTTTACATAACTTTACATTTATAGGGGAGAGAAGTTAATTAAAATTTTGGGGTTTTTTAATTTTTTTATATAGATTTATTATAGTTCCTATCGGCCTTCCAAAGCTCAGCTCTCTAGCGTATACAGGGGAGGGAAGCAAAATAAAATTTTGGAGTTTTTAATTTTTTTTCCTATAGTTCTATCACATTTCCTATCAGTCTGCCAAAGCTTTGCTCTAGCATTTCTGGAAGTGGGCAATGTTACTTTTACATAAATTTACATGTATAGGGGAGGGGAGTAAATCAGAATCTTGGGGTTTTTTTACTTTTTCCAAGGGGTTGGTCATAATTTCTATCAGTCTGCCAAATTTCAGCTTTGTAGTATGTCTAGAAGTGTACAGTAGAATTTTGATGATCTATCTATGAGTGAGTGGGAATTTCGACGTTTTTTGAAATTTCGTAACTACTTTACTACTTTATGGAATTCCATAAAACTTGGAGGGGTTCTTAATTCCATGGAGGTCTACGACTGTGCAAAGTTTGAGTTTCGTAGCTCATTCCGAAATGGAGTTTTAGAAAGGTCAAATATGGGCTGAAATGTTTCAAGAAAAGATGGTACAGCAGTTTACGCGAAATTGGCGGGGCAATGTTGTGCCTCCAGATTAAATACCAAGAAATAGAAATGGAACTTTTTATCCCTTTTTGTCGAGGGAAAACAAACTTTTATCACATGGTTTATACCTCCCCATTATTTCGTACCTACTTTTGGACTTTTTTTTGAGTTTTTCTTTTTTTTGCGAGGTATTTTTGGATTTTTTACTTTTTTATACCTAATTTATCACTTTATGTCCCTGGTTAGTTACTTTTTATCACTGACTTTGACTTTTTATATACTTACAGAAAAATAAAATAGTGATATTTTATTATTAACGTTAATTAAATAATATTCTAACAATAAATAACGCTATTAAAATCTCTCTATTTATAAAGGAACTCGTAGACTATCTTTGTGATGGATATGCATTTTTTCTTACTACTTAGATCAACATGTCGTACGCTATTTAGGTTTAATTATTTCCGCTTAAAAGGTGTCATTGTCTTACACTATTTAAATTGACAATGCAAAGAGCAAACAACCAAATATAGGCTTGGTTAGTCATATAGCATAGGTATACCGTGCATATATGTAGCTATTTTCAAACTTTCTTCTTCTGGGATGTATTTAGAGTTCACACATAAGATAAACGTTAATTATTGTTTAAGAGTAAACAGTAACTTTAGACTTATGCAATAAGACTAATACAAGAAAAAATCTCTAATACTGTCAATAATCCCAGCAAACATGGATTACAAAAAAAGTACTTTTTAAGTACTAGCTTTCACTGCTGCCCATAACGGCAAAGTACTAAGTAGAAAGTACTTAATTCGTATTGATTTGGAACAACGGCCTGCATCAGGCCAGCATGTATATATTTTAGTACAAAAAACACTGTACTTTTAAAGTAATGCATTTTTTTTAACTTCTTTGTACACAAAAGCATGTACTTTTCAAGCAATGTATTTTCTTCGTATTTTTAGTAAATACAAAAAACTGAATTTTTATACATTTTTTAAAAAGACCTGTACTTTTAAAGCATTGTATTTTATTAATTTTTTTAGTAGTACAAAGAAATTACTTTTATTGTAAATATTGTAAGGACATTACGTCACTCACGTCTCATATTTACAAAAATAAATATTAATTAATCATTACATAATCACTATATAAGGGATCTTTAATATTTTTCGTTTCATATCAGATGAGGATATTTCGAAAGATTATGGAATATTCCACATCAATTTAAAAATAAATAAAATCATTCACATTCTTAAGCTTGACGTTCCTTAGTGTACCAATAAAATGTTCACTAGTGTTTGCCATCTAGTGGCAAGGACGGCAAACATCAACTTGTCAGTTTTTTTGTAAATATTTGATTTTCACAGTAAAATATTTAATATTTTTGTACTAAAATAAAGTGCTTTAAAAAAATACTTTTAAAATATTTTTTCACTGTTATATTAATTTTGCAGTAAAACTTTTAAACTTTTAATAATAAATTAAATGTACTTTAAGAGTACCTTCTTCAAAATGTTATTAAAATGTTTTTTTTTGAGTGTTTTATTTTCACAGTAAAATATTTAATTGTTTTGTACTAAAATAAAGTGCTTTAAAAGCAACTGCGTAAATATACTTTTAAAGTGTTTTTTTGCCATTAACCCTGGTTGCACTTGTCATTCTTCATAAATAAAGTATAACTTTTCGTCGTATTAAAAATAAAGTACTAAAATGTTGCGTTTTTTGTACTTTTAAATAATATGCAAATTAGACAATACAAAAATAATAAAAATAATGCATATCGTTGCCGATGCCAGCAGTTAAAGTACAATATTAGTAAAGTACCAGCAGGTCAATGTTTGCTGGGATAGAGAGATCTGCATGCGTTTGTTATTTTAAAATGTTTATCAAAATCATTTCAATACTTTTAACGCCGACAGACAGGCGTTTTTTTATCAAATTTTATTAAATTAAGGCAAACCACCTCTCATTAAAAGATTCTTTTCATTCAGATTATTTTGTTCAAAGAAAATAATATTAGCTTGTTTCTAGAAAAACTTTCTTGCATGTGTGTCAAAATAAAAGTAATCATAACAAAAAAAGTAAAGCCAAGTTCTCCAATACAAATTTCAAAATGAAAGGTTCTTACTAGTTTGGAAATGTTTTTTTAAACTTTGCTATTCCAGCCAAACTTCTTTATGTTAATTTAGCGCTGTGCCTTAAAAGAGTCATTTGCAGCCGTAATACCATTGAGTAAATAACCCATATAGAGGAGCCACCGGCGAGCTTTACCATATTGAGGGGCAGATGGTGCTGAAATAAATTCATCTGGTACGCAATATTCAGGGACTGCTAGTACGATTTAGTTACATGTGCAAGTTTCGAGGCTCATGCCTATCATACAAATGCCATTAGATCATAGTAGTGGTCTCTGAATATTGCGTACCAGAGAAATTTATTTCAGCGCCAACTGCCCCTCAATATGGTAAAGCTCGCCGATTGCTCCTCTATATGGGTTATTTACTCAATGGTAATACCCAAGTTTAGACAAACATTTCCAAACTAATTGGCTTTACTTTTATCTCAATTCTTTTTATGGAATACCACTATCGCGTACTTGACTTTTTTTACATGAAATGTTTTTGTTATGATTTCACTCTTTTTTAAGGGATTTCGATAATATTTAAGTTTTAAAGTAAAATATGCGGAATATTGGTCAAAACTTTTGCAATGCTTTATTAAAAATTTATCATAGTTCCTATCAGCCAGAAGTAGGCAATGTTACTTTTACATAACTTTACGTTTATAAGAAAGAAAAGTAAGTTAAAATTTTGGTGTATTTAAATTTTTTCCTATAGTTTTATCAGTTTCTATAGGTCTTCCAAAGCTCAGCTCTTTAGCGTTTCTGGAAGTAGACAATATTATTTTACAAATCTTTACATTTAGAGGAAAGGAAGTTAATTAAAATTTGGGATTTTTTAATTTTCTTCTATATTTTTATCATTCGGCCTTCCAAAGAAATGGGCAATGTTACTTTTACATAAATTTACATTTATAGGCAGTGGCGCACCCAGGAATGTGTCTTGGGGGGGGTCCGAGAGCTACAAAGCGCGCCTCAAAAAACTTGCGACAAAAAAAAAAAAAAAAAAAAAAAAAAAAAAAAAAAAAGGTCATCATGTCTGTCGACCGGTACAACGCGCCCCTCAAAAAACTGGCGACCAAAAAAAAAAAAAAAAAAGGTCATTGTCTTTTCGTCACTACGCCTCAGCTTGGGCTTGGGGGGGGCCCGAAGCCTCCTGATGTCAAATTTTAAGGTATTTTTCATGTTTTATCATCAAATATGTAGAAAATATATTAAAAATCTAAGGCTTGGGGGGGGCCCGGGCCCCGGGGCCCCCCCCCTGGGTGCGCCCTTGTTATAGGGGAGGGAAGCAAGTTAAAATTTTGGGGTTTTTAAATTTTTTCCTATAGTTTTATCATTCCAATCAGTCTGCCAAAGCTCAGTTCTCTAGCGCTTCTGGAAGTGGGCAATGTTACTTTTACATAACTTTACATGTATAGGGGAGGGGGGTAAATTAGAATTTTGAGGTTTTTTGATTTTTTCCAAGGGTTTGGTCACAATTTCTAACAGTGTGCCACATTTCAGCTTTGTAGCATGTCTGGAAGTACAGTAGAATTTTGATGCTCTATACATGAGAGAGTAGGTGAGTGAATGAGTTAGTGGCAATTTCGACGTTTTTTGAAATTTCGTAACTAATTTATGCAAGTCCATGAAACTTGGAGGGATTGTTAACTCTATAGAGATCTACGACTGTGCAAAATTTGAGTTTCGTAGCTCATCCCGAAGTAGAGTGTTAGATAGGTCAAATATAGGCTGAAACGTTTCAAGAAAAGATGGTACAGCAGTTTCCGCGCGAACCTGGCGGGGCATTGCCGTGCCCCCAGATTATGTTGGCTCCCAATATTTGCTCTATAAATATTTTAACAAGCATCAAGCAAAAATTTATAAAATCCACTTAATAATTAACAATAATAACAATATATAATATGCTCATAACCAGTGGCGTATATATGGGGGGGCCTGGGGGCCCGGCCCCCCCCGAAGTTAAGATTTTTTTAGATATTTTCCACACATTTCATGAACACAAACATAAAATAACATAAAATACGGGCTCATGGGGTCTCAAGCCCCCCCCGAAAATGCCTCGCCCCCCCCCCGAAACTTTTTTCTATATACGCCACTGGTCATAACCAATTTAACAACCTATACTTATAAATTGTTAATTTTGAATTACAAAAATACTAGCCACCATAAAATCAGGATCAAGCGAAAATCAGGACCAAAAAAAATTAAAAATCTCTGAAAACTTGGATATGAATGAACCTTAAATGAATATTATGTGGGCGGGAAAAGTCCCATGCACTTAGGCCACGTTGCTGGGCCCGTTGTACCCCACTATCCACTATATCAGGAGCATATTTTTCTGGGTTGAAACTTTCTGACATCGCCAGGGCTAAGCACATAGCTCCCAAAAGCGACAGTCTTATCGCGGCGAGTGCAGGGCACTCGGTTAGTATATGTAAAGGGGATTCTCCGTCCTCCATACACCAACGACACTCCGAGTCTTCAACGATTCCCAAAATGCTAAGGTGTTTATTAAGGCGACAGTGTCCCGTCAAGAGCCCTGTCGCCAGTCTCATATCTTTTCTTCCGAGTGTGAGAAAATACCTCGCTCTGGAGGCGCTCACTTCCCCGATAAGAAGCTTGGCCTGCCCCATTCCGTCCGTGTCTTCCCAGAACGCCTGTTCAATTCACATTTTAGGGTCGTCATGAATCATGACAAGACACTTAGCGATGATGAATGAACCTTACGCCTTTGTATTGTAATAAGTTTATTATGCTCTTCTAGCTAAACAAGTCACACTTACTAGAACATTAAAAGAACCAATCTGTTTTTTAATTTTAGTTCCCTTCGAAATTCAAAAATCAACTGGAATACAACGTCGTCACCATCAAACGTGAACTCAGCCCGTGGTGTAGGAACTGGAAAAAAATCGCCCTGTACAATAGCCAGAAGAAGGTAAAAACCAGCAGTGGCTGATTCAGGAGGGCCGTACGGCTCCCTGATCCAAAACTTATTTTTTAATTCTCGTAAAAAATGTCAAACGCATAAATCACAATTTCTTAAAAAATTTACAAAGGTACATTCGTAACTTTTTGAAATTGTCACAAAAATTACTTTATTTTAAAAAAATTATTCGATATACTGCTTTATTTCACAGCTCAAACCTCTAAAAAAAAGTTTTTTTTTCTGCCACTTGGGCTCCTCCCATTCAGTAGCTAGGTTAGTATCAGCGCTGCCCTTGAAAAAAATTGCATTTTTTTGAGTAAGTGGGCGCTGCGCTACGTCGCTGCCACCATCTCCTGTAACTCCTGGATCCGCTACTTCAAAGTTTGCCAACATATTTTTGAAAAAAAAACTAGTGAGTTTGAGTAGTGTTTGACTATCGAGTTCGTAGTGTCTTGAGATAAAAACGAGGAAAATACTCTGCCAATCTATGGGCACCTAAGCTCACACTAGGTACTATAGTTATAGTGTACGTGTGAGCTAATATAACTAAAAACTGAAATATATTTTATTCAACTCCAGACTCAATTACCTTTCGTTTGATACCACACAAGCCATGTTTTGACTTAAACTCTAATTTTTAAAATCTACCCCCACTCTTTTAAAAAAAACTAAAATGTATTTTGTTTAACTCCAGACTCTTACCTTTCGTTTGATATCACACACGCCATATTTTCACTTAAACTCTAATTTTTGACATCTACCCCCACCCTTTTTTTAAAATAACTTAAAATTCATTTTGTTTCACTCAAGACTTATTTACCTTTCGTTTGATATCACACACTCCATATTTTCACATAAACTCTCATTTTTGAAATCTACCCCCACCCTTTTAGTTGGCTTGCGTTCGGTGGATTTTGTTCATTTTTAAATGGGACCACCACGGCCCAAGACCCAGCCTAGGTACCAAATTTCATTTAAATCGGACAAGCGGCATTAGAGTTATGCGGGTTGGTCGTTACAGACATACAGACAGACAGACAGACAGACGGCGAGACAAAAAAGTTTCAAAATCATCTGAAACGCAAAGATATATAAAACATTTTGAAATCGGAGCAACTTTTTTTTTCTCGAAAAAATTAGGATCACCATAGCTCACACTACTATAGTATAGTAGTAGTGTGAGCTAAAATACTCACACTCAGCTAGGTACTATAGTTATAGTGTACGTGTGAGCTAATATAAATAAACACTGAAATATATTTAATTCAACTCTAGACTCAATTACCTTTCGTGTGATACCACACAAGCCATGTTGTAACTCAAACTCTAATTTTTAAAATCTACCCCCACTCTTATTTAAAAAAAACTAAAAATAATTTTGTTTAACTCCAGACTCAATTACCTTTCAATTGATATCACACACGCCATATTTTCACTTTAACTCTAATTTTTTAAATCTACCCCCACCCTTTTTTTAAAATAAACTAAAATGTATTTTGTTTAACTCCAGACTCAATTACCTTCCGTTTAATATCACACACGCCATATTTTACATAAACTCTAATTTTTTAAATCTACCTGGGGGTAGATGCCCTTTTATTTGGCTTGTGTTGAGTGGATTATGTACATTTTCAAATGGGACCGACCATCTCGACCTAAGATCCAGCCTAGATACCAAATTTCATTCAAATCGGGCAAGCTGTTTTTGAGTTATGCGCGTTGGTCGTTACAGGCAGACATACAGACAGACAGATAGACATACAGACAGATAGACAGACAGACGGCGCGACAAAAAAGTTTCAAAATCATCTGAAACACAAAGATATATAAAAATTTTTGAAATCGGAACAACTTTTTTTTTTCGAAAAAATCATCACGATAGCTCACACTACTATATAGTATGGTAGTAGTGTGAGCTAAAAATACCCCCACTTTTTTCAGGGACGGTCTAGTCAAACTCCAAGCAAAACTCTGCAGGTCATCAACAGAATTGATGCCTCACATTCAAAATGCCGCCACTTTGGCTGTAGAAACGTGTCAAAGAATGTTCAAAAACCGCAGATGGAATTGTTCTTCCCTCAATCTGGTGCCAAATTTGACACCCGATTTGACAAGAGGTATTTATGTTTGTTTATGCACTTTAGGGACTAATGGAGTCATTTAAGTCCCTAGTTTTAGTTTTTATTTAGTCGGGTTACAAACTTTTCACCTCGGGATTAATAGTACCACTTTGTTCCCAAGTTTATATTGTATTATTTGTTGCACCTATTTTATTTCATTTATCACACACAGTCACTTACTTTTTTAGCTTACGCTATAACTACAGAGTGTTTTTTTAAAGGGAAACAGAGGCATTTTCGGATGTTTGTCCTCGATTTTTGAAGAAACCCTCGAATACATCGATTTTGTTTGCAAGGGGGACAACACCAGTATTTACTAAGACCTTAAGACCCTTAAGACTTAGCATTGTAGACCGGGTTTAAGTATCAAGTCTATAGACTTGATACCGACCGGTTTAAGTGTATTTTTTTAATACTCACAGGCCAAATAACTGCAAAAATTTGGTTCACCCTAATGTGCAATATGATAGTAAGCATTTCTCAGTGAGTTTTATCTCATATAAATTCAAATTAACTTTATATATAAAGAAAAACCACATAAAAATTTTGTAACCAAATGTCATTTTTTGGAAACTTAGTCCGTGCAGTCATAGGATTCCCGTTAAAAATAGTCTCAAATTGTAGTACCACCCCTGAGGGGTAGTTTAAAGTTCGAAAAACAATAGAAATAATCCATGATTGTAGATGCATTACCGTATTAAATACGTATCAATATTTAAATACTGTAAAAAGCACAAGATATATTAGAATCCCTTTTCAATTACTCATTCCCTAAAACAATCGACCATTGGTTTAATCATCGCTAACTGGTCTAAAAAATTAACATGTAAAATATAGCGGACAGCTGACACTGACTTACACCGTTTTTATTCGACATTTCCTAGTGACATTTGGAGGTTTAAATATGGCTACCATTGTTAAACCAAAATATTTGATTATTTTTATTTATTTATAACCTTTGTGTGGAAATAATGTCTTTGTAACAACAAAACAAGATGACCCATATCGCAAGGTATTTATGAACAATTTATATAAATATTAAAAACTATTGCATTTACGGGAAAAATGAGTTAAACCTTTAAGCAAAATGTAGACTTTTAACCTAGGATTGTAGGACTTAGCACTTAGCACCCTTTAGTAAATACTGGTGCTATCTAAAAATTTTTGTATCACGCAGCTCGTTCAAGGGGTAAACTTTTACCCATATATTTTAAAATGGAATGTATGTCTAGTGATACCTTTTTTAAACGTGTCTTATATGTCTTCATAACCAAGTAATAATTTCGAAAATCTATTGATTCGTTTTTGAGTTACTTGCCTACTATCATGGAGCGATAAAAAAAATTCCCGAAGTACGTCGATTCATATTTTTAAAAAGAATATTTTGCAGTGACCCTTATTTCTTATGTCTTATTTTGCTTTTACTTTTTATTTTCGTCACGTTTTATAAGGGTTGCTTGACTCATCAATTTTCACGCAACACAAGCTTTTTTAAAAGGAAAACACCCTATTAAGAATGCTTAAGAGATTAGAAAATGAAAGTTTAGCAAGAAGAGGGCAGGAAACACGTAGAAAAGTGATCCCTTTTGTCCGGTTAACAAGCTGACCCTAGGGGAAAACGCGACCAGAATTTTTAATAATTTTATCTACCAGAACAAAAGGCAGTGTAACAATAAGAAAAATACTCTGCCAATATATGGGCACCTAAGCTCACACTATTACTTTAGTTATTATAGTGTACGTGTGAGCTAATATAACTAAAAACTGAAATATAGTTTATTTAACATCAGATTCAATTATTTTTTTAATTTTTGAAATCTACCCCACTCTTTTTATTTAAATAAAGTAAAATGTATTTTGTGTAACTCCTGACTCAATTACCTTTCGTTTGATATCACACACGCCATATTTTCACTTAAACTCTAATTTTTGAAATCTACCCCCACTCTTTTTATTTAAATAAACTAAAATGTATTTTGTTTAACTTCAGCCTCAATTACCTTTCGTTTGATATCACACACGCCATATTTTCACATAAACTCTAATTTTTGAAATCTACCCCCACCCGTTTGGTGGATTTTGTTCATTTGCCTAGGTAGCCAGACAGACAGACAGACAGACAGACAGACAGACAGACAGACAGACAGACAGACAGACAGACAGACAGACAGACAGACAGACAGACAGACAGACAGACAGACAGACAGACAGACAGACAGACAGACAGACAGACAGACAGACAGACAGACAGACAGACAGACAGACAGACAGACAGACAGACAGACAGACAGACAGACAGACAGACAGACAGACAGACAGACAGACAGACAGACAGACAGACAGACAGACAGACAGACAGACAGACAGACAGACAGACAGACAGACAGACAGACAGACAGACAGACAGACAGACAGACAGACAGACAGACAGACAGACAGACAGACAGACAGACAGACAGACAGACAGACAGACAGACAGACAGACAGACAGACAGACAGACAGACAGACAGACAGACAGACAGACAGACAGACGGCGGGACAAAAAAGTTTCAACATCATCTGAAACGCAAAGATATATAAAAAATTTTGAAATCGGGGCAACTATTTTTCTCGAAAAAATTAGGATCACCATAGCTCACACTACTATAGTATAGTAGCAGTTATAGTAGTAGTGTGAGCTAAAATACCTTAACCGAACTTGATTTCGTTTGGTGAGTCCTGCTTACTTCATAAATAATTTTATTGTCCAACCACGACGACTTTCAGCAAACAAAAATCCAAAACATAATTTTTTTTTTTAAAATTGTGTTCTGTATGTCGGTTTGATCAATTTTTCTTTAGTCTAATTTTAATGATTTTTATTTTTTGGATTTTTCTTTGCTGAAAGATGATTCTTAAATGTTTGTAAGTAGTTTTTACCATATTTTATATTAGATATTATAATTTACATTTATTTATTATTCTTACAGACCAGACCACTTCAGTTCTTTAACCGAAACGCCTCGTGGTTGGGCAATAAAATTATTTGTGAAGTAAGCAGGACTTTTCCCTTCCTCTCCTTTTTCAATGGTTCAAGGACTTCATCATGACGAAATCTACGATTCATTACGTTGTATTTTGTTTTAGCCACCAGAGAACAAGCTTACGTCTATGCTGTATCCTCTGCGGCACTAACATTTTCTTTGGCCAGGGCCTGTGCCAGCGGTAACTTGCATCATTGCACCTGCGCAGAAAAACCTAACGAAGTGCCAAAGAGCAATTTCCAGTGGGGTGGCTGCGGAGACAATGTCAAGTAAGTAAAAATATTATGTATACGTTTAGAAAATCAATTTTATAAAAATTCGAAAATAAACTGGAAACAGTGGCATGCATGAATGTAGGCAGAAAAGCGTTGCCTACGTTTCATAAAATCCAAAATCTTTTTTGTCTTATTATCACATTTTTAATACCTCAACTGGAAAAAAAAATAGTAAAAGCAAAAAAGATTATTGGTTGTCTACAGTATTTTATGGAACAGAGAGATAAAAAAGAATGTAAAATTTAACATAGATGAAACAATAGTGAAAAGCACGCTGTTGTATGGAATAGAGACTTGTCGCGTAACAGAAAAATACAAAGCAAAAATGGAAAGTGTCGAAATGGATGCAATAAGAAGATCAATGAGAATATCCAGAACCGATCATATAAGAAATGAGATCATAAAAGAAAGAATGGGAATCGAGGGAAGCATAACCGATGACATCACTAAAAGGCAACTGATCTGGTACGCCATGTACAATGGATGAGCGATGAAAGATTACCAAAGCAGGTCCTAGAATGGCAACGAATAGGGCGCAGAAAACGAGGGCGTCCTAAACTGGAGTGGCAACAGTCAATCCAAAGATCAATAAGTCAAAAAAATATGACGGAAGATGACTGTCAGGATCGAAGGAGGTGGAGAATAGGCGTCGGACAACGTAGAAAAACGTTCTAAACCGACATAGTAGTAGTAGTAATACCTCAACCCATAACATATCCAACAAAAATATTAATGGATAATTTCGGTTTATTTTGCATATACTATGGAAATACATAGGAGTTTTATAGGCCATTAGTTGGTCTTTATTTTATGTTATCAGAAATTTTCTCAAAAATAAGCAGTTTTTGTAGAAAATTTTATTGTCTTCAACCAATGAGTATATGACCTATATAGAGTGGCAACCGGCGAGCTTTGCAACATTGGCAGATGGTGCTGAAATAAATTCGTCTAGTACGCAATATTCAGGGACTACTAGTACGATTTTGCATGTGCGACTTCCGAGGTTCATGTCTATCATATAAATACCATTAGATCATCGTAGTTGTCTCTGAATATTGAGTATAGTTTTTGCAAAGTCAGTTGAACAAAGATGACTGTGTACTCATTGTATTTTTATAAACTTTTAATTTTTGTTAAAAAGTATCAGTCATACTTCACAACAAACAACCAAATTAACATGGGAATTAAAACAAGATCTTCATGCCAACTCAGCATTCCTTCACACAACTCTACACTATTCGAAAAGTCACCACTTTACATGTCTATTAAGGTATATAACAAACTTCCAGCAGACATAAGGAATATCCAAAATTTTAAAACATTTATATAGCCCATCGCACCGACTTTTTTTTTCGTTACTTAGCCTTAAGTGTTCCTTATTACGTCATATTATGATTATATTAAGAAACGCTTTAAGCTAAGTAACGAAAAAAAAGTCGGTGAGATGGACCCTTAAAGTACAAGTTAAAAATATCCTAACTGAAAATGTGTTATACAGTCACAGTGACTACTTTACTATTTTCTAAGTTCTCTTTGTCAATGTAATAGTTTGTAAATTATTTTTAGTGATCAATTTTTTTTTCTTTGTGTTGAATAATATTACAGCTTTATAATTTTGAGACTAATAATATAAGTATTCTATTAGACTGTTAGTTAGATATTATTAGGCCACTATTTTATACTTGTTGACACATCCAATATGCATTTTATGTATCTTATGGAGTAAGGATTGAAATAAATAAATAAATAAAGATAAAAGCCGACCATCGGCATATCCTTTATAGAAAGTGACATGGGCGGCGGTAGATATACTCATGAAAATTATTTCATTTAATTAGGGCGTAAACTAAAGAAATAAAAATAGATAATAAAACTTTCTATTCCTACACCTAAAGAAACGACACTGATTTATTTTCTAACTCTGCATACTGCCGACTAAAGGGGTCCCGAAAAGCACACCCGAAAGCAATTAAAAGCGCATCTCAAAAAAATCTGCCAATCAGGTGCCCTCCATCCACCTGGCCTTGGTCGGTCGGAAAACAAACACTTTGTGCTCGGACCGCAAAGAGCCACGCCTCTTCTGTGTCGGTAGGGTTGAAATTATACCAGGAAGATTTTATATGAATTTGGACAACGTTTGAAGGGCAGAATGAAGCAAAATTTCATGAAATCGATAGAACCCCGTATTAGAAGTTATTCAAGTGACTTTGCAAAAACTATACTAGACGAATTTATTTCAGCGTCATCAGGAACTGGCAACCTCAATAAGAAAATATTGCTATGCCTTGAGAGTGATAAGAGATAATGTTGACTCGGAAGCAGCACTATCCTCGTTTCATGCATATGTGCAATCTCGTATAAGGTATGGGATTATATTTTGGGGTAACTCAACAGAGGCACAAACAATCCTAAAAATACAAAAAACTAAAGAATACAGATAGTTGTAAATAAAATTTTATAAAATTAAAAATCCACACAGTCTTTAACTTATATATACTGGAATGTGTAAACTTTGTCACAAAAAACTATGACCTCTTTGAGAAAAACCAAACTTCTCATTCATACAATACCAGATTTAAAGATAACCTTAAAGCTGAAAAAGCTAACTATAGTTACATTCAAAAAAATATTTCTCACAATATCCTAAAAATTTGGAATACCCTTCCACTAACAGTAAGAGAACTTCCACCTAGACAAATTCAAAACAAAATAAAAAACTTTCTTAAAATGAGGGCCTATTATTGCTTAGATGATTTTTTTAGAGATGACAAAAGATTAATGTAGAAAATCTGTGATATAGAACTGTGATAAATACCTGAGCTAATTCTGTTTTCCTTTTAATGTGTTACAGCTGTAAGATAGTACCTACTTATTACTTTTTAAATTTTTAAATGTACCTATTGTAATAATGTTGACGTGCAATCTTGTATATTGTAAAACTTTGTGTTGATTCTATTTTTTAGATCTATAAATGACGAGTTCTACACCTTATAGATACACATATTATGTAAAATGAGAACGAAAAATAAAAATTCTATTCTATTCTGCCCCTCAATGTTGCAAAGCTCGCCGGTTGCCACTCTATATGGGTCATATACTTATTGCTTCAACTTTTGTCAAGAATTCTTTTCTCTAAAATGTCCAAGGACCAAATAATTAAAAAAAAAACCTTTTCGTGCACACTAAATCCAAGATGGCAGGGGGGGAGCCGGTCCCCCCTAAGGTGGAAAACTCAATTTTTTTTAGGACTCCAATGTGAACAACATATTATGTCAAAATCGCGGCTACACCACTTTTTGCAAGCTGGGGGATGGCTGGGGGTCTTTTTTTCGCTTTAATGACTCGCCTATTAATAGTAAATTTATTTTTAGGTGGGCTATGCAGTTTTCTAAAAAATTCATCGATAACATAGAGAAGGGTATCATGAAACGACCGGAAATCAAAAAACGTCATGGCGAGGATGTTTTTGGAATTATCAAGGTGCCGAAAAATGATGTAGCGGCTGTGAATTTGCACAATAATAGAGTTGGACGGCGGGTAAGAAAAAAATGTCCACAATAATTACCTTCCTAGCCCGCGTAGCAATGGCTAGAAGGTATTATTTTCGACGAAAGTTTTTTTTTTGAGATAACGCTAAAAATGTGTTATTTGGATGTATTATGACCTATCCTAGCAATATCGTCGTTATGTCTGTCTGTGTGTGTGTATATTCTTTCTGTCCGTAACACGATAGCTCCTAAGCCGCTAAACCGATTTTCATAAAATTTTCAGGTTAAATAGTGTCCGACACTCTTATGAGCTGATTGAATTTTGGTTAAAATCCATTAATGCTAATGACAGATTTTTGATAATTAAAAAATGCTAACTTTTAACAGAGCATCGTATCAATACACCGTTTTCGGAATATAGTAGACTATATTTTATTTATTACTCAATAATTCGTGTTATAACCAAAAACTTCGTAGGAGCTTTAGTTTCTGAGATATTTACAAAAAACTGTTTTGAAGGCTAATATATTATCATAGCTTCACTTGAAGTGTGATAATAATAGACTAGCTAGGAAGGTGTCAGATCCGTCATGGATCCATATTTTTTTTTTTGAGAACACACAAGAAAATACCTTGCCAATTTATGGGCACCTTAAGCACACGATTCTACCCCCACCCTTTTTTTTTACTTGTGTCGGTTGGAAAAAGTAGGGCAAAAGCATCCCTTAACAATAATTTAAATATTTTTAAATCGATTTAACTGTGTATTGTAATTATTTTTGTAATTTTACAGATGATTTCTTCTGGACTTTACACTCAATGTAAATGCCACGGGGTATCGGGTTCCTGTAACGTGAAAACCTGCTGGAAATCGATCCCAAATCTTCATGAAATCGGTCAAAAACTTCTTCAAAAATACACCAACGCTAAAGAGATCAAGAACGGTGAATATTTGGGCAACAAGAAGAATGGCAAAAAAATATCAACGGACCAGTTAGTTTACATCTCCAAAAGTCCGGATTATTGTACCAAAGATGAAAAGTTAGGCAGTACTGGAACTGTTGGAAGGTAATTATACAGGGTGTCTCAGCGAAAAGTAAGAACATCGGAAACGGTAAAAGATACAATTTTGCTTAAATGAGAAAAAAATTGCACTATTCCAAGTCCTAACTAGGTTATTCGCATATATTTTTATAGTCCACGTTTATCTTGGTTTTTGGTCTTGCCAAACCAAGTAAATAACTTTAAACTATATCGAGCAAAAACTAAAAATCGTGTTTTTTGGAAAATTGAAATATTGCCGCCATCTTGCAAACAAATTTAATGAAATTTGGTAGTTTTATATAAGCAACTACGGCCAATTGAATGACGTTAACAATTTTTTTCTAGGCCTTCTAGTTTTTTTCAAACCATAGCCAATTTTGTTATTTCTTATGACCGCCATATTGGATTTATTCTTCAATAAATTTTTCAACCGTGTATAATAAGCCTATCTTTGGATGACGGAAAATGTGCATTTATTACTTAGTTGGCTGTGAAACAAATGCTGTAGTTGTGTTTGTTGTCATACCTACGTAACTACCTTTCAAAACTTTTCCATTTATTTGATTTATATGCAAATCTTTAAGGCCCTTATTTTTTTAATTCTCTGGCTAAGAAATAATACAATTTCTTAAAATCTATCTTTTATTTCTAAAACAAAAGTTTGCATTTTTATTTAATTTAAAATAAAACTAAAAACATATAACAAAGCATTGAATTAAATAAGCAAATGTTCAAAAATTCCACCGTTGTTATTCATGCAAATCCTGCATCGATGAATTAGAGACATGCATGCATCTTTAACCATTTTTTCAGGAATTTCTTCTATGGCTTGAACAACGGCTGCCTCATCGTATTATGAGTAGTAGAATAAACTTTATCCTATCCCCAAATACAAAAATCAAGAGGCGTAAGGTCCGGCGAACGTACAGGCCAGGCAACTGGACCTCGATTTCCGATCCAGTTATTTCCATGTTGCTGATTCAAATATTCGGTTATGATTCTTGCATTATGAGGCAGTGCTCCATCTTGCTGGAACCACATGTTTGCTACATCTTGAAGAGGCAAATTTTCTAAAATTTGGTCAACGTAATTTTGTAGAATTTCTAGATATCGAGGTGCCGTCAAATTATTATGAAAAATGTTAAATAGTATGTGTCCATTTATGACTCCTAGCCATACATTCAAACTCTACCTAACTTGATGGTGCACCTCACGATTTAAGAACGGATTTTCATCGGCCCAGTACATTATTTAGTTATGTCTGTTAAACACCCCGCAGTTTGTAAACCTGCTTTCATCGGCGGACCACAGAGCCTTAAGCGGAAATTGGGGTTTTTTTGTGATTTTTGTATGAATTAATTGCAAAACAAGGTTTTTCCTTCATCATCTCGGAATGCTTGACTATTATGTGTTGCGTATGGATGATACTTAATTTTTTAAGAATTCTTTGTGCAGTTGATTTGGGTACTTCAACATTATTTTCCAGTTCACGAAGGGAGATGCGAGGATTGTCAACGACACTTTGTAAAACCGGAGGTTCAATATTTTCATTAGGTTCATTACAATTTTGTTTTTTAAAAGAACCATATTCAATTAAATTATTTCTTTGTCGTCTTTCTGGATATTTCTGAAAGTACATATCTCTTCCAGCATTCTTATTACACAAAATATACCATTCATACATATCTACTTTCTCCCAATTTGGAAACCTTCCATGTTCCATGTTAAATTTGACTCAAAAAAATTTAGAAACTTTAAAACTCCAACAGATAAATCAAATTAATGACAAAGTTTTGACAGATAGTTACGTAGATATGACAACAAACGCAACTATGGCCTTTGTTTCACAGCCAACCAAGTGAAAAACAGTTTTTTAAATAAGACATCGGCGCCCGCGTACTCTGTTATTAATCACTTTCAAGAATTTTTGCTGGGGAAAAAGTTTATATACAAAGATAATTTAAAGTTATTTATTTGGTCAAATCCAAAAACCAAAGTAGACGGAGATGGACTATTGGAGAAGAGCAGCAGGGAAATCAAAAAGAGAAAGAGTTACAAATCAAAGAATAAGAGAAATTATGACAGTGGGTGAACGTACTTTAGTGGTTGATATAAGAACAAAACAACTGGTGGGGTACGGACATGTACAAAGAATGAATGATGAAAGACTACCTAAACCCATACTACAATAGAACCAACTGGCCGAAGAAAACGAGGACGGCCAAGGAGAAGCTGGAGAGAAGGAATGGACAGTGAAATAAGAATAAGAGGCGTAGATGATGAATTATGGGCAAACAGAAACGAGTGGAGATTGGGTATCGGAAGACGTAGAACGTTGTGAAACCGATAAATAAATATAAAAACCAAAGTAAACGTGGGCTATAAAAATATACGCGAAAAACAGAGTAAAAACTACCAATGTTGCACCAACAAAGATAATTGTGTTAATACAAAATATTTTTTAATCTGCCTTGTCATTTATTTCTTAGCATCTTAGCTCACACACACATAAAGATTAAATGACGGCTAAGGATCTTTTTTTATGACCAATTATATATGATTTGTCCCACTAATTTCATGGGAAGAATACCTGGCGTTGAAATGGCAGAACGAGGAATTTTCATTCGAACATACCATTGTGTCTAGTTTTTTTTTCCATATCTAATTATATGTAATTAAGAGTCGTAAATCTTTTTGGGATGTTTTATGACTTATTTGACAATTGCCATAGATGAGACAAACGCTAGTATCAAATATAACTATCAAAAAATTAATAGGTTACGTTATACTTGACTATATTCCAAATTGGGCTTAATTTACAATATTTTTCCTATATATCGGGTGGGCCAAAAAAAGGCGAACAATTTTTTTTCATTATAACTTTTGAACTATAAAATTTTAATGAGACAAACAGCACTTGGCAGAAAATTAAGCAGTTTTGACTAAATTTATTTTTTTGTCTACCATCTCAAAATTCAAGATGGCGGACGAAATTAAATCGTACCCTTGAAAGACGCTCGTTTATTCTTGTGTTGCGAACATGTTTTAATTATTTTCTTAAATCAGTAAAAAAGCTGCGGTCTTGCCACGCACAACACGGTACGGATCAGAAAAATCGGTATGGTGGTTCTAAAAAAATATATTTTTGTTTTAACCATTGTTTTAAATATTATACGATTGCCTTGCCAATCTTGTCTGCATTTATTTCCTTACAAAATGATTACTACTGAACCGATTTTGATGAAATAATAAACATTCCGGTGAGAATTGATTTCTTTTTAAAGGCCATGATCAAAATTAACGATATCTTAAAATTTTAGATAGCGGACAGAATCATACTTCAAAATGGCGTGTTTATTATTATTTTCCGACAATGTTTTAGTTTTTTTTTAAATTTATACAAAAGAACTACTTTTCCCCCGTACAACGAAGTAAAAATTAGTAAAAGCGGTAAAGTGGTTCTCACAAAATCTGATTTTCTTTTAACCATTGTTTTACCAATTATATGATTGCATTGCCAATCCTGTCTGCATTCAGTTCTTTATAAATTAATTATTACTGAACCGATTTAGTAAAATAGAAAACATCATAGTGCAAACCGATTGATCTTTAAAGATAGTGTTTTTTATTTCAAAATCGGTTCAGTAATAATTAATTTATAAAGAAATGAATGCAGACAGAATTGGTTGAAACTATGGTTAAAACAAAATCAGATTTTGAGAAAACTACTAAGAGGATTTTATTAATTTGTACCTCTTTATGCTGGAGAAAAGTAGTGTTTTTCTATAAATTTAATTAAACTAAAACATATTCGGAAAACAAGAATAAACACAATTTTGAAGAATCAAATATGATCCTGTCCGACATCTTAATTTCTAAGATGGGGGCAATCTTCGATTATAATCTTTAAAGAGCAATCAATTATCACTATGATTTTTTTATATCACTAAAATCGGTTTAGTAGTTAGTATTGGCAATGCAATCGTATAATCTCTAAGACAATGGTTGAAACAAAAATATAATTTTTGAGAACCACTACACCGATTTTACTAATTTGTATATACCTTGTTGTGTAGAGGAAAAGTGGTGTTTGTTTATAAATTTGAAAAAAAAACTAAAACATTTTCAGAAAATAAGAATAAACACGCCATTTTAAAGGAACAAGTATGATTCTGTCCGCCATCTTAAATTTTAAGATGGCGATAAACTTTGATTATGACCTTTAAAAAGCAATCAATTCTCATTAGGATGTTATTTATTTCATTAAAATCGGTTCAGTAGTAATGAATTTATAAGGAAATAAATGCAGACATGATTGGCAAGGCAATCATATAATATGCAAAACAATGACTGAAACAAAAATAGGTTTTTTAGAACCACTGAACTAATTTGATTCGTACCTTATTGTTCGTGGCAAGAATGCAGATTCTTTAATAATTTAAAAGAATTGCTAAAACATGCTCGCAAGAAAAGAATAAACAAGAACCTTTAATTTCGTCCGCTATAAAATAAATTTAGTCGAAACTCTGCCAGGTGCAGTTTGTCTAATTAAAATAGATTTTATAGTTTAATAGTTATGATTAAAAAAATTGTCAGGTATTTTTTGGCCCAGCCGGTATTTTAGATTTTAATGGAAATGTCAAATCTATCAAAATAAACACAATTTAAAAAATATCAGCAGAAGTCATGACCACTTCGACTGAAAGAGGGACGGGAAAAATAGATTTTCGTGTCTCCTGGTTACGTTTTGGTCCATTTTGAGATCGAAAAGTTTTCCAAAAGAACCTGCCTGTAAATAGACATTTTCCGTATAAAAAATTGTTGCTTATTTTCCGGTTTGTTGAACAAATTTTTTTTCTTAATAAATGGGGAAAGAGTTTGTTTATTTTTTATATCAGATCTTTGTAGGATTTTTTTTAAAAATTTTAGACATTGCAATGTGACATCACCAGGTCCTGATAGTTGCAGACAACTTTGCTGTGGTCGTGGTTACAAGACTGTCGTTGAAGAAAAAATTGAAAGATGTCAATGTAAATTTTTCAACTGTTGCTACGTCAAATGTAGCATTTGTAAAATTAGAACGCAGGTTTTTGAATGTCAATAGTAAAGCATAAAATGTATCTAGAAAAAAACTCAGTAAAATATTTCTTTTATTAAAAAATAACTTTAGAAAAATTGCATAATATGCTTTGTTTATTAATAAAAAAATATTCTGTTTTTACTAGCCACTGTAAATTTAGAATTTTGATAAGTTCTAACACCAGATTTACTACGACCTCAAGACCTATTGCATAGATATTTCTAGTGACTTTTAAACGCAGGATTTGATCAGATTTGTCCCCAGAGTTGGCAAGTACTTCAAGTAAAATACTTAATATTGTATTTTAAGTACTTACAACTACTTAAGTACTTTAATTAAAATACAACTAAATAAAAATTTCTTGTACATCTTACTTGAACTATTAGCTCACACATATACTATACTATAGTAGTGTGAGCTATGGTGATCCTAATTTTTTCAAAAAAAAAGTTGCTCCGATTTCAAAATTTTTTTATATCTTTGCATTTCAGATGATTTTGAAACTTTTTTGTCGCGCCGTCTGTCTGTCTGTCTGGTCTGTCTGTCTGTCTGTCTGTCTGTCTGTTTGTCTGTCTGTCTGTCTGTCTGTCTGTCTGTCTGTCTGTCTGCCTGTCTGTCTGTCTGTCTGTCTGTCTTTTTTTAAGGGTGGGGGAAGATTTCAAAAATTTGAGTTTAAGTCAAAACATGGCTTGTGTGGTATCAAACAAAAGGTAATTTAGTCTGGAGTTGAATAAGATATATTTCAGGCTTTAGTTTTATTAGCTCGCACGTACACTATAACTATAGTACCTAGTGTGAGCTTAGGGGCCCATATATTGGCAGAGTATTTTTACAATGTACTTAAATTTGTCAAGTGAAGTACTTCAAACATAGTAAAATTTACCTCAAGTACACTAAAATGTACTTCAAGTACAAGACTTAGTACTTCAAGTACAAGACTTAGTACTTCAAGTACAAGACCTAATACTTGAAGTACAAGACTTTTTTATGTACTTGATAATTGAAGAACATTTGGAAAAAAATGTACTTAAAACTTCAATTCCTTTAACCTTAGAAAATCTGGATCAATGTTCAAAGACTTTAACAAATTCTTATGTACTTTGTACTTCAAGTACTTTAATAGTGGTCTTGTGACAGCGGTTTGTCCCCGCAGTCGTAGCATTAGTAGTTCCGTATAATCTGTAGAACCGCAGTTGTAATTTATTTTGAAGTTTTAATAAATTTAAGTTTGTTTTTTAAAAAACTTTCCGGTGTATATCTAGGTTAGATTTTAGTTTTTCTTGTAAATTTTTCTAGACTAAATTTTATTTATTTTAGAATATATAAAGGGTTTTGTAAAAGAAATAAATACGCTTTTTTTAAAAAACCGTGATAACCACATTTTACTTTTTATCGTTTAGGTCCTAATAATTTAAATGTAAAAATTAAAAAAGAATGGACTAAATGGAATTCTAAAGAATCTTATCGACAGTTCGCAAAAAATATTTAAAATAGTTGAACATGTAACCTAAAAGTATGTACAGCCTTGCAAATAATTTACAAAAATCTCTTACCGAAGAATATATGGACAACAGTTATCACAATTCCGAATGTTTATCTTTATCTTCAGTTCCTAAAATTAAACAAAAAAAAAACCTTTCAAAAATTTTACCAAAAAAGGTTTATGGATCTAACACACGACAACATCTATTATAGTTGAGTCAATTTGTAGTGTTTCCAGAAAAAGTTGCAAAAAGGGTATATTTTTACCTTCCTAGCCCGCGTAGCAATAGGTAGAGAAGGTATTATTTTCGAACAATTTTGTTTTTAACATAACGCCGAAAAAGTGTTATTTGGGTGTATTTTGACCATTGGCGTAGCTAGCCTTGCTTTTCAGGGGGGCCGTTGCCCCGGTCTATCTTGAACAAAAAGCAAACATAGGTTTTAAAGAGTCGTGCAAAGTGTGCAATGAATTAAAAAAAAATACGCGCATTAAATGTTCTAATATTTTAATATAACAAATTTAATAATACATTTACCAACTTATTTATATGTATACACAGGAAGTATGTAATTCAGCAATTCTACAAAGAAAGTTTTCTACGTCGCTGACTGAAAGCGTCTACCACACTGTCTAAGTCGATCTCAACATCTTTTTCTATGAATAACAATGACAAACCTGAGTGTCTCTCTTGAGTCATAGTTGTTCTAAGCCAATTAAAAACTCTCCTCATGGCAGAGAAAGACCTCTCGCAAGTTGCACTTGAAATTGGAAGAATACTCGCAACTTTAAAAAGTTGGTAGAGGTTTGGATAGGTGTTTTCTGCTATATGTTTGATAGAATCATGACCAACAGTTTGATTTAATCGAAAAATACAATTCTTTAAAACGGTCATTTCTGCTCTTAGAGCAGAAGTATTAATATTAAAAATTTCCCGGTATTGCTCGACGAATTTATTCCATTTAACGACGTGGGAAAACTTAATACGAAAATGGTTATGAAATTGTCACCAAAATCGGAAAATTTCCATAAGACACTAAACGCTAACCTCAAAAAAACTAAAAAGATTATTATATTTATTTTAGAAAAACAGTTTAAAAAGGTTTTTTATAACCTTACGACATCTACAACCCGATTTCGGAAACAGAGGGGCAAAGGTCGCTGTTTTTATTAAATGCGAAATTTAACTTACACTTCTATAATATTTTACAAGATGTCGCCAATATGTATGAAATATTCAATATGCATAATTATGTTTAAATTTAAAAAATATTTTCGGGAAATTGCATAAGTGCAGAAAAGTTACCGATAATTTAAAGAGAAAAAGCCTAATTCTGCAAGACAAGGGCTTTTTCCTGAAATGTAAACATTATCTGAATGATTTTAAATTTTAATGCACCTATTTTATTTGAATATTTCCCGAATAATAATAGAAAAGTATGTATTTTCAGCGTCATGTTCTTTTACTAGTAGTCGGTAGGGGAGGCCTAAAATATCTTAGGGGGGCCTGAGGGACTCAGGGGGGGCCAGGCCCCCCTGCCCCCCCTAGCTACGCCAATGATTTTGACCTATTAGCAATATCGTCGTGATGTCTGTCTGTGTATGTGTGTGTGTGTATATTATTTCTGTCCGTAACACGCTTGCTCCTAAACCATTGAACCGATTTTCATAAAATTTTCAGGTAAACGAAATCCATTAAGGCGAATGACCGTTTTTTGACAATTAAAAAATGCTAACTTTTTAATGGAGGAAAATTCGTCGAAACTAATACCTTCTCTAGCCATTGCTACGCGGGCTAGGAAGGTAACTAGCCATTGCTACGCGGGATAGGAAGGTAAAAACAGATTTATATTTATTAATATATTTCCTGATCCTTTTTCCTTTATCCATGAATGGATAAGAAATAAAACAAAAGTAAGGGATGTCAGAGGAGAAGTAGCAAAATTAAAATGGAAATTTGCCGGTCATAATATCAGACAGAAAGACGATCGATGGAACAAATGTATTGTAAACTGGAGACCTTGGGAAAATAAAAGAAGTAGGGGAAGATCCCAAATGAGATGGGTGGACGATTTAAAGAAATACGCTGGAACTAGATGAATAAACACAGATGATAAATAACAAACAAATCAAATTACATAATTACTTATTGATTAACTGCTGCGCACTTTTTGATCTATAATTTTTTTGAATTTCTTATAGCTAACATTGTCAATATCAACATCTGAAGCATACTTGTTAAATAAGTTGCATAAATTGTAGATAGGAGAGCTTTTAAATAGATTTGTTCGTGGATAAGCTAAATAAAACTTATTTTTTGACCATGAATTGATTCGATTTATGGCAAATGGAAGTTGTTCAACTATATTAGGACAATCAACATCCCCTTTGAGAATTCTATACATTGTTGTTAAAAAAATTTTAGTTCTTCTTTGGTTTAGTGATAATCTATCAAATATTTTTAATAAGATGTTGTTGTCACAACCTCTTTGTGGATAAATCCTAAACTTTGTAAAGTGCATGACTTTTAAAAATTTTCGCTGAACTCCCTCAATCATACCAATCCAAATGTCATATTGGGGGGACCAGATAACACTTCCATATTCCAGTATTGGTAATACCAGACTGTCAAATAAGTATATGCTTACGTCTATGTTAAAACTTTTAGTATTTCTACAAATAAACCCAGCAACTTTCTGGGCACTCCTAATTTTAGAAATAATATGTGATGAAAATGAAAGATTGGCATCGAAGGTTACACCTAGGTCTTTCTGTTCAGATACACGCTCTAGGTTCTCATTATTTATTGTATAATCAAATTCGATTAAGTTTTTTGTTACGATTAAATGACAAACAAAATGGATTGAAGAAGGCTAAATAGATAGATAAAATAGAGACCAAACTTTGTACTTACTTTCAATGATAATGCTAGCGCTTTCTTCCGCTGGATCTTCATCCAGCAACCCTGAATCGATCTTTCTTTGAAGATTTTTAATTTCTTCATCATAACCCTTCCATTCCGGTAGGATTCTTATGGCAGCTGAGAGTTTTGCTTCTTTGGTCTGTGGGTTATTGCACTAAAGTAAAAAATTCAATAAATTTTAATTTTCACTGCAAGTTTTTTCACTAATTACAGAAAATATATCGCAGCCAACAGGAAAAATAAAACAGACTTGATCCGAGTTTTTAGGGTAAAATGAGGTAAACTTTTAAGGTTGCATAATGGTTGTGTATGGATTTACAAAAGTTAAAGGTAATAAGAAGATCTACAACTTTTCTATGAACCATTTTCTAACACGGGGATGGGACAATTCGCCGCAGCCGATTCGCCGCGGCACAATTCACCGCCGGCCAATTCGCCGCGGGGACAATTCGCCGCGAGATTTTTTGTTTTATGATATTACTATTGGCAATTGTTTAAACAGTTTTATTTAGCTTGACTTCATATATTTGTTTGATCATAACTTTTTCAAACTTTTCCAACTAGTTATTTGGTGGTTAGTATAATACAGATCAAAATTTTTTTTATCAGAAAAATAAATAAAATGGCAGATTTTCCTATTTATAAACCGATTTGCCTCAAACTTGAAACATCACGGCGCTTAGGGTAACTTAATACAATTTTTGACTAAAATTGGAATCAAAACTCGGAACTATGAGATCTTTCAGCTCGCTGATTTTTTTATTATTTTAACTAAAATATAAAAAAATCAAAATGGCAGTTCCACAATGGCGCAATTTCTTGTTTATAAACCGATTTGCCTCAAAATTGGGGGGACTGATATTTCTCCGGGGGGGGGGGGGGGGGGGCGAAGCCTCATGATGCCGAATTTTATACTCTTTTTTCTTTTTATTCATGAAAGATGTGAACAATATCTAAAAAATCTTAGGCTTGGGGGGGCCTAGGCCCCGAGGAATCCGCCATTTTCAGGTTTTAAAATTTAAATCAAAAATTGTATTGAGTTACCACAGGCGCCACGATGCTTCAAGTTTGAGGTAAATCGGTTTATAAATAAGAAAGTGCGCCATTGTGGAACCACCATTTTGATTTTTTAAAATTAAGTTAAAAATAATAATCAGCGACCTGAAATACCTCAAAGTTCCGAGTTTGATGCAAATCGGTTCATAAATGGGAAAATCCGCCATTTTGGATCCGCCATTTTATGTATTTTTCTAATAGAAAAAATTGTTGAATTGTATACTAACCCCAAATACCTAGTTGGAAAAGTTTCAAAAAAGTTATGATCAAACAAATAAACAAATATATTATATGAAGTCAAGCTAAATAAAACTGTTTAAACAATTGCCAATGGTAACATCATAAAATAAAAAATCTCGCGGCGAATTGTCCCCGCGGCGAATCGGACTGCGGCGAATTGTCCCGCGGCGAATCGGCTGCGGCGAATCGGCCGCGGCGAATTGTCCCCTACCCTTCTAACACAACCTAAAATTTTCCGAAAAAATCGAATAAACCGGCTTTGCTATTTAGTTTTTATCTTCCACATTTATTTTTCACGAAACTTTGTGAACCAGGTTAGGTTTGTTTACCGAACCTAACCTAGTTAGGATAATATAATCCTCAGGTTAGGTTAGATAAAGTAACCGAACCTGATTCGAAGGCATGAAAGCTATACTGCTAACCTAACCAGCTTAGATTAAAAGAAATGAAACTGTCTTTAATGTCTCTGCTATAAATAGGTTACGTTAGTAGTATATAGGTTGAGTTCTAGGTAATAGTCCAAAATAGTCCAAAATTGAGGTGCTTAAAATATTACTATTTGTTCATATTTGTCTTAGTTCGTGTGTGTTAAGAGTTTAAACAAGTGCACCTTTTTTTTATAAAAGACATCAAGGATTTCAAATTTGGTATCAGATTTGTAATAAATTAGCCAACAAAATAAATATGCCAAATTAAGGCCACTAGAGATACCGCAAGTGGTGCCCTCTACGCAATCTATCAAAAATAACACCACATTCGTATTTCTCGACCCAAAAAACCCCCATACACCAACTTTTGTGCCAAAACAACTAAAAAACCAATTTACCAGGGACAAAATTTGTATCTTCTAAACTATCAACTTTCTTACAAAGGCAAATATAAATAAATAGCAATATTTTGAGTTCCTGAATTGATCCTGCAATTTTGGACTAGTACCTAGAACTCAACCCGTATGTACCTCGCCTGCCCTCGAACCAGTTTAGGCTAGGTATGTTAACTTAACCAGTTTAGGTTAGGTATCAAACCTAGCTAGGTAAGATTTTAACTACTAACCTAACCTGGTTTTAGGACAAGAGTGCCATAATATAAACCTAAGCAGTTTGAATTGAAGAAAAAATTAATTGTAGCGATTTTCAATTTCTTTTTTTAAATATAGCTTTTTTGAAGGTCAATTTTTTTAATTTATCGCTCTTTAATAAGGTTTTCTTGATGTGTCGCTTGTTTTGTTGTTTGTTTGTTTCTCCGAAGTTCACAGTTGGACCACAAAGTGGCGAATAAAATTAAATGAAACCAAATCAATTCATGTTGATTCTACAAACAAAAATATAAATCACATACAAATAACAATTAACAACTACCCGTACCATATTCAAATCAGCCAAAATATCTCGGTATGACACTTGATGCCAAATTTCGCTGAAAAACACATGCTAAGAAAAGAGAAGAACTGGCTAATTTGAAGGAAGTCCAATTTAACAATTCATAATAAGTTACTGCTTTATAGACAAATGCTGAAACCAGTATGGTCATATGGTATTCAACTATGGGGTTGTGCTAAAGAGAGTAACATTCTAGTTTTACAGAAATTTCAAAATAAAGTATTAAGAAACATTATGAATGCACCTTTGTACGTTCGAAATAGTGACCTTCATCGGGATCTAAAAATCGAAACTGCAGAGACTATAAAAAACTACGCAAAAAGCCATGAAGATAGACTCCATCGACATGTGAATGTGGAAGCAACTAAGCTTCTAGACAATACTATGCTGGATTAAAGGCTAAAAAGAGTGAAGCCGTTTGAGCTAGTAAACTAAGTGAATTACAGAAAACAACATAATGCTATAAACACAACACAATTGTGAGTTACAGACGACACAAAGCGGGGAGAATTGTTGAGTGAACCCTAAGTTTTAATCTGACTTTTCTAGTAAAGTAAGTTAAAACAAAATTGCTAATTAATCTTACTGACTAGATTGTAATACAATAAACACAGTGTGTTTGACAAATAAAAAAAAAACGCTTGTTTTCCTAAAAGTCGCTATTTTGAATATCGCGTGATATGTTGCTCTTTTGAACATCACTGTATTAAATATCGACCCCAGCGCCATTATAAAAGCTATCAAGTTTCAAACGTTACGATCTTAACTGTGATACTTACCAAATCTATAGTCTTTGCGCTTCCCTTGGAGGCATCGTCACACCAAGTTTCGCACCACAGCCATTCTTGAGGCAACGATTTGATTGCCACCTGGTGAATCATGTTGTTAGGCAGGTCCTGGTCCAGATTTGACAAGCTGTTTGGATCCTGTCAACAAAATTATTTTGTAAGAAGACAATTTTCTATTTTTCTTCAAATTTTATTTGGGAAGTCCAAAAAGCTGCACTAGAAATGCATTAAAACAATTCTAGTACAATTTTTGAGCAAATTTAATACTGTTCATAAAGTCCAAGAGCACCGTAAAAATTTGGGCTTGAAAATCAAACTTAAATAGATTCGTCATAAGACTATGTCTCAAATAAAATACTCTGCCAATCTATGGGCACATAAGCTCACACTGGGTACTATAGTTTTAGTGTATCTACTTGAAAGCTAATATAACTAAAAACTGAAGTATATTTTATTGAACTCCAGACTCAATTACCTTTCGTTTGATACCACACAAGCCATGTTTTGACTTAAACTCTAATTTTTCAAATCTACCCCCACCCTTTTTTTAAAAACTAAAATGTATTTTTTTTTAACTCTAGACTCAATTACCTTTCGTTTGATATCACACACGCCATATTTTCACTTAAACTCCAATTTTTGAAATATACCCCTACCCTTTTTTAAATAAATTAAAATGTATTTTGTTTAACTCCAGACTCAATTACCTTTCGTTTGATATCACACACGCCATATTTCCCCATAAACTCTAATTTTTGAAATCTACCCCACCCTTTTATTTGGTTTGTGTTCGGTGGATTTTGTTCATTTTTAAATGGGACCATCTCGGCCCAAAACCCAGCCTAGGTACCAAATTTCATTAAAATCGGCCAAGCGGTTTTTGAGTTATGCGCGTTGGTCGTTACAGACAGACAGATATACAGACAGACAGACAGACGGCGCAACAAAAAAGTTTCAAAATCATCTGAAACGAAAAGATATATAAAAATTTTTGAAATCGGAGCAACTTTTTTTTTCTCGAAAAAATTAGGATCACCATAGCTCACACTACTATAGTATAGTATATGTGTGAGCTAAAATAGCGATGCAGGAGAAAATCCTGCATATACAACCCGCCATCTTTGTTCAAAGATGGCGAAAGATGCCAGGATTAACCTAGACAAATTGCTACTCTAAAATCTTCCATGATGATACAGCACTTTAAGAAAGATATTCGGATATTTCGGGTTGCCACAACTGATAGCAACAGACAACGGGACAAAATTCAATAGCCCGTGAATCCTATGGTATTTCTTGCAAAAAAATTCAATAAAATATATAATTACTATATCCCAAAGAAAGTAATAGAGTTATTATTGTATTGAATTGGAACATTAAGTTATTGTGGAAAAAAAAATAGTTTTGATAATTACCTGACTTAAAGCTTGATACTGGCCCCTGAGTCGATCACCTGCGGCTATCCTTCTAAAACGCTTCAAATCCACCACGTACAATGCCGAAATATGGTATCTTCTTCCTAAATATACAGATTTCAAGTGAACACTCTGTTGCAATAAAAAAGAAGAGGAGAGAACAGTTTTTTGTGTCAAAAAAATTCAATTTGCTTTACAAACTGTATAAAAAAATCGGTTGGACAGAAACTATGGCAATCCAAAATTTTTAAGTTTAAAGAAAAATGATCTATGGAAGCCAGTTTGAGGTTACTGTAAGTATTTTTCAAGTAAAAAACAGTCAATTCCAAACGCTTCTACTTTGGAACGCGTTGGAAAACACAAACATAAGCGTACAGCTAATTAAGGCCATCAAAGAGTTATAACGCAATAGTAAGGCAAAAGTTAAAATAAAAGCAAAACTAACCAAAGGCTTTCAAGTAAATAAAGGTCTTAAACAAGGTTGCTGTATCTCGCCTACGCTCTTCAAGATATACTTGGAACAAGTCCTTAAAGTATGGAAGAGAAAATGTCAAAATTCCGTTGGACGAAACCACCTTGTATACTTTATGTTTCGCCGATGATCAGATAGTAGTGGCTCAGGATTATGACGACCTCGAATATATGACACGAAAAGTAATAGAAGAGTACAATAAGTGGGGTCTAGAGGTTAATCTCAATAAGACAGAGTATATGTGTATCGATGGAACGAAACAGGATCTAATCTTAAATACCGGGCAGCGAATTCAGTCCTGCGATGAGTAGAAATACTTAGGTCTAAAAATTACAGCTGACGGAACACTAGACAAAGCTATAAAAGATCGAAACGTACAAGAAAGAAAAGCAATAACTTTATTAAGTGGAATAATTTGGGACCAAAGTATATCAAAACATAACAAAAAGCTTATATATAACACCATTGTAAAAAGTATTATTACATACGGCTCAGAAGTATGGCCAATCAAGGATAGAACAGAAAAAATGCTTTCCGCTACGAAGATGAACTATTGGAGAAGAGCAGCAGGGAAATCAAAAAGAGAAAGAGTTACAAATCAAAGAATAAGAGAAATTATGACAGTGGGTCAACGTACTTTAGTGGATGATATAAAAACAAAACAACTGGTGTGGTACGGACATGTACAAAGAATGAATGATGAAAGACTACCTAAACAAATACAACAATGGAAACCAACTGGCCGAAGAAAACGAGGACGGCCAAGGAGAAGCTGGAGAGAAGGAATAGACAGTGAAATAAGAATAAGAGGCCTAGATGATGAATTATGGGCAAACAGAAACGAGTGGAGATTGGGTATCGGAAGACGTAGCGTTGTGAAATCAATAAAAATATGTATCAAAAACATTCAACTAAAGTTCCTTGAATTTCTTTGATATGTATAAATATAACACTCAATTCCGTTGGGTTTTATAGTTGGGTTTTATAGTGTCATAAAAGACTAGTAGGTGCTGTCTGTGAGGACTTACCTTGTAAATGATTTCTCCAATACCCATGTTTCCAGAACCTAAACCCGTCCATTTCTTTCCTTGATTCGCAGAACGGTGTATAACCGTACGGAGCACCTCCCAGGTCAAAGTCTTGAAGCTCTTTTAGGTCAGTCCTAACCACCTAAATTGGAACATATTAAAAAAACCATATAGTAAAAAAATTAAATATCAAGCAATAATTATAATATTCAAAAATAATTTTATACTTCACACAAAGGTGTGTGTGCTTAACTCGCGAGTGTCAGAGAGAGAAGGAAGGTGGTTTTGGTTAGTTTCCAACCACGGTGGATAGAATAGACCGGTGTTCGGATCTTATATATATATTTTAGCTCACACTACTACTATACTATAGTAGTGTGAGCTATAGTGATCCTAATTTTTTCGAGAAAAAAAAAGTTGCACCGATTTCAAAAATTTTTATATATCTTTGCGTTTCAGATGATTTTGAAACTTTTTTGTTGCGCCGTCTGTCTGTCTGTCTGTCTGTATGTCTGTCTGTCTGTAACGACCAACGCGCATAACTCAAAAACCGCTTGCCCGATTTTAATGAAATTTGGTACCTACGCTGGGTTTTGGGTCGAGATGGTCCCATTTAAAAATTAACAAAATCCACCAAACACAAGCCAAATAAAAGGGTGGGGCTATATTTCAAAAATTAGAGTTTATGTAAAAATATGGCGTGTGTGATATCAAACGAAAGGTAATTGCGTCTGGAGTTAAATAAAATACATTTTACTTTTAAAAAAAGGGTGGGGGTAAATTTTAAAAATTAGTCTTTATGTGGAAATATGGCGTGTGTGATATCAAACGAAAGGTAATTGAGTCTGGAGTTAAACAAAATACATTTTAGTAAAAAAAAAGGTGGGGGTAGATTTGAAAAGTTAAAGTTTAAGTCAAAACATGGCTTGTGTGGTATCAAACGAAAGGTAAATGAGTCTGGAGTTCAATAAAATATATTTCAGTTTTTAGTTATATTAGCTCACACGTACACTATAACTATAGTACCTAGTGTGAGCTTAGGTGCCCATAGATTGGCAGAGTTTTTTGAATATGGCAATTTTCGTATTGTTTTCTAGTACATCCTTATAAAATATAATTTTCTAGACGTATTTTTTTTTAGCCCGCTTTATTTTTTATTACACAAAACTTAAACTACAAATCAAACTGAATGTGGTCGTTTAATATCAAAGGTGAACCGAGGACTTAGGAAGTAAAAACAAAGATGTAGGTCAGCGGATTATTTTTGAAGCTAAAACGAAGACACTAATTTCTTCGAATTTTAGTTTTTGTGTAAAGAGAAATGAAGCGGGCTAAAAAATTAACGACTGGTATTTCTGAAAAATATTATTTTATAAGAATATACTAAAATACTCTGCCAATATATGGGCCCCTAAGCTCACACTAGGTACTATAGTTATAGTGTACGTGTGAGCTAATATAACTAAAAACTGAAATATATTTTATTCAACTCCATACTAAATTACCTTTTATTTGATACCACACAAGCCATGTTTTGACTTAAACTCAAATTTTTGAAATCCACCCCCACCCTTAAAAAAACAGAAACTAAAATGTATTTTGTTGAACTCCGGACTTTATTTGATATCACACACGCCATATTTTCACTTAAACTCTAATTTTTGAAATATACCCCCACACTTTTTTTTAAATAAATTAAAATGTATTTTGTTTAACTCCAGACTCAATTACCTTTCGTTTGATATCACACACGCCATATTTTCACATAAACTCTAATTTTTGAGATCTATCCCCACCCTTTTATTTGGTTTGTGTTCGATGGATTTTGTTCATTTTTAAATGGGACCATCTCGACCCAAGACCCAGCCTAGGTACCAAATTTCATTGAAATCGGCCAAGCGGTTTTTGAGTTATGCGCGTTGGTCGTTACAGACAGACAGACAGACAGACAGACAGACAGACGGCGCAACAAAAAAGTTTCAAAATCATCTGAAACGCAAAGATATATAAAAAATTTTGAAATCGGAGCAACTTTTTTTTTCTCGAAAAAATTAGGATCACCATAGCTCACACTACTATAGTATAGTATATGTGTGAGCTAAAATAGTACGAAAATTGCCTTAGTTTTCAAAAAAATCAAAAAATATTAGTTGTTCATATCATATCTAACTTTAGTTTCTAAAAAGCAGCTGGACCACCAGTGACGTGAAAATTCGACATATATTTATAAGATCCGAACACCGGTCTATACTATCCACCGTAGTTTCCAACTCTTCCCTCTCTCTTTGACACTCGCGAGTTAAACACACACACCTTTATGTGAAGTATAAAATTCTTTTTGATTTTTATCGATACACACACAGCACATAAAATTCTTTTTGAATTTTTATCCATACACACACAGCACATCTTTCATCTTTTTTGTTTGCAAATAATTACAATATCTTCCTAAAAAAATTCATTTAATTGGTTAAAAATGTATTCTTATACACGGTGTTTCACGAGCATCGAAACAGAGGCCCTTTTGGCTATTTAGAGTGCGAATTTAGAGAAACGCTTGGACACGTCGATTTTGTTTGCGAGGGGGACACTTTTTGGCTTGAAATTTTTGTACCAAGAACAAAGAAGATATATCAACAAGAAGCGACAAGACCTAAATGACAGTAGTTCAGTCATATTACACTGAGAGAAAAAGTTGTGCAATTTACAATTATTATTATTATTTAAAAATGAATGATTTTCTATGCACACAGTATAGCTATATACGTGTATAATGTCCCCTTAATTTATAGTACATTGTTTTTTTTTTGTTTGAAACAATTAGTCCATCAAGCAGAGTTACACAATATTTTTCTCAGTGTAATACAACTGTATTAATGTCATTTGTTCCAAGTGTGACGTCACATTTTGTTTCCCATATAAACAATGCTTTAAGTAACAGTTTTTCGCTTCTTGTTGATATATCTTCTTTGGCAAGAACCACCTTCGGGGGTATACTTTACCCTTATATTTTGAATAGGGAAAGTGGGTCTAGTGATACATTGTTTTGAAGGCCTTTTGAATGTCTTTACAACCGTGTAAAAATTTCAAAAATCTATCCATTAATCTTTGAGATAATTGCCTTCAAACTTTCAAAGTTAACATTTACTGATAAAATAAAAATTTAATTAGAATTTTATTATTTTTCGGATAATTTTTAATTTATCATTCCATGTTAGATTTGAAAATTTGAAAGCAAATATCTCAAACTAATCGATGGATTTTTGAAATTTTTACACGGTTGTAAAGATATTCAAAAGAGCTTCAAAACAAGGTATCACTACACCCACTTTCCCTATTCAAAATATAGGGGTAAAGTATACTCCTCGAAGGGGGTCCGTGCTACAAAAATTTCAAGATAGCCAAAAAGTGTCTCCCTCGCAAACAAAATCGACGTGTCCGAGCGTTTCTCCAAATTCGCACAATAAATAACCAAACAGGCCTCTGTTTCGATGTTTGTGAAACATTGTGTATATTATTCTTTAGGATCCGAGATATTTCGATAAATTTAATTAATAAATAGTGCATGGTTCATAAAATATATATAATAAATATATATTTATTTTTAGATATCTCTTTAGGTCGTGGAAATGCTAAAAACAAACTTTTTTGTTTAATTTTTTCTCAAATTCATAGTTCTTTTAATTAAACAAATTCATTGAATTAAAACAATTCGCCACGTAATTCAAAACAGGCGGTCTACCAATCACCTGCGAGTGACGTCACAAAACAGTAAACGCCTCGAACGAACCTATTTTCTGTGTTATTTTCTTATGGATGGTAATATTAATGTAATGTTTAAAGTGCGAATTATCGTCCTAAATTAGATTTTATTTTGTGTTTTGCTTATAAGCCTTGCTCCAAAGCCGATAGCTCCAACTTGCCAATGCTGATTCCCTTTATGGTCGCAGGCATCTTTGCCAACAACAGTGATTTTTGTTCTGCGGAATTTAGAAACGTTAAAATGTTGATTCGCCTACTTTTACTCATTTAGATTTTGAGGTTAGGTTATAAATTTTGCTTTTTTGTTTAATATGCCACTTACAATATATTCAATTAAATACCCAATCATTATTATTTTAAGCATTAAGAAACAATCAAAAATTGCTTTTTTAAAACAAAATTTTCTAAATACATTCTACATACATACTAGTCCTGCCTATGCACTGCCTAGTCTTGCATATGCACTGCTCAGTCCTACATTTAGCCTGCATGTGCACTGCCTAAACCTGTATTTAGAGCTACTCCCTAGTCCTGCCTAATAACTGCCTAGAACCGCCTAAAAATTTGTACACCTTTCTGCCTATTATAGTTGTTCACCCCTTGTAATAAACATAACCTCAAAAATTTCATCGTCATTTACGAAATAGTTATATGTCATTGAGTTGTATAACGCCCTGAAAGGGATTATAGACAACGTGAGAAAAATTAATAGAAACAATTTAGTTATACTCACATCAAAATGATCTTCACAAATATAAAGTGAAGATGTATTAGATAAGGCCCTTGGGTATCTTCGAGCAAGTTCTAACCACTTTTTCCGTTCTTTTACTGCTGTAGGCACATGAATAAATAGTTTTTCACGTGTTGTTATGTTAGTATTCGAACACTGAGGCACTACACACCACTTATAGGACATCTTTTTACATAAAAAACAGTAAAAACACAGACCAAAAACAAATAAACACTTGAATGCCGTGTATCTGTCCGCGAGTTTACTGCGTTGTGACGTCATTGCAATGCCATGCTAGAAATTAGCGGCAAATTCAAATCGGAAATTAAAAAACTTGATTTTAAATGTTGTTTTAATAAAATATGTTATTTTAATAATTTTGCGTAGCAAATTAGGGATCTATGTATCATTCTAAACTCTTTTCTAAAATTTGTCAAAGACCCTATTAAATGTAATCAATAAGCTAGAAAGATGGTTCTATTTATTTTACCTGATCGGCATCAACGAAAATAATTTTCTTAATGTCTAACGGGAAAAGTACATCTAAAAACAGAATTTTGTATCCCCAGATGATTCTCTGCTTCTCGGTCTGCTGCATAAGCCATCTAGGCCATTTATACTGAACCAATTCGTAGTCGAAACCGTATTCTTTTGCCATGTACGGCAGGAAATCCTGAAAAATCGGATTACTATGAGTTGTCCAGGCCAAACAACAAAAAAATTCACAGAAAAAATATTAAAAAGTCAAAAAAAAATTGCCGGAGACGAACTTAAGCCCAAAAATTAAGGAAACAATTTATAAAATTGATAGTTTTGAAGTAAAATCAGTTTTTTTACATTGCAAAATAACGTTCTTTTCTGATAGATTTGCACTGTCTAAAATGCGAGAAACAAAATTTATCAATATAAAAAGAAATCATTCAAACTTTACTATCATGAGTTATTAAAGACAAAACAGTTTAAATATTTCAAGATACATATCTAAAATACATTAAAACTTTAGGACAATACATTACAATACAATTATAGGGGTATGAATAATAGGAAAATGCATTTTTTATTTACCCACTAATTGATAAGCACATACAGGGTGTTCGGCACATCACATCAAATTTTTTTGGGATATTGTTGGGGTCACTTGCTACCTTTTCAACCTTGGAACTTGGGTCCTTAGAGTCACGGCTAAAAAGATATGAATTTTTAATTTTTTTTTCTCAAATTACCCAAAATCCCACCTTTAAACCCTCGTAAGCTTTTTATTAATGTCTGGAAAAGAACCATTTTTTTTATAATTCTGTAATCTTATGCTACTTCAACTAATTAATAGATTTGTTAAAATTTATGTACCAAAGGGACATACGAGGTTTTTTATTGAAGAACATTGGTGATTTTGTAAAAGAAAATCAGTTTCAAAATTAAAAAAAGTATCGACACTTGAGAACTTCATTTTCCTTTAAAAACTTCTCTAGTTGATTACCTTTCTAACGGTATGCTAAACAATGATTAAAAAAACAATTCTGCTTGAAAATACGGATATTCTGTGAGACGGGCAATAATCGTTCGGACTTGATAAGAAAAACAATTTGATGTTTATGATCGTTTCGAACAAAATTTATAAACAAAGAACACAATACATTATTGTTAAAAGTCCGAACGAGTCTCGCCCTTCTGACGGAATATCCGTATTTTAAAGCAGAAATGTTTTTTTTTATCAATGTGTAGCATACCGTTAGAAAGGTAATCAACTAAAGAAGTTTTTAAAAGAAAATGAAGTTCTCAATTGTCGATACTTTTTTTGATTTCTAATTTTGAAATTGATTTTCTTTCACAAAATCACTAATGTTCTTCAATAAAAAAACTTTGGTACATCAATTTTAACAAATCTATTAATTAGTTGAAGAAGCATAAGATTACAGAATTATAACAAAAAATGGTGCTTTTCCAGACATTAATAAAAAGCTTACGAGGGTTTAAAGGTGGGATTTTGGATAATTTGAGAAAAAAAATTAAACATTCATATCTCTTTAGCCGTGACTCTTATGACCCAAGTTCCAAGGTTGAAAAGGTAGCAAATGACCCCAACAATATCCCAAAAAATTTTGACGGTTCATGTGCCGACCACCCTATACAAAATAAAATGAAGATAGAAATGCAAAAAACTGTATTTTTTAGTTCTTCCTGTATTTCCCTGGTTAAAAATCACTAAAATGCACTTTCCTTGTTTTTTTCTTAAGCACATATCAGAAAAATAGTTTACACAATAAACCATTTTTTACGGGATTAGACATTATTGGCCAGGTAGCAAACACTGGGCATTTTACCTTGCATGTATATGGTATAGTAAGTAGGGTATGTACCTTGTCGTTAAAACCAGAGTTAGTGTATTCACTTACCTTGAGTTGAGGTGACAAATAGTTTTTCAAAAACCAGAATTTCACTGGGGTTTTTGTGTGTTTTACAACAGACAGCATCATAATTTTCAAAAATCTCTCGTACAGGTGACCTGAAGCTACCGAAAAAATGTTAAGCTTTTCATCATTTTCATCTTCTTTTCCAGAGAATGAACTAAAAAGAATAAAAGTTATAAATAATTTAAAAAATGGTGCCTGTGGGACATAAAAAATTAAATAAAATATTATTATAGTTTAAGAATTCTAAAGAGTACACATATTAACGAACATGCAACTAATGAAGCCGAGAAATTCATATTTTGCCTATCTGCGGTTACATTAAATTTATTTTAAGCTAGGCGTTCTAGAGTGTATAACTTTAATGAAAACTGATATTAAAAGGAACCTTAAATTCTGTTCCAAATACCTATATTTTCATTTCAAAACTTTACTTTTTACTTTCAATAATAACATCGATTAACAATTTTAAACATTTAAACACAATATAGTTTTTGATTTGGGTCTGACACATAATTGTTCGATTCAAGTTTAAAAGGGATATTATTTCCTTTTAAACACCAAAAACACTGGTATTAGAGTGCAGGTTTTACAAGTTACACCATAAGAATTACTGCTTCTTATATCTAAGGCACCATTTTACCTTTTAGCTGCAATTTTCTTGCTCCAAAAAATATCGCGTTTCTATGATTTATGTTTTTACTTCTAAAGGTTTTTTCTAAAGGTTTTTAGTAGAAATGCATCTACATCCTGCATCTTGTTAAGTAAAATACTGACTTTTAACTTTTTACTAGATCGCTTTACTAACTAGGTGTTTTTAATTTAACAGTTTAACTGCGGTTTTGATACTGACCTTTTTTTATGTTAATAGTTTCACTGAGTTTTTGATACTTTAATAGTTAATTCTAATATTCGCGACTCGTCCTTTTATATCCCAAAATCTGTTGTTTTTTAATGCAAATGTTCAGAACTAATTCCGCAAATTTGAATAACAAGATAATAAATAATTTTCATTTAATTTTTGTTTAACATATTCACTATTAATTATTAATCTATTTGTCTTATATCAAACAAACCGGCGGTTGTGTTTTTATATTTAAATTAAAAAACTTTTAAAATAGGTAATAAATATTAATCTGGTGACAGGTGACTAATGGGTTTAACCTATTTATTCAGAATTGTGCTAAATGCTAAATTAATTCGTTAATTTTTATATTTTTAATTCCGAGAAAAAGCAATAAATCAGCCACCTGTCTTGGTGGCCGCTGGCCTCAAAGAAAATAAATCATCAATTAAAAATTATTTAATATTTAATTTCCGCGAAATGGTCCATAAATAATTTTATTTCCTGTGCCGACTAAGTGTTTTTGGTAACCTACTTTACTAATTTAAAATAAATTATAATTTTGCTTTTTAAAAACATCTTTGATCTAGTTAGTTCACAGGTGCTTTGCTAAGTTTGAACACTTATTTGGTTTATTAAAATGATTTTATAATTTAGTCTAAAACTTACGCGCGCTTCGAACGGATGATGGTCGGTCGTCTAAAGTGTGCGCCAGATAAATAGTTCCTTATTGATGAATAAACTTAAGGTGATTATTGTACAACGATGTGAATATTTAGTGCGTGGTCAACGTTAGTTTTATTTTTAAGATTTTATTTATTCGTTGATTACTTTTAAAACAATATATGCCCTTTCTTTTTCGGATAAATAAGGTTTGTATGCTGCCTGTTAAACTCTGAAACCCTCATAATTTAGGTTCATTACAAAGTATATATATATATATATATATATATATATATATATATATATATATATATATATATATATATATATATATATATATATAGTAGTACATAGCTATAATGTAGGAGGTGTCGCAGCAAAAGACAAAGCGGTTTTTCTCGAGGTTCCTACTCAATAGTTTAAGCTGCTCGAAATAACGTCACGGTTACTCAGAGCGACCATTTGTATAACATCATCAGTAATTAACAGATAAACTTTTTAAAATTTAATGTTAACATTAAAAAATAACAAACGCCCTTATCCTTAACATTTTAGCAACTACCTCAGCTAAGCTGGTTCCCTTTGATGTAATGGTTAGTGTTACTCAACGAAAAAAACAGAATACCGGCGAGGAAGAGCAAATATACAAGGTGTTTAAAGTTAAGTTGGCAAAATTGCTTTGTCATTTTTGGAGCTAGAGGGTTGGATAAATGAGCTAAATTGTAGTATTTTTTCGCTGATAGAGATAGAGAGTGGTTAAACGAAAGCCTTGGGCCATCGCAAAAAGAGCCTACTCTGGCACACTACCTTGGTAAATAAATGTTATATATTTCTTCTCTATTGGTAAAATAAAGACTTTATGTATTTATTTATTTCCTACTACTACCACTACTGTGTAGTTACTTCAAGAAAAATCGCTTAAAGATAGCTTACCTGGTAATGGAATTCCAAATTCCGCCGCCATTAGAATCATCCTCTGAGAGTAAATCCATATTATACATGTCAGGTTTTTTTTGTACTCTTAGTTTGACTATATGAGATCTTAGAGAACTTATAAGTACTTTGATATCCGTCGAGTTTGGCGGGGTATCGGTGTTTTCATGACTAGAGAAATAAAAGAAGTTACAATCAGATATTAGAGACCTTTTGCCTGTCCCATGTTACCTGGTTTGAACTTTATCCGTTACTAAAGGATAATGTTTGACCTTACTTCTGGCCGAATAACTCAGATTTGAGTTTCTCTATTTAGAGACAGTGTTGCCGCGCATATAACGGTATGACAAAATCTTATTTTTGATAACAGATAATTATTTCAAGAGCTATCAATGCGGGGAAATCGACAGATTTAATTTTATGCCAATTATTGAAACTGGTAGTTATGAATAAGTGAAATTAAAGAAAAAAAAATAAGAAAAAAGTTTTCTGCTTCGGCCGGGGATTGAACCCGGGATCTCTTGCTATCTAGGCAAACATTCAACCACTGAACTACCGAAGCCATACATAAATTTTCGGAAAACTTCCACCTATGCAGGCTGCGGTGTCTCAATACAAGAACGAGAAACCCTCAGGGTATTAACTCGACCAAGTCATCCAACTGATCTCTCTAAATTCTTCTTTCTCACTGTCAAAGGTATGATAACTCAAATTAGACGTAAAGAATCAACGTCCGAAAGCATGAGATCACCTTTTCGTGTGTTAAAATTTCTGATCGCAAATGGGCGATTTGCTAATATAATTATCAAATACCAAATTGCAATCCCCGGCCGAAGCAGAAAACTTTTTTCTTATTTTTCTTTCTTTAATTTCACTTGTTGTTTATGGTAGTTATGTGTTGTGGCAACAATGTTAAACAACTAACCAAAAGTCATCAATGTTCTGTGAAGTGTGTAAAAAATAAAGAAGAAGTACACAGACAGTACAGCGTGTCCCATTTTCGATGGGATTAAATGGGAAACTCGGTTATTATTAAAGATATTGATTTTCTGATTGCACCTTACCGTGCTCTTTTTTTGAGCCCTTAAAAATGTCGTAATCAGATTTTTGCTATACCCCGTAGTTTCGCTAATACAGGGAGTTTTTGAAAAAATTGTATTTTTATCAATCCCTTGTATCTCGCTTATTTTGCGAGATACTTTTATTCTGTAAAAACATTTTTATGGCAACTTTTTTAGAAGAAAATAATGACGTTGTCAATTTTTTAAAATATTGTTTAGTTTTTGAGATATGGTATTTATCATAAAAAAATTAAATACGCACCTGGATTTTTTTTATTACTATTTTGATTGGTTTCATGCTAGTATTATCATAAAATAATAAAAATTTAAAAATTTTTTGTTTTAAGGTAAAAAAAAAATATTTAATATTAAAAAAAAATTAGTCCGAACCTGGATATTTCCAACATAAATATAAACTAAAAATTGCTAGTTAAACAATTTTTAGTTTAACTGTTTTGATACTTAGCATATTAAAATGATTTTACGTTAATTTACATTTACAGATTTATTTGAAACAAAGTCTACGAAAAATACAAAAAAAAAACAAATTATAAAAAATAACTAATTTTTCTGATTACCATTACGTGTAAGACATTGTTGGCATTTTTGACTAATTTTTCTTAACGCATTTTGCCTAAAAATATTTCTGCTATTTAAAAATTGGGATTTTGTTGCTTGAATGAAGCAGTCAAACATATCACATTTTTCAAAATCTGGATATGGTCGATTTCTAGCCAGTTTAAAATAATTGTAAGCCATTCACAAAAATGACAAGTAAAATGACAATGTCAATTCCACGCTATTGTTTTGTAAATTTCACGACCTGCTGTTCGGTTATCAAATAATTAGTATGATATTATTTTTGTAACTTTTTAACGTTTTTTACTTTATTTATAAATCTTTTAATTATCATTTCAAAACAGATAAACTAAAAATCGTTCAACTAGTGTGTCTTGCATTTTTTAATTTATAATTACGTTGGAAATTTCCAGGTTCGGACTATAATTTTTTTTTCAAATATTAAATAGTTTTTTTTAACCTTAAATCAAAAAAATATTAAAGTTTCATCATTTTAAGGTAATAATAGCATGGAACTAATCAAAGTAGTAATAAAAAAAATCCAGGTCCGTATTTAATTTTTTTATGATAAATACCATATCTCAAAAAGTAAACAATATTTTTAAAAATTGACAACGTCATTATTTTGCTCTTAAAAAGTTGCCATAGAAAGGTTTTTAGAGAATAAAAATATCTTGCAAAATAAGCGCGATACAAGGAATTAATTAAAATGCAATTTTTTCAAAAACTACCTGTATTAGCGAAACCACGGGGTATAGCAAAAATCTGGTTACACCATTTTTAAGGGCTCCAAAAAAGAGCACGGTAAGGTGCAATCAGAAAATCGATATCTTTAATAATAACCGAGTTTCCCATTTAATCCCATCGAAAATGGGACACGCTGTACACAGCCCTAATCCTATATTTTTCTGGCAGGTTTTCACTGGTATTGATTTTTCAGTTTTTCCCGAACTGCTTTCGGAACATTTAAATTAATTTTGCCTACATAACACAAAACAGGCTTTTGACAGATAAATAAATTGAGAATACCTGACAATGTCGTAAATATCGGCACTCCTCCCTTGTCTCAGCCTCAAAATCCAGGCACCCGGGTTGGCTTTCAGTTGGAAATATCCTAAGTTGGCCATGACAATTGTGTCCACGATTACGGGCTGTCTTTCCGTACCTTATAAACAAAATACTCTCAATAATTTACTGACAGCAAACGCGAACGTTCCGTATCCCTTAGACAATCAGTATTACTGACAGTATTCTTATTGTTTGTTAAAAGTTATAAAAAAATACATCTGGATGATTCTACCAAAAGTGGGCTATATGGATATCATTTTTGGTCATTGCCTTTAAATAACAGTACAGCACAGTAAATACTTTTGTTTTTTTTAAATTTATGTAACTAATTAGGTGTAAGCTAAGAAACATTTATTTTCCCGAATTTTAGGAATTATTGCATAAAAATTCCAGAGGGATGAGTACCGGAGGAATGAGTTTTTTAATGGTTTTCCAATTTAAATCAAAATCTATTTAGACTACTTAACTTAAGTTTTATATAAACAAAGTTCCTATACTTTTAATTTTAAAACAATCAACAAAAAAATTATACTATTGATATCAGTCGAATATTTACTTACCAGAGGGATGATAATTGAAGCGTTCCTTTTTGATTTCTCCGAAAAAAACTAATTTTCTGCCGAAAATAAAAAGATCTATAACTTAAACCAAACTAAAGTTGACATTATCTGTCACAACTTGTCACCCTCACAAGTAAATTAGATATCCAGGGCCGTCTCTTTCTCTAGAAATTAACCGGTGGTATTCACAAATATTGTGTTATTAAACATGGAGCACGTTTAAAATTGTAAAATTTTCCGGAGATCTAAATTCGGATTTTCAAAAATATGACTGCAAACTTAAGTTTTATCAATTTTTTGATAAATAGTTAAGACTTGGTTAAATATTATTTATTAGGATATTTTTTTTAATTTGAGTTTTTAATATTTGGTTTGGGACTACACCAGAGGAATGAGGTATTTGCTTTGTAATAAAAAAAATTATAAACTTGCAATTTTTTTTATACATTAAACTTAAATGCTCCATAAAAAAAACATTTCGTTTTAAATCTTATAATTAAAACTATGCTTCATTTGCATTCTGTGTTTGAAAAATATGCATTCCCACTTCACAGCACCATTTTTGTAGAATCATGCATCTATAAAAATACTGTCAGTACTACTGATAGTGTAAAGTCCACTTTAGATTCATTCTGAACAAACGTGAAGAGAGAAATAATTCACATAAGAATAAAAGAAAAGTTAGGTTAGGTTATGGTTAATATAAAAACTATAAAACCTAATTATGGACTATTTTCACTTGCTGAAAATTATTTTCTCAGTTATTTTATGTATAATGTTCACAGAATTTGGTTTATTTTACTTTCTAAAAACTTTTTAGACACGTTGACTGCTGTGCCAGTGCGGATTTGAGGGGGGGTAACGTGGTGATAAAAAATATATGCACTTTTAGTTAATAAATAACGGGCTTAACGGATAGTTACAACCCCTAGATCCACGCTTGGTGGGGCTATAGTGATGCGAAAAAACCACACCCTAAGTTAAGAATCGGAAAAACCTCATTTAGCGAATTTTAGGATAGGGAATCCCATAAGACCAAAATGAGCAAACTTTACAGTTTATCAATAAACGGACCGAGTTGCAGTATGGTGGGGCCCAAGCGCGGATTTGAGGGGGTAAAGTGGTAATTACCCCCACCCCTAGAAAAAAATATATGCACTTTTGGTTCGTAAATAAAGGACTTAAAGGAAAACTACCCCTAGAAAAAAAATTAATGCAAAATTATTTTTTTTATCGACAATTACTCCCCTTAGATTCATATCCAAATCCGCTAGCTAGTGTGCTGCGCTAGTCCCTTGGGATTAGCAACTGTTTTTGTTCCTTAAGCCGTGCTAATCCCAAGCCACAAGTATAAAAATTTTTTAAAAAAATTATAGGCACGGAAGTTTCAGGTCTAAATTTGGAAAAAACTGGACGTTTACGTGAAAAGGGAAGGACCCTGTTATAATTCTGCACTTATTGGCTGTTATTTTTTAGTTAAATTGACATATATATTTAGACTTGGCCTCAGAAAGATCATATTTTTTTTGTATGACGGCAGTCAACGTGTTAACTTAGAAAATTGTTTACTCTAAAAATGTTTCCTTTCAACATACCAAGAGTAATTTGAAGACCTCTAGGTGGACTTCCAGTGTTTTGCTCAAAACAGTGTCCCTCCAACAGCAAATATTCTAACTCATATTCACTAAAAAAAGAAAATTATTTTAAACATCAGCCTCTCCACACTATTTATTGAGCATAAGTTTTTTTTTACTAACTTATTGAACTGACAAACGCGAATTATTTTTTAATTTAAAGCAATTTGATTATTCCGATGCGGCATCGAACACTAAAAACCGAAAAATTTGGAAAATGGCCTACTTTAGCAGATTGCAATAAGAGTTCCCTTTTTTTGCTTTGCCTAAGAAATTATCTTTTTAACAAAAAAAAAACTACACTGAGAAAAAAGTTATAGTAATTTTAATTAATCAGTGTGAAGCGCCCTCTAACGGCCACAGTAAAAAAGTGTCTATATTTGGGTTTCGTTTCCCAAAAAACCTCCGGGTACCAATTTTGAAAATAATCCGTTTAAAACTGTTTAAATTATTTAAAAAAATCAATTTATATTTTCTTTAAACGTGCCAAATATGAGGCAAAAATACAGGGTGATATTTTTTCAGAAATTGCCCCCCTTTTTCCCCTAGAACTTTTTTGTTTTAAGCCAATGGTAGATTCAAAACTATAAAATGGATTTCTTATTTTATTTATAAACTTTTTGATTTCTTGTAATTTTTTTGTATCTGTAACCGTTTTCGAGAAAAAAGACGAAAAAGAAAATTTGTACCCTGCTAAAATAAATCAAAATTTAAAATAGTCACTACATTACATTATTTTAGAGTTTTATGTAATTTCTGAATAGCAATCGAAGATACAAATTACCTTTTATTGTCTTTTTTCTCAAAAACGGTTACAGATACAAAAAATTGCAAGAGATTCAAGTTCAAGTTTCTGAATAAAACAAGGAATTCATTTTATATTTTTGAATCTGCCAGTGACTTAAAACAAAAAAGTTCTGGGGGAAAAAGGGGGGCATAACTTTTGAAAAAATATCACCCTGTATTTTTTCCTCATATTTGGCACGTTTAAATTAAGAAAATTAAAATTGTTTTTTTTAAATAATTTAAACAGTTTTAAACGGATTATTTTCAAAATTGGTACCCGGAGGTTTTTTGGGATACGAAACTTAAATATAGACACTTTTTTACTGTGGCCGTTAGAGGGCGCTTCACACTGAACTTCTGATTAATTAAAGTTACTATAACTTTTTTCTCAGTGTAGTTTTTTTTGGTAAAAAGATAATTTCTTAGGCAAAGCAAAAAAAGGGAACTCTTATTGCAATCTGCTAAATATTCTATAAGCGTGCGGAAAAGTGCACTTTTCCGCACGCATTTTAGTGTGGAAAGTGCCACTTTTCCGCATTAGTGCGGAAAAATATTTTTTCCGTACTAGTGCGGAAAAGTAAATTTGTTACGATTTTGAGGTGTTCTATAACATTTAGACCGTTCAAAATACATTTGTATCTTTCCTAGCACACGAAATATCCTAAAAATATTCAAATTGACTAAAATTCTGCTATATTTTCAATATTTTCGATAAAATAAAGTTTTCAGTAAAATAGGTTCAAATTATAAGTTTTAAACCTCCCCGGTATAAATATCGTCATTGTCAATGTCAAACAACAATGAACACTAGTGGTTTTAGATTTGGCATCTTAAATCACCATAGCAACAAAGTACAAACAAACTGTCAAAACAAAGCCAATTTTGCAGATACAAGCGTCTTTTGAATTTTTCAAACAAAAAAATCAGATTTTCAATGGATTCTTCGGACGAAGATCTACCCCAGTCAGTTCTAGAAGCCGCTAGAATGTGAATAATAATAATTGATTTGATTAAAACGTTTTGAATATAAATAATTTTCTGATTAATTTTTAGTTTTTTCCTCACGCTTATAGAAAAAATAGTGTACCTAACTCGAGCGTAAAGTGTCTTTTCCGCACTTGATTGCTGGCCAAACTCCGCTATCGCGTCGTTTGGCCATCTGCAATCGCGTGCGGAAAAGAGGCACTTTCCGCACTAGTTAGGTAAACTACTATTTCGGTTTTTAATGTTCGATGCCGCATCGGGATAACAAAATTGTTTTAAATTAAAAAATAAAAAAAAATTCGCGTTTGTCAGTTCAATAAGTTAGTCAAAAAACGTTCTGGGGAAAAGGGAGGCATGGACCGCGGAAAAAATATCACTCTGTAGTTTTTTCCTAATATTTGGCATGCTTCATGATGTATGCCTTGTAGCTAAATTCACCTTCCAGATTTAAGCAACATCTCAAAAACTGCACGAGTTATAAAAAAAACAAAAAATTAAAAGTTTAACAAATTTAAAGTTTTTTTTCTTAAAATCACTCAAAGAATAATACTCTAAAGTATTGCGGAATACAAATAAACTGATTGTTTTTCACCATAAAAAAAATGTGTTACCTGTGTAAGTTGCTTTCAACATTTTCTAACCGGATGTTGTCTAAATCGTAAACTGATCTAATTACTTCAACCAACCAATTTTCAGGTACGTGATAATTCTGCGTCAGTAAGGGCGAAGTCGGCATGTTGTTGAATCTGGCTATGGGGCCAGGATTCTGGTTGCCGCCTTCTGAAAACTGAATTTCCGGCTGCAGCACGAATCGATAGAAGCTGCAATAATATAGAAATTGATAGTTTTCCACATGCAAAAGCAGTTAAACGAACCATGCAAAGCGCAGTTTGAAAAAGTTTTAATGTTAAAAAACTCTTTGGCCGATTTACTACAAAAATCTATTATTAATATGCTACTTATAGCGCCTACTTACCTGCATTAATGGAGAATTATTACAATAAAGCCAGGCTATAATAGTGCGAGGCAGTATTTTGACACCTTCACATTGTAAGATCAGCTGTGATCTTTCAATATACGGCCTTTGTTTACTATATAAACCGGAATAAATACTGCCTTCCTTTATTAATTAAAAATAAAGAACTTACTTTTAAATTCGACTTTGGTGTGTCAATATTGAAAGATCAACTGTCAGTTTTCAATGAAACTGTCAGAATACTGCCTGACACTATTATAGCCTGGCCTTATTCAAATAATTCTCTAATAACGAAATTAGATCTAAATAAATAATGTTGTCCATATGTCCATGTGTGAAAAAAATATTCTACTACTACTATATAATATTAGAAGAATAAACGAAAACAAAAAAAAATAATGAACTGAAGGAACACCTAACAAGAATAAAATGACACATCATGTTGACTTGTCAGAAACAAGTCGAAAATCAAAAAACCGGATAAAACTGAACTCCGGCTATATACTATAAAGGTAACGAAGATAACAGCAACTTCGGAGTAGGATTCATAATAAATAAAGCCATAAGTAAACACCAAACTATTAAAGGAATCTCAAATCGCGTTGCCTATCTTACACTAAAAATGAATAGAATATCAACTTAAAGTTATCCAAGTATACACTATGAGGATATATCCAAAGCTATGGAAGAACACAAAACCCATCTTACAATAGTAATGGGAGATTTCAATGCCAAATTAGGTAAGAAAATTAACAAAGAAGAAACTAAATTAGGTAATTTTGGATAAGGCGAAAGGAATGACACAACCTTAATAAATTATCTAGAGGAAAGACACCTGTATGCAATGAATTCATTCTATAGGAAGAAACCGCAACGAAAGTGGATATGGCTCAGCCCTAATCAAATAACAAAAAACGAAATTGATTACATACTGATTACTGAAAAAACATCGCTAGAGATGTAACAGTCCTAACCAGCTTTACAACAGGCAGTGATCACAGAATAATGAAGGGCAAATCAAAAGAAAAATAAATAATAAAAATGAACAACTTTACACACAATAAAGCCACACACAAAGAAATACTAAAAGAACAGCTAACCCAAAACTTAAGATGCAAAAATAAAAATATAGATGAAATAAATGATACGCTGACAAGAGTATGACCCAAGTAGGAAAAGATCTCGCACAAAAAGGTTAAAAAAAGAGAAAGTTGTATATCAGAAGAGATAAAGAAACTGATGGAGAAAAGGCGGAACCTGGAGAAATAGAAAAAAAGAACATCGATAGAATACTCAGAAATAAATAAAACTATAAGAAAACTGATAAAAGAAAATAACAGAAAGCCAAGAAATAAAAGTTGAGAGAGTTATAAAAAATAACAGAAATATGAAATATCGAAGAAACTCCAAGCAAGAATAAAGAACATAAGCTCAGAACTACAACCAGAAATAAGAAACACGGAAATAAAGAGAGCATTAAAGAAAATGAAAAATAACAAATCACCTTGAAAAGACGGACTAACGGCAGAAATGCCAAACTACGGTGGTTAAGGTTTGATTTATTTCATTAACAATTTAATTAATGAAAAAACAGAAGTTTTACAATATCGTCAAAAATTGGTACAATTTTTCGGATGACGTTCACAATGTCGAAATACATATAATCGAAATTTAAAATCTTGAACTCATTATATCGAAAATCAAAATCTCAAACAATCAAAATGTCGAATAATTAAAACATAGAAAATCAAAATGTCGAAAATCAAAATCTCGAAAAATCGAAATGTAGAAAATAATAATATCGAAAATTAAAATGTCGAATTGAAAAATGTCGAATAATTAAAATATCGAAAATTAAAATATCGAAATTACAAAATATCGAAAAATTAAAATCTCGAATAATCAAAATGTCGAATACTAAAAATGTCGAAAATCAAAATATCGAAATAACAAAATATCGAAAAGGATATTAAAAATTAAAATGTCGAAAGAATTAAATATCGAAACCACAAAATATCGAAAAATTACAATCTCGAATAATCAAAATGTCGCTTGGTTGGGTAAGGTTAGGTTTGGATAGGTTCGGTTCGAATTCACACCATCTAGGATCCCGGGAAAGAAGTCAGGAAAGTTTTTTTTTGAAAAAAATTGTTGGTTTAGTTTGCTTTGGTTCGGTTAGATTTCACTAGGTTTCGTTAGGTTAGGTTTTTGAAACTATCTATTTTCGTGTGGTTATATCAGATTAGATTACGTTTGATTAGGTCAGGGTCAGGTTAGGTGAAGGTTCCGAAATTTTCTGTTTTTGATTTTCGATATTTTGTTATTCAATATTTTGTGTTTTCGATATTTTATATTTTCGATATTTTGATGTTTCGATATTTTGTTGTTTCGATATTTTGTATTTTCGATATTTTGTATTTTCGGTATTTTGTTATTCGATATTTTGTGTTTTCGATATTTTAATTTTTCGATAATTTAACTATTCGATATTTTTTATTTCGACATTTTAACTTTTGATATTATTATTTTCTACATTTTGATTTTTCGAGATTTTGATTTTCGACATTTTGATTATCTATGATTTTGATTTTCGATATAAAGAGTTCGAGATTTTGATTTTCGATTAAATGTATTTTGACATTGTAAACGTCACTCCAATTTTTCTAAATCCCTATAATAGACAGTTAATCTTAATGTAGGTACTTGTTTCATTTAAAATGTTAACGAACAAAACATAAATTATTAAAAACACTATTGTTAAAGCTAAAATACACTCTGGCTCACTAACACATATTCAAAAATTAAAACAAATTTAAACAAATTCAGATCTGATACCTGATAAGCTAAAAATTCACTGATAGAGTAAAAATATTGTTTAATTAGAAATTGTTTTAGTTTAAATTTAAATGCATTAAATGGTAGATCTCTTGTACTTTGAGGGAGTTTATTATAAAAGACAGGCGCATAATGTAATGTTGCGTTCCTAGAGGTCCCAAGCCGAAGAAACTGCACTCGAACATGAGTTCTGTGTCTCGTATTATGTTAATGTATGTCTTCAACCCTTGTGTAACTTTGCAAGTTTTTATGAAAATAAAGAAGACAATCTAAGATATACTGCGATGGAATAGTCAATATACCCAGATTTTGAAAAAAAGGTTTGACATTTTCTCGATATTTAATGCCTGCCAAGATTCTCACTGCTCTGTAGCTGCTGTAGGGGTCAGCTAACAGCTTAATTTTAAAAATCTACAATGGCAACTTAATTAATAATTTTACTCAGTTAGAGGTTGAACCGTAAAGAAAATTCATTTATTTTTAACACTCACTATTGTACGATATTAAATTAAAGTAACTCACGTTATTGTATTCAACCCATCACATCACTTAACTTTGACTTTAACCACTGACTAATACTTAACAACACCTTACTTGTGGAGACTCTGAGCTTAAATTAAATAATAAACGAATAGATCCTAGCCTTTTTATCAACTCTGTTCGATGATGAAATATCCGCCAAATCAAGGTTCTAAAGCCTCGAGACAAAAACGGCGCCAACGCTACCTAATTTTAATTAGGACAGCCACACAAGGCAATGTTTGCATGGCTTTGCGCATTGCTAAAAATAAAAGCGGACAGACCTCGAGGTTAATCCCACTAGGCCAAACTTTGATATTTGTATGACCTTAAATGGTGAAAAACATCACGAGACAGGAAAGCACGATGTTGTTTCCCACTTTAAGACTTGTTATAAAAGCGCGATCGGGATAGCAAAAGAGGATCAGTTCAAATCAGTCAAAAACTTAATATCATTCGTAATAAGTTATGATTTTTGAATCCAAACCAAAAAGTGAAAATAAGTAAATAAATAATAAAAGTGACTAAATGTGCCAAAGGTAACTGTAATGCCACAAAACAAAAAAACTAAGTAGTGTTAAATATTAGTGGTGGCATTCTGGCTGTAATTAGGGTGAGAGATTTATTTTGAACTTTAATCTATCGGTTGTTGCTTAAAATTCGTGGACTATGGAAATTGACTTTAAATCATTTTGTTTTACCATACAAACTTTTGCTCACAAGAGCGTTTTGCTAATATGTTAACTGATAGACTATGGTAAAAAAGAGTTTATTGAAAAATATGAATTTAATGTTATAGTTTTAACTTTTGTGTGACAAAATAACGACATGCAATACTTTGGGATATGTACTATATTTTATTTATCAATATATAATAACTTGCTTTAATGAAAGTGTTTAATTTATATCAATAAAACGGTTGTAAACAAAGCAATATACGCTAAAACGCTTACGCTAAAAAGATGGTAAAGATTTTGTAACTGCACCCGGGAAAACTTAGAAAAATATTCGCTCGGTTTTCACGAAACCCTGGGGCAGCTTCACACTGCAAACCAAAGATGCGTGAGGTATGTGCTGAGTGACCCCAGGCCAGGAGTGCAAACACAGCGATAGAGTGGAACAACCCGTAGTATGCCAACTTAAGTGTGTCCTCTTCTACTATTTTTGAGATATTACGGAGAACATAAATGGATGAACATAGCCTCTTTGAGGTTACTTTCACATGCTGTTCAAAAGTTAATTTTAGGTCAAGGGTCACTCCCAAAAGCTTGACACTCTCCGGGTTGTCTGGAATTTCTATTTTTTTAAGAGTAAAGACCATTTTTTGTGTTTTACTTAAGTTGACATTAAGTTTGTTTGCTCTAAACCAGTCATTGGCAGTTTCAATGTGTCTTGACATTTCACTATTTGCAACTTCTAAATTTTCAGTATTTATTGAAAAACCATTATCATCTGCATAAACAACAACCTGGCACTCGGGTAACGCAGCAGAAAAATCATTTATGTACACCAAAAACAGCAGAGGCCCCAATATTGAGCCCTTAATACCCTCCATATTCTTCTCAATTATATTCTAAAAGAAAAAATAAACCCAAACAACTGGAAACTATTATACTACACAAGGTGATAGAGCAGACCTACATTTGACGTGTATCAATCAAAAGAACAAGCAGGCTTTAAAAACGGTTTCAGTACAGTTGAACACCTATTAACCATAAAAAATCATAATAGAGCGAGCCAACGAATACAATATTGCACTATATATTGCGTTGAAAAAGCTTACCTCTTTAATGGCATGTCGCTGTTCTTTTCAACACTGTTCAAAAATATTCTAATCCGGCAATTTAGGGCTTCTCCTAAAACTTGCAGAATCGGTCCCAATTTCTGAGCTCCCCGGGAAACTGGATCGACTACTGCCACCAAGTCAAAGGCAACCTACATACAAATTATATACTTATTACACTTAAAAACGGTTAGAGATACTTACTAACCGAAATGTCGTGTTTAAAATAAATAAAGACAATGGAAGTCAGAAATTTTCTTTCTGTAAAAAGGCGTTTAGTTCAACTCAACCAGTCAAATCATCATCCAGCCAAAAAAACTATACACTATTTACAGTAAAAAATATACGTTTCCGTTTCAAATTTATAGTTATCATGTACCCTGGAAAAAAAAAGGAAGGAAAGATATATGTGACAATTATAGAGGTATATCTGTGACTAGTACGCTAAGCAGAATATACGGTAAAATAATAAGAAATAAAGTGGAGAGCGAATATAAAGACATGGAGGCAGAAGAACAAGCTGGTTTCAGGGCGGGTAGATCGACTTCAGATCATCTCTTTTGTAAAACTCAAGTTATTGAAAAGAAAATGTCGATTTGCAGACGGCATATGATAGTATACCACTAAATCTACTTTGGAAAGCGTTGGAAAACACAAACATAAGCGTACAACTAATTAAGGCCATCAAAGAGTTATACCGCAATAGTAAGGCAAAAGTTAAAATAAAAGCAAAACTAACCAAAGGCTTTCAAGTAAATAAAGGTCTTAAACAAGGTTGCTGTATCTCGCCTACGCTCTTCAAGATATACTTGGAACAAGTCCTTAAAGTATGGAAGAGAAAATGCCAAAACATGGGAATTCCGTTGGACGAAACCACCTTGTATACTTTATGTTTCGCCGATGATCAGATAGTAGTGGCTCAGGATTATGACGACCTCGAATATATGACACGAAAACTAATAGAAGAGTACAATAAGTGGGGACTAGAGGTTAATCTCAATAAGACAGAGTATATATGTATCGGTGGAATGAAACAGGATCTAATCTTAAATACCGGGCAGCAAATTCAGTCCTGTGATGAGTATAAATACTTAGGTCTAAAAATTACAGCTGACGGAACACTAGACAAAGCTATAAAAGATCGAAACGTACAAGGAAGAAAAGCAATAACTTTATTAAATGGAATAATTTGGGACTAAAGTATATCAAAACATAACAGAAAGCTTATATATAACACCATTGTAAAAAGTATTATTACATACGGCTCAGAAGTATGGCCAATCAAGGATAGAACAGAAAAAATGCTTTCCGCTACGGAGATGGACTATTGGAGAAGAGCAGCAGGGAAATCAAAAAGAGAAAGAGTTACAAATCAAAGAATAAGAGAAATTATGACAGTGGGTGAACGTACTTTAGTGGATGATATAAGAACAAAACAACTAGTGTGGTACGAACATTTACAAAGAATGAATGATGAAAGACTACCTAAACAAATACTACAATGGAAACCAACTGGCCGAAGAAAACGAGGACGGCCAAGGAGAAGCTGGAGAGAAGGAATAGACAGTGAAATAAGAATAAGTGGCCTAGATGATGAATTATGGGCAAACAGAAACGAGTGGAGATTGGGTATCGGAAGACGTAGAACGTTGTGAAACCGATAAATATATATATATATATATATATATATATATATATATATATATATATATATATATATATATGTACACTGGACTACCAGAGATTGAAAAAACTCTTTTAGGGCGACGAATTAAGTTTAGCTGGTTCGATTGTGTTGGTGACGTCTCACATGCCAAACATCATCACTTCGAAACAGGTTAAACTTTGATTCGACCCTAAAAATGAGTTTTATACATTCTTTGGGTGTCCAGTGAGCATGATTTACAACAAATTTGAAACGGGAACGCCCATTTTTTATTGAAATTAGCGGTTTTTTGGCTGGGTGAAATTTAACAGGTTGAGTTGAAAGACCACTTCTTATAGTTCTTGAATTATTGTAACAATGACAAACTTTTTTAAAATCTTTTAAGGATTTTTCTGATGGTATAAATGGCTTATCTTGACACATTTTTTTGATACGTCGATCCAATTTCTTAGATTATATTCTGGGCCGTCCAGTGTTTCTTAGCAGCAGAAGAGATCCTCAAACTTTTAAATTCTTTATAGTTCTTGATAATGTAGATCGATGTTATAATAAATTATTAGCTGTTTCGGTTTGCTTGATGTTTTTACACTTTCATAAATCGATTTTTAATTTTGATTGTAACTGCTTTTCCACGACTATTTAAAATTTTATTAGTTACTATACCACCTATGACTTTAACATAAATAACTTAAACTAAATATCTAAGGCTTTAAAAACATGAGCAAAATATTTTTGTCCAGAAAAATAGTGTAGTCAATTTAAAAACAAAAATAATATTTTCCAAATCAAAGAAGTTTCATGGCTAATCGGGCAAAAAGGAGTTTTTTGTTTCCCTTATATTTTTCCGTGGGTAGCTTGAAAGCTTAACCTCACGGGGGTCCAAGATCTAATGGACACCTAATAAGTGTTGACAGTTAACCGTTTCGTCCTTATGGGACTCCTCAGAACACTGCTGGTCAAGTGACAAATCTTGCGAAGTTAATCAGACGGTTTTGTCTCTAATTAAATGTAATTAGTGAGCGAACTATAGCAAGAGGCGCCATCTACCGAGATACGAGAGAAACAAAAAACCAAAGGCAGGGAAAAACACTGCTATACAATATCGATCAATGAAAAGATCTTCTTTTATTTGCATTCGATCCATAAGGACAAAACGGTTAACTGTCAACACTTATTAGGTGTCCATTAGATCTTGGACCCCCGTGAGGTTAAGCTTTCAAGCTACCCACGGAAAAATATAAGGGAAACAAAAAACTCCTTTTTGCCCGATTAGCCATGAAACTTGTTTGATTTTTAAATTCACCGGTACGAAATTTCACGTTTGTTAGTATTATTTGGCTTAAAAATTCCCTTGATTGACGCTCACTGTCTTGATGACGGGTAAAAATGCAAAATGCGTTGATCCGGCCTGAAAAGACAAAGAGCTGTCGTAGGTCACGGACTATAGTGGTTTTCTTTTATTTGCATTCGATCTTTTCATTGATCGATATTGTATAGCAGTGTTTTTCCCTGCCTTTGGTTTTTTGTTTCTCTCATATCTCGGTAGATGGCGCCTCATGCTATAGTTCGCTCACTAATTACATTTAATTAGAGACAAAACCGTCTGTTTAACTTCGCAAGATTTGTCACTTGACCAGCAGTGTTCTGAGGAGTCCCATAAGGACGAAACGGTTAACTGTCAACACTTATTAGGTGTCCATTAGATCTTGGACCCCCGTGAGGTTAAGCTTTCAAGCTACCCACGGAAAAATATAAGGGAAACAAAAAACTCCTTTTTGCCCGATTAGCCATGAAACTTGTTTGATTTTTAAATTCACGGGTACGAAATTTCACGTTTGATAATATTTTCCAAACCAGAGAAAATATTAACGAGTTCTAACCTCATACGATTTAAAAAATATGTGCTCTTTTAACATGTCGAAGATTTTCTTCAATACTGTATTATTTATACTATTGTTTTAAAATTCCACTTGATATAATAAGAACTATAAAATGTTTAAAATAATTTTTTATATTTTACCTGATCGGCATATTTTGCTGGAATCTTAATCACAGAATGTTCATCGCCTTTGTGTGAAATTTCGAATCTGGATTTTGATTGAGTTTTTGACAAAAGGAATGATTCGATTTTTAGCATGGTGTCGCTAGTAACCACTGTAAAACAAAATATTAGTTCATTAAATATTGTTTTTCTAGTCCGAATTATCACCACAACAGACTTCCCTATTTTTAACGAAACGAAGCTTAGTTTGTAAGACTTGCATTAAGTTACCAGAATTTGGGGAAGTTTATAAGATTTTATTTCGCCAAATTTAAGTATTTAATTAAATTTTAACTTTTTATTACTTCTAAATAGCACGCACGATCTGACATTTAAAAACTAGCATTTGAGACCCTGTATGGGCACTCTAAATATCCGCTTACCATTTTCATCTTCATCATCGTCCGTACTTTCCAAAGCCTTAATCACTTTTTCCAGATAAGAAGCACCGCTAAATCTTTCTAATAACGAAAAATCATCGACGTTAAATTCTTCATCGCTCCCTAATGGTCCTAAAAACATTACCAAAAATAAAAATAGAGTAAATTTAAAAAAAATTAAATAAATAAATTCACAAGGCTACAAGTTAAAAGACTAATCGAAAAATGAACTTTCCTTAAATCTAAGGTCAACAGTCAAAATATCTAGTGAAAAGATCAATGGGGTCCAATCGAGGGGTCATCGGCACCCTAAAATTTTGTACAGCGTCCAACAGGACTTGGGTCCTGTCGTGTACTGTTGGGTCCTGTTGAGTACTGTTGGGTACTGTCGTGTACTGTTGGGTCCTGTCGAGTACTGTTGAGTACTGTCGTGTACTGTTGGGTCCTGTCGTGTACTGTCGAGTACTGTTGGGTCCTGTTGAGTACTGTCGTGTACTGTTGGGTCCTGTCGTGTAGTGTCCGTGGCGCACCCAGCAATGTGTCTTGGGGGGGGCCCGACAGCTACAAAGCGCGCCCTCAAAAAACTTGCGACCAAAAAAAAAAACAAACAAAAAAACAAAAAAGATCATCATGTGTGGGGGGGCCCGACAGCTACAAAGCGCGCCCTCAAAAAACTTGCGACCAAAAAAAAACAAAAAAAAAACAAAAAAGGTCATCATGTGTGGGGGGGCCCGACAGCAACAAAGCGCGCCCTCAAAAAACTTGCGACCAAAAAAAAAACAAAAAAAAAAAAAAAACAGAAGGTCATCATGTCTTTTTGCAACTACGCCACTGCTTGGGGTTGGGGGGGGGAACGAAGGCCCGAAGCCTCCTGATGTCAAATTTTAAGGTATCTGGGTGCGCCCATGGTAGTGTCGAGTACTATCGAGTACTGTTGGGTCCTGTTGAGTACTGTTGGGTACTGTCGAATACTGTTGGGTCCTGTTGAGTACTGTTGGGTACTGTCGTGTACTGTCGAGTACTGTTGGGTCCTGTTGAGTACTTTCATGTACTGTCGAGTACTGTTGGGTCCTGTTGAGTACTGTTGGGTACTGTCGTGTACTGTCGAGTACTGTTGGGTCCTGTCGTGTACTGTTGAGTACTGTTGGGTACTGTCGTGTACTGTCGAGTACTGTTGGGTCCTGTTGAGTACTGTTGGGTACTGTCGTGTACTGTCGAGTACTGTTGGGTCCTGTCGTGGTACTGTCGGGTCCTGTTGTGAAATTTGTACAGTACTGTTGAAAGCTGATGACCCCTCGGGTCCAATCCCTCCCGGAAATGGTAGATAAATGTGTAAAAAAGATTTCTCAGCAATACACAAAGAGAATAAGACAAAAAAAAAATTATACAAAAAACACCCAACTGCTAAAATTTACTTGTTAGTACTAGTTGCAATTGGGTACAAAATTGATAGGTATCCTATAATGTACGACATGCTTTAACTTTTAGTTTTGATGCCCAAAGCGCATTTACGAAATTATACAGTTTTGTATTTTCATGAATTAGGTTATTGGGTAATTCTGTACCCAACTGCGACTAGTAGTTACAAGTAAATTTAGCAAACATTTTTTTATTTTCAACTTTTAGGTTTAGTTCTTATTCAGCCTTATAAAAAGCACTAAGCATTTACAATTCATTTAGCATTACTCAAAAAATACGTGTAGATTTTCTACGGACGCGAACAGTGTTACCTTTCATTGAGTGAAGGTGGGGGAGGAGAAAGGGAGGAGGGAACTAGTAAAATAGTGTCGAAAAAAATCTTAAAGCGTGTGCCGAAAATTTTTTTGAAATCGCTCTAAATTTGTGAAAGGTATAGCTACAACTATTACTAATAAGGAGGATGGGGAGAAGAGAGGGAGAAGAAGGGGGAAACTAGTAAAATGATGTTGGAAAAAAGTCTTCAAGCGTGTGCAGAAAGAACTATTGAAATCGCTTTATATTTGTGAAAGTTATTGCAATAACTATTACTAATAAGGATGGCGGTGAGGAGAGAGGGCGAGGCGGGGGAGAGGAACTAGTAAAATGGTGTTGGAAAAACAATCTAAAAGCGTATGCAGAAAGAATGTTTGAAATCGTTCTATATTTGATAAAATTATGCGAATATGGTTTTAGAATAGGGTGGGGGGATTGACAGGAGGGAAGATGGGTGGAAGTAGGGAGGACCACAAAGTAACTACAGTAAATTAAAGGATCAAAGGAATGTTAAAGCCTACATTATGTGACAAAATGGGGTTTGAAGACCGCCATGTTGATTCCTGTTTAAAAAAATATAGCCTATAGCACCTTCGGGATCAGTAGCAATTTAACAACACCTTTTTTGTCAAAATCGGTTCAGCCGTTTAGCCTCTATCGTGACACAAACAAATTTTTTCATGGGTACGGCCCTGTGACAAACCCGGTAGAGATATTTTAATTTTGCAAAAAATTATCCTGCTTAAAAACTAAATCAACTTGTCTAAGGGTTTTCTTAAATTTTTGACAGATTTCGACAAATTCCTTACCTAACACCCTGCCATTGGCAATCACAGCCCGTTCCCCTTCTGTTAGATGAAGAACTCTCTGCGAGTAAACACGAAGAAGTTTTAAATTTAATTCTTGTGAGTCTACTTTTGCCCAAACCTCACTCTGAAAAAGAAATTCATGCTATCATTAGCAGATATAAAGGTCTAATTTAAATGATTTATCAAACTTTAAGGTTCAGTTCGGTTCGGTTGAATGATGGTAGGAAAGGTCAGGAATAAACCAAAAATTCAAATAACTTTTGTTTCCAAGTTACACCATTTTTCAAGTTTAAAGAGTGGAAAGAAAGAAAACTATGAAATTTGACAATGTTAAACAATTTTGTGATTCATTATGATCAAAAAATGTTCTGCTGCGTTTTAACAAAAAAATTATAGTTTAATGAGATTCGGTGTGACCAAAAAACCTTAGTAATAAATCAATTTGTCAATTTTTTTATGACCCATTAAATTAAAAAAAAATTGAGATTGATTTTTGTAAGTATTTAAAGAGATCCCTTAATAATTACATAAATAGGCGATACCTTATTTTGAGGACCTTTTGAATATCTTACAACCATGGAAAAATTTTAAAAATCTATCCATTAGTTTTTGAGATAATTGCCTTCAAACTCTCAAATTTAACATGGACTGATAAAATAAAAATTTAATCAGAATTTTATATTTTTCGGATTTAATTTTTATTTTATTCCATGTTAAATTTAAACATTTGAAAGCAAATATCTCAAAAACTAATCGATGGATTTTCGAAATTTTTACACGGTTGTAAATATATTTAAGATAACTTTAAAATAAGGTATCACTAGGCGGTGTGGGAAACAAACATTGCTACCACTACACCACGACGACGACACACTTTTCCTATTTAAAATATAGGGGTAAAGTATATCCCTCAAAGATGGTGCATGCTACAAAAATTTCAAGATAGTCAAAAAATGTCCGCCTCGCAAACAAAATCGACGTGTCCGAGCGTTTCTCCAAATTCACACGAAAAATTCCCAAAAATACCTCTGTTACCTTTTAGTTTTAGATATATGTGACAATTATAGAGGTATATCTGTAACTAGTACGCTAAGCAGAATATATGGCAAAATAATAAGAAATAAAGTGGAGAGCGAATATAGACATGGAGGCAGAAGAACAAGCCGGTTTCAGGGCGGGTAGATCGACTTCAGATCATCTCTTTTGTATAACCCAAGTTATTGAAAAGAAAATGGCATACGGACAAGAGCTGCATCTGCTTTACGTAGATTTGCAGAAGGCATATGATAGTATACCACTAAATCTACTTTGGAAAGCGTTGGAAAACACAAACATAAGCGTACAACTAATTAAGGCCATCAAAGAGTTATACCGCAATAGTAAGGCAAAAGTTAAAATAAAAGCAAAACTAACCAAAGACTTTCAAGTAAATAAAGGTCTTAAACAAGGTTGCTGTATCTCGCCTACGCTCTTCAAGATATATTTGGAACAGGTCCTTAAAGTCTGGAAGAGAAAATGCCAAAACATGGGAATTCCGTTTGATGAAACCACCTTGTATACTTTATGTTTCGCCGATGATCAGATAGTAGTGGCTCAGGATTATGACGACCTCGAATATATGACACGAAAACTAATAGAAGAGTACAATAAGTAGGGACTAGAGGTTAATATCAAAAAGACTAGAGGTTAATATCAAAAAGACAGAGTATATGTGTATTTGTGGAACGAAACAGGATCTAATCTTAAATACTGGACAGCGAATTCAGTCCTGTGATGAGTATAAATACTTAGGTCTAAAAATTACAGCGGACGGAACACTAGACAAAGCTATAAAAGATAGAAACGTACAAGGAAGAAAAGCAATAACTTTATTAAATGAAATAATTTGGGACCAAAGTATATCAAAACATAACAAAAAGCTTATATATAACACCATTGTAAAAAGTATTATTACATACGGCTCAGAAGTATGGCCAATTAAAGATAGAACAGAAAAAATGCTTTCCGCTACGGAGATGGACCATTGGAGAAGAGCAGCACGGAAATCAAAAAGAGAAAGAGTTACAAATCAAAGAATAAGAGAAATTATGACAGTGGGTAAATGTACTTTAAAGGATGATATAAGAACAAAACAACTGGTGTGGTACGGACATGTACAAAGAATGGATGATGGAAGACTACCTAAACGAGGAAGGCCGAGGAGAAGCTGGAGAGGAGGAATAGACAGTGAAATAAGAATAAGAGGCCTAGATGCTGAATTATGGACAAACAGAAACAAGTGGAGATTGGGTATCGGAAGACGTAGAACGTTGTGAAACGGATAAATATATATACCTTTTAGTTGGGACACCCTGTTAAATAACTGTCATCTTCTAAGTACTACATCTATATCAAGTCAAGTGTTTTCTGTAACATGAATTCAAAGATGTAGCTTAAAATACCCATATTCAAATAACCTATAACTAAAATTTCACACAATTATTATAACATTTTGGGATTGAAAATACTTACAGGAATATCAAGCCTATCACCATTGTCCAATTTTTCAGAAGATTTCTCGTCTTGTAAAAGAGACATCACTATTTTCAAAGCGGTTTCTGCTGGTAATTCTTGTAAAACAGCCAATACAACTTTGTTTAAAGTGTTCTTTTTGTTTCCATTAACATTGGGCAGGAAACTGACTCTAAGGTCTGATTCTTCTTTCTTGAAAAAAAAAGTATGTTAAAACTTGATATTGACAATGACAATTAACAACTTTACCTTTTTAAAAGGTCTCAAAAATTGTAGGAACTGTTATATTTAAAACTTTTTTGAAGCATACGTAATAAAGGAGAGCGGGAGCTAACATTTATTGGTAACTTGTTATATGTTACTTAATAGATTATCTCTTATATCTGATGATTACACAGTAAAGTTTAAATGAACAAAGTTGTATAATTTTGCCTGAATTATAAGAATCAGATCTCAAAAAATGTCAAAAGTCAGACACAGTTAACAAATGTTCAAAAGTATCCATTAACAAGTTAAGTTAACAAATTCTGATTTAAAAATCCAAATTTCTTGCTTACCAAATGTTTTAAAGCATCTAAAAACAGTTGACGCCCTTTAGGACAATCCAAGTCCCCAACAATCCAGTAGGAGATAGATCTAAAAACAAAAGAAAAATTGAAAAAAAAAACAAAACATTTAAAAGACAAAGAAAAGTTTTAAGGCTCTAATATAATAAAAACGACGCGACAAACGATTAGCCTTGTCAGCGGCGATGCGTCGAAGCAAAGCCTTCCCCCCACACTTTTTGCAAACCCCATAATATTCTTTCAAAACCTATCTGTGTTCGTAAAAAGTAAAATTTTCTTTAGTTTAGAAGTTATTCGGATCCCACTAGAGCAATTCCACGCCAAGTCATCCAATTTACAAAAAAAGAGTTGCCGTGACATTTAATTTTTTTCTTTAATCATGCTTACTAAATGAAACAGCTTATGCTTAACCACTTTTGCACAATTTTAGATTTTTTAATCCAATTAGTCTGTTGTACACGCATTTGAAAAGTCTAAAAACGGGCAAAATGGGACTTTAAAGAAAAAAATTATGCTCATAGTAAACAGCACCTAAAAAAAATTAACCTATAATTTTGAAAACATGCATAAAAGTAGTTTTAAAAATAATGTGATGTTTAGCAAAATCTTTTATACTGGCTTAATTAGAGCAATTAAGAGAATATACAAAAAACGCAGAAATTTTCGAAGTTTTCATATTTTTTTGGGGTATAAATGTAATGTTTTCTTAAATTTTTGATACAGTGTTGGAAAGCTATACTCAAGGACTATATATTCCTTGTATAAAACATATTTAAAAAGTAGACGTTACCTTGGAGTTCCACGAAGAAGTTAAGAATGTCTGGGAAATCCCTCAACTTCAACATCAAAAATGACCCTGTCTATCTGGGTGCTGGTGGTAATTAAGTAGGGTAAATTTTTCACTGTATCATATACTTTTAAAAACAAGAATAAAAAATCTGGGTCTGTAATCCTTAAGGTCACTACACATTTTTTTGTTATTTTAATATTTTTAGTGATGTTAAATTGCATCACAAATTACAGGCGTGGATCTACGGGGGGGGCCCAAAATTTAAAACTTTACTCAGTTTTGACACATAGAACACACCTCCTGGTCACTATGCAAAATAGTTTTGTGAAATATGTATTATGATATTTTCTCCCAAAATAAAGTTACTGGATCCGCCCCTGCAAATTAAGGTTTATCAGAAGGTAAAGTTTATTTATATGAGCACTGTTCAATAAATTATGATCTAAACTCTCTTCACTTCATAAGGTCACTACACAAATTTTTTAAAAGTTTACTTACTTTTTTAGTAGTTACCTACTGTCATATTTAAAAAATCGGAAAAGAAGTTGAGTTCTATAATTTCAGAAACCGAACAAATTGTTTTTCTGAGCTTGAAGTAAATTTAGCATCTATAGTTAAATCATCCAGAGGAGTGAAAGAATGGTGTGCAGTTGTTGTTTGTTTGAGATTTTAATGTAAAACAAATCATTTCACAGTACCTCCAAACGCATCACATGGGCTTTTACCATGCGTTAGTTTTGTACTTAGTTTTTTTAATGCACAGTGGCGTATGCAGAAATTGTCCAAGGGGGGTTGGGAGGGGGGCTTGAGTAAAAGCAAAGTCCTGGAAAACCATTTATTTCTTCTTTCAGAAAATTTAATCTTTAGGAAGAGTTATTTAATGGTTTTGGCAAGATTAGGCTCCAACCCCCCTCCCTCCTGCGTACGCCACTGTTAAACCTGAACCATTTCATTTACCAAAGAAACAAACTAATTAATGTTCGTGTCTCACCAAAAATGTATTCTTAAAACTAAAAAAAAAATTCCGACAGTGTACGAAGATGGGACTTGAACCCACAAACTAGGATCTTACGCAAAACAGTATGTGGCTATAAATAAGATCCCCTAACGATGATTTTTATACATAATTTTTTTCCTTTTGCGACTCAATAAAAAACTTTTTGATTTTTTACATGCTTTAACCAAATAGCTTAAAAGTTGATGTTAAAATGACAGACCCAGATTTTTTATTTTACTTTTATATAGACGATAGATCAAGTAAAACAACGCACAAGCGAAGTTTTAATAGACAGGACAATTTTTTTAGTCAAAAGTTGCCAATTCTGAGGTTTTTGCGCTTTTTCCAATTTTAAAAAATTTAGTTTTCTGAAAGCAATAGACCTAGAAATTTTTCTTTTGCCTTGTATGATAGTCAAGCCACTGAGCTTTAATGTGCGTATAGACTTTTTTTGATGGACCATATTCCGCACCGGTATAAATAATTAAAAATCGAGAAAATGATAAAAATTTTTATTTTTTTCTGTATAGGATTATCCAACCAATATTAAAGATTTCTTCCGTCAATCATCATTTGTTTTTACATAAGATTTAATACAATAGAAATTAAAAAAAATAAGGCCCCAACTGATTTTCTTCTTTTTTTTACATTTAAAGTGACCTGTAAAATACGGGAGGCGACATTAAAAATTAAAATTTGTTAATTTGGTATTCCTAAGGACATTAATACATGTTATCAAAATTTGGATTTTTTTCGTGACATGGCAGCTACCCCCATTGGATCATTTGGCGTGGAATTCCTCACTATTTAAGGACACGCGCCGCCGTTTTGGGTCCCATCATGATCGTAAACAAAAATAAATTTTTGTGAGCAAGATCGGACAATTTCGCTGGCCATAAGATAGTTCCCCGTGTGCTTATCAATAGATTATAAATTGGGCGACAAGGTACGTTCCTAGTTGTGTGGCCCTCTCGTTGTTTGACCCTCCCACCCTGAATATAATTTAAATAAAATAAAATAGTTTTTTGGGAACTGGTACTAACCTATATTGTTTTCCTTTTTTAGGTACAGTGAAGTACTTTAAATTTTCGACGGCAGTGGCGGTCAAGTCATTGTTGCTTAGCTTCGCCAGCTCTTGAATATTTGTTATACTACCCGAAGTACCTGACATGTCTAAGTAGAATGATCTAAAAAAAAAAGAATCATTTGTGAACTGATTGTCATGACAACGTAAAAGTCACCTCACTCACAAAATATTTATACTACTATTTACCAAGATCTTAAGACTGACCAGTGTCTGAGTACTAAATCAATCCGTCTAAGTGCAAAAACAAAATTTCGGATTTCCATTGTTTTTATTTATTTTAAACAATACCTTTCGATTAATAAGTATCCCTAACCGTTTTCAAGTCTAAACTAAATAATCCGAAATCTTCAGGCTACTACTTATACTACTTGGTGTGTAGTCAGATCTGACGGCCCACACCTTTTTTTGATTCTAAAACGCTTGTTTTCGATAAGGAGTGGTTTGTATATGCTTGGTATGTCCGTGCTTGGTTGACTGAAAACTACTTTATTCTGCATTATAAATGCAGCTTCAATAAACTTTCGTTTTCGCCTATGCTACTCCTTATGCAAAACTGTAGCCTCAGAATCCTGTAATCACTTGACCACGCATGACCCGCGAGACCTGATTGTTTAATATCTACCAATTGAGGAGGGCTGTTCGTTTCTCTTACATATGATTTACCACACTCACACGGGATTTGGTAAATGCATTCCTTATTATTTAAAGGATTTTCTGGGCTTGCTTTAGTTACAACACTCCCCATTGTATTTCCAGATGAAAATAATCTTTAGTGTTTGGCTATTCGTCTTATGTTTTATGAAATCCCTTGAACATATGGAATGTTAATAACACCCAACGGATTACTATTTTGAGAATCTGCTACGTTTGGCTTGTTTTCAATTTTTGAGATCGTTGAGTTTATTAATTTCTCGGAAAAACCAAGCCTAAGATTTTTAGCTCACACATATACTATACTATAGTAGTGTGAGCTACGGTGATTCTCATTTTTTCGAGAAAAAAAAAAGTTGCTCCGATTTCAAAATTTTTTATATATCTTTGCGTTTCAGATGATTTTGAAACTTTTTTGTTGCGCCGTCTGTCTGTCTGTCTGTAACGACCAACGCGCATAACTCAAAAACCGCTTGGCCGATTTTAATGAAATTTGGTACCTAGGCTGGGCCTTGGGTCGAGATGGTCCCATTTCAAAATGCACAAAATCCACCGAACACAAACCAAATAAAAGGGTGGGGATAGCTTTCAAAAATTAGAGTTTATGTGAAAATATGGCGTGTGTGATATCAAACGAAAGGTAATTGAGTCTGGAGTTAAACAAAATACATTTTAATTTATTTAAAAAAAAGGGTGGGGGTATATTTTAAAAATTAGAGTTTAAGTGAAAATATGGCGTGTGTGATATCAAACGAAAGGTAATTGAGTCCGGAGTTTAACAAAATAAATTTTAGTTTTTATTTTTTAAGGGTGGGGGTGGATTTAAAAAAATTGAGTCAAAACATGGCTTGTGTGGTATCAAACAAAAGGTAATTTAGTGTGGAGTTGAATAAAATATATTTCAGTTTTAAGTTATATTAGCTCACACGTACACTATAACTATAGTACCCAGTATGAGCTTAGGGGCCCATATATTGGCAGAGTATTTTGTTGCGCCGTCTGTCTGTCTGTATGTCTGTCTGTCTGTCTGTCTGTCTGTCTGTAACGACCAACGCGCATAACTCAAAAACCGCTTGGCCGATTTTAATGAAATTTGGTACCTAGGCTGGGTTTTGGGCCAAGATGGTCCCATTTAAAAATGAACAAAATCCACCGAACACAAACCAACTAAAAGGGTGGGGGTAGATTTCAAAAATTAGAGTTTATGGGGAAATATGGCGTGTGTGATATCAAACGAAAGGTAATTGAGTCTGGAGTTAAACAAAATACATTTTAATTTATTTTAAAAAAAGGGTGGGGGTATATTTCAAAAATTGGAGTTTAAGTGAAAATATGGCGTGTGTGATATCAAACGAAAGGTAATTGAGTCTGGAGTTAAAAAAAATACATTTTAGTTTCTAAAAAAAGGGTGGGGGTAGATTTGAAAAATTAGAGTTTAAATCAAAACATGGCTTGTGTGGTATCAAACGAAAGGTAATTGAGTCTGGAGTTCAATAAAATATACTTCAGTTTTTAGTTATATTAGCTTTCAAGTAGATACACTAAAACTATAGTACCCAGTGTGAGCTTATGTGCCCATAGATTGGCAGAGTATTTCAGAAATTTTCCACATATTTCAGGAATAAAAATATAAAATAGCATAAAATACGACATCATGAGGTTTCGCCCGTAAAAATAGCACTCAGTCTCAAAATATTTATACTAGTATTTACTAAGATCTTAGGACTTAGACTAGGATCTAAGTATTAAGTCAAGCCGTCTAAGTGTTTTTTTTTTATCATTTACAAGTCAAATAACGGTAAAGATTTAGATTACGCTAACGTATTCAAAAGCTTACCTTTCTCTATTCAAAATCCTATCGTTGAGTCTAGGCATAACGTTTGGTTGTTTGGTAATGTAGTCCATTATATCATCGCTGTCTGACAGTTTTCCCCTATACAACGCCTTTTGAAAAGCGGCGGTTTGTGCCATTACTTCTTGTAGAACGGCTTCCTCGAATTCTTCGACATTCATCTAAGAAACAATATCAGGGGCATTAACAGAAAAGACATTATTGTATGCAAAATATTTCGAATTTAAGTTAGTTTTTGACTTGATAAATATGACAAAACAGACATTTACCATCATTATTATTATTTTTAACTTTAAAAATTTTAAACAAAAAACCATTAAAATAAGATAAGATTGCCTAAAGATTCCTTGGGCACAATTTTTTAGCTCACACATATACTATACTATAGTAGTGTGAGCTATGGTGATCCTAATTTTTTCGAGAAAAAAAAAGTGGCTCCGATTTCAAAAATTTTTATATATCTTTGCGTTTCAGATGATTTTGAAACTTTTTTGTTGCGCCGTACACAAACCAAATAAAAGAGTGGGGGTAAATTTCAAAAATTAGAGTTTATGTGAAAATATGGCGTGTGTGATATTAAACGAAAGGTAATTGAGTCTGCAGTTAAACAAAATACATGAATACATTTTAATTTGTTTAAAAAAAAAGGGTGGGGGTATATTTTAAAAATTAGAGTTTAAGTGAAAATATGGCGTGTGTGATATCAAACGAAAGGTAATTGAATCCGGAGTTTAACAAAATACATTTTAGTTTTAGTTTTTATTGTAAGGGTGGGGGTAGATTTCAAAATTTTGAGTTTAAGTCAAACATGGCTTGTGTGGTATCAAACAAAAGGTAATTTAGTCTGGAGTTGAATAAAATATATCTCAGTTTTTAGTTATATTAGCTCACACGTACACTATAACTATACTACCTAGTGTGAGCTTAGGGGCCCATATATTGGCAGAGTATTTTCTTTATGTCCTTCATTCTCTTAAATTCGTTGACCTCTTTTTATTAATCAGATGAAATTTATTGTCAATGCATGTCAAAACGTGTTTAGTCACTCAAAATGTTTTCAAATGAGAAAAACAAGATGTAATATGTGTATTAAGAAACCAAATTTCGGACTTCCATTGTCTTTATTTATTTTAAAAACGACGTTTCAAGTGTAAACTAATAAATCCAGTCTATATGCTACCACTTATACTACTTGGCGTGCAGTCAGGTGTGACGGCCCGTCCCCTTTTTAATCCTAAGACGCTTGTTTTCCTTAAGGAGTGCTTTCTGAAAACTTCTTTATTCTGCATTATAAACGCAGCTTTAATAACCTTTCGTTTTCACCAATGAATCAGGTGATCATTTGACCATGCGTGATCCGCCAAACCGGAATTTTCCATATCTCCTAATTGGGTACTTTTTAGATGTTTATTTACTCTAACCTGAAGAGGGCGTTTCGTTTCACCTACATATGATTTATCACACTCACACGGGATTTGGTAAATACGTTCCTTATTATTTGAGGGATTTTCGGGTTATGTTTTGGTTTCAAAACTCCTTATCGTATTTCCCGATGAAAATAAATATATATTATAGTGTTTGGCTATTCGTCTTATGTTTTCTGAAATCCCTTAAACATATAGAATGTTAATAACACCCAAAGGATTATTATTTTGAGAATTTGCTACATTTGGTTTGTTTTTAATTTTAGAGATAGTTGAGCTTATTAATTTCTCGGAATAACCATTGTGTTGTATTCTGTGTGTCCTTTTTAACGTTCATATTATAATATAACATAATAATATTCACGGCTCTTAAATACAAAATTTTTATAACTCCTTGCTTTGTAGCCGCAGAATGATTAGACTTCAAATTTAGGTACTGTCCCGTGTGTGTAGATTTCCCGAGGGGTCATCGGCACCCTAAAATTTTGTACAGCGTCCAACAGGACTTGGGTCCTGACGTGTACTGTTGGGTCCTGTTGAGTACTGTTGGGTACTGTCGTGTACTGTCGAGTACTGTTGGGTACTGTCGTGTATTGTCGAGTACTGTTGGGTCCTGTCGGTGTACTGTTGAGTACTGTCGTGTACTGTCGAGTACTGTTGGGTCCTGGCGGTGTACTGTTGGGTCCTGGCGGTGTACTGTTGGGTCCTGTTGAGTACTGTCGTCGTGCCTCGCCCTCACAAAACATGCGAGCAAAAAAAAAAAAAAAAAGGTCATCATCTTTGGGGAACCGCGCCGCACTCACAAATCTCATATATGAATGAATGAACCGAACCGCGCCGTAGAAATTTGAACCGCGCCGTCTCCAAAAAAAAAAAAAAAGAAAAGAAAAAAAAAAAAAAAAAAAAAGGTTATCCTGTCGTTTTGCATCTACGCCACTGTTTCGGGTCAGAGGGTTGTGTCCACTACTGTTGGATTCTATCGTGTACTGTTAAGTCCTGTCGTGTACTGTTGGGTACTGTCGTGTACTGTTGGGTCCTGTCGTGTACTGTCGTGTACTGTTGGGTCCTGTCGTGTACTGTCGAGTACTGTTGGGTCCTGTCGTGGTACTGTTGAGTACTGTTGTGTACTGTCGAGTACTGTTGGATCCTGTCGTCGTACTGTCGGGTACTGTTGGGTCCTGTCGTGTACTGTCGAGTACTGTTGGGTACTGTCGTGTACTGTCGAGTACTGTTGGGTACTGTCGTGTACTGTCGAGTACTGTTGGGTCCTGTCGTGGTACTGTCGAGTACTGTTGAGTACTGTCGTGTACTGTCGAGTACTGTTGGATCCTGTCGTGGTACTGTCGGGTACTGTTGTGAAATTTGTACAGTACTGTTGAAAGCTGATGACCCCTCGAGATTTCCTATATACAGAGGGTTTGGATGTTTGTCTAATCGTTTGACAAGAACATCCAAAAAAGGTAAGGCCGCTGTGGTTAGTAATCTGTGGGCCGAATCATTTTCCATTTCCATTGTGCATTTGATTGTTGGTCGAATACCGTTCAGATGGTGTAGAAAATTCTATAGTTCGTCATCATCAAATATATCATCCATGTATCGTAGCCATTGTTTTGGCTTGACTCTTGCTGTGTTGATCGCATAGTCCTCGAACCACTCCATGTAGATGTTTACTACCACTGGCGATAGAGACAAACCCATTGGAAGTCCATCATTTTGCGCATAAAACTTATCTTTCACTTGAGTAAGACTTACGGAGACAGAGCTCAGCATCAGTTTGTAATGATACTGATTGACTCATTTATTGGCACGTTGGTGTAAAGACTTTCTACAGCAAAATTTACAAATCTATCGCCGGGATCTAATTCGATCCTTTTTAAAATCTCGACAAAATATTCCGAGTTTTTGAAGTCTTTTCTACACAATTATTGAGTTTCAAACAAAGATGTGTATTAAGGTCATTGAATCACTTATTTTGAGACGTAATATCTCAAAAACTGATGGATAGAATTTTGTTATTAAGTGTGTTATTTAGAGAATTTGTAGCCGAATCCAAAAAGATAAATAAAAAGGAAACGCATTTAGGAAAATGAAAGACATGAAAAATATTTGGTTAATTTTTGACACTAGGAAAAATATTTTGGGTCCAAAGAATCTTTGCTTGAATTTTAAAGCTAAAAATAAGCGCTCCAGATGTGTACATTTATTTTTCAGAAAAACTTACCTTGTTACTAGGCAAAGGAACTCCGTTCAACAAAGCTTGTGGAAACTGGTTCAATCCAGTTCTGGAAACAAAATCTTCGGAGAGCTGCCGGCCAAAATCGTAGTCAGATTCTTCACCCAAAACCTCGTCAAGGTCTGCTTTGAATTGAATTCTTAGTTCGCGTTTCACATCTTCTACTGTTACCTGTCAAAAAAACTATATAGTAATTTATTTCGTTAAAAACCCTGTTGTCAATTTTTTTAAAAGCGAGATATTATGTCGATGTAAGAAAAAACCTATAATCTTGCTGTGGAAGAATGAATCAATCAAATTCTAAAAATTTGCTGTTGTACCTTTGCTCCTTCTGAATTCCCCATAGTGCTCCTTAGGAATGTTAACGCTGTTGCGCCATCTTTTAGTTGAGAGATGTAATTAAAAGCACATAACATGGCTACGCCTGGATCTGCTAAACCTAAAAATAAAACAAACTTTGCAATAACAAAATACTGAGAATTTTTTAAAAATGTTTTGAAATAGTTTTAAGAACCTTAAATTACAAGAAACTACTTTTTCCAGATTTTGTGTGTCAACGCAACCTTTCATTTTTTCCACTTTAAAATTTGATTCTCATCAAAACACACTTAAGTAGTCCTAAGGATGTGGTTGGAATGTCAGAAATATAAAGATGTAACACGTAAAATTTAGTTTGACGCCTTAAAAACTCTACAAAAAAGTCTTTTACACAAAAAAATAATTTTGGGGAAAAAGAAAGCTGTTAATAAGGTTAGTTTTCTTACCTGTCAACGACTTGTCAGAGCTAACTTTAAAAACTAACCCAACCCTGATTGGCGCTACATGAATAACGAAAGATTCAACTAATTTTAATATCGGTCTTGTTTCTACATCAGTTGGATCTATAATCAAAACCTAAAAATTAAAACAAAAAATATATACAGTCGAACTTTGATAAATCGAACAACCATGTGTCACATCAAAAATTTCGACCTATCGAAACTTCGACTTACAAAATATTAAACAAAAATTTTTTCGGCGTTTTCGTATTTTTTGTGAATCAAAATTTACGTGTTTTTTTAAAGAAAAAATTGGAATACTTGCAATAATTCTGATACAACCAAGTCTATATTAAAAACGTTCACGCTAATTTTTGTTCTTATTTTTGTTCTTAAACATATCTATGAATGTACATATTTATTTTAACGAAAAAAAGTAGTTTTTTGTCACATAGTAACGTACACACACCCTCTTAACGTAAGTTACACCGAATTGCATCTTTAAAACATTCCAAACAAACAAGTTAGAACGATTCGTAATAAGGGGATTTCTCCAGAAAATTCGACTAAGCGAAGTTGGCACCACATACAATGTTCGAGTTATCAAGACTAATCGAAGTTTGTTATCAAGATAGAAAATAATCAGGATAGAAAATAATGTCCTATTAAATAAATGGCACAAGTTACGTTTATAAGCAAATGCACATTAACCCTAAACAATCTAAGGAAATGAACTTCTGTATATAAACGTGGAATTTCATACCCGTGAATTTAAAAAATAACGGGTACGAAATTCCACGTAGTAGTTAGTTTTATTTGGCTTAAAAATTCCGTTGATTGACGCTCACTGTCTTGAAGACGGGTAAAAATGCAATCTGTGTTGATCCGGCCTGAAAGACAAAGAGCTGTCGTAGGTCACGGACTATAGTTGTTTTCTTTTATTTGCATTCGATCTTTTCATTGATCGATATTGTATAGCAGTGTTTTTCCCTGCTTTTGGTTTTTTGTTTCTCTCGTATCTCGGTAGATGGCACCTCTTGCTATAGTTCGCTCACTAATTAAATTTAATTAGAGACAAAACCGTCTGATTAACTTCGCAAGATTTGTCACATTGACCAGCAGTGTTCTGAGGAGTCCCATAAGGACGAAACGGTTAACTGTCAACACTTATTAGGTGTCCATTAGATCTTGGACCCCCGTGAGGTTAAGCTTTCAAGCTACCCACGGAAAAATATAAGGGAAACAAAAAATCTCCTTTTTGCCCGATTAGCCACGAAACTTCTGTATATAGTTCAAATTGTATTAAAAGTAATAAATTGTATACAGAAATTATTATAAACAAGAAGCGATTAATCGGTCATCGATGATCTTTATACAGGAAACAAAACACATCTCGATATCCTATCAATGGCAAACGGTTTGTAATAAAAGCATCTCCAAAAAAGTTTAGCAGTTAGTTGTAAGCTGAGAACCTAACGTTCCAGGCGTTGTTATCAGTGAAGACAAGTAGTACGATAGTCAAAAGTTATAAGAAATTGAGCGTATCGAGAAGATACACATTTGTAGACAAGATGTATTTAAGTACAATGTAAGTAGTAATTATAAGTATTATAATAAAACCATAACACCTAACTTAAACTGAAATGAAACGAAAAAACCCACTCGTGACAATATATTTCTTCCCTTGACGCTACTGCCAACAGTTTGGTTCGACTTATCAAAGATTTTGAGTTATCGAAGTTCAACTGAAGTAACAAGTAGGGCCCTGTGCAATTTCAAAACCTTCAGAGCTTTCAACAGACAAACAGCATAATAATATGGAAAATATATTTTGTTATAACAATATGAAAAATATGAAACTAAGAAAAAAAATATGAAGAAGCTATGAATAAAAAGTCAAGTTTTTTTTCCTACCAAACGGCCGGTTAAGTCAAATCCTTTTTTTTAAGGAAATTAATTTACTAAGCAAGAATGTTTTTTCTTTAATTTATAAATAAATGCATATACAAAAACTGAACTATGTTCTCAGAATTAGGCCTAGATTGGGTACGACCAAACAAAAACAAGGCAGATTTTATTAAGTACTGTATTGTGTCCAATTTTTTATGGGATTGACTTGGTTATTAAGATAGCGATTTGCGGATTTTACCTTCTGTTCTATTTTTTGAGCTCCCTAAGATCATTTTGAGGAAAAAAATGACGCTTTTAAATTTTTGATATTTTTGACAGAAGGTGTAGTTTTTGACATATGCCATTAAAAATAATTTTTAATAAAAATTTTTCCTAAGTAAAAATTACTTTAAATGAATAATTATGCAAAAATAATAAAAAAAATTTTTTTTTTGACATATTAAAAAATATTTTTTTTGTTTTTTAATAAGGGGTGTCCAAAACCAAATGTTATGTCTAAATTTTGATTAATTCTTTTTTCCTCAAAAGAAGTTACTGCAAAAATGTTTTTACAGAATTAAAATATCTTGTAAAATATGTATGACATAAAGGTTTGTTAAAACAAGGCCAACACAAAAATAGAGGCCACGACCCTGAAAAAATCAGCTGTTCTCCCGGGGCTGAATTTTACATTGGGTCTTATGGGAGGTCAGACGTTTTTTTATGATATTTTCAAAATGGCACTACAGATTTCCGCAAAATTTCAGTGAAATATTCTCAGACACCATCCCCATATACCACCAAAGGTTTGTAAGGAAGCAACATGATTAAAAGGTTAAAATCTTGAAGATTTAGCATTCCTTATTTTGAATTCAAATTACCCGCCATGTACCACATGCCAACTGTTATATTTGACATGTATTTGACTTTGTCATATGTGATTGTCACATTCGTTTCTGCTTTAAACTTAATTTTTGTGTGAGCTAATGAAGCGGCTATGAAAAATTAGGGCTTACTATACATTAAAAAAAAATTGTTCTGCCAGAATAAAGTAAAAACAATCTCAAAAACGGCTTTATTTAACAAAAAATCAAATATCCATGAACCGTCATTCCAACTTCAAAATTCTAAAGACAATCAGCTGTGTCGTAACGTGACCATCAAAAAAAAAATCAGCCCCGGATGTGACGTCAACAAAGTGGAGGATCGTGGCCCGTCCATTTTGATAGCCCTGGTTAAAATTACGGTCTTTTCAAAAATTCCCTGTATAATAAAAACTACATGGTATGGCAATAAGTTAATAACCGTGACGGCTGGTGACGTTATAAATTGGGGGGGGGGTTCGGTTCGGTTCGGGGGGGGGGGGGGGGGGTGGTGCAGAAATGAAAAATGAGAATTTATTTTAGTATTTTCCATGAACCTGGTGTAGTTTTTCGTTTATTTGTTTAAAGATAAAGTCCATTCGCCTTTCTTTTTTATGGCCCCGAAGAGCAACCTCAAAAATCCCATAGAATTTTAAACAGTCTATTAACCTACTAAGTATATGTATAATTTTGTCACATTTTCATTATGTTCGGTAATGTTTTGCCTATAGGCACTATTCAATTGGCTGGTCTTTTTAACTTTTCACTAAAGTGCTTGATATCACACATTCCCTTTGCACGCAGGACCACCTAATGGATTGTTCATAACAAGACAAATAAAACAAATAAAGCAAAAAAAGCATTTCTTTTTTCACAACCGCGCAACCAGTTTTCAGCATCGTATAATTTTTTATGAAATTTTCTATTATAAGTTTTTATGGAACACCCCTCGGCATTACTTACACTAAAATTTTGATTAATTTTTAGGTCCGGTCTATGTGGCCCTAAAGATTTTATTTGTAATCGAAGTTCATATGTCAATGTATTTAAATTTGCACAGTTAATTATATAATCGACGGTATTTATTTCCATTTTATAAACAAACGATAACAAAAACAATGACACGCGACCAATGCAATGCTTTTTACTATTGACATAGCCCGAATGAAAACAAACTCTACGTCTTCGCTAAGGATAGAACCGGCATCGTGTAGAAGGGCGGACATTTACGCACCATGCTAATGGCCGACTTCAACTAATGCCGTATTCCATTGGGGAAATGAGTGCAGCACTAGTGCACAACTGGCTCGGTGTTTGCATTCCATTGACATGCACTTTTTCAGTTTTCGTATTCCATGAATTCAGTTTTGCACTGAGTGCGGCTTTTTTGACACCGGCTCTGAGGGCTCGTGCCGCACCGAAAACTTTTTCCCGCCATTAATTTTAAACGCTTATTATTGTCGTGGGACGTAAAAATGAGTGAAAATAAAGTTGTTAGCGATTTTTTATTATTTTCTTCGCTGCTAAGTAGTAGCAGCGATGAAGATGAAGAAGAACAGTTCTGTGCAATAAAAACAATGAGAACGGAAACCCCAAAAATAAAAAACTTTATTGAAAATGTGTAAGTAGATTTCTATGGATTTGGTTGACTGGGGCCCCGGGGCTAATTTTCCGACAGTTGGGGTTTTCTGGCAGCTATGATTATAAGTAAAAATAAATGTATTTTTTAGTTCAAGAAACACTTTCGGCTCGAGATGAGCACTGCAGAATTTCTCAAAAATAAATTCAAGTAGCCTCAATTGTGTCCAAAAAAAGAACAAGGGGGACGAAACCCCATAGCACATGTCTTGCCATTTTTATGGTATGTTAAAACACCCTTACGTTTAGCTGTTAGGTTAGGTTATGTTCTTGTTGAATGGAAATTTGTTCAAAAATATTTTCTTCAAAAACTTTTTTGAACAATTTTCCTTATGAAAAAAAATGACTTTCAAAGAAAATGTTTTTGAAGAAAAAAATTTTAATAAAATGTTTTCAAACAATTTTTTGTTTGAAGGAAATGTTTTTAAATAATTTTTCTTTTCAAGAAAATGTTATTGAAGTATTAATATTACTTTCGAACAAATGGATTTTGAACAACATGTTTTTGACCAAATTCCGCAAGGCAGGAAAGTCAGGTTTAGTTGAAAGAAACTTGTGAAATATTATATATGTATACAAGGTGTTTCGAATACTTATGTTCAAATTTTGGGAGCATAAAGTACACTTCTGGTTAGGGTTTTTTGAAAAACAAGCGCGAAATATAGATAACTACTCTATCTGTTGGTATACGAGCACAAGCCTGCATTCAACAAGGAGGTGGGCATTTTTAAAATATTCTTATTAACTTTTTTTAAATAAAATCATTATTTATTTATTTGACGAATTTTATTTATCTTAGGATAATATTTATCGGCGTGTAACTTTGAAACAAATAAAAATGGATATCGTCGTTGGCCTGATAAAACTACAGGTTGTGTGACATTTTTTTGAAAAATTAGATTTTTCCATAATCAATTTGCCCTATTCATAATGAATATACTATAAAAAATTATTTGCAAGAAAATGTTATATTAACGTTGCTTAAAGCAAGAATAAAAAAGAAGTTCTACAGCTCATAATGGCATACCACACTAAGGTCACTATATCACGATGTTAGGAACTTCGTGATATAGTGACCTTATACCACACGAGTGCGATTTTTCATTTTCCGCGTGTTCCATTGAAACTGCACTCGGTGCAAATTTTTGACAGCACCGTTTCAGTGTCAGTGCACCACCAGTGCTGCACTCATTTTCCCAATGGAATATGGCATATAAAACACACATTTCTCCCGCCCCCGCTAGAGAACATCCACCCATACCCCTCTGAAAAACGGGTAAAATTGAAACCTTGCCCCGCGTGGAGCTGCCGACTTGTAATTCTTACGCTAAAAAACTTCAATTAATCGCTTGCTGTTAACCACAGATAATAAAAAGAACTAGAAAATCATGTCGTAAGGAAAGGTTTAACTTTTTTTAAATAAGTCAATTAAAAATATTGTTTGTTGTCTACTTTTGGGAGGGCACTGCCCCGTTGCCCTCCCTGTAGCAGCAGCCACTGGACTATATTCAAGTTTTTAAGTTTTTTGTCAGTTGTTCTTTATTTTCTTTATTTAACCAGACGATTCGACTTGAAATTTTGTTTTAAATAGTAAATAGGACTTAAATCGGTTAGATTAGGTTCCTATTGACAAGAAAACGAAACAGTCTTAAGTATACTTTAAAACAAAAAGATAATTTTGACATTGTGTTTGCTTCAACAGTAATTACTGGAGCAAATTAGCCCCCTCAGTTGATCTTCATTGTGGAAAATATGAAAAATATAAAGGTTTTTTAAAAAATATAAAGTTGTAAAAAGTGTAAAAAATATAAAGATTTTCATAAAATATGAAGGTGTTGAGAGCCCTGAACCTACTAATTTAAGTTACGAGAGGCCCTGGGAGAATTTTGACAGTTGTTTTACATCCAATGTGAGCAACTATTTGTGCTCAATAAATCCTGGAAGATTTTTCCTACTACTACTACTATGTCGGTTTAGAACGTTTTTCTACGTTGTCCGACGCCTATTCTCCACCTCATTCGATCCTGACAGTCATCCTCTGTCAGATTCTTTTGACTCATTGATCTTTGGATTGACTGTTGCCATTCTAGTTTAGGACGCCCTCTTTTTCTGCGCCCTATTGGTTGCCATTCTAGGACCTGCTTTGGTAATCTTTCGTCGTTCATCCGTTGTACATGGCCGTACCATATCAGTTGTCTTTTAGTGATGTCATCCGTTATGCTCCCTTCGATTCCCATTCTTTCTTTTATGATCTCATTTCTTATGTGATCTATTCTAGATATTCTCATTGATCTTCTTATTGCATCCATTTCGACACTTTCCATTTTTGTTTTGTATTTTTCTGTTACGCGACAATTGAATGTTCTTTATTTTCTTTATTTAATCAGACGATTCGACTTGAAATTTTGTTTTAAATAGTAAATAGGACTTAAATCGGTTAGATTAGGTTCCTATTGACAAGAAAACGAAACAGTCTTAAGTATACTTTAAAACAAAAAGATAATTTTGACATTGTGTTTGCTTCAACAGTAATTACTGGAGAAAATTAGCCCCCTCAGTTGATCTTCATTGCGGAAAATATGAAAAATATAAAGGTTTTTTAAAAAATATGAAGTTGTATGAAGTGTAAAAAATATGAACATTTTCATAAAATATGAAGGTGTTGAGAGCCCTGAACCTACTAACTTAAGTTACAAGAGGCCCTGGGAGAATTTTGACAGTTGTTTTACATCCGATGTGGGCAACTATTTGTGCTCAATAAATCCTGGAAGATTTTTCCTACTACTACTACTATGTCGGTTTAGAACGTTTTTCTACGTTGTCCGACGCCTATTCTCCACCTCCTTCGATCCTGACAATCATCTTCTGTCAGATTTTTTTGACTCATTGATCTTTGGATTGACTGTTGCCATTCTAGTTTAGGACGCCCTATTGGTTGCCATTCTAGGACCTGCTTTGGTAATCTTTCGTCGTTCATCCGTTTTACATGGCCGTACCATATCAGTTGCCTTTTAGTGATGTCATCCGTTATGCTTCCTTCGATTCCCATTCTTTCTTTTATGATCTCATTTCTTATGTGATCTGTTCTAGATATTCTCATTGATCTTCTTATTGCATCCATTTCGACACTTTCCATTTTTGTTTTGTATTTTTCTGTTACGCGACAATTGAGTGTTCTTTATTTTCTTTATTTAATCAGACGATTCGACTTGAAATTTTGTTTTAAATAGTAAATAGGACTTAAATCGGTTAGATTAGGTTCCTATTGACAAGAAAACGAAACAGTCTTAAGTATACTTTAAAATAAAAAGATAATTTTGACATTGTCTTTGCTTCAACAGTAATTACTAGAGCAAATTAGCCCCCTCAGTTGATCTTCATTGTGGAAAAAATGAAAAATATAAAGGTTTTTTAAAAAATATAAAGTTGTAAAAAGTGTAAAAAATATAAAGATTTTCATAAAATATGAAGGTGTTGAGAGCCCTAAACCTACTAACTTAAGTTACAAGAGGCCCTGGGAGAATTTTGACAGTTGTTTTACATCCGATGTGAGCTACTATTTGTGCTCAATAAATCCTGGAAGATTTTTCCTACTACTACTACTATGTCGGTTTAGAACGTTTTTCTACGTTGTCCGACGCCTATTCTCCACCTCATTCGATCCTGACAGTCATCCTCTGTCAGATTCTTTTGACTCATTGATCTTTGGATTGACTGTTGCCATTCTAGTTTAGGACGCCCTCTTTTTCTGCGCCCTATTGGTTGCCATTCTAGGACCTGCTTTGGTAATCTTTCGTCGTTCATCCGTTGTACATGGCCGTACCATATCAGTGGCCTTTTAGTGATGTCATCCGTTATGCTTCCTTCGATTCCCATTCTTTCTTTTATGATTTCATTTCTTATGTGATCTATTCTAGATATTCTCATTGATTTTCTTATTGCATCCATTTCGACACTTTCCATTTTTGTTTTGTATTTTTCTGTTACGCGACAATTGAGTGTTCTTTATTTTCTTTATTTAATCAGACGATTCGACTTGAAATTTTGTTTTAAATAGTAAATAGGACTTAAATCGGTTAGATTAGGTTCCTATTGACAAGAAAACGAAACAGTCTTAAGTATACTTTAAAACAAAAAGATAATTTTGACATTGTCTTTGCTTCAACAGTAATTACTGGAGCAAATTAGCCCCCTCAGTTGATCTTCATTGCGGAAAATATGAAAAATATAAAGGTTTTGTAAAAAATATAAAGTTGTATGAAGTGTAAAAAATATGAACATTTTCATAAAATATGAAGGTGTTGAGAGCCCTGAACCTACTAACTTAAGTTACGAGAGGCCCTGGGAGAATTTTGACAGTTGTTTTACATCCGATGTGAGCTACTATTTGTGCTCAATAAATCCTGGAAGATTTTTCCTACTACTACTACTATGTCGGTTTAGAACGTTTTTCTACGTTGTCCGACGCCTATTCTCCACCTCATTCGACCCTGACAGTCATCCTCTGTCAGATTCTTTTGACCCATTGATCTTTGGATTGACTGTTGCCATTCTAGTTTAGGACACTCTTTTTCTGCGCCCTATTGGTTGCCATTCTAGGACCTGCTTTGGTAATCTTTCGTCGTTCATCCGTTGTACAGTCGGGGACTTAATAAATGGCCGCTGCCGTTTTCAGAAGAGCTTGGATGAGAATCCCAATACTGGGTTTATGAATGAATGAATTATTGAACATAGTATCGCGCGCTTTCATTTCTTCGACTCCACGTCGATCGGCTGTCGCTGTGCACTTTTGTGCAATGCAATTTTTGCTATTGAAGTTAATAACTATTTGGAATATTGGTCCGATAAACGGGCTAAGCCATACACGTTTTTTGGCTACATACATTCCTTTCTTAGCTGATTTCTTGTTTATTAGCATTGGATGTGTGGCCGGCAGCCCCCAAGGTCGAAAACTCAAGTTTATTTTTAGGACTCCAATGTCAACAACATATGTCAAAATCGCGACTACACCACCTTTTGCAACCTAAAATTCTATAATGACTGGACGATTTAGCCACCCCCAAAAATAGTCGAAAACTCAAGTTTATTTTTAGGACTCCAATGTCAACAACATATGTCAAAATCGCGACTACACCACCTTTTGCAACCTAAAATTCTATAATGACTGGACTATTTAGCCACCCCCAAAAATAGTGTTCTTGTGCATCCAGAAGTCGGGGTAGTTACACATTTACAACAATTCAAATTTTAAAGTAAAGGCCGTCTTCACAGCTGTTTTCGAATCACCCTTACGCAAATAACCAATTTTTGCTTGTATTAATTTTTTTTAGCTTTACACTTTTAAAACTTACCATTTTAAAAATATGATTCAAATTATCTAGGAATACAAACATGTTGCATTTGTGTTTCTCTATGTAAGTATGTAATAAAAAACAATAAATTAAAATCCTGAAAAATCACTATTAAGTGTATTTTTTTTGCTATTGGATATGCATCAAAACAATTGTTATATTTTTATTGCTTGCCTCACAAAGTAATAAAAAAGATCCCAAAAGTTGGTCTAAAGGTTTGTGTGTGTAAGAAATAAATAAAAGTTTAAATTGCCAAAACTCAAAACTGAAGTGACTTTGGCGGCCTCTCGCGACATTATTATAAACACTTATCCCTAACCTTCTGTATGGTGATAGAGAGAGACCCGAGAAGTTTAATTTAATGTATTATAATATATATTTTTAGAAAGTTAGCAATTTAAAAAAATTAAAAAACTGCACTTTTTGGGTACCCCTTTGGTCAGGAAAATTTTCACCAAAAATGTCAAACAAAACATTGGGTTGATACTGTGCCACGACGAAGCTACGGAGTCCCTTATACTAACCTAAAAATATTACCGTTGTAGATGTAATGGTTATCGAGAAAAATAGAATCAAAAGTTGAAAATTTTCAAAAACTTCAAAAGAAAAGTCAACTTTTTTGTTATTTGATATATGTCAAAACAATTCTCATATTTTTATTGCTTGCCTCACAAAGAAATAAAAAAGACCCCAAAAGTTGGTCTATAGGTTAGTGTTTGTAAGAAATAAATAAAAGTTTAAATGCCAAAACTCAAAACTGAAGTGACTTTAGCAGCCTCGCTCGGCATTATTATAAACACCAGTCCCTTACCTTTAATATCGCTATATAGAGGGTCCCGAGAAGTTTAATTTAATGTATTATAATATATATCTTTACAAAGTTAACAATTTAAAAAAATTAAGAAACTGCACTTTTTGGGTACCCCTTTGGCCAGGAAAATTTTTACCAAAAATGTCAAAAAAAACATTGGGTTGATACTGTGCCACGACGAAGCTACGGAGTCCCTTATACTAACCTAAAAATATTACCGTTGTAGATGTAATGGTTATCGAGAAAAATAGAAACAAAAGTTGAAAATTTTCAAAAAATTCAAAATTTTTAAAAAAAAGTCAACTTTTTACTATTAGATATACATCAAAACAATTATTATATTTTTATTACTTGCCTCACAAAGAAATAAAAAATACCCCAAAAGTTGGTCTAATGGTTTGAATTTGTAAGAAATAAATAAAAGTTTAAATTGCCAAAACTCAAAACTAAAGTGACTTTGGCGGTCTCTCTCGGCATTATTATAAATACCTGTCCTTTAATACATTATATTATGTATTATAATATATATTTTTACAAAGTTAACAATTTAAAAAAATTAAAAAATGCACTTTTTGGTCAGGAAAATTTTCACAAAAAATTTAAAAAAAATATTTTGTTGATACTGTGCCACGAAGAAGCTACCGAGTCCCTTATACTAACCCGAAAATATTACAGTTGTAGATGAAATGGTGTTCGAGAAAAATAAAATTAAATGTTGTATATTTTCAAAAAATTAAAAATGTTGTCAAAAAAAGTCAATTTTTTTGCTATTGGATATACGTCAAAACAATTATTATATTTTTATTGCTTGCCTCACAAAGAAATAAAAAAGACCCCAAAAGTTGGTCTAAAGGTTTATGTTTGTAAGAAATAAATAAAAGTTTAAATTGCCAAAACTCAAAACTGACGTGACTTTGGCGGTCTCTCTCGGCATTTATATAAATACCTGTCCTTTAACTTTTACATCGTTATATAGAGGAGCCCGAGAAGCTTAATTGAATGTATTATAATATATATTTTTACAAAGTTATCAATTTAAAAAAATTAAAAAACTGCACTTTTTGGGTACCCCTTTAGTCAGGAAAATTTTCATCAAAAATTTCAAAAAAAAACGTTTAGTTAATACTGTGCCACAAAGAAGCTACCGAGTCCCTTATACTAACCTGAAAATATTACAGTTGTAGATGTAATGGTTATCGAGAAAAATAGAATCAAAAGTTGAAAATTTTCAAAAAATTCAAAATTTAAAAAAAAAGTCAACTTTTTACTATTAGATATACATCAAAACAATTATTATATTTTTATTACTTGCCTCACAAAGAAATAAAAAATACCCCAAAAGTTGGTCTAATGGTTTGAATTTGTAAGAAATAAATAAAAGTTTAAATTGCAAAAACTCAAAACTAAAGTGACTTTGGCGGTCTCTCTCGGCATTATTATAAATACCTGTCCTTTAATACATTATATTATGTATTATAATATATATTTTTACAAAGTTAACAATTTAAAAAAATTAAAAAATGCACTTTTTGGTCAGGAAAATTTTCACAAAAAATTAAAAAAAAATATTTTGTTGATACTGTGCCACGAAGAAGCTACCGAGTCCTTTATACTAACCCGAAAATATTACAGTTGTAGATGAAATGGTGTTCGAGAAAAATAAAATTAAATGTTGTATATTTTCAAAAAATTAAAAATGTTGTCAAAAAAAGTCAATTTTTTTGCTATTGGATATACGTCAAAACAATTGTTATATTTTTATTGCTTGCCTCACAAAGTAATAAAAAAGACTCCAAAAGTTGGCCTAAAGGTTTGTGCTTGTAAGAAATAAATAAAAGTTTGAATTGCCAAAACTCAAAACTGTAGTGAATTTGGCGGTCTCTCTTGGCATTATTATAAATACCTGTCCTTTAACTTTTACATCGTTATATAGAGGGGCCCGAGAAGCTTAATTTAATGTATTATAATATATATTTTTACAAAGTTAACAATTTAAAAAAATTAAAAAACTGCCTTTTTTGGTCAGGAAAATTTTCATCAAAAATTTCAAAAAAACATTTAGTTGATACTATGCCACGAAGAAGCTACCGAGTCTCTTATACTAACCTAAAAATATTACAGTTGTAGATGTAAGGGTTATCGAGAAAAATAGAATCAAAAATTGAAAATTTTCAAAAAATTCAAAATTTTGAAAAAAAAAGTCAACTTTTTTGCTATTGAATATACGTCAAAACAATTGTTATATTTTTATTGTTTGCCTCACAAAGAAATAAAAAAGAGAATATGTAAGAAATAAATAAAAGTTTAAATTGCCATAACTCAAAACTGAAGTGACTTTGGCGGTCTCTCTCGGCATTATTATAAATACCTGTCCTTTAATGGTGTTCGAGAAAAATAAAATCAAAAGTTGTAAATTTTCAAAAAATTAAACATTTTGTCAAAAAAAAGTAATTTTTTTTGTTATTGGATATGCGTCAAAACAATTGATATATTTTTATTGCTTGCCTCACAAAGTAATAAAAAAGACCCGAAAAGTTGGTCTAAAGGTTTGTGTTTGTAAGAAATAAATAAAAGTTTAACTCAAAACTGAAGTGGCTTTGGCGGCCTCTCGCGACATTATTATAAACACTTGTCCTTTACCTTTTATATTGGTGATATAGAGGGACCGAGAAGTTTAATTTAATGTATTATAAAACATATTTTTACAAAGTTAAGTTTTTTAACCGAACATTCAAACGGACTACAGACCAAAGCTAATTTTTTCTGCAATTATATGTGTATTTTTTAACCGAACATTCAAACGGAATACAGACCTAAGCGAAATTTTTCATGAATAAATTTCACCCAGGAATGCGAATAAATTATATGTGTTGAACGACGCGCCACGAAATCCGGTCAATAACCTCGGCCGGTATTGGGATTCTTATCCAAGTTATTCTGAAAACGGCAGCGGCCATTTATTAAGTCCCCGACTGTACATGGCCGTACCATATCAGTTGTCTTTTAGTGATGTCATCCGTTATGCTCCCTTCGATTCCCATTCTTTCTTTTATGATCTCATTTCTTATGTGATCTGTTCTAGATATTCTCATTGATTTTCTTATTGCATCCATTTCGACACTTTCCATTTTTGTTTTGTATTTTTCTGTTACGCGACAATTGAGTGTTCTTTATTTTCTTTATTTAATCAGACAATTCGACTTAAAATTTTGTTTTAAATAGTAAATAGGACTTAAATCGGTTAGATTAGGTTCCTATTGACAAGAAAACGAAACAGTCTTAAGTATACTTTAAAACAAAAAGATAATTTTGACATTGTCTTTGCTTCAACAGTAATTACTGGAGCAAATTAGCCCCCTCAGTTGATCTTCATTGCGGAAAATATGAAAAATATAAAGGTTTTGTAAAAAATATAAAGTTGTATGAAGTGTAAAAAATATGAACATTTTCATAAAATATGAAGGTGTTGAGAGCCCTGAACCTACTAACTTAAGTTACGAGAGGCCCTGGGAGAATTTTGACAGTTGTTTTACATCCGATGTGAGCAACTATTTGTGCTCAATAAATCCTGGAAGATTTTTCCTACTACTACTACTATGTCGGTTTAGAACGTTTTTCTACGTTGTCCGGCGCCTATTCTCCACCTCCTTCGATCCTGACAGTCATCCTCTGTCAGATTCTTTTGACTCATTGATCTTTGGATTGACTGTTGCCATTCTAGTTTAGGACGCCCTCTTTTTCTGCGCCCTATTGGTTGCCATTCTAGGACCTGCTTTGGTAATCTTTCGTCGTTCATCCGTTGTACATGGCCGTACCATATCAGTTGTCTTTTAGTGATGTCATCCGTTATGCTCCCTTCGATTCCCATTCTTTCTTTTATGATCTCATTTCTTATGTGATCTGTTCTAGATATTCTCATTGATTTTCTTATTGCATCCATTTCGACACTTTCCATTTTTGTTTTGTATTTTTCTGTTACGCGACAATTGAGTGTTCTTTATTTTCTTTATTTAATCAGACAATTCGACTTAAAATTTTGTTTTAAATAGTAAATAGGACTTAAATCAGTTAGATTAGGTTCCTATTGACAAGAAAACGAAACAGTCTTAAGTATACTTTAAAACAAAAAGATAATTTTGACATTGTGTTTGCTTCAACAGTAATTACTGGAGCAAATTAGCCCCCTCAGTTGATCTTCATTGCGGAAAATATGAAAAATATAAAGGTTTTGTAAAAAATATAAAGTTGTATGAAGTATAAAAAATATGAACATTTTCATAAAATATGAAGGTGTTGAGAGCCCTGAACCTACTAACTTAAGTTACAAGAGGCCCTGGGAGAATTTTGACAGTTGTTTTACATCCGATGTGGGCAACTATTTGTGCTCAATAAATCCTGGAAGATTTTTCCTACTACTACTACTATGTCGGTTTAGAACGTTTTTCTACGTTGTCCGACGCCTATTCTCCACCTCATTCGATCCTGACAGTCATCCTCTGTCAGATTCTTTTGACTCATTGATCTTTGGATTGACTGTTGCCATTCTAGTTTAGGACGCCCTCTTTTTCTGCGCCCTATTGGTTGCCATTCTAGGACCTGCTTTGGTAATCTTTCGTCGTTCATCCGTTGTACATGGCCGTACCATATCAGTTGTCTTTTAGTGATGTCATCCGTTATGCTCCCTTCGATTCCCATTCTTTCTTTTATGATCTCATTTCTTATGTGATCTATTCTAGATATTCTCATTGATTTTCTTATTGCATCCATTTCGACACTTTCCATTTTTGTTTTGTATTTTTCTGTTACGCGACAATTGAGTGTTCTTTATTTTCTTTATTTAATCAGACGATTCGAATTGAAATTTTGTTTTAAATAGTAAATAGGACCTAAATCGGTTAGATTAGGTTCCTATTGACAAGAAAACGAAACAGTCTTAAGTATACTTTAAAACAAAAAGATAATTTTGACATTGTGTTTGCTTCAACAGTAATTACTGGAGCAAATTAGCCCCCTCAGTTGATCTTCATTGTGGAAAAGATGAAAAATATAAAGGTTTTTTAAAAAATATAAAGTTGTAAAAAGTGTAAAAAATATAAAGATTTTCATAAAATATGAAGGTGTTGAGAGCCCTGAACCTACTAACTTAAGTTACGAGAGGCCCTGGGAGAATTTTGACAGTTGTTTTAGATCCGATGTGAGCAACTATTTGTGCTCAATAAATCCTGGAAGATTTTTCCTACTACTACTACTATGTCGGTTTAGAACGTTTTTCTACGTTGTCCGGCGCCTATTCTCCACCTCCTTCGATCCTGACAGTCATCCTCTGTCAGATTCTTTTGACTCATTGATCTTTGGATTGACTGTTGCCATTCTAGTTTAGGACGCCCTCTTTTTCTGCGCCCTATTGGTTGCCATTCTAGGACCTGCTTTGGTAATCTTTCGTCGTTCATCCGTTGTACATGGCCGTACCATATCAGTTGTCTTTTAGTGATGTCATCCGTTATGCTCCCTTCGATTCCCATTCTTTCTTTTATGATCTCATTTCTTATGTGATCTGTTCTAGATATTCTCATTGATTTTCTTATTGCATCCATTTCGACACTTTCCATTTTTGTTTTGTATTTTTCTGTTACGCGACAATTGAGTGTTCTTTATTTTCTTTATTTAATCAGACAATTCGACTTAAAATTTTGTTTTAAATAGTAAATAGGACTTAAATCAGTTAGATTAGGTTCCTATTGACAAGAAAACGAAACAGTCTTAAGTATACTTTAAAACAAAAAGATAATTTTGACATTGTGTTTGCTTCAACAGTAATTACTGGGGCAAATTAGCCCCCTCAGTTGATCTTCATTGCGGAAAATATGAAAAATATAAAGGTTTTGTAAAAAATATAAAGTTGTATGAAGTATAAAAAATATGAACATTTTCATAAAATATGAAGGTGTTGAGAGCCCTGAACCTACTAACTTAAGTTACAAGAGGCCCTGGGAGAATTTTGACAGTTGTTTTACATCCGATGTGGGCAACTATTTGTGCTCAATAAATCCTGGAAGATTTTTCCTACTACTACTACTATGTCGGTTTAGAACGTTTTTCTACGTTGTCCGACGCCTATTCTCCACCTCCTTCGATCCTGACAATCATCTTCTGTCAGATTTTTTTGACTCATTGATCTTTGGATTGACTGTTGCCATTCTAGTTTAGGACGCATTCTTTTTCTGCGCCCTATTGGTTGCCATTCTAGGACCTGCTTTGGTAATCTTTCGTCGTTCATCCGTTGTACATGGCCGTACCATATCAGTTGTCTTTTAGTGATGTCATCCGTTATGCTCCCTTCGATTCCCATTCTTTCTTTTATGATCTCATTTCTTATGTGATCTATTCTAGATATTCTCATTGATCTTCTTATTGCATCCATTTCGACACTTTCCATTTTTGTTTTGTATTTTTCTGTTACGCGACAATTGAGTGTTCTTTATTTTCTTTATTTAATCAGACGATTCGACTTGAAATTTTGTTTTAAATAGTAAATAGGACTTAAATCGGTTAGATTAGGTTCCTATTGACAAGAAAACGAAACAGTCTTAAGTATACTTTAAAACAAAAAGATAATTTTGACATTGTCTTTGCTTCAACAGTAATTACTGGAGCAAATTAGCCCCCTCAGTTGACCTTCATTGCGGAAAATATGAAAAATATAAAGGTTTTGTAAAAAATATAAAGTTGTATGAAGTATAAAAAATATGAACATTTTCATAAAATATGAAGGTGTTGAGAGCCCTGAACCTACTAACTTAAGTTACAAGAGGCCCTGGGAGAATTTTGACAGTTGTTTTACATCCGATGTGGGCAACTATTTGTGCTCAATAAATCCTGGAAGATTTTTCCTACTACTACTACGTTGTCCGACGCCTATTCTCCACCTCCTTCGATCCTGACAGTCATCCTCTGTCAGATTCTTTTGACTCATTGATCTTTGGATTGACTGTTGCCATTCTAGTTTAGGACGCCCTCTTTTTCTGCGCCCTATTGGTTGCCATTCTAGGACCTGCTTTGGTAATCTTTCGTCGTTCATCCGTTGTACATGGCCGTACCATATCAGTTGTCTTTTAGTGATGTCATCCGTTATGCTCCCTTCGATTCCCATTCTTTCTTTTATGATCTCATTTCTTATGTGATCTGTTCTAGATATTCTCATTGATCTTCTTATTGCATCCATTTCGACACTTTCCATTTTTGTTTTGTATTTTTCTGTTACGCGACAATTGAGTGTTCTTTATTTTCTTTATTTAATCAGACGATTCGACTTGAAATTTTGTTTTAAATAGTAAATAGGACTTAAATCGGTTAGATTAGGTTCCTATTGACAAGAAAACGAAACAGTCTTAAGTATACTTTAAAACAAAAAGATAATTTTGACATTGTCTTTGCTTCAACAGTAATTACTGGAGCAAATTAGCCCCCTCAGTTGATCTTCATTGTGGAAAATATGAAAAATATAAAGGTTTTTTAAAAAATATAAAGTTGTATGAAGTGTAAAAAATATGAACATTTTCATAAAATATGAAGGTGTTGAGAGCCCTGAACCTACTAACTTAAGTTACGAGAGGCCCTGGGAGAATTTTGACAGTTGTTTTACATCCGATGTGAGCAACTATTTGTGCTCAATAAATCCTGGAAGATTTTTCCTACTACTACTACTATGTCGGTTTAGAACGTTTTTCTACGTTGTCCGACGCCTATTCTCCACCTCATTCGATCCTGACAGTCATCCTCTGTCAGATTCTTTTGACTCATTGATCTTTGGATTGACTGTTGCCATTCTAGTTTAGGACGCCCTCTTTTTCTGCGCCCTATTGGTTGCCATTCTAGGACCTGCTTTGGTAATCTTTCGTCGTTCATCCGTTGTACATGGCCGTACCATATCAGTTGCCTTTTAGTGATGTCATCCGTTATGCTCCCCTCGATTCCCATTCTTTCTTTTATGATCTCATTTCTTATGTGATCTATTCTAGATATTCTCATTGATCTTCTTATTGCATCCATTTCGACACTTTCCATTTTTGTTTTGTATTTTTCTGTTACGCGACAAGTCTCTATTCCATACAACAGCGTGCTTTTGACCATTGTTTCATATATGTTAAATTTTACATTCTTTTTTATCTCTCTGCTCCATAAAATACTGTTAAGGCATCCAATAACTTTTTTTGCTTTTACTATTCTTTTTTCCAATTCTTTACAGTCTGTTCCTGTCTTATCAAATGTGATACCTAAGTATACATACTCATTGCATGGAGATATTGTTTGTCCATTTTCTAGTACTAACTCACTGGATTCGTTTCCAATACATAAGTACTGTGTCTTCTACACGTTCACTGTTATTCCCCACTTTTGGTACTCTTCTGTTAACTTTCTCATCATATACTCCATGTCTTCTTTATCATTAGCCACAATTACTTGGTCGTCAGCAAACTGTAGTGTGTATATGGTAAATCGGTCGTTAAGATTTTTCCTTTTAGAGTTAAATAAAAAAGCAACAAACCAACTAATTTTATTTTAACACAACTCCATTGAAGTTTTAAAAATGATCACCATGTATTTCTCTCTAACTTTCTTACCAAATTATACAAATTTCTCTTGATCTGTCTAATCATCCCAGGGAAAGTAGGCCTCAACAACTCCATCATAGTGGTACTCCAATATCTATACTTCGAGTCATTTTCGATATCATTCAGCCAATTTATAGAGGAGTCTCTGATGTCTATAGCAAACTCTTGCGTCCCGCCATTTTCACCAAAGTCGAGAGCGAGAAGAGAGGACATTTTTTTGCTGGAGATCCCTATTGAATGAAGACCTAAAAATTTTTTTATTTTAAATGGTTTTAACGGATGACCAAAGAAATAAAAAGGACAAAACATTAGAAAAGAAGAGTATACAAATTTTAGAATTTAAGATTTACTTTCAATCAATGCACTAATTCAATCAATAGCGACATGAGGTGTCTTGGTGCAGAAGGTCGGAAAGTTTTGATACAGAGCGCATATACGGGTTGTTCTTGAAAAATGGTAACATTGCATGTAATTGCATTGTATATTTAAAACCAATTATTCTTTTGAAATCAAAATTAGTGTACAGCGTGTCCCATTTTCGATGGGATTAAATAGGAAACTCGGTTATTATTAAAGATATCGATTTTCTGATTGCACCTTACCGTGCTCTTTTTTGGAGCACTTAAAAATGGTGTAATCAGATTTTTGCTATACCCCGTGGTTTCGCTAATACAGGGAGTTTTTGAAAAAATTGCATTTTAATTAATTCCTTGTATCTCGCTTATTTTGCAAGATATTTTTATTCTGTAAAAACCTTTCCATGGCAACTTTTTTAGGGCAAAATAATGACGTTGTCAATTTTTTAACATATTGTTTAGTTTTTGAGATATGGTATTTATCATAAAAAAATTAAATACGGACCTGGATTTTTTTATTACTACTTTGATTAGTTCCATGCTAATATTACTTTAAAATGATAAAACTTTAATATTTTTTTGATTTAAGGTGAAAAAACTATTTACTATTTGAAAAAAAAATATAGTCCGAACCTGGAAATTTCCAACGTAATTATATATTAAAAATTGCAAGACACACTAGTTGAACGATTTGTAGTTTATCTGTTTTGAAATGATAATTAAAAGATTTATAAATAAAGTAAAAAACGTTAAAACGTTACAAAAATAATATCATATTAATTATTTGATGGTAGCACAGCAGGTCGTGAAATTTACAAAACAAAAGCGTGGAATTGACATTGTCATTTTACTTGTCATTTTTGTGAATGGCTTACAATTATTTTAAACAGGCTAGAAATCGACCATATCCAGATTTTGAAAAATGTGATATATTTGACTGCTTCATTCAAGCAACAAAATCCCAATATTTAAATGACAGAAATATTTTTTATGCAAAATGCGTTAAGAAAAATTATTCAAAAATGCCAACAATGTCTTACACATAATGGTAATCAGAAAATATAGTTATTTTTTATAATTTGTGTTTTTTTTTTGTATTTTTCGTAGACTTTGTTTCAAATAAATCTGTAAATTAACGTAAAACCATTTTAATATGCTAAGTATCAAAACAGTTAAACTAAAAATTGTTTAACTAGCAATTTTTAATTTATATTTATGTTGGAAATATCCAGGTTCGGACTAATTTTTTTAAAATATTAAATATTTTTTTTACCTTAAAACAAAAATTTTTTGATTTTTTATTATTTTGCATGAAACCAATCAAAATAGTAATAAAAAAAACCAGGTCCGTATTTATTTTTTTTATGATAAATACCATATCTCAAAAACTAAACAATATTTTAAAAATATGACAACGTCATTATTTTCTTCTAAAAAAGTTGCCATGAAAAGGTTTTTACAGAATAAAAATATCTTGCAAAATAAGCGAAATACAAGGGATTATTAAAAATACAATTTTTTCAAAAACTCCCTGTATTAGCGAAACTACGCGGTATAGCAAAACTCTGATTACGCCATTTTTAAGGGCTCAAAAAAAGAGCACGGTAAGGTGCAATCAGAAAATCAATATCTCTAATAATAACCGAGTTTCCCATTTAATCCCATCGAAAATGGGACACGCTGTACAGTTAGTGTACCCAAAGGCTAACATTTTCCAGCAGCAATGAACTCTCCACAATATGTCTCCATGGAAGTAAAACTGTTCACACTATGTGACATGTCACGTGGTGTGATCTGTAAGTAAATTGATTTGAATAGTACAAAAAAATACTCTGCCAATTTATGAGCACCTAAGCTCACACTAGGTACTATAATTATAGTGTGCGCTAATATAATCAAAAACTGAAATATATTTTATTCAACTCCAGACTCAATTACCTTTCGTTTGATACCACACAAGCCATGTTTTGACTTAAACTCAAATTTTTTAAATCTACCCCCACCCTTTAAAAAAAACTAAAATGTATTTTGTTTAACTCCAGACTCAATTACCTTTCGTTTGATATCACACACGCCATATTTTCACTTAAACTCTAATTTTTGACATCTACCCCCACCCTTTTTTTTTAAATAAACTAAAATTCATTTTGTTTAACTCCAGACTTAATTACCTTTCGTTCGCCATATTTTCACATAAACTCTAATTTTTGGAATCTACCCCCACCATTTTATTTGGCTTGCGTTCGGTGGATTTTGTTCATTTTTAAATGGGACCATCACGGCCCAAGACCCAACTTAGATACCAAATTTCATTAAAATCTGACAAGCGGTTTTTGAGTTATGCGGGTTGGTCGTTACAGACAGACATACAGACAGACAGATAGACAGACATACAGACAGACAGACAGACAGACAGACAGACAGACAGACAGACAGACAGACAGACAGACAGACAGACAGACAGACAGACAGACAGACAGACAGACAGACAGACAGACAGACAGACAGACAGACAGACAGACAGACAGACAGACAGACAGACAGACAGACAGACAGACAGACAGACAGACAGACAGACAGACAGACAGACAGACAGACAGACAGACAGACAGACAGACAGACAGCAAAACAAAAAAGTTTCAAAATCATCTGAAACGCAAAGATATATAAAAAATTTTGAAATCGGAGCAACTTTTTTATTCTCGAAAAAATTAGGATCACCATAGCTCACACTACTTATATAGTAGTAGTGTGAGCTAATAATTCTAGATAATAAAATTGATTTTGGGGATTATTAAAATGGACCAAAACTCAAAAATTTTAATTTCTGAAAAATATTGGTTGATATTATTTTTTAGTCTTTATAAAAAAACAAAAAATCCAGCTGTAATTAATTTTACTGTCACTGGCGTGATCACATGCAGTCACAGGATTTTTTTTAATCTGTCAGCACTGATTACTTTACCCATCTGATTTACCTGAAAACGGGGCAGCACCAAAGGAACAGTTTGAGGATGTAAAGTGAAATGGGTTATATAATTCAGTTTCTGTGAAGTTTTAGTGATGTTAAAAAAGATTTAACGGTTTGGCCGAGATAAGTATCACACGTGTTTCTACAAATATAATGAGTAAATAGTAAAATATTAATTTTCAAAACTGTTCCTTAAATACAACAAGGAGGCATTTTACTAACAGTGAAATACAGTAATAGTGACTGTTTTGCCTTTTTTTTTGTTATTTAGACATTTAGCTAAATGACACTTGTGTGAACATCACTGGTGTGATTTTTTAGAATGTTTTATTGAAACTTTCATCATATCAATCACATTAGTGACATTTTTTGCTTATAAGGGTGCCCGTTTATGTACAGTCCACCTGCATTCCTAGACTGTCAGTTGTGTGTACTAGAAACTATCGGACAGGCTCGTTGACTAGCACACAAGACAGGGGCTGGGACTGCAGGCAGACTGTGTGTAAATGGGTAGCTTAATTTAAAAAATCAATAGTTTTTAGAAATAAAACACCAAAAATGTGTTATTTGGATGTATTTTAACATATCTTAGCAATATCGTCGTGATGTCTGCCTGTGTGTGTGTGTGTGTGTGTATGTCTGTCCGTAACACGATAGTTCCTAAACCGCTAAACCGATTTTCATAAAATTTTCAGGTAAAATAGGTAAAAAGGACATTCTAACGAGCTGATTAGATTTGGGTCAAAATCCAGTAATGCTAATAACAGTTTTTTGACAATTAAAGTATTTAAAAAATGCTAAAATTTTAACGGAGCATTTCATTAATATGTAGTTATAGAAGTACACGGAGAGGAAGTAATTATCGAAAAAGAAATGATAAAAAATATTATTAAAAAGCTTAAATCCGGAAAAGCTAGCGGACCTGGAGGAATATATGCTGAAATGCCCAAATATGGATCAGATAAACTAATCGAAAATCTCACATATATTATCAATCAATGCATAAACGGACATCCAGTACCTGATGATTGGAAAATTGCATTCATATCCTCAATACATAAAAAAGAAAACAAGCTGGATTGCAACAATTACAGAGGAATTTCAGTAACCAGTACTCTAAGTAGATTGTACGGTAGGATTCTTAGAGATCTAACAGAGAATGATTTTCATAAACAAGAAGAAGAAGAGCAAAGTGGGTTTCGTGCAGGCAGATCTTGTAGTGATAATGTTTTTTGTCTTAAACAAGTAATTGAGAAAAGAAGCGCCAGAAATATAGAGACCCATGTTACCTTTGTGGACCTATAAAAAGCATATGATACCGTTCCAGTAGGAAAACTATGGACAGTGTTAGAGCAGATTAATATCAATCATACATACATAAAAGCTCAGATTAATATCAATCATACATACATAAAAGCTTTAAAAGAACTACACAAAGGGTCAAAATCTAAAATTAAAATTGGAAATTGACTTTCAAAAGAATTCCTGGTAACAAAAGGTTTAAGACAGGGATGTTGTATCTCTCCAACTCTTTTTAAAATATAGCTCTAAAGAACTGGAAACGGAAAGTGCACGGCATGGGAATACAACTTAATGACAGATTTACCATATACACACTACAATTTGCTGACGACCATCAAGTAATTGTAGCTAATGATAAAGAAAATATGGAGTATATGATGAGAAAGTTAATGGAAGAATACCAAAAATGGGGATTAACAGTGAACGTGGACAAGACACAGTACTTATGTATTGGAAACGAATCCAGTGAGTTAGAACTAGACAATGGACAAGTAATATCTCCATGCAATGAGTATGTATACTTGTGTGTCACATTTGATAAGACAGGAACAGACTGTAAAGAACTGGAAAAAAGAATAGTAAAAGCAAAAACGGTTATTGGTTGTCTTAACAGTATTTTATGGAGCAGAGAGATAAAAAAGAATGTAAAATTTAACATATATGAAACAATGGTGAAAAGCACGCTGGAATAGAGACTTGTCGCGTAACAGAAAAATACAAAACAAAAATGGAAAGTGTCGAAATGGATGCAATAAAAAGATCAATGAGAATATCCAGAACACATAAGAAATGAGATCATAAAAGAAAGAATGGGAATCGAAGGAAGCACAACGGATGACATCACTAAAAGACAACTGATATGGTACGGCCATGTACAACGGATGAACGACGAAAGATTACCAAAGCCGGTCCTAGAATTGCAACCAATAAGGCGCAGAAAAAGAGGGCGTCCTAAACTAGAATGGCAACAGTCAATCCAAAGATCAATGAGTCAAAAAAATCTGACAGAAGATGATTGTCAGGATCGAAGGAGGTGGAGAATAGGCGTCGGACAACGTAGAAAAACGTTCTAAACCGACTAAATAAAAAAATAATAAAAAAGCTATATGAATGTGTAGGAGCTTTAGTTTCTGAGATACTTGCAAGTAACTGTTTTGAAGGTTGATATATTATGGCTCCTCTTGAAGTGTGCTAATAGGCTAGCTAGGAAGGTATCAGATCCGTCATGGATCCATTTATTTTAGCTCACACTACTACTATAAGTAGTGTGAGCTATGGTGATCCTAATTTTTTCGAGAAAAAAAAAGTTGCTCCGATTTCAAAAATTTTTATATATCTTTGCGTTTCAGATGATTTTGAAACTTTTTTGTTTTGCTGTCTGTCTGTATGTCTGTCTGTCTGTATGTCCGTCTGTAACGACCAACCCGCATAACTCAAAAACCGCTTGTCCGATTTTAATGAAATTTGGTACCTAAGTTGGGTCTTGGGCCGTGATGGTCCCATTTAAAAATGAACAAAATCCACCGAACGCAAGCCAAATAAAAGGGTGGGGGTAGATTCCAAAAATTAGAGTTTATGTGAAAATATGGCGTGTGTGATATCAAACGAAAGGTAATTAAGACTGGAGTTAAAAAAAATGAATTTTAGTTTATTAAAAAAAAAAGGGTGGAGGTAGATGTCAAAAATTAGAGTTTAAGTGAAAATATGGCGTGTGTGATATCAAACGAAAGGTAATTGAGTCTGGAGTTAAACAAAATACATTTTAGTTTTTTTTTAAAGGGTGGGGGTAGATTAAAAAAATTTGAGTTTAAGTCAAAACATGGCTTGTGTGGTATCAAACGAAAGGTAATTGAGTCTGGAGTTGAATAAAATATATTTCAGTTTTTGATTATATTAGCTCACACTATAACTATAGTACCTAGTGTGAGCTTAGGTGCCCATAGATTGGCAGAGTATTTTATTTAATTGTATCTTTATATTTAATAAATAATTTAACTCTTTAAAATAAAATATTTTGGATTTTTGATATTCTTGTTTCAAGTATATTTATAAAAGTCACTGGTGTGATACAGTTGCCACTCACTGAACACGAAAACAAAAATAACTCAAAAACTAAAGATTTGTTATCTAGGTAACATATCACATTTTAGTATGTTCGACCATAGCTAAGCATATTGTAATCACTTAAAAAGTGGTAAATCAATTTTTGTTTTTTTCGAAAACTATTAAGTCAAATGTTATCATATTTTAAGAACCCATATAGTAGTAATTAAAAACATTTTTAAAATTTTTGGTCAAAATTTTCTAAACATAAAGTGTAGTTTTTTGGTAGGTACCTTTGTACAACTATAGATATTTTTTTTACATAAAATATTTGTTTTCACGTACCTTCCATAGTTCTTAATTCCTGCCTTAACACCTCCAAAATACCAAAAACATCCACAGCATCGATATCGTAATATATTCCATTGATAAAAAGCGCAGTGTCAGAGGGTTGTAAATTTAACGTAGTTGCGAAATTGTCCGAATTCAGTTTCATTTCTTTCTTTAAAGCGTCACTCACTGTGGTTTTTACTAAGTTTTTAGCCTAAAAAATACAAACTTAATTAGGCGCTGACTCGTGACGTCACTAAAAAACTGCACCCCGACATGAATTGTAATTTTGGAACATACTCATTTGTATCTCTTTCTAAAGCACAGCAAATTTTTTTATGGCTGTTCAACTTATAGCCATGCACAATGGGCTCCTGGACCTAATTTTTGACCAAAATTAGAAAAATAGGTTTTGTAACAATATTTTCTTTTTAAAATAAGAAAAAAGTAATTATCAATCAAAATGCGGATCCAAAATGGCGAATTTTCTTATTTGCGAACCAATAAGTATTAAATTTAGAACTTGGGTGGGTTAATAGTCGCTAAATATTATTTTTGATTTAAATGAAAAAAAAACTCATTTACCAAGAGGTATCAAATTTAGAACTCTGGCGTGTCTAAAGTCGCTGATTATAATTATAAACTCAAACTTTTAAAAAATTAGATGACAGATCTAAAATGGCCGTTTTCTATTTATAAACCGATATGTATCAAAATTAGAACTTTGGAGTGTATAAAGCTGATAATTAAGATTTCTGACTCAAACCTAAAAAAAAAAATATCATGGCGAAATGAAGCACGTTTACATTTATGACCCGATATGTATTAAATTTGGAACTCTACGGTGTTTAACGTCGCTTATTATAATTTTTGACTCAAACAAACAAAACTAGCACGGCAGACCCGAAATCCCTCTCCAATAGACTATCCTATTTATAAACGGATTTGTGTCAAACTTGGTACATAGTGTTGTTTAAGGTTAAATTAAGCTCATCGTGTAATGAGTAACAAAGCTGCATTGGAAAGGATGAAAAGTTTCCATAATAATAAATCTAAAAACCAAACTAAAAATTTAAAATATTAAAAAGAGTTAAACAATATTATTCTTTCGCTGTACCAAAAATAGAAAATAATACCTGCAAGTTTAACGACTGCATAATTAATTAGAAATTATTTTTCTAGAAAAATTTGTTTTTAAGTCTAACAAAATAAATATTTTTAAAGCGTCCACGATTTTATATTAGTTTATTAAAAGTCAGGTTTGGTAAACTGCTGATGATTCAAAATAGAACCGTTTACCTTAAAACTTTTTTTACCTTTTTTTTCTTCATAAACAATCCACCTGTTAAAATTAACTTCATCTGTAATTTTTGGTTTTTGAGATTTTTTACTTTGTATTTGTTATGAAGTGACCTTCTTTTTATTTGATTTTTGAACATTTCAATTTTTTTTATTTTTACCGTTTTGTTTTTTGAATATTGTTTACAATATTTGTATTTTTTATTAATATATAATTTTTTTTATTTGTTTAAGGTAGCCTAAAGTGTTTTAAAAATAATAAACAAGCACGGTTGATGACTGAAGCAAAATATTTGTCCAACATTTATAAGAAATCTATATTTTTATAGAATTTCAGAAATCCCAAGCAAAAACCATTACCATACCTGTCTATACATCAAAATTTAAATCAAAATGTACAGGGATAAAATCTACTTACCTCCCTCTACAAGATTTATTTTATGAGAGTTTTATACAAAATAAAATATTGTCGCAAAATGGCTTTAAATCTGGATCAAATCGCCATTCAAATATGGTACTTTAACGCGTTCCGTTAAAAAGAAACATGGCACTTCTGAAAGTTGCGCCAATCAAATAATCGTTTTTTCAAGGCCTACTGGACTATCTACTCTTTTCTAGTAAAGATGTTCAGAAGTTTCAGTATGTATTTAATTTAACACTTTTTGGCGAAAAATCAGGTCCGCGAGCCCACTGTGTGCTGATGATTAACATTGATTGTCAAAATGACATCTTAAAAATACATTTATTTGCAAACTAATCCCAAGACTGTTTTAGATTGGGTGTGCCCGCCCCACTAATTTGAGTTAAAAAGAGAGAGTAAGTAGCTGGATGACAATGCGTGAGTTTAGTAAATAAAACGAGTAGACCACTGTTTGTTTATTGATATCATGATTGTTTAAGAGTATTAGGCGCCCTTACTAATACATTAATTTAAAAAGAGATGGTAAATAATCGGATAATAATGTGTAAGTTCAGTCAATGACACGATTAGAATAGATGGTGGTACATTCGAGAATCCTATTTTATGTCGGGGTGCCGTGCTACGTCACAGTCAGCGCCTTATTAAACCAGCAACAATAGACCTTTTAAAAAGGCAAAAAAAAGGAAAAAATTAGTAACACCGGTAGTTAAGATGAAGAAATCAGACACAGAAAGAACCAAGGAATAAGCAATTAGATAACTCACAATACAGTATTATCTGGGATAAGGCTGTATCAAAACAAAATGTTTAATGCTGCCAGTTATTTTTTGTTTTTGTTTTTATTCGAATTTTTGGGAAAACCTAACCTTAAATTTTGTTTTGATATTTTTGGTCTCATTAGCCAAACCTTTAAAAAAGAAACTCCTTGTTTGGGAAAATTCCGATCAGGTGATAATTTTTCTCTTTGTTGAAAGTTATTTTCTCTTTGAACACCTAATCATTTTGGCAAAAATAATGCGCGCTTTGCACACGCTGGGAGTTTTGAAGCGCCCTCCTGTATTTGTCATGGGAATGAAAAACCACTTCCGAAAAGACATTGGAAGAAGTCACACGTGTTTTAAGATTAAGACCAAAATTCCATCCACAAGAAAGTCCGCGGCGCCGTGAGTGAAACTGTGGAACTGCTGCTAAATGAAAGAAGGTAAGCTTCTAGCGTGTTGGCGATTTCTTCCTTTGTTTTAGTTCAATAAACGTCTGTTTTCCTAGACGGGGTGAATTTAACTTTAGGGTAATTTTTTTGTGATATCTCTAGTTTTCTCTCCTTCAGGCCCTCAGATGTCTACAAAAAAAAAACATATAATTTACAACAGCATAGTGAAAAGTTATGGTAGTGAAGTACGGGCCCTGAAAGAAAAAGCTCGCAAGTCTCTTGAAGCCACTGAAATGAATTATTGGAGATGCGCCGTCGGAAAATCAAAACTGGAAAGAGTGAGAAATGAGAGAATTCAAAAAATTATGGATGTTAAACACAAAAATACGACATACAAATTAACCAACTTAGATGGTAGGGGACACGTACAAAGAATAGCGGCAGACAGAATTCCATATATATATTTATCGGTTTCACAACGTTCTACGTTTTCCGATACCCAATCTCGACTCGTTTCTGTTTGCCCATAATTCATCATCTAGGCCTCTTATTCTTATTTCACTGTCTATTCCTTCTCTCCAGCTTCTCCTTAGCCGTCCTCGTTTTCTTCGGCCAGTTGGTTTCCATAGTAGTATTTGTTTAGAGAGTCTTTCATCATTCATTCTTTGTACATGTCTGTACCACACCAGTTGTTGTGTTCTTATATCATCCACTAAAGTACGTTTACCCACTGTCATAATTTCTCTTATTCTTTGATTTGTAACTCTTTCTCTTTTTCATTTCCCTGCTGCTCTTCGCCAATAGTCCATCTCCGTAGCGGAAAAAAATTTTTCTGTTCTATCCTTGATTGGCCATACTTCTGAGCCGTATGTAATAATACTTTTTACAATGTTGTTATATATAAGCTTTTTGTTATGTTTTGATATACTTTGGTCCCAAATTATTCCATTTAATAAAGTTATTGCTTTTCTTCCTTGTACGTTTCGATCTTTTATAGCTTTGTCTAGAGTTCCGTCAGCTGTAATTTTTAGACCTTAGTATTTATGCTCATCACAGGACTGAATTCGCTGCCCGGTATTTAAGATTAGATCCTGTTTCGTTCCACCGATATACATATACTCTGTCTTATTGAGATTAACCTCTAGTCCCCACTTATTGTACTCTTCTATTAGTTTTCGTGTCATATATTCAAGGTCGTCATAATCCTGAGCTACTAATATCTGATCATCCGCGAAACATAAAGTATACAAGGTGGTTTCGTCCAACGGAATTCCCATGTTTTGACATTTTCTCTTCCATACTTTAAGGACTTGTTCCAAGTATATCTTGAAGAGCATAGGCGAGATACAGCAACCTTGTTTAAGACCTTTATTTACTTGAAAGCCTTTGGTTAGTTTTGCTTTTATTTTAACTTTTGCCTTACTATTGCGGTATAACTCTTTGATGGCCTTAATTAGTTGTACGATTATGTTTGTGTTTTCCAACGCTTTCCAAAGTAGATTTAGCGGTATACTATCATATGCCTTCTGCAAATCGACGTAAAGCAGATGCAGCTCTTGTCCGTATGCCATTTTCTTTCCAATAACTTGGGTTATACAAAAGAGATGATCTAAAGTCAATCTACCCGCCCTGAAACCGGCTTGTTCTTCTGCCTCCATGTTTTTATATTCGCTCTCCACTTTATTTTCCAAAAAATACTAAACTGAACACCAAAGGGAAGAAGAAAAAGAGGAAGAGCCAGACTGAGTAGGAGAGAAGGAATAGAAAGAGACATCAGAGAAAGAGGAGTAGATGAGAATCTCTGGACCAATGGAGACTGGAAATCAGAAGACATCGAAGAACGTTATAGACTGATTTATAAATATATGAAAACTATTAGACAGGGAAAATATATAGCAGCCAACTGGAAAAATAGACTTGATCCGAGTTATTTCACTGAAATGGGGTGAACTTTTAGGAGTGTTAACGGATTTTAACAGATTTTGGCGAAATTAGACGTCCTATCGAAAATAGTTAAATTTAAAAGTTATAGGTAACAAAAAGATCTACAACTTTTGTATAAAACATTTTTTGCATAACCTAAAATTTTCTGAGGAAATTCGAAAAATGGTTTTTTTATCTTGCTCTTTCTTTTGTGTTTTTTACGAAATTTGGAAAACACTTAATTTTTTACGTCCTTAACACGTTTTAGTTTTTTTTAATAATATTCACATTTTTTTTAATTTAAAAAAATTAAAATTTTCCAGTAATTATGAAAAAGTGACACTGCGAAAATTAAAAATACCACGAAAAATATGGATATTGATTCAAATTATATTGCAGTAATTTCACTTTGCTATTTTTTAAGCTGCTTTAATTTTTTATTTCCTTTTCGTGGCTAATCGGGTAAAAAGGAGTTTTTGTTTCTCTCATATTTTTCCGTGGTTAGCTTGAAAGCTTAACCTCACGGGGGTCCAAGATTCAATGGACACCTAATAAATGTTGACAGTTAACTGTTTCGTCATTATGGGACTCCTCAGAACACTGCTTGGTCAATGTGACACTCTTGTGAAGTTAATTAGAGAAAACTGTCGCGCCATCTACCGAGATACGAGAGAAACCAGAACAATAGCAGGCGAAAATATACTGCTTCACATATCGATCAATGAAAAGATCGATTACAAGGAAAAAGAAACAAACTAATCCGTGACCTACGACAGCTCATCTGCCTGTCAGACCAGATCAACGCTTATTGCGTTTTTACCCGCCATCAGACACGTGAGCGTTAAATCAGCAAGAGTGTCACATTGGCCAAGCAGTGTTCTGAAGAGTCCCATAAAGACGAAACAGTTAACTGTCAACATTTGTTAGGTGTGCATTAGATCTTGGACCCCCGTGAGGTTAAGCTTCCAAGCTACCCACGGAAAAATTTGAGAGTAACAAAAACTCCCTTTTACCCGACTAGCTACGAAACTTGTTTGATTTTTAAATTCACGGGTACCAAATTTCACGTTTGTTCGTTCTTATGTTCCAAAAAAAATATTAATTATCTGTGCAAAACATTTATTAGTGTGAAAATTTTTATACTTTTCTTAAAACTAAAATAAATACTCACCTGCATGGGGAAATTCTGAGCGATATTAGTAAACACTTTTAAAGCGTCTTCGGTGGGGTAAGCCATAATTTTTTCTGCAGCCTGTAGGCTTAGTTCCTGAAACTGCCACACTTTGAGGGCGGCCAATTCGTTTGAAGACTCTTCTAGGTGCTTTTTAAAACTTTCTAGATTGTGTTTGAGGTCTGGAAAGTTCTTTCTAAAATTAAAGAGATCCTAATAATATAGGGGGATTCAACTAGAGGTACTTTTCCAGTAGATAAACTCTGTCTACATAACACAACCCCCCACAAAAAAAATTTACATTTAATAATCAAACAAGTTTTATGGCTAATCGGGCAAAAAGAAGTTTTTTGTTTCCCTTATACTTTTTTCCGTGGGTAGCTTGAAAGCTTAACCTCATGGGGGTCCAAGATCTAATGGACACCTAATAAGTTTTGACAGTTAACCGTTTCGTCCTTATGGGACTCCTCAGAACACTGCTGGTCAAGTGACAAATCTTGCGAAGTTAATCAGACGGTTTTGTCTCTAATTAAATGTAATTAGTGAGCGAACTATAGCAAGAGGCGCCATCTACCGAGATACGAGAGAAACAAAAAACCAAAAGCAGGGAAAACACTGCTATACAATATCGATCAATGAAACCGGACTATAGTGGTTTTCTTTTGTTTGCATTCGATCTTTTCATTGATCGATATTGTATAGCAGTGTTTTCCCTGCTTTTGGTTTTTTGTTTCTCCCGTATCTCGGTAGATGGCGCCTCTTGCTATAGTTCGTTCACTAATTACATTTAATTAGAGACAAAACCGTCTGATTAACTTCGCAAGATTTGTCACTTGACCAGCAGTGTTCTGAGGAGTCCCATAAGGACGAAACGGTTAACTGTCAAAACTTATTAGGTGTCCATTAGATCTTGGACCCCCGTGAGGTTAAGCTTTCAAGCTACCCACGGAAAAAAATATAAGGGAAACAAAAAACTCCTTTTTGCCCGATTAGCCATGAAACTTGTTTGATTTTTAAATTCACGGGTACGAAATTTCACGGTTATTTACATTTAATGTAAAAAAAACGTATTGCTAAAAGGTTAGTGGTTATTTTGAGAAAGAGAGATGTCAATACGAATAAAACAAGTTGCATATTACTAAAGGCGGTTTTTGAAGTTGTTAAAGTAAAGAATTGGAATCATTCACTAACTTAAGTTTGGCAAAATTGAAGCCGTCAATTTCGATATCTTCTTCTTCTTCCTGCGACGCTTCCGCAGATTCGTCTTTTTGGTTAACCTCAGAATCGTCTTGAGATTTGTATTCTGTAGATTTCATTTGAAGTTCTACTCCATAACCGGAAAGGCGAAGTTTTTCTCCAGATTTTTCCTGCAAAAAAAGTTTAAGGCACTTTTTTTTTGGAACAAAACCTAGAATCGGCTGTCACAGTCCAAAAAAAATATACTTATTGGGGGCTTACCTAAGCTTTTTAAATTTTATTATAAAGAATATGGTTAACTTTAGTTTTGACACAACTTTTATTTAGTAGAAACCAACAAAAAAAAATGGTTTTGATATATTATATCCATAGGAAATAAAATAAAAAATAAAACAACTTGTCACAAAAAATCTGTCCCACGTAGGTAACAGCCAATTTTCACCTGAAGAAAACTCATTCCACATGACAAATTTAGGTTTTAGTATAAACAGTGGTAGTGAGTGATAGAGGACGGCGGTGGTAAGTTTGAATTATTGCTAAAAAAAAATTTTATTTTTAAAAAAATTCTTATAGATTTGTAACGTAACTATCCTCCTTATAAATTGATTGAAGTAACAAAATCAACATTTTCCGAACCAAAACCGTTGAAATCTCGAACAAAACTGAAAAGAAAGTTGTTTCATAAATTTGGCTTGGCCGGAAAATACTAATATGTAAAGAAATTGTCCCATCTGTAACATGATTTGTCCCGTTCGATAACGCTATTTTTAGATTTTACAGAAATTGTCCTGTGTTACAGATCGGGACATTGATTTTTTTTTGGAATTTAGTTAGGAAATGGTCCTATTTATATTCTGCCTTGATATTTTTGTCCATTCTCTATCTTTGTAATTTTGTTTTGTGCCATAAATTGTGTGTAATTTTTGTCCCTTCTGTAACGTTGATGTCCCTTCTGTAACACCTAAACGACCTGATATTTTTGTCAAATTTGTAATAAAATCATCTGGTGTTATTTTAAGCCAATTTTTTTTAATTTTAAGATACAACTTAAGTAAAGAAATAAACTATTTTTCAGATAATGAGTATTTTATTAATTTGGGAGGAAAAAAATTATAGAAATACCTAACCGAAATCTCTTTTTGAAAGAAATATTTTGTTAGTTCATATAATTATGTGCTGTGTGTTTTTTTACTCAGTTTCTCACTAGCTGCTACTACCACGTAACCGAAAGTATAATAATAATAGTATAATAATGATAACAAAATATACCTTAACAAAATGGCGGACTACGTAATCTATATCTCCATTAATCGCTTTTTGCTTCAAAACTTGATGAAAGTCTGCAAAACATTTTGTCCCCAACTCCCCATACAAGACGACTGCCAGAGAACGGTTGGCCGAACCTGGATAATGGTTGTCTATATTGTAAAGCTCTGGGTTTTTGGTGGAAGGTGGCTATAAAATAAAAATAAATAAAAAAAGTTTTGGGTGAAATTATAGAACAAGTAAACATGCAGATCATCAAACCAGAACAATGGACAGAACACTACAAAGAACTGCTGCAGAAAACGAGACCCAAATATCACGAGTCGTTAAATACCGAGATGAATTCCAAGACGTGCGCAAGCGTTGTTCTGTCACTTCTGCCAACCAATCAACTGAGAGATATTTCAGTATGGTTTTATACAGCAAAACTTTAATAATTTCCAGTTCTTTTTTATGAAAATTCGTCGTTTTTGTGCTGTGAAAATGCCGGTGACGTGCAAGTTGTGTGACAAATTATTTAGTGCCCAATTTAATTTGAATAAACACTGTCAAAGTAAACATGGCATACAAAAACAAAGGTATTCCTATGCAGAAAGTGTTTTTATGTTTAGATGCCTAGAATGTAAATGCTCCTTCCCAAAAAACTTGGATCTGTGTGATGATTTGAAATACAAACACAATCAAGAAATACTTGAAGAAACATTGGAGTTGAGAGTCAATACTCCCATGGCAAAACAAAATAAACGTGAAATGCATAAGATCATATAGAAGAAATACTGCATATATCTCAAAAAATATTATTTTATATATTTTTGAAATCAGAAAGAAAAGACGAATCTTAAAATGCAAAAATATACAGGGTGTTCCCTCTCAAAAAATCGACTTCATTGTCACACCCTATACAGGGTGTCCCAAATTCGTTGTTTTTTTGTGGTGTCGGGTATTTCTAGGGGAGATAGAAAAAAACTGACCCCCCCTTTGCGACGCTCAAATTTCAACAGAAGCCTAAAGGTGAAAACCCCATTTAGATATAGCAAGCCGTTTTTAAGCTACGGAGTGTTTTTGTCTGCATTTTGGGAGGGGGTCTATAACTTTTTTGTTTATGAAAATTTTGTTTTTGTGTAAATAGCTTTCTTATAGATCTTTTCTTGAAGAATTGACAGATGTAAACGGTTTTTATTTGTCTCTTTTGGTTTTTAAAAGATTGCATAAAGTTGTTATTTTTCTTACAGAATAACTCTTTTTTTATTCGATTTTTAAAATCAGCTTAAAATTTCCTTTAAAATGATGAATCACACTCAATATTTTATTTTTTTATTGTTTTCTTTATTTTTATTTTTTAATCACCACTTTATTATTTTTTTTATTTTTATAATTTTATATTAAAATATTTTAAACCCATTAAGCAAACTAAAATATGTGGTAAAAATAAAAAAAATACAACAATATAAAGAAATAAAGGGATCCTACCATAAAGAAAAATTAATTTTATGTGATATCTCAAAAACTAAACGTGACAAATAAAATTTAATTTAACAGTTGAATTCCTCTTAAAAAAGTGTTTTAAGAATGTTTTCACAGAAATAAAAAATATTAATAAATAAACAAGTTATAGACCCCTTCTCAAAATGCAGACTTTTTAAAACACCCCGTAGTTTAAAAACGACTTGCTATAACAAAGGGGGATCAGTTTTTTTAGCCCCTCTAGAAATACCCGAAACCCCCCAAAAACATTGAATTTGGGACACTATGTACATGGTGACGGATAGAAAAAAATTATGTTGGCTTTTAAAGTTGTCATAATTAACCCAAAAAATCTCAATTTATTTTCAATGATAAAGTTGCTGAGTGCTCCGGTTATAAAAAACCACCCGGTACCGACATAAAATCATACTTAAAAATTAGAATTGACCATTATTTTATACCTTGAATTTTTTAGTATACGTTAAGCTCTTCGATCTCGCGCCAATCACGGTATTCGCGCCAATAATTTAAATTAGACATTTTGACGTTAATTTTGGCGCATGCTCCTTTGATGGAATTCATCTCGGTATTTAACGACTCGTCAAATATCTGTCAGCCTCTCCGAGGAAAGACAGAAGTATATGGAGAAAAAGCTTAAATCCAGAAAAGCCAGCAGACCTGGAGGAATATATACTCAAATGCTCAAACATGGATCAGAGAAACTATTACAAAATCTCACATATAGTATCAATCAATGCATAAACGGACATATCCTCAACACATTAAAATAGAACAAGCTGGACTACAAAAATTACATAGGAATTTCAGTAACCAGTACTTTAAGTAGATTGTACGGTATGATTCTTAGAGATTTAATAAAAAATGATTTTCTTAAACAAGAGGAAGAACAAAGTAAGTTTTGTGCAGGCAGATCTTGTAGTCATTATGTTTTTTGTCTTAAACAAGTAATTGAGAAAAGGAGTGCCAGAAATATAGAGACTCATGTTACCTTTGTGGACCTACAAAAAGCATATGGTACCGTCCCAGTAGAAAATTTATGAACAGTGTTAGAGCAAACTATCATAAAAAAACATTTAACATTTAATAAAACAAAGGGTCAAAATCTAAAATTAAAATTGGAAATCGACTTTCAAAAGAATTCCTGGTAACGAAAGGCTCAAGATAGGGATGTTGTACAGCGTGTCCCATTTTCGATGGGATTAAATGGGAAACTCGGTTATTATTAAAGATATCGATTTTCTGATTGAACCTTACCGTGCTTTTTTTTGGAGCCCTTAAAAATGGTGTAATCAGATTTTTGCTATACCCCGTGGTTTCGCTAATACAGGGAGTTTTTGAAAAAATTGCATTTTAATTAATTCCTTGTATCTCGCTTATTTTGCAAGATATTTTTATTCTGTAAAAACCTTTCTATGGCAACTTTTTTAGAGCAAAATAATGACGTTGTCAATTTTTTTAAATATTGTTTAGTTTTTGAGATATGGTATTTATCATAAAAAAATTAAATACGGACCTGGATTCTTTTTATTACTACTTTGATTACTTCCATGCTATTATTACCTTAAAATGATAAAACTTTAATATTTTTTTGATTTAAGGTTAAAAAATGTTATTTAATATTTGAAAAAAAAATTATAGTCCGAACCTGGAAATTTCCAACGTAATTATAAATTAAAAATTGCAAGACACACTAGTTGAACGATTTTTACTTTATCTGTTTTGAAATGATAATTAAAAAATTTATAAATAAAGTAAAAAACGTTAAAAAGTTACAAAAATAATATACTAATTATTTGATAACCAAACAGCAGGTCGTGAAATTTACAAAACAAACGCGTGGAATTGACATTGTCATTTTACTTGTCATTTTTGTAAATGGCTTACAATTATTTTAAACTGGCTAGAAATCGACCATATCCAGATTTTGAAAAATGTGATATGTTTGACTGCTTCATTCAAGCAACAAAATCCCAATATTTAAATGGCAGAAATATTTTTATGCAAAATGCGTTAAGAAAAATTACTCAAAAATGCCAACAATGTCTTACACATAATGGTAATCAGAAAGATTAGTTATTTTTTATAATTTGTTTTTTTTTTGTATTTTTCGTAGACTTTGTTTCAAATAAATCTGTAAATTAACGTAAAACCATTTTAATATGCTAAGTATCAAAACAGTTAAACTAAAAATTGTTTAACTAGCAATTTTTAGTTTATATTTATGTTGGAAATATCCAGACTCGGACTAATTTTTTTTAAAAATATTAAATATATTTTTTTTTACCTTAAAACAAAAATTTTTTAAATTTTTATTATTTTATGATAATACTAGCATAAAACCAATCGAAAAAGTAATAAAAAAAATCCAGGTCCGTATTTAATTTTTTTATGATAAATACCAAATCTCAAAAACTAAACAATATTTTAAAAAATTGATAACGTCATTATTTTCTTCTAAAAAAGTTGCCATAAAAATGTTTTTACAGAATAAAAGTATCTCGCAAAATAAGCAAGATACAAGGGATTATTAAAAATACAATTTTTTCAAAAACTCCCTGTATTAGCGAAACCACGGGGTATAGCAAAAATCTGATTACGCCATTTTTAACGGCTCAAAAAAAGAGCACGGTAAGGTGCAATCAGAAAATCAATATCTTTAATAATAACCGAGTTTCCCATTTAATCCCATCGAAAATGGGACACGCTGTACATCTACATAAGTGTTAAATAGTAGCGGGGAAAGTAAGCTACCTTGTCTTACCCCATTTCTGATGGGATAGGCAGTTGATATTAAATTCCCCCAACGAATTTGGGCCTCTACAGTGGAATTCCATTGAGCAAGTATTCGAATAAGGTAGTGCGGAATCCCTTTACGGTTCAAGATTGATCGAAGTGTTGGGTAGTGTACTCTATCGAATGCCTTGCTTAGATCAAGGAAGGCTGCATAGACAAGTGTGTCGCGTTTGACATAGTGCCTTATAGTTTCTTTATATTAAATTCCCCCAACGAATTTGGGCCTCTACAGTGGAATTCCATTGAGCAAGTATTCGAATAAGGTAGTGCGGAATCCCTTTACGGTTCAAGATTGACCGAAGTGTTGGGTAGTGTACTCTATCGAATGCCTTGCTTAAATCAAGGAAGGCTGCATAGACAGGTGTGTCGCGTTTGACATAGTGCCTTATAGTTTCTTTAAGCAAGAGCACTGCTTGATTTGGTCCTAGTCTTTCGTAAAGCCTCAAGTCTGTCCAGCAAGGTACTTTCAACAGAACAGTTTTGACATCGGGGTTGCTAGGCTATAGGCCTATAGTTGGAGGATAATGACAAATCACCGGATCTGTTTTTTATAATTGAGACAAGTAGTGTTTTAGTCATGTATCATATTTTTTAGTTTTTATTACATGGGAATTTTTTGAAAAGATTGTTATTCCAACAAACCTTTATATCTTGCTTGTTTTACAAGATATTTCAAATAATTGGTAAAATTATAAAAATTGGTGACATGAAACTTACATTATCGATTAATCTTGCCACTTCTTCTGAACTACAGCTAAACACGCCCCTAACATCAGCAACACACGAGCAAGATGGCAGATTTTGCTCCAAAGCTATTTGATTGAACATTTGCACTTCTGGGGAATAAATATGTAGGGAAAGTCCCAGCCTGAGCAAAGATATCTGAGAAGGTGGGACCAACTTTGAGACATGTTCCAATGCGATATCATAGCGGTTTCTATCGGTACCTAAAATAATGGTAGGTATCTTTATTATACAAGGATATATAAATATATCCAAATATGTGAACATACAAACACAAATCTGTATAAAACTTCTTCTATATAGAAAATGTGTCAATATGCCTTTGAAATTGATATTGATATAACTAGTCTAAGCACATTTAAGACACTATTAGATAATAAGTTGAGGCTAACATAAGTTCCTATTAATCACTTTGCATTTTGATCTTACCAATTTTAATAATGTTTGGTACACTTATTCTATTCATAAAGTAGATAAAAAATAAAAAAAAATTAAATTTTTGGTCTAGTAGTTTTTTTGTTAATAATTTTTAAAAATTATAAAATTACCAAATTTTGCTCTTACATAGGTATAGAAAAGTAGGAATATCTGTAAAACTACTTTACAGAAATCTATGAATGTTGAATTGTTAAGAAGGTATTTTAAAGACCTTTTAAATAATCTTTCACATGACACATTTTAAAAATAAAATTTTTGTAAAAAAATTTAAAAATATATTTTTTTAATTTCTTGTCAATTTTGTGTGTATCCCCCAGGACCCTCCACTGGATGTACACGGCAATACTGAGACCGAGGGTCCAATACGGATCCATAGTCTGGTGGCCGGCAGTGGAGAAAACGACCACATCCCTAAAACTCAGAAGCCTACAGGGGCTGATGTGTAGAGGGATAACCGGAGCTATGAGAACTACCCCGATCCTGGCCCTAGAGACAATTCTGGGACTACCATCGCTACCAACTTGGATCAAGAGGGAGGCGATGGGGACCTACCTACGTACACGGGTCACTGGAGAGGAAGAGGGGAAACAGCTGGTCATCTAGCTATAGAAGAGCTGACAATTAGAGAAATCCCCCTCACGTCAATGACGGTCAGCAGAGCACACGCACCTTGGAGGCTCGAGAAGAGGTACAAAATCCACATCCCAGACAGGGAAGCGTGACAGAGAGACGAAATGATGTTTGAGGAGAGCGCTTTAGTTTGCTACACTGATGGATCCAAACTATCAGAGAGGCAAACCACAGGAGCGGGAGTATACGTGGAAAAACTGGAAGTGTAGAAGAGCTACTCGCTCGGTGAGCAGGTTACTGTTTTTCAAGCAGAAGTCTACGCCATAATAATGGCGGCAACCCTAGAAGAGGTTCGGAACAGCGAAGAGGAGATTATATATATATGCTCCGACAGTCAAGCCACCCTGAAGGCGCTAAACGCACCCAAGATTGCTGACGGCTTGGTGGAAGAATGCGCAGAGGCGCTGGAGACCCTAAGTGATGACAAACGGGTGACGCTGGTTTGGGTGCCGGGACATACGGGGATACCAGGCAACGAGAAGGCGGACGAACTTGCACGACTCGAGGCAGGAACCGCCTATGTAGGAACGGAGCCACTTTTAGGCGTGACAAAAAGACAAGTGCAAGGCGGACTCAACAAATGGGCCCAGGACGCGCTATTAAACTCCTGGGAAACAGGAACGGGTTGCAGACAGACCAGAGAATTCGTAGACCGTCCAAAAGCGACCAGAATTAGATGGATGCTGGGACGGACACGAAAAGACCTCGGACTGCTGATAGGTACTCTAACCGGACATAACCGACCCTACCTGCCCAGCCTGTGGACAGGAAGAAGAAACATCAAGACACCTCGTGGCAGAATGCGAGGCTTACGCAAGGATGAGACAACAGACACTCGGAGCGCCAACTCTGAGCGAGGAAGAACTGCACATGCTCAAATGGGCAGACTTACTGGACTTTGTAAAGAGAACAGGAAGGCCCAATGAGTTACCCGACCATCAAAGGGAAGTGCAGAGAGTGGGACTTGGGGCATGGCAAAAAGGGCCTACTCTGGCCTACTTGTCAGACCTGCGGGTCAACCCCCCCACTACTACTACTACTACTGTCAATTTTTGTGTGAGATACTGAACAAATTATTAATAATAATAAAATTAAAATTTTTGAAAAAGAGTTTTTTTGCAAAATAGTGATTTAGGCGAACCAGGCAAAATAATGGTACAAGTTTTCAACTAAGTCTTGTTATCCATTAAAAACTGGAAAACATTCAGGAAAACTAAGAAATGTTACTGAAGCCATGTGCAGTCGGGTAGGCATAAAAAAGGGATGAAGACTTGTGATGGGTGTAGGCTAAAGTAGATGAAAACTTTAAAATATGCTGAATCCCCTGAAGCTGGGTACTTTTTAATTTTTATTTTGTTTACAAAACTAAACATTTACTTATTTTTTTCTCTAGCTATATAGACAGAAACTTTTAGATATTTTAAATATTAAAAAAAAATTTTTTTATTCAATATTCAAATTATTTTAGACAAATGAAGTAAAAGTGAGTTTTTTGCACCCAAACGGGCCATCCCTTTTTGCACCCAAACGGGCCATCCCCCTTTTTTTTATTACCCTAAACCTAAATCAGATAATTTAATCATTGCAAGAAAAATGATTTTAAGAAAAGTTCAACCCATTACTCTATTCATTGTAAAAAGAGGAAATGTCAGATTTGACCCAAATTTTGGAAAGAAAAATAGGTAATTTAAGTTATTTGAAATTTTGTGAAGCGTGTTTATTACTTATAAAATATTATTTTTTCCTATATAATAGCATTTATCTTTGATTCTTATGTGTTTTACTTAGAGTAAGGTGTTTTACTTCAAAAAGCTACCATGTTTGAATATTGTTTTTTTTAGCTCACACATATACTATACTATAGTAGTGTGAGCTATGGTGATCCTAATTTTTTCGAGAAAAAAAAAGTTGCTCCGATTTCAAAAATTTTTATATATCTTTGCGTTTCAGATGATTTTAAAACTTTTTTGTCGCGCCGTCTGTCTGTCTGTCTGTCTGTAACGACCAACGCGCATAACTCAAAAACCGCTAGGCCGATTTTAATGAAATTTGGTACTTAGGCTGGGTCTTGGGTCGAGATGGTTCCATTTAAAAATGAACAAAATCCACCAAACACAAGCGAAATAAAAGGGTGGGGGAAGATTTCAAAAATTAGAGTTTATGTGAAAATATGGCGTGTGTGATATCAAACGAAAGGTAATTGATTATGGAGTTAAACAAAATACATTTTTTTTTCTTCAAAAAGGGTGGAGGTAGATTTCAAAAATTAGAGTTTACGTGAAAATAAGGCGTGTGTAAGATCAAACGAAAGGTAATTAAGTCCGGAGTTAAACAAAATACATTTTAGTTTTTGTTTTTTAAGGGTGGTGGTAGATTTCAAAAATTTGAGTTTAAGTCAAAACATGGCTTGTGTGGTATCAAACAAAAGGTAATTTAGTCTGGAGTTGAATAAGATATATTTCAGGTTTTAGTTTTATTAGCTCGCACGTACACTATAACTATAGTACCTAGTGTGAGCTTAGGGGCCCATATATTGGCAGAGTATTTCATATGGAACCCATCATTTCTCCATCTTGAAATTTGGTGTGTCTTAGTAAAACAAAATTATATATTTTTTTGAAAAAAATTAAAAATGGTGTTTTCATTTTTTTCAATTTCTTGAAGAATATATTTATTTTAAAACTGTGTCATGCTACACACCATTTAAAAGGTCTTTAAATGTATGTATCGCTCATGCATTTCTGATAAGTAGTTCTAGAGATATCCTAATTTTTCTATACTTATGTAAGAGCAAAATTTGGTAGTTTTAAAATTTTTAAAAATTAATAACAAAAAAACTACTGGACCAAAATTTTCAAAATTTTAAAGAAATCTACTGTATGACTGAAATAAGTGTATCAAAAATTATTAAAATCGGAGAGGGTGTCTGCCAAACCCCTGGTTGATTTAATAGGAAACTATTTTTTTATTTCTTTATTTTATTGTTTCTAACTTTAGCTGTCTTTTTCCAAATTAATTTTTTATGTTTCTATTTTAATTTTACATACACTCATTTTTACTTTTGTTTTTGTTGGCCTGAGCTTTATTTGATATAGCTGTGCTGTATTTGATATAGCAACTGCAAGGTCATTGGACACTCAGGGTGGTTGGTGTGGAAACGAATGAAATGAAAATCATTTGTCTAAAATAATTTAAATATTAAATTTAAAAAAATTTTGTAATATTTAAAATGTCTGAATGTTTCTGTCTATATAACTAAAGAAAAATACTCTACCAATTTATGGGCACTTAAGCTCACACTAGATACTATATTTATAGTGTACGTGTGAGCTAATATAACTAAAAACTGAAAACTGAAACTCTAGACTCAATTACCTGTCGTTTGATACCACACAAGCCATGTTATTACTTAAACTCAAATTTGTGAAATCTACCCCCACTTTAAAAAAAAACTAAAATGTATTTTGTTTAACTCCAGACTCAATTACCTTTCGTTTGGTATCACACACGCTATATTTTCACATAAATTCTAATTTTTGAAATTTACCCCCACCCTTTTTTTGTTAAATAAAATAAAATGTATTTTGTTTAACTCCAGACTCAATTACCTTTCGTTTGATATCACACACGCCATATTTTTACATAAACTTAATTTTTGAAATCTACCCCCACCCTTTTATTTGGCTTGTGTTTGGTGGATTTTGTTCATTTTTAAATGGGACCATCTCGAGCCAAAACCCAGTTTAGGTACCAAATTTCATTAAAATCGGGCTAGCGGTTTTTGAGTTATGCGCGTTGGTCGTTACAGACAGACATACAGACAGACAGACAGACAACACAACAAAAAAGTTTCAAAATCATCTGAAACGCAAAGATATATAAAATTTTTTGAAATCAGAGCAACTTTTTTTTTCTTGAAAAAATTAGGATCACTATAGCTCACACTACTATAGTATAGTATATGTGTGAGCTAAAATAAGTAAATGTTTAGTTTTTTTAAATTAAAAATTACCCAGCTTCAGGGTATTCAGCATATTTTAAAGTCTTCATCTACTTTAGCCTGGGTGTTTCATCTCTTTTTTCTTATGGTTTGAAATGTACCAATATCATCAAAGAAATATATTTATTCCATGGTAATATGCAGTGTAGCTTCTAAATAGGTATCTATAATGGACAAGTGCTGTAGATACTTTACCCAAGAAATAAATAAAATAAATATACAATGATGCACAAAATAGCATTAGTATGTAGGTTAAATAAAATACACCAGGCAGACATTTTTGAGAAAAAATAATTGAATTATATTAACCTAAAAAACACTTTAAAATAGTCTGCCAATCTATGTGCACCTAAGCTCACACTAGGTACTATGTGTGTGAGCTAATATAACTAAAAACTGAAATATATTTTATTCAACTCCTGACTCAATTACCCTTCATTTTATACCACACAAGCCATGTTTTGACTAAAACTCTAATTTTTAAAATCTACCCCCATCCTTTTTTTAAAAACTAAAATGTATTTTGTTTAACTCCAGACTCATTTACCTTTCGTTTGATATCACACACGCCATATTTTCACTTAAACTCTAATTTTTGAAATCCACCCCCACCCTTTTATTTGGCTTACATTTGGTGGATTTCGTTCATTTTTAAATGGGACCATCTTGACCCAAAACCCAGCCTGGTACCAAATTTCATTAAAATCGGGCAAGCCGTTTTTGAGTTATGCGCGTTGGTCGTTACAGACAGACATACAGACAGACTCACAGACATACAGACAGAGAGACAGACAGACAGACGGCGAGACAAAAAAGTTTCAAAATCATCTGAAACGCAAAGATATATAAAAATTTTTGAAATCGGAGCAACTTTTTTTTTTCAAAAAAATTAGGATCACCATAGCTCACACTACTATAGTATAGTAGAAGTGTGAGCTAAAAATCATAAAAAATAGTATAGTCTTGTGGAGTCCTGTGGGGTCCTGTAAAAAAATTTGTACACCTACTGTGGGCAGCTGATCACCCCTCAGTCATCCCCGTTATGAGTAAAATGAATGAATCATCAAACTCAGTGAGATGGTATAACAAACCTCTGGTTGGACTGAAATGAAACAACCCTAAGTTAGTCTCACAGAATATCAGTAGTGGCTTTATGATGGTTCTGGCCCACTTTGGGGGGGGGGGGGGCAGGGCCTTATTCGACGACCCCTAAAATCAGTCAAATTTACTAAAAACGAGCGAACCGTAGCAAAAATTGGATGAAAAAAATCGAGCAAACCGAAGCTGTCGCGCTATTCGACGACCTCTAAAATCAGTCAAATTTACTAAAAACGAGCGAACCGAAGCAAAAATTAAATGAAAAAATCGAGTGAACCGAAGCAATCGACCTCTAAAATCAGTTAATTTTAATAAAAACGAGCGAACGTAAGCAAAAATTGAATGAAAAAATCGAGCAAACCGAAGCTGTAGCGCTATTCGACGACCTCTAAAATCAGTCAATTTTACGAAAATCGAGTGAACCGAAGGAAAAATTTATTGAAAATGTGTTACTATAGTCAAAATTATAAAAAGTCCTAGCCCAAGTAAACTCTTGTGTTTTTTAGACGATATTGAGAAAAAGCAACGAACCGCGTGTTACCCTTGCATCAAATTAAGCTAACCGCGTGCCACTATAGTTGAAATTATAAAAAAGCATAAAAAAATTATAAACTAACCGCGTGTTAAATATCAATTTAGAAATGTGACGAACCACGTAGTGAAAAATATAAAAAAGGTTAAAAAAAATAAAAAAAGTAATTTGTTCTTTGAAAAAAAGGAGGGGAAAAAATGAAGCAAACAAAATCTTAAATATTTAATTTTTTTTAGTACATAAAAATCTTAATCTATTTTTCTAAATTCTAAAGATGGAATTTGTCCAAACGACGTGTTCACATGGCCTTCATAAATCAGGATGTATTTGTTCGTTTTAAATTCTTCTCTGTAGGGTTCTATTTCAAGCGATATGCGTGTCGGTAGGTAAACATCAAAGCTACAGTTCTCCAAAACAGCAATAATGGAGCGGTCGAACGCAACTTTGATGGATCTCAGATGATTTATAATGTATTCTTTACCAATTTCCAACTCTGATATGCGTTTTGTCTGCCGCAGTTCAAATTTAGCTACAGCGTTTAATCTGGCTAAATCCACTTCGAAATGTAGAATGTGGACTTGGAGCAAACCTCTCACCTTATATAGGGCCCAAACAAACCTAAAGTATATCTCTTTTCAAAATCCATGAGTTGTGTGACTTGTCCATTCCAAGCCATTTAACATAAACCTTGTCACCTTTTCGTCTTAATACCTTTTCAACGAGGTAAACATCGGGATATTTGGTCAGTTGTAATTCTTCAGTATAAAATCCACCCCTAATTTCGGAATTCTGTTGGTCTTCAAGCAGGTATGTAATGGGATTCGTCTGTACTACTTTTCTAATTCGAAAAACCTCATTGGACCAGTTGGGTGTATAACCCTTTGTAAAGGCCTGTCTCTCTTTGCTGATACGGACATAGTCTCCAACTTTAAATTTTATTGATTTTGGATCTGGAAGTTTTATTGATGGGTAGGACGTTCTTAAAATATATTTCTCATTTTTTGTTAGACACTTTGCTGGGGGCCACACCCGTTGTCGAATGCACAGTGGCGTTGTACTTGTTTACAATTTCATCCAAAATATTTATCCAGTTGTAGTTGCCTTGCACACTAAATTTTTTCCACATTAAATTCTTTAGCGTGCGATTTACCCTTTCAACAATTGAGGCTTTCATATTGGAAAAAGTGTGATAATGGTTGATATTATAATCTTTTATGAGTTTTTGAAAATCTTTATTAAAAAATTCCTTGCCCCTATCCGTATGTAAGTTTTTTGGTGTTGATGGCGCTTCTTCCAAAATGGATTTCATCGCTCGAAATACATCTGCAGAGGTTTTACTTTTCAAAGGACGTGCCCATACAAACTTGGAAAATGCATTTATTACAATTAAAATAAATCTATGTCTTCTGTTTGCTCGTTCATCTGGAATCATGGAAATCAAATCAGCCTCCCATAAATCATTCAATCCCTTGATGTTAACTTTTCGACGAAAATATTTTTTTCGAGCTGTTTTATGCAGTTCATTTACCACAATTTCTTTCAAAGACATCTTGAAGGCAAGTGAAGAAATTATGATTGTATTGGATACTTAAGTAGTATAGTAGTACTAAAATCAGTGGATGAAGTTGATGCTTCTCTCTCAAACGAAATTTTATCATTTTGTTTCAATTTTATATCTTCCACATTTGTTGAATCATAATATTTTACATTTTCGAGCTCGTCTTCAACGACCATAATCGTGGTATTGGGGTGAAATTTTGCAAATTCAATTTGTGCTTCTCTCAAGGGCATGGTATAATAAACACTTTTTAACGAAAATATAAAAAATTTATTTTCTTGCTCCATATGTTTTCCCACAAAATCTAGCGGTAAATATCCATAAAATGTTTTATTCTCTTGCTTCAAATTAGATATTTTTGTTCCATATTTTGTACTTTAAATGCAATGTCATCTTTAAAGTTTTTTATACTTTGTGTGAGTTGGATCTCTTTTGACGATACACTATTTTGTAAATTTTCTTGTAGTTTAGTAAATTTTTCATCTTGATTGTTGACAATTATTTCAAACTCGGAAAGTTTTTTGATTGTTTGTTTATTACTATCTTTATAAGCATTTTTCAATTGCGAATGTTTATCTCTAATCTCATCTGTGCTTACAGTCAAAAGTGATTTTACACGTTTTAAATCATCTTGAAATGTTTTTAACTTTTCACTTAAAGCGCTAACATCTTGATCTATTTTATACTTTGCAATTTCCAGTTTTTCATCAAAGTTGCCATCATATAATTTAAGACTCGCCCTCCATAATGTATCATACTGTATCTCCAAGTTTTTAACTTGTTCGATGTAGCCACTAATCGATTTATTTAATTTTGTTATTCTTTCGTTGTTGTATGCAATCTGATCTTTAATTTTACGTTCAAGATAATCGATTGTTGGAAATTTTTCATGAAAATTTTTCTCAAGTTGATCTTGTTGTGCTTTTAATTTTATTTTAACAGTCTCTAAAAAATTTTGAATTTAGACTCCTCATCAATTTTTGGTATATTTTCAAGCTGGGTTTTTAACATGGAAAGATCACGTTCTAGTTCACCATATTTTTTTTGCACATCTGGACTTGTTTCTGAAACGTTTCTAATTGAAATTTCATTTACTTTTTGACTTAGTTTATTAACATTTTCCATTAAACCTAAGCTTGTTTCAAGACATTTTTTAATTTGTTGATTAAAACTTTCAATATGTAATTGATTTTGATCGTTAATAATTTCTTGAAACTGTTTTTTATTACTGGTTTCTAAATTTTTTAGGGCATCAGTTGAAATTTTGTCGAGATCTGAAAGCTGTGTTTTTTCCAAACCATCGTTTGATAAAACCTGCTTGCATTTCAAACCAAGTTCATCCACAACTTGTTGTAAATCAGAATTTGTTTGCAAATTTTTTTTAACTTTGTCATCTAGCTCTTTAAATTCCAAATGCTTCGTGTTGTTGGTAGTTGCAATTTGTTGAATATCACCATTAATTTTGTCTTGAAAATTTTTAAAACTACTTTTAAGAGTATTAAATTTTGAAAGGAAAACTGTAAAATTTTGTCCATATAGAGAGTTATGGACAAAATTTTACAGCAGCCAATTTTTCACCAAAGCTAGCGTCGGATGCTGTTTTTCGTTGTGCTGCTTTTGATGCAAGAACCTTATCAGCCTGGTGTCTGCTTGGTAGATCTGACTTTTGTGAGTAGGCAATGTCGTGTTCTTTGCACGCCTCGTCCAAAGGATTAATACCCATATCTTTACGTGCTAATCTTTTCTTTAGCTTTGTTCCAGGTTCACAGTAATTATATTTTGGTAAATGCACTTCAAAAGGTAGTTTATTAACTAAGGTATTTACCAAACCACGACCACCCTTCTTTTGTGTTTTATGTTTTTTCCCAGCTGAGACACCACGACGACGACGATCTTTCTTGTCACAAGTCATTGTTAATACTAAAGTCATTATCGTTGGTTTGAACTTATATATATATACTCAGCCGCGACACGCTTACAATCAGTCTTTAGACATGTCTTTTACAATAACTTTGTCTGGGAATTCACCCACTTTAAAAGCCAATTTTAATCCTCCACTAGATTTGCATGATGCTGAGTACGAAGTAAGTCTTATTAATTTTGAAACGTTTAACGCTATTCCAAACATTGATAAGAGAAACAACAAATTTATTGTTGGAAAGCAAACAATAGAAATTCCTTCTGGAGCATATGAACTGCCGGATATCGAAGAATATTTAAAGACACAACTGCAACAGCATGGGATTACTTTATCTCTAATACCAAATGTCAACACTTTGCGTTGTCATATGAAATGCAGTGAAAATATCGAATTTACCAGTGAAACAATTGGTAGTATTTTAGGATTTGAAGATGGATCGTACGAAGGCAATAAATTGCATACTTCGCAAAATACTACAGAGATTATTAAAATTAATTCAATATTGATAAATTGTAACATTGCAAATGGATCATATTTCAATGAAGAGCCCACTCATACAATATATGTATTTTTCCCTTTAGCACCAGTCGGATATAAAATTGTTGAAGCACCCCAGAATCTCATCTACTTCCCAGTCAATGTAAAAACGTTAAGTAACATAACCGTATGGGTTAGGGATCAAAACAATGAATTGATCAATTTTAGTGGAGAGACTATCACCCTCAGATTGCATATAAAAAGGCAGTGGACGCCATTATAAAATCATTATTTAAACTGTCGCGTAATAGAAAGCATGGTGCTAAAGTATTTAAGTCAAAACAGTTTTAACTCCCACCAACATATCCACGCAAAAAAATCGTATAAAAGAAAGAAAAAAACCAACTCATTAGTTAGTCTTACACCGACTTCAAAACAGTTAACAAAGACCAACCGCGCTTTCCTGAGATCACTTGGTTTAAAACTAAGGAGACAATGAATTTTTTAAATGTGACAGATAAAATTATTGAGGATAACTCGGTCATAAGATACGAGACCTATTCCTACGATCCATTTTCACCCAACAAATTAAACAACAATGACGAAATTAAAATTGTTATACCAGATGTTGAAGCCTACACTTTGCCATGTGAGAGTTATCTATACATTGAAGGACAGCTAACCAATGATGGAAAATTTTCGGAAAACATGAAATTTAGCAACAACCCAATTGCGTTTATGTTTAAAGAAATAAGATACGACTTGAATGATGTCACTATCGATTTTGTAAGAGATGTGGGTACTACCACCTTGCTTAAAGGATATTCGCTAAGCAACGGCGAAAGCCAAAAACTGCGAAATGCAGGTTGGTTCCCAAACATTAAATTCAATGAAGCCAGCATACTGTGTGACAAGAAAGGTAATTTTAATGCTATTTATCCATTGAGAAATTTGCTTGGATTTTTTGAAGATTATAGAAAAATTATGTTAAATTCAAAGCAACAGTTAACTTTAATACGATCCAATTCAGATAACAATTGTATAAAAAATGATATTGCTGGTGAAAAAGTAAAAATTTTACTAACAACCATACGATGGATGATGCCACATGTAACAACAAATATCCCCACCGAACTGACATTATCAAAGATTGTAAACAAAGGTACAGAGATCCCAATTAATTTTCGACGATGGGAACTGGTAGAGTATCCCGAACTTATGCAAACAACTCGACACAATTGGCAAATAAAAACATCTGTAAAGGCAGAAGCTGCCCGACACGTAATAATTGGATTTCAAACTAATAGAGAAGATCAACCAGGAGCTGACAGAGCAAGATTTGATCACATCAATTTAAGAAATATTCATGTTTACTTGAATGGAGAGAGATATCCCTATAACGAGATCTTTTTGGATATTGATAAAAACCAGTTTGCATCGGCGTATGAAATGTATTCAAAATTTCAAAGTTCCTACTACGGAGTCCCTATCACTGATCCGCTATTTTCACCTTTAGAATACATGGAGCTGGCGCCATTGCTGTATCTTCCAACATTACCATGAGAGTAACCTTTGAAACTCACAAAGACGTTCCAGCAAAAACAACCGCATTCTGTCTCGTGATATATGATAAAATGTTTTCCTACAACCCACTGACAAAAACTGTCAGACAGGTATAATTTTTTATATATAAGAGCAACAGTCGCAACAGTTTTTAGTGTTTACAATGCCATCACATAGTGTACGGCAAAAGTTGCAACAAGAGAGATATCATCGTCGTTTGGAAAAGCACTTAAACAATTTGCAAGAGTTAAAAAAGATTTTGGAAGTGTATGAAATTAAGCAGCAAGTTTTTAAAAGTTTAATCTGTTAAAGCTAACAAAGGAATTTACAGACTTTGCAGACAAAAAACAAAAATTATAAATAAAATATATATATTTTTTTAATAAGCAAACTTTAATAGCGTCTGCGCACTGATTCACGCCCTCATTTTTATGACCTATATAAGGAGGAATCACTCCACGCCAGATTCATAATTAACCAGTAACAGTGAATAAGAAGATGTATTACAGTGACTCCAGTTGTACCAGTTTTGGTAGTGATTACTCTTCCGGATACCATTCCGGACCTGGTTTTGAAAATGATGTTGACAACAATACTTGGAACGCCCCCCAACTAATTTGTGAAAGCATACTTCGGTTGAATGATGGTTATAATATGCTTAGTACTGGACTACACGTTTCGCTGCTTGAAGAATTTACTCCAATTATTAAACTCGAGAATAGTGTTGATAAGAAATGGGTGTGCATAAACCCGCAAGAGTTGCCCGAGTTGATCAAAATTTTAAGAGATATTTACGAAAACTACTTTTTAAAAGGTCAACGCATACAATCTGAATGGAAATTTACTAAATTTTCCATATTGGCTGATATTTTGGGAGAAGTGAAAGTTGTTAAATTTGCAAGAAATAATAAAAACATCATCTTGTTTCAAAATGACTTGGAAGAATTTTTATATTTGGAATCTTTTTTGCAGGACAAAATCCAAACACTTGTTAGAATAAACTTTAATGGTTTTTATAATCTATTTGTTAAAGTTGCGAGTACTCTGTGTTTTGATGAACAGTATGCACATGTTTTCTTTGTTTTAAATAGTTTAGCAAAGTTAGTTGATAGTTTAGAAATATGTATTATAAAAGAGCTTTTATTTATTAACTCACAAAAAGTTGTAAATGATACTTTATATATTCGGAGCATTAATAAACATTTGCAATAAAAACAATGTTTTTTTTATTTAATAATCCCTTTATTATAGGTTTAAAATAAAAAATTACATTCTGTACAATTCCTTCCTTTAAACACTACATCCTTTAAATAACAGAAATTAAAATAAACAAATAAAAAAAATAAGATACCCTACACCACTAAAAATTATACATTTTTAGTTATACGTTTTTAAGAAGAACACATAAAAAATAGTACAATTCAAATTTTTTCTACAAACTAAAAAAAAAATACATTAATTTAATCACTGATCAATGTCATAGTGTCCCCAAGGTAGCGTGCATGTCGTGTTCGGTAATAGGAATCTTTTATTATCGTGATGTGACAGGACGACTTTATTAATAATCTCTGTATAAACAACATGCATATCAGATCTAAAAGTGTTCATCTTACGAAATATCATACCTTGTCTCTCTCTCACAACATTTAGGTAATCCAGTTCTGTTAGGTTCTTGTTAATGACATATTTCTTAACACCTTTTGACTTTTTGGTTTCTTTCGAAAGAGATTTCACGTAATATGCCTTAGCACCGGTTCCTATGAACGTTTGAATTGGATCTCCAGCAAATTCATCCTTCATTCTCCCCAATATAGAGAGATTTTTCGTTATATTATATTGGTTATTCTCATTATAGTTGGATGTATCAAAGTTTTGGGGATTTTCTTTGATAAATTTATAAAAATCGTCAGTAAAAACCTTAATTATTTGAGAATCTGTGTCGCAGTACATCATTGTCGCATTCGATCCAAATTCCTTCTTTATAACGTTATAGAAAAACTGATACATCACCGATTTAGAAAGATCTAGAATACAGAAACCCAAATATATGGGTTTGTTATAGCAAATTTGTAATTTTTCCATCTGGATAGCAACAAGGTTTTCGGTAAAGATTGAGGAACTTTTATAATTTGGTCTACTCAATAGGGATCTTGCACCTTCCCTTCTTAAATAACTGTTCCAACTTGTTACAAGTTTGATGTCATTATATTTGTCTACATTTTCCATTGTTTTTCCAAAGACGGCATTGTTAAATAATTTGTATAAATCACGTTCAAAATTGCTTTTACTTTTATTTCGTAAGTCGGTATTTGTATCGATGTATTCTTTCAACCACTCTGATTGTTGAAACTCGATTATTCTGTAAATTTTGGTAATCTTTAGACCATTTTGAACCGCCTGTTTTAAATTCCTGTAATGTATGATGTATTTGTTTTTATCATATAGATTTGGAATTAGTTTGGGAATTTTGGATTTTGATCCAGGTGGTATTATGTTCTCAGCTAAAAAGGGAAAATCGGCATGTTTGTCATGCAATTCTCTGGGATAGCATATATCCACTTCCAGAACATAACCTAATTCGTTGTTATCTGGTATATCGAGCACATTAAAACTTGAAGTTTCTTGTTCTTTTAACCATCTAAATCTTCCTGTTGGAAGAGTTTGAGACATGCTATGCCCGTATAGATTCGTTGCATCAAGATACATTATGTAGGAGGAGGGTTTATTTGGATCATATTCGGGTAGGTATTTGTTATTTGCATAGTGTAATCTGTCACTACACTGGCTAATTCCACCCCTTATTCCTTTTTTAAAGAAATGGAGCATGTCGATGTCTGTAAGCAGCTCCAATTCGACTTTAGTCATTTTCAACATGCAGTCAAATGATAAGGATGGAAGAGTAAAGTATTGAGCAGGATCAAGCCCGTATGTATTTATCGATTTGCTCCTAAATTCTTCAAAAACATCGGTTAGTAACAAACAATCATTTAATAAATATAAGTCGGCATATTCACCCAAATTCTGACAGTTAAACACCTCCCACACTTTCTTTGCTCGCTCGTAATCGTCATCAGATATATGTTCTTCTCTTAGATGATCATAAAATTGATCTTTTGTTGGCAGGTTTTTGTCCTCCAATTTATTTAAGTCTGTTAAATAACTGTAGGGAAAGACACCCTTTTGCCACATTAAATCAAATTTTTCTTGGGTGTCAAAGTGTTTTCGTGTCTCCAAAAACATATTAGTATCCAATCCCTTGCTAAGAGTATCCAGCGAGCCTGCCAAAAATTTAAAGCTGTCTAGAAATCGCATTTTTAAATATTTGTTTACCATCTTTCCCTCTGAGTCTTTATAGCTGTCTACATAGAGTGATTTGGTGAATGAAATGTAATTTTCCTTGTTTTTCGCTATCACATCAATATTGTCTTCGTGGCAACACAGCTCCTTGATAAACATGTGACAGTCATAACCGCTTAGATTGTGGAAAAATATTGGTACGAATGATGGTATCTTATGTTGTAAGTTGCATTTTGAGTGTGTGGCAAGATAGCGCTTTTTCCCTGTTATGTGACAATGATCAGTCACAATTTTTTCTTCTGCTGTAAAAGGTTCATCACAAATGCCACACGTTTTTGCTGATTGTTTTAAAAACTTTTCTTGTGTGGTCAAAGGTGTCATTGGAGTGATGTCTTTTAAGTATTTATTATACAGCTCTCTTAGGTCACACTCGAGCCTTTTTATAAATTCTTGGGCGGCATCTGGTCCACGATATAGCTCAAATTTTGAAAGTGAATCGTCAAATGAACACTTTATTATATATGCAAATGCATATGGTTTATGTATAATATTTTTAGTTGTATATGATCTGTTGGGATCTGGTTCACAAACTTCCATTGGTTGCAAAGTTGTCTCACAGTCTGCATAGACCAAGAATGGTATTTTTAATTGTTTTTCATAGCTATTAAACTTTAAAATATTTTCTTTAATCAATCTACCATATTTATCTTTTTTCCATTCAGTGGAAGGTGTTTTAACATAAACCTGGCCACAATCCTGTTGCTGATGACGTAGCAAATGTTGTGGAGTATAAAAGTGAATCAAACAACCATCACAAAAATAAATTTTGCTAACATGTGATGTAATCTGACTTCTTACCAAACGTGAAAGGTCTTTTATCCAACAGTAGTGGGTTTTAACACCTTCAAATAGTAACAGCAAGTTGATATGCTTCTGAAGTCGGCGTCCAGAATAATGAAGTGGTCCCACAACTTCATATTTATTATTTTCGGATTGTTGCTCCAATCCATATACATTTATCGATATATCATTTAAAGTTTCAAATTTAGATATATCTTTTACTTGAACCGGCATTTCGATACCTGTAAAGTCCAGAACTGATGAATAATGGGGATATGATGTGGTTCTCTCGGAGTGTTTCTGAGCTGGATACAATGCTGATGTGACTGCCCATGCAAAGCAAGCATTATCGCTATTTTGAATATTCACTACAGCCTTTTTACTTTCTATACTTTTCGGTAACTTGATATATGAGTTACCTTTGAGAGGTGTATACCTATTTATGTTGACTTCCAGGTGAAAAATCCTGTGCAAGGCCCAACCTGATCCACTCTCCTGGAATTCTGTACTTTGAGCCAGCATTTGATCCACAAATTTTTCATAAACAACAGACAGGTCGGAGCCTTCACATACTATCAGATTGGAAGTATTGAATGATTTTATTGAGCATATTTCTTTGATTGGATGCAAAAACTCTGCAAATAACTCCAGATTAACCTTTACAGCACAATGTTCGTCGATTGACTTTTGTAATAACTGCAACACTTGGTTCTTCATCTCAGCAAAACATCTTTTATAGTCCATTTCGGAATTCCGACAAAGTAATCTATAACTTGCCAACCTCGACTTAAAAGCAGTTTGTAAAATAAATACCTCATCAGACAATTGTTTACATGATTTATTCCGGTGTGCTTCACTGCGTTGATGTGCCATCAAATATCGTTTCTGGATATCGACATCACAGATTGTGCATAGCTCCATTTCAATATTAGAGCTCTTTTTTGATGTTGAAGGTAAATCAACACGAGTTTTTAACTTACATTCCTTTTTCTGGTGTCGTCTTAAATGTTCTTGACGGGAAAAATTCTTTTGACATATTTCACATCGATTTTCTATTTTTTGCTTCTTCGAAGGGCTATGGTCGGCGGTGGCTTCAACCTTACAATTATCTCGTTGATGACGTCTTAAACCTTTAAGATATGCAAAAGATTTGTTGCAAACAGTGCACAAAGGCATTTTTATATACTGAATATAAAAAACTTTCACTGATCGTTTACCACTTTTAACAGTTTTAAATATGATGCAATTTGCACTGACTTTCGTTTAACCTACTTTAGCTTATATATAGTTATGTGTACTGTTCGCGGTCTGCCAATGAAGGTTCTCGAATACTTTCGAGCCCAAGCGCGCTGCAGTAGAACCACGAGTCCGAATGACCTACGTAAAAATCAGGCCTCAGCCGGAGATACAACCAAAATTTTTTAAGTTTAATTATTCATTATTTTACAATCAGCTATTTAATCACAGTTTGTGTCTATAAAATCGTTTGTTAACAGTTATTTATTTTACAATAGAACCACCGCATATAAGTATTAGAATTGCATCATAACGCAAAACAGTTGAAATGAAAATCCATTATGTATTGTAACCATTGAGTTGTATAAAGCCCTGAAAGGGCTTTAGAGACGGAAAGACAAGGCATTTTTTATTGACCCTATCGAATTTGGTTTCTAACGGCGGGTATTTCTTTTACAATAAAAACAGAGATAGACATTATTGAACATGTGAAACGGACAAAGATAGGCTGATTTTGCATGCTAATAATACCCTAGATAATATATGGGTAAGTACCCGAGTGCGAGATAAAAGTTTATCTCTTTCACACTGACGGCATAAGTGCGACAGAAAAGCAGCTGGCTACCTTTAATCCACCTGCCGTATTTTAAATGATTCTACCTGCTAGTGAATTTATACAGGGAAAACTGATAGACAATGTTGTCTAAGTACGGAAATGATTTTTTTTGAATTTTGTGCGGGAATATTACAAAAAGAAATCTTAAAACGTTTAAAAACAAGTTTAGAAGTAACTATTTGAGTTCAAACATGGTCCAAAATTGTTTTTTGTGCAAAAGAAGAAAAAAAAATCCATAAAAAAACAACATTTCATGGGTAAGTCGTCTTGACGGATAGTTTTTGCTAAAACACGAGAAAGTTCAGTAGCGTCACGATAGATAGTTTTTTCTGCGACCGTGCGATTTTACCCTCACATTTTGATTCAGAAAGTGTCACTTCCCCGCACTTTTTTGTGCATTGCATGAAAATTAACAAAAAGTATTTGATTTTCTTAAAAATCTTTTTTTTTTAAATGCTTACATACCGATTTTTATCGTGGTTTTTGTTTTTTCGAACCAAACGTTTGACATGTCACGGTCGAGTTTCATACATCTTGATGAATTGTTACACACACTAATCTATGTTTTTATAAATTTCGATAAATTTAATGTTTTTTGCGGACTTTACAGTAATTTTAAGTTAAATTTTGGTCTTTCATCGCGAAAGTATCTATTTATTATTATATGACCACCGCGACCGGTCTACAGGCCGGTATCATATGTGTATGTCCTTCTAATGTCATTTGACAATCATGCTGTCTTACTTAATAAGGTCACTTAGTTTAATTAATAAATTTGTCCTACATAATATAAAAGAAGAATAGAAACCAACAAAAAATTTGTGACACTTCGATTACCGATTTTCTTTGATTGCGATGGATTAGGGTGACCAGATTACGGTTTATTCGGGTGCCCAGAGTACGGAAAAAAAGATTTTGAAAAATTTCCCAAAAAAAAATTGAAGACCAAACACTCACGCGCCACTCAATGTTTATGGTCGCATACATTAATCCTAACTCGATTTCCGACGATTATGGACAATGGTTACCCCCTGGACATAAACCTAACAAATTTTACTATATTTATTAACAACTAGGTAGGTTGCGTTAGGTTGGGTTAGGTTGCGTTAGGTTGGGTTAGGTTGGGTTCGGTTGGGTTAGGTTGGGTTAGGTGGGTTAGGTTGGTTCAGTTTAATTATGTTCGGTTAGGTTCCGCTAGGATTGTTTAGGTTAGGTTTAGCTATATTCGGTTAGGTTCGGTTTAGTTTAACCAAATCGAACCGAACCAAACCGAATATAACGGTTCGGTTTGGTTTGGTTTGGTTGGTTCCACTCGGTTCGGTTCGGTTTGGTTCGGGTGGGTTTGGTTCAGTTTGATTTTGTTTGGTTAGGTTCGGCTAGGTTTAATTTGTTTTGGTTAGGTTCAGCCAGATTCGGTCTGGTTTGGTTCGGTTCGTTTCGAATCGGTTCGGTTAGGTTCAGTTTTCTTCGGCTAGGTTTGGTTCAGTTTGATTATGTTCGGTTAGGTTCCACTAGGTTCAGTTTGTTTCGGTTAGGTTTAGCTACATTCAGTTAGGTACGGTTTAGTTTAACCAAATCGAACCGAACCAAACCGAACCGTTAGATTCGGTTTGATTTGGTTCATTTCGATACGGATCGGTTCAGTTTGGTTTTATTCGGTTAGACCTTATAGATAAATTTAAAAAAAGTAAATAATTATTAATTTTTAGTGTTTTAAAGAATAAAAATTGATATAATGTTCAATTAAACTAATTTTTAATTGTAAAAATGTAGGAATCATAATTTTCTTGATTTTGTTATGAATTTCATGCTTTTTTAATAATTGTGCATTTTCATAAAAGGACCAAAAAAACTGACCCGATTTCGATCAGTGACCTTAGTTATTTCACGTTTTTGTTAACAGCTGATAGAAGTCAGGGACCGTTTTGTTTCAGTTTGAAATGAGAAAATGCTTCTTTTGTAGCAATTTGTATGGGTTTTAATGGTGTTTTAAAGAATTTTTCAATTTCAATTTTTTTAACAAAATCAACGATTTTCCGCAATTTTTTTTTAGAAATCACTATAAAATGGTCTAAAATTATCATTTTTCAAAAAACTTCGTAGTTTTAAGAAAGGTGGTAAAACGTACCAGACCCCTGAAATGTGTTGCAGTCTAGGACAACTGGGCGCCGCCAACTCGGCGCCACCAAGTGGGCGGCAGGTTAACTGGGCGCCGGACCAACTGGACGCCGAGCCAACTGGGCGCCGGACTAAAATATTTTTTCTTGATAAAATGTGCAGATGAAAAACAAACTTAAAAAAATTAAAATGGCGGTTCCAAAATGGCGGACTTTCTTATTTATGCATCGATATGTATCACACTCGACTTTATAGATGTTGAAATTTTTGTATAAATAACATATTTATTTTGTTTTTTATCTGCACATTTTATCAAAGAAAAAATAGTCCGGCGCTGAGTTGGCCCGGTGCCCATTAGGCCCGGCGTGGCGCCCTGTTGGCGGCGCCGAGTTGGCCCGGCGCCCAGTTGTCCCATTCCGAATTGAAATTTTTAGTTCCGAAATTTTATCTGACTCGAGCATAACTTGTAGTCCACCCAAGAAGAGAAGAGTTGAAGAAGACCCTTGTTCAAAGAAAGAAAATATTTTACGTTGAAGGTACAACATTTGTAAAGTTCTAAGATGAAAACAATAATTTTAATACATCCACTGCACTTAGCATGCTTAGAAACTCTTTTTACTCTTTTTTTTTACTGAAGAGAATTTTGAAAACACAGTATACACAAGTAAGTATTCATGAATTATTTATTATTCAAACAGAAAATTGTTGATAAAAAAATTCTAATGGAATTCAAAATTTCTATTTTGCGCCGCCACTGCCCTTTTTTATCCAAGACAAGCAAATAGAATATTTTTGCGATGTTGCATGTGTCCGGACTCACCAAACCGAAATTCTATTTTCATCCCTATCTTGCTCATTAAATTCTTACTTGTATTTGGTCAATTGCGATAAAAGCTTGATATAATGGCAATTTAGGCCCATGCCGGGTCTACCCGTAGGGTATAGAAGTCAATGATTGTAACCTTTTGATAGATTCTTCTGAATAAAGAAATTTCGAACTTTAAACTACTAACACAGAATATCAAGATTTCTAACTTAATCACACAATGTAGTACACAAACATAAGCTTCTTAACATTTAATAAACCATAACAATTCAAAGCTAATATTTAGACATCCTGCGTCGTGCTACTAGGGACAAATACATCGCGCAGCGCCATCTATTCACAGCATTCGAAAGATAGACATGTATTAATTGAAAGCAGCAATGCTAACGGCTAACGCCATCTCTTTACAGCACTCGAAAGCTAGATATTTCTATATTTCTGTATTGAAAAATACAAATGGATATTTTCGATCGCAGATTTCTATAATTTTTATGTTATATTTACAGAAAACTGTATTATTATTATATTTTGCAATGCATGAATTTGTTTATTAAACCTGACCTGTGTTGGTTATTTCCATTGACTTCTATACCCTACGGGTAGACCCGGCATGGGCCTAAATTGCCATTATATCAAGCTTTTATCGCAATTGACCAAATACAAGTAAGAATTTAATGAGCAAGATAGGGATGAAAATAGAATTTCGGTTTGGTGAGTCCGGACACATGCAACATCGCAAAAATATTCTATTTGCTTGTCTTGGATAAAAAAGGGCAGTGGCGGCGCAAAATAGAAATTTTGAATTCCATTAGAATTTTTTTATCAACAATTTTCTGTTTGAATAATAAATAATTCATGAATACTTACTTGTGTATACTGTGTTTTCAAAATTCTCTTCAGTAAAAAAAAAGAGTAAAAAGAGTTTCTAAGCATGCTAAGTGCAGTGGATGTATTAAAATTATTGTTTTCATCTTAGAACTTTACAAATGTTGTACCTTCAATGTAAAATATTTTCTTTCTTTGAACAAGGGTCTTCTTCAACTCTTCTCTTCTTGGGTGGACTACAAGTTATGCTCGAGTCAGATAAAATTTCGGAACTAAAAATTTCAATTCGGAATGGGACAACTGGGCGCCGGGCCAACTCGGCGCCGCCAACAGGGCGCCACGCCGGGCCTAATGGGCACCGGGCCAACTCAGCGCCGGACTATTTTTTCTTTGATAAAATGTGCAGATAAAAAACAAAATAAATATGTTATTTATACAAAAATTTCAACATCTATTAAGTCGAGTGTGATACATATCGATGCATAAATAAGAAAGTCCGCCATTTTGGAACCGCCATTTTAATTTTTTTAAGTTTGTTTTTCATCTGCACATTTTATCAAGAAAAAATATTTTAGTCCGGCGCCCAGTTGGCTCGGCGTCCAGTTGGTCCGGCGCCCAGTTAACCTGCCGCCCACTTGGTGGCGCCGAGTTGGCGGCGCCCAGTTGTCCTAGACTGCAACACATTTCAGGGGTCTGGTACGTTTTACCACCTTTCTTAAAACTACGAAGTTTTTTGAAAAATGATAATTTTAGACCATTTTATAGTGATTTCTAAAAAAAAATTGCGGAAAATCGTTGATTTTGTTAAAAAAATTGAAATTGAAAAATTCTTTAAAACACCATTAAAACCCATACAAATTGCTACAAAAGAAGCATTTTCTCATTTCAAACTGAAACAAAACGGTCCCTGACTTCTATCAGCTGTTAACAAAAACGTGAAATAACTAAGGTCACTGATCGAAATCGGGTCAGTTTTTTTGGTCCTTTTATGAAAATGCACAATTATTAAAAAAGCATGAAATTCATAACAAAATCAAGAAAATTATGATTCCTACATTTTTACAATTAAAAATTAGTTTAATTGAACATTATATCAATTTTTATTCTTTAAAACACTAAAAATTAATAATTATTTACTTTTTTTAAATTTATCTATAAGGTCTAACCGAATAAAACCAAACTGAACCGATCCGTATCGAAATGAACCAAATCAAACCGAATCTAACGGTTCGGTTTGGTTCGGTTCGATTTGGTTAAACTAAACCGTACCTAACTGAATGTAGCTAAACCTAACCGAAACAAACTGAACCTAGTGGAACCTAACCGAACATAATCAAACTGAACCAAACCTAGCCGAAGAAAACTGAACCTAACCGAACCGATTCGAAACGAACCGAACCAAACCAGACCGAATCTGGCTGAACCTAACCAAAACAAATTAAACCTAGCCGAACCTAACCAAACAAAATCAAACTGAACCAAACCCACCCGAACCAAACCGAACCGAACCGAGTGGAACCAACCAAACCAAACCAAACCGAACCGTTATATTCGGTTTGGTTCGGTTCGATTTGGTTAAACTAAACCGAACCTAACCGAATATAGCTAAACCTAACCTAAACAATCCTAGCGGAACCTAACCGAACATAATTAAACTGAACCAACCTAACCCACCTAACCCAACCTAACCCAACCGAACCCAACCTAACCCAACCTAACGCAACCTAACCCAACCTAACGCAACCTACCTAGTTGTTAATAAATATAGTAAAATTTGTTAGGTTTATGTCCAGGGGGTAACCATTGTCCATAATCGTCGGAAATCGAGTTAGGATTAATGTATGCGACCATAAACATTGAGTGGCGCGTGAGTGTTTGGTCTTCAATTTTTTTTTGGGAAATTTTTCAAAATCTTTTTTTCCGTACTCTGGGCACCCGAATAAACCGTAATCTGGTCACCCTAATCCATCGCAATCAAAGAAAATCGGTAATCGAAGTGTCACAAATTTTTTGTTGGTTTCTATTCTTCTTTTATATTATGTAGGACAAATTTATTAATTAAACTAAGTGACCTTATTAAGTAAGACAGCATGATTGTCAAATGACATTAGAAGGACATACACATATGATACCGGCCTGTAGACCGGTCGCGGTGGTCATATAATAATAAATAGATACTTTCGCGATGAAAGACCAAAATTTAACTTAAAATTACTGTAAAGTCCGCAAAAAACATTAAATTTATCGAAATTTATAAAAACATAGATTAGTGTGTGTAACAATTCATCAAGATGTATGAAACTCGACCGTGACATGTCAAACGTTTGGTTCGAAAAAACAAAAACCACGATAAAAATCGGTATGTAAGCATTTAAAAAAAAAAGATTTTTAAGAAAATCAAATACTTTTTGTTAATTTTCATGCAATGCACAAAAAAGTGCGGGGAAGTGACACTTTCTGAATCAAAATGTGAGGGTAAAATCGCACGGTCGCAGAAAAAACTATCTATCGTGACGCTACTGAACTTTCTCGTGTTTTAGCAAAAACTATCCGTCAAGACGACTTACCCATGAAATGTTGTTTTTTTATGGATTTTTTTTTCTTCTTTTGCACAAAAAACAATTTTGGACCATGTTTGAACTCAAATAGTTACTTCTAAACTTGTTTTTAAACGTTTTAAGATTTCTTTTTGTAATATTCCCGCACAAAATTCAAAAAAAATCATTTCCGTACTTAGACAACATTGTCTATCAGTTTTCCCTGTATAAATTCACTAGCAGGTAGAATCATTTAAAATACGGCAGGTGGATTAAAGGTAGCCAGCTGCTTTTCTGTCGCACTTATGCCGTCAGTGTGAAAGAGATAAACTTTTATCTCGCACTCGGGTACTTACCCATATATTATCTAGGGTATTATTAGCATGCAAAATCAGCCTATCTTTGTCCGTTTCACATGTTCAATAATGTCTATCTCTGTTTTTATTGTAAAAGAAATACCCGCCGTTAGAAACCAAATTCGATAGGGTCAATAAAAAATGCCTTGTCTTTCCGTCTCTAAAGCCCTTTCAGGGCTTTATACAACTCAATGGTTATTTCGTTAAATTTTTGGTTCGGTTAGTCACATTTCTAAATTGATATTTATGCTAACACGCGGTTAGTCGGTTTTTTCACAATTTCATTTAAACTTTGGGATTTTCTATAAGTTTTTTATTCTTTTTTATAATTTCAACTATAGTAGCACGCGGTTAGCTCAATTTGATGCAAGGGTTTATATAGCGAATGGAAAAAATCCCAAAACGAAAAAAATTCACTTAGTGTACAAGTGGATTATCTCCGAAGTCAACTGGAAAGTATGCAAAGAAAATTTGCAGATTTAGAGACAAAAGTCACTAAAAAAGAAGAGTCTGACATGGACTACATTACTGATGAGGACGATCTGGCAAGAGAAACTGAGTGGATCAGACAAAAAGGAAAAGGTTGGAAAAAACGTCGAATGGATACTTCACTCTCACCACCACAACAAAGCTCGGGCACTAGAGAGCCCTCCAATAAAACACAAAATGAAGAACCCCCAACTAAGGTTAAAAAAGCTCCATTACCTCCACCGATTATGGTAAATGGCGTAAATAATTTTAATGATATTTATGAAAAGTTAAATATCATACAAGGAGTTAAAATAAAAGTTTTAAATAACGAAAATATTAAAATAAAAGTACAAGACGCAGACAGCTATCGGCTGGTTACTAAAATGCTTAATGAAATAAAGCATCAATGGCACTCATACGAAAACAAACAAATAAGGCCAATTAGAGTAATAGCGAATAGGCTACACTTCTCATGTGACCCACAAAAAATTGTAGCTGATCTACAAAAAAAAGGTTTTAAGGCACTGGAGGCCAGCAACAAACTTAAATGGAGAACAAGACAACCTCTTAACATGTTTATGCTCACATTTAGCCACGATGAAGATATCAACAAAATTTTTGAAATTTCCAGTATCCTTGGGATTGAAGTGGAAATAAAAGCACTAAAAACCTCAAAGTTAGTCCCTCAATGCAAAAGATGCCAATCTTATGGACACACGCAAAAATATTGCGCTAAAGAACCACGTTGCGTAAAATGCACGGGGAAACATCTTACTGTAGAATGCCCCAAACCAAAAGAATCTGAGCCAAAATGCATCCACTGTGGAGGCAAGCATCCTGCTAACTACAGAGGATGCCTTGTTGCTAAGGAAATACAAAAATTGAAAAATAAACCTAAGAAACCGAATCTCATACCAAACGTGAGTACAAATAGACAAAACCAACAGACAAGAAACACAGTCACACAAAACTCTGTGACAAGGACATACAGCCAAGTAGCAGCAACAGCTACTATACCTGATATTAATATCAGTAGTCAAAATACTATGGAACAAACACTACAATTAATTTTGGAGAAATTGAACAAACTTGATGAGCGATTAACTAAACTAGAAAGTAGCAATAACGGAGCTACCAATATGCCTCAAAATGGTCAGTAATCTTAGAATCCTAGCTTGGAATGCCAATGGTCTCTTGCAACATCAGCAAGACTTGCAAGTTATTCTAGACATAGAAAAAATTGACGTCTGTCTTGTGTCAGAAACGCATTTCACTAACCAGTCTCACATTAAATTTAAAGGTTATAAAGTGTATCATACAACTCACCCTAGCAATACTGCACATGGGGGAAGTGCTGTAATAATTAAAGAAAATATATCACACTATGAGGAGATGGGATATAAAACCATAGAGATTCAAGCTACATTAGTAAGTGTAAAAACCAAAACATATACATTAGTCATAAGTGCTGTCTATATACCACCAAGGCACTTACTAAAGAAAAATCAATATCTTAATTTTCTCAGAAAATTAGGAAACCGTTTTATAATTGGAGGTGACTTTAATGCAAAAAATACCTACTGGGGATCTAGACTGACGAACTCTAAAGGAAAAGAACTTTTGCAAGCTATTAGTGAATATCAATGTGAGCCGATATCAACTGGTAAGCCCACATACTATCCAACAGATCCAGGAAAAATTCCAGATCTAATTGATTTTTTTATAGTAAAAAATATATCTTTAAGTTTTGTAGATATAGAAGAAAGTTTTGATTTACACTCAGATCATTCACCTATTATTCTAACTCTTAGTAAAAACATAATAAAGAAAGAAGCAAATATCTCACTAGTTAATAAACTGACTGACTGGATTAGTTTTAAACAAAGTCTGTCAGAAAAAATAAACCTATCAGTACCATTGCAAACGCCAGAACAAATCGATAAAGAAGTTGATTATTTTTTTACAAATATTCAACAAGCAGCTTGGGAAAACAGTCCAAAACCAAAGAGAATTTTTAAGGGAAAAAACTATCCAAAGGAAATTAGAGACCTTATATTGGAAAAAAGGAAACTAAGAAGAAAGTGGCAACAAAGCCGTGATCCTCGGGACAAAACAAATCTCAACAACATGACGCAGCGCATTAGGCGAGAAATTCTAGTAATAAAAAATGAATCTATTAACCATTTTCTTAATGAGCTTACAGATGATAAAAATACCGACTATTCCCTTTGGAAAGCAACCAAAGATTTTAAAAGACCAATTATCCAAATTCCACCCATACGAAAATCTAACAACCAGTGGGCAAGGAGTAACGAAGAAAAAGCAGATATTTTTGCAAGTCATTTAGAAAAAACATTTCAGCCCCACGAAGCACCAGATGAACACTTTCATTTAAATGAACCCCATCAAATCGAGGACCATATTAAGCTTACATCACCAAAAGAAATATTAACAGAAATCAAAAATATTAATTCGAAAAAAGCCCCAGGGTATGATCTTATTAACGGGGTAGTCATAAAACAACTCCCCAGAAAAGCTATCGTAAAACTATGCAACCTAATTAATGCGTCTTTTAGGCTTAGGTACGTACCTAAACTGTGGAAAGTTGCAGAAGTTATCATGATTCCAAAACCGGGAAAACCACTCCATGACGTGTCATCTTACAGGCCAATATCTTTGCTGCCAATTATATCCAAGCTCTATGAAAAATTATTGCTTAAAAGAATAAAACCCATCATAGAAAGACAAGAAATTATTCCATCTCATCAATTTGGTTTTCGAGACAAGCATTCCACGATAGATCAAGTACACAGAATTACTAATATAATAGAAAAAGCACTAGAAGAGGGAAAAGTTTGTTCTGCAGTTTTTCTAGATGTAGCACAAGCATTTGACAAAGTGTGGCATGAAGGCCTTAATTTTAAACTAAAAAGGTTTCTGCCAAAACAGTATTCGGATATTTTGGAATCATACATATCTGATAGACATTTTAGAGTAAAACAGGAAGACTCATACTCAAATTTAAGAGAAATTCAAGCAGGCGTGCCCCAGGGTAGCGTACTAGGCCCTTATCTATACTTATTATTCACTTGTGATATCCCAAAGCCAGAAAATTGTCACTTAGCAACATTTGCCGATGATACTGGTTTATTGACGGTAGAAAAATCTATTGAAAAATGCATAGAGAAACTTCAGGATGCAGTCACCCAAATTCACAGTTGGACCACAAAGTGGCGAATAAAATTAAATGAAACCAAATCAATTCATGTTGATTTTACAAACAAAAATATAAATCACATACAAATAACAATTAACAACATTCCAGTACCATATTCGAATCAGGCAAAATATCTAGGTATGACACTTGATACCAAATTGCGCTGGAAAGCACATGTTAAGAAAAAAAAAGAAGAACTTGAGATAAGGTATAGAAAAATGAACTGGCTAATTGGAAGGAAGTCCAATTTAACAATTCATAATAAGTTACTGCTTTATAGACAAATACTGAAACCAGTATGGACATATGGTATTCAACTATGGGGTTGTGCTAAAGAGAGTAACATTCTAGTTGTACAGAGATTTCAAAATAAAGTATTAAGAAACATTGTGAATGCACCTTGGTACGTTCGAAATAGTGACCTTCATCGAGATCTAAAAATCGAAACTGTAGCAGAGACTATAAAAAAGTACGCAAAAAGCCATGAAGATAGACTCCATCGGCATGTGAATGTGGAAGCAATTCAGCTTCTAGACAATACTATGCTAGTTCGACGACTAAAAAGAGTGAAGCCGTTTGAGCTAGTAAACTAAGTGAATTACACATAAAACAAAATAATGCTATAAACACAACACAATTGTGAGTTACAGACTAAACAAAGCGGGGAGAACTGTTGAGTGAACCCTAAGTTTAAATCTGACTTTTCTAGTAAATTAAGTTAAAACAAAATTGCTAATTAGTCTTACTGACTAGATTGTAATAAAAAAAAAAACACAGTGTGTTTGACAAATAAAAAAAAAAAAAAAAAAAAATTTGATGCAAGGGTAACACGCGGTTCGTTGCTTTTTCTCAATATCGTCTAAAAAACACAAGAGTTTACTTGGGCTAGGACTTTTTATTATTTTGACCATAGTAACACATTTTCAATAAATTTTTCCTTCGGTTCACTCGATTTTCGTAAAATTGACTGATTTTAGAGGTCGTCGAATAGCGCTACAGCTTCGGTTTGCTCGATTTTTTCATTCAATTTTTGCTTACGTTCGCTCGATTTTTGTAAAATTAACTGATTTTAGAGGTCGATTGCTTCGGTTCACTCGATTTTTTCATTCAATTTTTGCTTCGGTTCGCTCGTTTTTAGTAAATTTTACAGCTTCGGTTTGCTCGATTTTTTCATTTAATTTTTGCTTACGTTCGCTCGTTTTTAGTAAATTTGACTGATTTTAGAGATCGATTGCTTTGGTTCACTCGATTTTTTCATTCAATTTTTGCTTCGTTCACTCGTTTTTAGTAAATTTGACTGATTTTAGGGGTCGATTGCTTCAGTTCACTCGATTTTTTCGTTCAATTTTTGCTACGGTTCACTCGTTTTTAGTAAATTTGACTGATTTTAGGGGTCGTCGAATAAGGCCCTGGCCCCCCCACCCAAAGTGGGCCAGAACCATCATAAAGCCACTACTAATATCCCACTGTTGGAATAAATAACCTTACACGAGGGGTGAACAGCTAACCCAAAATATGTACACCGATTGTGAAAATCCACAATCTTCTGCTAAGATTGTGGAAAGATTGTGAGGGATTGTGGCAAGATTGTGAGGGATTGTGGAGGCACAGTCCTCTGTGCAGCGGCATAGCGTACCTGAAGGGGCGGGGGGTGGCTGTTCCATCAAACATTTTCGCGACCAAAAAAAAAAACGGTCATCATGTCTTCTATAGTTTCCTTTCCAAGGGGTGACCAGCTAACCCCCAAAATGTGTATGCTGATTGTGAAAATCCACAATCTTTTGCTAAGATTGTGAGGGATTGTGTAAAGATTGTGAGGGATTGTGTAAAGATTGTGAGGGATTGTGGTAAGATTGTGAGGGATTGTGAAGGATTTTGGTAAGATTGTGAAGGATTGTGACAGATTGTGGGTGATTGGGAGGGATTGTGTAAAGATTGTGAAGGATTTTGAACAGATTGTGAGAAATGTGTACACCGATTGTGAGAGCTGTTCAGCCCTCGCCTTACATGTTACCTGTGTCTTTTAGTGGCACTGTTAAATCAGATATTGAATCCAAAAACTTCCAATAATACTCTGGATTTTCATCTGCTAAGTACTCTGCTATTTCTAATACTAATGGAGTCTTTTCCCACTTTGCTTCTAATAGAGTCGACACTGACTTTTGCTTAATTTTTCCTAGAACATTACTTGCTGATGTTGCTAATAGTAAGCTAAGAAGTGTTGTGTACCAATTCATACTAAAAAGATCAAAAGTAACTACAAACTGCTAATATAATAATATATTAAATGCACAATGTAACTGGCCCTTTAACCCCTTAAGCCCAATTCATAAATGTAATGATGAGTCTTGTCAAATGTTGAATGTTTTATTAAACTGAAAAAGTCAATAAACGCCAATAGTCACTGTCAACCATCAACTGTCTTGGAGTTTACAAATAGGACTTTAAAAATCACAAAAAAACCAGGTACCACTTGAGGTATTTAACCTAAAAATTAGCCGATTTTTCGCTAACAAATCAAGGAAACTTAACTTACCTGAATTATAATTTGTATTCTATAAATTAAACTACGTTTCGCACCACCTAAACCTTTCCGTTAACTTTTTAAAGAGAAAAATTGAAGAAAAAAGGCATTTTTGTTCCCGGTTTCCACAAATTTTCTCAACCATCAACAACAATCAGCTGTGCTGAAATTTCAACCAATCACCGACCGACAACGCAGGTAAATAAATTATGACGTCAGAAGCACGTCAGGCATTAAGGACACTAATCGTCCTCAACTCGATCCACCTTGATCCAGTTCAGCAGCCTTGGTTGTTTGAACTACTAAACAGCTGATTTTTTAGAAATATAAATTAGGTTAGAATTTTAGAAATTAAATTTTTTGAAAAACATTTTTGTCTTTTTTCAGATTGCTAGAAAACAGTAATGGCTTTTGCAGCTAGAAAAGGTAAATACTCTCCAAAAACAATCCTTTATAAGTTACCACTAAAATTATTTTATTTTCAGCCTTTTGTGAAACATTAACCCCACTGGTCCAGATCAAACGCTTCAAAAGCAAAATAAACATTCAGCATCCAAAACCTCCACATTTCGAAAAAGCTGTATTCCTTGCTTTAACAAAGCCATGGTTTATAAGCACCAAAAAGGGTAAAAAACCACAAGAGCTATGCAAGCATTTAACTCCTTGGCAGAGAGAAGATGGTGGAATAAACCACTTTCAAGAAATCATTGCTCAAGAACTAAAACGCTGGCTTATGACTTCTAAGCTAATTGGATTCTGTCACTATAATCCAATGACCCAAGCTCAAAAATTTCAAGCTCATGTGGCTTTTTCAAGACAAAAAATGCATTTTAAACAGTTTGGAAAGCAAACAGTTGAAATGGCTGTTAAAAATACCCCATATGAAACAATTTTAGATTTCTATTGTTCACACAATATGATTATTTTTAGTCAAGAACCAGAAATAAAAAAGATGTTTAGAGTTCTAAAAAAATTTCCACAACTAGTCATAATGGCTGGCATTTACGAGAACCAGCTACTAAGTAAAGATGAATTGACATACTATAGCCAAATACCCAACTTACAAACAGCTCAATCTCAGTTGGTGCAGACACTGGAAGCTGCAGGGTCCCACCTTGTTAGTCACTTAAATAGTCATCAAACCACACTAGTAACTAACTTGAATGAAAGGATAAAGCAGCTTGATGTTGAGCCCAGCAAAGAATAATTGATTTTTTTTTGTTTGTATTTTAAAATAGATTTATGTAGAACAAATTAAAAATATAAGTGTCTTTGTTTAAATTATTTCTTTTTTCCTTTTCCTCCTTTTGGTTTCTTTGGTTTGTTCGCCTTGTCTTTTTTTTTAGGTAAAGTTGGCTCTGGAGGCACTTCATAATTTAAATATAATGCAAAATTTGGCAGACATAGGTATCTAATAAGTGGCAAGTTTCTTAAATAAATTTTTCCAAAAAATTTTATAATATCTTTTGCTTCTTTCAGTGAAAATATTTTTTTACTGGATGGTGGGAACTAAAAGAAATATCACATTTGACCAAAAGTTAACAATTAGTCCATATATTCGCTTTTCTCATTAACATATGGCTTTTCTATACTTACTGGTATACTGTGGCACATCAATAGATCTTTAAAATAAATGTAAACTTTTTCTGCAGTTTTGTCATAGTCACTGGTAAAATATAAATGGGTCAAGTAAAAAAATGAAAACATTGATCCAGTTTGTTCTACATCAAACTCATGGTTTTTGCAAAATTGTTGAGCACTCAACATAAGTTGTATAAAAATATCTTTTTGTCTACCTTTTGGAGATTTTTTAAGTGATGCACCTAAAAATTTAAAGGTGTGTTTTTTTAAGAAATCGACGCGATGCACTTGAAGCTTTACCCAAAAGAAAACACCCTCTGTATTTGAATCTAAAATATTTCTGGTTTTAAGTTTTCTTACTAGTAGTAGTAGTAGTAAGTTTTCTTACTTATAAACTGTTTAATTTCCTTCTGACATTTCATATTCATTAATTTTTCAATGTTCTTTTGATTTAAAAAATCCCAGTTTGTTAGTCTAGGTTCTTTAATTTTGAAATTCAACTTATTAAAAGCAGTGATTTTATGAATTTTCCTCTCTTCATCTTCACTAGCTTCAGAATCCAAAAAGTAATCTTCTAGTTTATAGCAAACATTGCTAGATAATTGGTTCAAAATAAGATCTTTGGTGTCCATAAGTTTTTCCCTAAACTTCAAAATGACCAATGAATCAAATTGATTAATATTATCAATCTATATTATGTCAAAACAAATACAAAAGGAACCTCTATATTCTTACAAAATTCTAGTACAATTTTTGGTTCTTTCAAAGAGAAACATAAATATATTGTGCTCATCTTTTTAATCCAGTTTCTTGTTATTGGCGGGAAATTTGCTTCGATTCAAAACCGCCAAGGATTTTGCTTACGCCTGCGCACAAGAAACGTCACAATCGATTTCTCACTTTTTCAAGATGGTCGAAGTGGTAGAAGAGGTGATTATGGACAGTGATGATAACGAGGAAATTCTTCCAAAAACCACGGAAGAGTGAGTATAATTTTTGGGCTAGTTTTATAGATGAATGTGTGTTCTATTAAAATCAGATGTCGTTTTTAAAAATCGTCGATTTGTATCGTTGCAATGCGTTCTAGAAAATTCCGGAAATGGTTGCTTTGTTTTGCGTTTTTTTTATTCAAATTGTTGCATATTTATTAAATTTATAACAAAAAGCCTTGAAATACAAAGTTAAGCTTAGGCTGGTTTTATAGACCAAATATTCTTCTATTTAAATCCACGGTCAATTTAAGAAGAAAGTCCTATTCATTATAAGCACAGCACAGCCAAGAAATTTTTGGGTCATTGTTTTGGTTTCTTTTGAATTGTAGTTTCAGTTTGTTATTGGGTTATATACCATGGTTGTAATATTCTTTAAGGTGTCGGAAGTGATTGTATTTATAAAAACAGAAAAAATATAATTAGTGATGGACCATTCAGTTATTTGTTCCCTCCCTTTAAATGCAAGAATCTAAACCATTTGTTTAACCAAGAAACATCTAAAGCTGAATTTATACGGAAACATAACATATGACATAGCATGAGATAACATAACATTACAGAAGGAAAATGGCTGTTTATATAAAAATATAACATGACATAATATAAAAGCTTGGTCCAATCACAGTTTGACTTTTGTGTACACGATTTTGGAACTTTCAGCTGAATTGATTGAACAGTTGCAGGGCTTCCCTACCATGTACAACAAAAAAGACAAGAATACTTCATACATCTAAAAGAAATAAATAACACACCTATGAAAGTCACCAAAGGACCATCACCACATGTATTAGGGCTAAGCCCCAATCAAATGCAACAGTAATAAACAGCCTATCTACTATATGTACCAAAATATCAAATATCTAATGTTTTGCTTAGCTTTTTTGCCTAATTAGTTTTGAATAATTAAGTTGAAGTCATGTGATTTCTCATAAGACATGACATAAAAAGATAAAAGTTGGGCATGGGTCTTTTTGGGTTCTAATAAATTAAATAATAAATAAATAAATGTCTCATGTTATGTCATGCTATTTTTCTGTATAAACCAAGGTTAAAAAAATCATGCATTTTCATTGTTTTATTTAGTTTTTAGTGAATACTTTGTAATTAAGCAAGGGGTGAACAGCTAACCCAAAATGTGTACACCGATTGTGAAAATCCACAATCTTTTGCTAAGATTGTGAGGGATTGTGGTAAGATTGTGAGGGATTGTGAAGGATTGTGGTAAGATTGTGACAGATTGTGGGTGATTGGGAGGGATTGTGTAAAGATTGTGAGGGATTGTGAAGGACTGTGCAATGGCGTACCTAAACGGGGGGCCATCCCATCAAAAATTTTGGCGACCAAAACAAAAAAAAAAGGTCATCATGTCTATATAGTTTCCTTGGCCGCCCTCTTAATTTACCGTTACCGGCCCTGCTACTTAATAACCGAGGGGTGAACAGCTAACCCAAAATGTGTACACCGATTGTGAAAATCCACAATCTTTTGCTAAGATTGTGGAAAGACTGTTACCGGCTCTGCTACTTAATAACCGAGGGGTGACCAGCTAACCCCAAAATGTGTACGCCGATTGTTAAAATAATCCACATTCTTTTGCTAAGATTGTGAGGGATTGTGTAAAGATTGTGAGGGATTGTGGTAAGATTGTGAGGGATGGTGAAGGATTGTGGTAAGATTGTGAAGGATTGTGACAGATTGTGGGTGATTGGGAGGGATTGTGTAAAGATTGTGAAGGATTGTGAACAGATTGTAAGAAATATGTACACCGATTGTGAGAGCTGTTCACCCCTCATAATTAAGTAATGATTTTTTGAGAATAAACTTATACCCAAAGTTGTCAGGTACTTGAAAGCTACTACTTCAAGTATTTACAAGTACTTCAAGTACTGCACTTGAAGTACATCTATAATCCGGTAATTGTACCAAAGATGAAGTACTTTTAACAATGTACTTGGAAATGTACTTGATTTTGTCAAGTAAAGTACTTCAAGTACTTCAAGTACATTCAAAGTACCTCAAGTACATTCAAAGTACTTCAAGTACATTCAAAGTACTTCAAGTACATTCAAAGTACTTCAAGTACATTCAAAGAACTTCAAGTACATTCAAAGTACTTCAAGTACATTCAAAGTACTTCAAGTACATTAAAAGTACTTCAAGTATAATAAAAGTACTTCAAGTACAATAAAATATTCTTGAAGTACATAGGAGAGATATAACTTTAATGTGCCAAAGATAAGTGGTAACCTCAGGGTTGCCACCTGTATCAACTTGGCAGGGAAGTCCAGTATTTTAGCAACCTTGATACATAATATGTCTTAATTAATCACCCAAAAAATTGTAATATTAGGTACACACTTATACAAAGAATAATGCCTATAAGCTTAATTATTTGCATGCACCTTCATTATTTTGTGGAACATGAAATTCAAATTCACTGTGAGAAACTACTACAGCACAGTCATGCCATCTATTGAGGGGTGTTGGTAGTACGGTAGTGCAGGTATATTGCACTTGCAGCTCGATTTTTGGGGATCCACCTACTCACCTTGCAGCAGAAATAATTTCTACATTTGATGGATGTTGGTTTAAAAAACCCGAAAATTTATTTAGTCTGCCTAGATACACCTCAAAAAGTTCCTTGGATATTTACGTTTGTTATGCTTATTTATTTAGTTTGATTTAAACAAGTTTTTAAGCAGTTTTGTGGGCTATTATAAAAATAGTACTTTCTATGAGTGATTTAGAAGTTATTGATGGTAAGAACAGTGCCCCAAATGCACCACTAAAAGGCAAGGTAGGGTACATGCATCCCGGTTTTACAAGAATTTTTTATAGGTCTCATTACAAAGTCAAATATATTTGGATTTACACAAATGTGATCTACAACTGTATGGCAATTTGAGACAGAATAACTTATTATATATTTTAAAATTTTTATCTTTTGGTCCCATTTATCCCTGAGTTCGGGGTAACTGTGACACCCCTATTGCAAAACTATAAAACATTAAAAACATTTTGATGCGCCTTGGTCAATTTTGCAGCTTTTTGCTTAATAAAATTATCTCTTTCCATTTCTTTTCTATGGCATTTGTATGTAAGTAAAATGATGAGTTAAGAAAAAATAAATAAATGCAATTTAGGTATATAAGTAATATATATTTACATACAATAATAATCCAAAAAATAAAACCTTTAAGGTTGAAAATTTTGTAAACATTTTTGACATGTTTACATTTTTTTACATCTTTGATAGTTTTATACATTTTTGACGGTTTTTGACATGTTTTTTTTATTTTTAAAAATTTTTGGACATTTTAGATATTTTTTGACATTTTTTACTTTTTTGACATTTTTTAACATTTTTGATTTTTTTAAAAATCTTCTTGGCATTTTTCTCATTTTTTGAGATATTAAAAGTATTTGAGTACTTGAAGAACTTCAAGTCCTTCTATTGTACTTTAAGTAAAAGATTTGGGGAAAATCAAGTACTTTTATAATATACTTGGTACTTGAAGTACATTAATGTACTTGAAGTACATTAATGTACTTGAAGTACTTTCATCATGTACTTGTGACAGCTCTGCTTATACCTAATTATATTATTATAATATATTTATTGCTTAAACACTATTCCATTTAAAAGATTAGAATTATTGCTAAACTTGATTTTTTTGACTGCCTAGATCTTGAAAATATTTTGTGTAAATACTATTAAATAAACCTTTTAGCTCACACTACACTATAGTAGTGTGAGCTATAGTGATCCTAATTTTTTCGAGAAAAAAAAAGTTGCTCCGATTTCAAAATTTTTTATATATCTTTGCGTTTCAGATGATTTTGAAACTTTTTTGTTGCGCCGTCTGTCTGTCTGTCTGTCTGTCTGTATGTCTGTCTGTAACGACCAACGCGCATAACTCAAAAACCGCTTGCCCGATTTTAATGAAATTTGGTACCTACGCTGGGTTTTGGGTCGAGATGGTCCCATTTAAAAATGAACAAAATCCACTGAACACAAGCCAAATAAAAGGGTGGGGGTATATATCAAAAATTAGAGTTTATGTAAAAATATGGCGTGTGTAATATCAAACGAAAGGTAATTGTGTCTGGAGTTAAATAAAATACATTTTACTTTAAAAAAAGGGTGGGGGTAAATTAAAAAAATTAGTGTTTATGTGGAAATATGGCGTGTGTGATATCAAACGAAAGGTAATTGAGTCTGAAGTTAAACAAAATACATTTTAGTTTTAAAAAAAAGGTGGGGGTAGATTTGAAAAATTAAAGTTTAAGTCAAAACATGGCTTGTGTGGTATCAAACGAAAGGTAATTGAGTCTGGAGTTCAATAAAATATATTTCAGTTTTTAGTTATATATTAACTCACACGTACACTATAATTATAGTACCTAGTGTGAGCTTAGGTGCCCATAGATTGGCAGAGTATTTTTCTATATATTTCACATGTTTTTCAATAATTCACTTTATAGGCCACAATCTCTTTATTCATTAATAAACATAAGAAAACTTTTCTAAAACATGCTTAAATAAAGGGGACATTGCACTAAGAAATAAAGTGGGTGGACAGACAAATATTATCCTCAATGTTTTATTTGTTTAGGACAGGTTTAATTTTATAGATGCTGGTTTGGTTCGGTTCGGTTTATAATGTTTAAAATATTTTCTCATGAGATACTTTGTTATTTTTTGGCGCTATTCTGAGCCCAATCAGATGCTGTATTAAAATAAAAATAGCTAGAAGAGTTTTCAAAATATTAAGCAAAAACAAAAAATTCTATTTTTTTGTAAAAATTAAAATGTTGTCACTATTTTCTAAACAAATTTAATAAAATTTGGTAGATTTTCGTAAGCAACTAATCAAATGAATCAAATTTTTTCTAGGCCTTTACTTTTTTTACAAACCATTCCCATTTAGGTGCTTTTATCTGGGACCACTGTATGGGGTTATAAGATAAAACTATACTGTACTGTACACAAACATAGAAAACTTCAAAAATCAACTATCTAATGAACACTAGGATGAAGTATATTCAGAAAATCAGGTTAATACAAAATATGAAAAATTTGATTCTATATTTAAATATTATTTTGACACTTGCTTTCCTTTATCGCCCTGTAGAATTAAACAGCGAAAAAAACGCTGGGTAACTAGGGAGATCAAAGAATGCTCCGAAAAAATAAAGGATCTCTATATACTTGCGAAAAGAACAAATAGTGCAGAAATGTTAAAAAAATATAAGTATGAAAGAAAGCAATACAAGAAGTTTCTCTGTAAATACAAAAAACCCATTAACGAAAACATAATTGCAAATAGTAAGAACAAGGTTAAGAGTGTTTGGAGTATAATAAACCAACAAACAAACAAAAATTGTAAGAATGAAATTACCTTAAAACAAACAATAGTGTTGTCACAAAAGACCCACAAACTATTGCTGATATGTTCAGAGCATTCTTCGATGTAACCATAAGCCCCAAAAATAACACTCACCAAACAAACCTTATCAACGAAACAAATTTTCCTAACGAAACACAAACACATTCACTTCTAGCATGGCGGCCATGCAATATTAAAGAGATTGATGACATTTTAAAAGCCCTACCTCAAAAAACATCAGCAGGAATTGATGAAGTACCAATATTTCTATTAAAGCATGTAGCTAAGGAGATAATGAACCCACTATGCAATATCATAAACCACTGTCTCATCTTAGGAATGTTTCCGGATAAGCTCAAACTTGCAAAGATTACTCCCGTTTATAAAAACAGCGAAAAAACAAACATAAATAATTATCGGCCAATCTCCATTCTGCCTGCTGTGTCGAAGGTTTTTGAGAGGGTGATATACAGAAGAATTCTGGAGTATGTAGTCTCAAATAAGCGACTATCTGAGACACAGTTTGGATTTCTGCCTAACAAATCGACACAATTGGCAATCTTCAAAACCATTACATTCATAGTCGAGGAGCTAGATAAAAGACAAGCTGTGTCAGGGCTTTTCTTTGACCTCTCAAAGGCCTTTGACACCGTAGACCATGAGCTGTTGTTAAACAAGCTAAACAGTTTTGGAATTGGAGGTGTTTGCAAAAAACTTCTACAGTCTTATTTGAGCGACCGGAAGCAGACTGTGAATGTGACGCAGAATGGTTCCGATTGCTTCTCAAAGACCACCGAAATAAAGCAGGGTGTCCCACAGAGTTCGATATTGGGTCCGGTTGTCTTTCTGCTGTACGTCGACGGCCTGTCGGCAGTGGTGGATGCAGATCTTGTGTCTCAATTTGCTGATGACACAGGCGCAATCGTAACTGCAAAATCGGTGTCGGCCCTGTCGGCAGGTTGCTCGATAGCAGCAGAACGAATGAAATATTGGAGTGAATGCAATCATTTAAAACTAAACGTGTTAAAAACAAAACTTATAAGCTTTAGAAAGATCGGTGTCTCTGACGTCTCTCTCTATGTTCCCTTGAATGGCAAAACCATAGAACAAACCAATGACAGTAAATTCCTAGGACTTATAGTTGATTCGACCTTAAGCTGGAGTGCACATATACAGTTCACCGCAGATAAAATAAATAGCCACTGTGCTGCTATTCGGAGACTAAGAGAAATCTTATCTCTGGATAGTCTTAAGACCTTCTATTATGCTTCAGTCCAATCTGTCATATGTTATGGAGTGCTGTTCTGGGGAGCGGCGTCGGATGTAGAGAAAGTTTTCAAAGCACAAAAACGAGTAATACGTTGCATGTTAAAATTGCACCCAAGAGCTTCATGTAGATCACATTTTAAAAACCTTAATCTTCTCACAGCTCCTTCACTTTATTTCAAATGTCTAGTCACATTTGTTAAAAAACATCCCGCATTATTTACAATAAATCGAGATAATGCATCTGTAACAGCCATGACCACTAGAACCAGAGATGAACTTGCCATACCTTCACACAGCTCCAGTTTTTTTGAAAGAGGCCCCTATTATCGAGCTGTGAAAACATATCAGATGCTCCCCAAAACAATCAGGGACATACTAAGTATTGTAGGTTTCAAAAAGGCTGTAAATAACTATTTATTAGAAAAACAATATTACTCTTTTGATTTTCTTTTTTAAAACAAAAATAGATGGGTGTGTATGTAAATAGGTATTGTAAGTTTTATATAGCTTTAATTCATTATGAAAATGTATTTTAAGGATCTTAGATCTAACAATTTTTGACGTTGCTCTTGCATTTGTAAAAATGATTTGATGGCATTAAAGATTAAACAAACAAACAAACAAACTGTACCATACAAAATATTTTTCCTCAGGGGTTCTAATATTAATGTAATTTTCTTATGCAGGATTGCAGAGCTAAAGAAAGAAAATGGCAACCAACTTTTCAAAGTCAAACAGTATATATCTGCATTATCCCTCTACACTGAAGCCATCAACCTATGCCCTGATACAGCAGCATACTATGGGAACAGAGCAGCATGTTACATCATGCTTAATAATTTTCGGGAAGGCTTAGAAGATGCCCGAAAAAGTGTCCAGTTGGATCCCAAATTTGTCAAGGGGTAAGTAGGTGTGTATGTGTTATTTAAAACAATGGATCTGGTTCTAAAAAATTTATTTATGATAAAGACGCGTATTTACTTGAACATGAAGGCTTCATTTTTGAGGCAGGTTTAAATTGAAAAATCACATGTTCTTTTTAAAGTTAAAAACAGGGTTCCGCGGATATATATCAAGTGATATATATCATGATATATATCATGATATATATCACGATATATATATAGCTTGATATATTTCCGATATATTCAATAATTTTACTTATTAAACTAAAAATGTTTTCTACCATTCTAAATATCAGAAAATTTTTCAGTACGCCCCTGTATAAAAGTATAAGCATAAGCATCTGTAAAGGTGTAGTATCGATCGATTCGGCCGCCGCATAGGCATCGCGGAGCTGACTGGGAATTCCCTGTTTCATATCTGGTAGATCCCTGACGCGACGATTTCTTTTGTTTTCTATTTTCCCAGGTTAGAGCAGTTACTGTGTTTTCCATTTGTGTGTACTTTAGATTTATTAGGAAGTAGTGATTTTTATTTAATATGCCAAAACCAAAGCATTCAGTTTGATAATGATTTTTTTTTTATTTAGTCGGTTTAGAACGTTTTTCTACGTTGTCCGACGCCTATTCTCCACCTCCTTCGATCCTGACAATCATCTTCTGTCAGATTTTTTTGACTCATTGATCTTTGGATTGACTGTTGCCATTCTAGTTTAGGACGCCCTCTTTTTCTGCGCCCTATTGGTTGCCATTCTAGGACCTGCTTTGGTAATCTTTCGTCGTTCATCCGTTGTACATGGCCGTACCATATCAGTTGTCTTTTAGTGATGTCATCCGTTATGCTCCCTTCGATTCCCATTCTTTCTTTTATGATCTCATTTCTTATGTGATCTGTTCTAGATATTCTCATTGATCTTCTTATTGCATCCATTTCGACACTTTCCATTTTTGTTTTGTATTTTTCTGTTACGCGATAAGTCTCTATTCCATACAACAGCGTGCTTTTCACCATTGATTCATATATGTTAAATTTTACATTTTTTTTTTATCTCTGCTCCATAAAATACTGTTAAGACATCCAATAACCTTTTTTGCTTTTACTATTCTTTTTTCCAGTTCTTTACAGTCTGTTCCTGTCTTATCAAATGTGACACCCAAGTATACATACTCATTGCATGGAGATATTACTTGTCCATTGTCTAGTTCTAACTCACTGATTCGTTTCCAATACATAAGTACTGTGTCTTGTCCACGTTCACTGTTAATCCCCACTTTTGGTATTCTTCCATTAACTTTCTCATCATATACTCCATGTCCTCTTTATCATTAGCTACAATTACTTGGTCGTCAGCAAACTGTAGTGTGTATATGGTAAATCGGTTGTTCAGTTGTATTCCCATGCCGTGCACTTTCCGTTTCCAGTTTTTTAGAGCTACTGCGATATATATTTTAAAAAGAGTTGGAGAAATACAACATCCCTGTCTTAAGCCTTTTGTTACCAGGAATTCTTTTGAAAGTCGATTTCCAATTTTAATTTTAGATTTTGACCCTTTGTATAGTTCTTTTATCGCTTTTATGTATGTATGATTGATATTAGTCTGCTCTAGCACTGTCCATAGTTTTTCTACTGGAACAGTATCATATGCTTTTTGTAGGTCCACAATGGTAACATGAGTCTCTATATTTCTGGCGCTCCTTTTCTCAATTACTTGTTTAACACAAAAAACATCACTACAAGATCTGCCTGCATGAAACCCACTTTGCTCTTCTTCTTCTTGTTCATGAAAATCCTTCTCTATTAGATCTCTAAGAATCCTACCGTACAATCTACTGAGAGTACTAGTTACTGAAATTCCTCTGTAATTGTTGCAATCCAGCTTGTTTCCTTTTTTATGTATTGAGGATATGAATGCAATTTTCCAATCATCAGGTACTGGATGTCCGTTTATGCATTGATTGATAATATATGTGATATTTTCGATTAGTTTCTCTGATCCATATTTGAGCATTTCAGCATATATTCCTCCAGGTCCGCTAGCTTTTCCGGATTTAAGCTTTTTAATACTATTTTTTATCATTTCTTGTTCGATGATTACTTCCTCTCCATGTACTTCTATGTCTCTCCTAGGAGAGGCTGCCAGATATTCGGGTCTCGTTTCCTGCAGCAGTCCCTTGCAGTGTTCTGTCCATTGTTCTGGTTTGATGATCTGGATGTTTACTTTGATAATGATATATATCAGATATATATCTGAAATATATCCGATATATATCGTGTGATATGATATTTATATTTATATAAACCCTGGTTAAAAATAAATACCTTATGAATTTTTCTGAAAACAGTTTTTTTATTTTCGAAAAATAGCGTTACCGACCGGGACAAATCGTGTTATAGATGGGGCAATTTCTTTACATTTTAGCATTTTTATGACAACTTTTTTTTTCAGTTTTGTTGAAGATTTAATATTTACATTTTTGCAGTTACATTCGTATGGTAAAATGCGCCATAGCCCTAGGCGACATGGTGACAGCTGTCAATGCGGCTAAAACTGCGGACCAACTACAACCAGGCTGCGTGGCAAATGAGTTAAAGTCAATTGAAAAAGTCCTTCAATACGAGAGTGAAGCTCAAAAGGCTCTGGATAACAATGATTTCCGTAAAGTCGTCTATTGCATGGATAGGTGTCTGGATGATGCTCCGACTTGCGAAAAGTATAAACTTCAGAAAGCCGAATGTTTGGCATATTTGGGAAGGTAATAATAATAATAATGTTAAAGCAAGATTTCAAACTTGTATTGTCTTTATTTATTATTACCCAACGCGACGTTACAGTTGGTAAAGTATCTCTAACTGTTTTCAAGTGTTAACTAACAATCTAGTCTACAGGCTATTACTTTTTAGTGACGTAGTCAAGTACCTAGGTATCTTGATAGATTATAAATTAAATTTTGAAAATCATATTAAAAATATCTGTAAAAAAATTGCAGGTGCTGTTGGCGTGTTGAGGAGGCTCAAGTATATAATACCAAGACATCTTATCAGACCTATATATTTTTCACTAGTACATAGTCATTTGCAATACTTGACGGCAGCCTGGTATCCGACCACAAATAGGCATCTAAAGCCCTTAAGAGTTTTTCAAAACAAGGCAATTAAAAATATCTATTTGCTACCTTTCCATCACCCCTCAAGGGAATTATATAGTCAAATTTATAAAAATCAAATTTGTACATATCTACATGGAGTACTTCAAAAGGAAAAATATTTAACTATAGAATTCAAAACAAGGGCTGAGGTGCATGATGATATCACTCGTTCTCACAAAAATATTGATGTGCCTTTTGTTTCTTCTTTAAAAGGAAAAAGATCTTTATTGTTTGAGGGTGTGTCTCTGTATAATGATTTGCCTATTAATATTAAGGAATCTTCAATAAAACAATTTAAAGTCTTACTCAAAAGATATTTATTAAATAACAGTACCTGAAATTAAATTAAATTATAGGTAAATTTAGTGGGAATAAGGACACTGTTGTTCTGGTAAATATACGTTTTAATCCATCGGTAACGTTTCGACAATGGTTTTTGTCTTCATCAGACTAAAAAGGTTACAACTCATTAGTAAGATAATACAAAATACGGCACATTAATACATCACCAATTAAAAATTATTATTCTTTTCCCAATAAATAACATTTAAAATGACCTTATTGACAATATATTATTTTTTTCCTAAATATTTTTTTCCCTTTTAATGTGTATGTAACTGATTTTTTTATTTATTTATATAAAGAAATAATTATGGTTTATTTTTCTTCTTTTTTTTTTTAATATACATATATAAAAATTTTTATACAAAGGTTCAAAAAATTTTGTCACTATAGTAACTGATGGGTGGCTCAATAAAATACGCACAAAGAGATCAATCAGGTATTCATATAAAAACAACAATAACAAATAAAACCTGTAGCAAGCCATAATACCATGTAGAAAATAACAACAATGTACACATTATAAACCTATGTTAAAATTTAAAAAGGACTGTTAAAATATTTAAAATTCCGTACTCACCCTTCAGACTAGATCGTACATTGGAACAACAAAAAACAAGAATTTAAGCACAGGAAAACAAACGGCACAAAATTAAAAACGAAACCCAACATTAATCTGCTAATTATTTATATTTTCTTTTGTTTTGTTTATCAGACAGGTTATATTATCGGCGGCAAAATTAGTCCGCATTGTTGTCACTATTCTGGATTTTCATTGTTCCGAAATATTAAAACAAATTAAAATTCTTTAAGTTTAAAGCAAAAGGCAACCTTGAATAGAGTGGAACTAGTAGTGTACTGTACTGATTTAATTTAGAGTGGGACAAGTGTATATAGTATGATACAATTAAGACAGTGATGGAACTTATTTTCTAGTTTGGAGTTGTTGTATATTAAAATGCATTGATAACATGCATTGTTGTCAGAACACAAAACTTTTCCTGTTTAAACCTTGGTATATACAATTAATTTTTAAAAAAGCTATTTTTTGGTTGAACGCTAATTTTCAACTAATTTACGTATTCATGACAACTTAGAAAGACACTTCGTATTTTGTTGTCGTGGTTTAATTGGGGAAAAGTTTTATTTTTTTCCTTTTATATTATACATATACATACATATATGTGATTGTATGTATGTATATGTGGGTGTATGTATGTATATGTATAATATAAAAGGAAAAAAAAATAAAGCTTTTCTCCAATTAAACTACGACAACAAAATATGAAGTGTCTTTCTCTCCATAACTCGAACTGTTTTGGTTGTCCCTTCAGGTTCGAGTTATAGAGGTTCGACTGTAATAATATGGTTTTTAGATATCAAGAAGCCCAGGACATCGCTTACGACATTCTGCACATGAAAAGAGGCAGCACCGACGCCATTTTCGTCAGAGGCTTGTGCTTGTATTATGAAGATAACATTGATAAAGCGTTCAACCACTTCCAACAGGTAATAAAGTTCAGGCAACTTTCTTTCTTTGGATTTGGTGAGCCTTCACCTTATCTCAAGGATAGTTAAGAATAAACGTTTAGGCCAAAGTAGGCCCTGTTTCAAATGCATAAAAAATTATTTTCACCTTAGCCGCGGATAACACCGAAAATGTGATATTTGGGTGTATTTTGACCTATCTTAGCATTATCGTCGTGACGTCTGTCCATGTGTGTGATTATGCTTGTCCGGTCCACGATACCTCCTAAAGAGCTAATTAGTTTTTCAATAATTTATGTTATTCCTAAAAGCTTCGTAGGAGCTTCCGTTTCCGAGATACTTACAAAAACTGTCTTCAAGGCTGATATAGCGTTGAGTTTACTTATGGATGATTCTACAAAAATGGTGCTGTGGAGTGGGAATGCATATTTTTCAAACACAGACTGCAAATGAAGCATAGTTTTAGTTATAAGATTTAAAACGAAATGTTTTCTTTATGGAGCATTTGAGTTTAATGTATAAAAAAAATTGCAAGTTTATAATTTTTTTTATTACAAAGCAAATACCTCATTCCTCTGGTGTAGTCCCAAACTAAATATTAAAAACTCAGATTGAAAAAAATATCCTAATAAATAATATTTAACCAAGTCTTTTTTTTACTATTTATCAAAAAATTGATAAAACTTAAGTTTGCAGTCATATTTTTGAAAATCCGAATTTACATTTTCCCGGAAAATTTTACAATTTTAAACGTGCTCCATTTTTAATAACACAATATTTGTGAATACCACCGGTTAATTTCTAGAGAAAGAGACGGCCTTGGATATCTAATTTACTTGTAAGGGTGACAAGTTGTGACAGATAATGTCAACTTTAGTTTGGTTTAAATTATAGATCTTTTTATTTTCGGCAGAAAATTAGTTTTTTTCCGAGAAATCAAAAAGGAACGCTTTAATTATCATTCCTCTGGTAAGTAAATATTCGACTGATATCAATAATATAATTTTTTTGTTGATTGTTTTAAAATTATAAGTATAGGAACTTTGTTTATATAAAACTTAAGTTAAGTAGTCTAAATAGATTTTGATTTAAATTGGAAAACCATTCAAAAACTCATTCCTCTGGTCCTCATCCCTCTGGAATTTTTATGCAATAATTCCTAAAATTCGGGAAAATAAATGTTTCTTAGCTTACACCTAATTAGTTACATAAATTTAACAAAACAAAATTATTTACTGTGCTGTACTGTTATTTAAAGGCAATGACCAAAAATGATATCCATATAGCCCACTTTTGGTAGAATCATCCTTATCAGGCATTAGATCCATCATATATCCATTGTTTTTTAACAGAACGGATGTCTACTAATGCGAATTTTTCTAGGTTTTGCGTCTGGCACCCGACCACAGCAAGGCCATGCAGCAATACAAGAAAGCCAAACAACTTATGACAAAGAAAGAAGAGGGCAACAATGCCTACAAACTTTGCAAATTCCAAGAAGCTGTCGATCTATACACTGAGGCTTTGAACATTGATCCACTGAACAAGAAGACCAATGCTAAATTATACTTTAACAGGTAAAATTTTAACAAATGTGAAATTTAGTACCTGTAAATTTAAAAATCAGTTTCGTGGCTAATCGGGAAAAAGGAGTTTTCGGTTCTCTCTTATGGGACTCCTTATTTGGCTTAAAAATTCCGCTGATTGACGCTCACGTGTCTGATGGCGGGTAAAAACGCTAATCAGCGTTGATCTGGCCTGAAAGACAGACGAGCTGTCGTAGAACACGGATGATTTGTTTCTTTTTATTTGCAATTGATCTTTTTATAGATCGATATGTATAGCAGTTTATTTTCGCCTGTTCTTGTTTCTAGTTTCTCTCGTATCTCGGTAGATGACGCTTCTTGCGAGATTTTTCTCACTATTTACACAGGATTAGAGACAAAACCGTCTAATTAACTTCACAAGGGTGTCACATTGACCAAGCAGTGTTCTGAGGAGTCCTATAAGGACGAAACAGTTAACTGTCAACACTTATTAGGTGTCCATTAGATCTTGGACCCCCGTGCCTTTAAGCTTTCAAGCTACCCACGGAAAAATATGAGAGAAATAAAAAATCCTTTTTACCCAATTAGTTACGAAACTTGTTTGATTTTTAAATTCACGGGTACTAAATTTCACGTTTGTTAGTATTATTTGGCTTAAAAATTCCGCTGATTGACGCTCACGTGTCTGATGGCGGGTAAAAACGCAAATCAGCGTTGATCTGGCCTGAAAGACAGAAGAGCTGTCGTAGGTCACGGATGATTTGTTTCTTTTTATTTGCAATCGATCTTTTCATTGATCGATATGTATAGCAGTTTATTTTCGCCTGTTCTTGTTTCTAGTTTCTCTCGTATCTCGGTAGATGACGCTTCTTGCGAGAGTTTTCTCACTATTTACACAGGATTAGAAACAAAACCGTCTAATTAACTTCGCAAGGGTGTCACATTGACCAAGCAGTGTTCTGAGGAGTCCCATATAAGGACGAAACAGTTAACTGTCAACACTTATTAGGTGTCCATTAGATCTTGGACCCTCGTGAGATTTTAAGCTTCCAAGCTACCCACGGAAAAATATGAGAGAAATAAAAAATCCTTTTTACCCAATTAGTTACGAAACTTGTTTGATTTTTAAATTCACGGGTACTAAATTTCACGTTTGTTAGTATTATTTGGCTTAAAAATTCCGCTGATTGACGCTCACGTGTCTGATGGCGGGTAAAAACGCAAATCAGCGTTGATCTGGCCTGAAAGACAGAAGAGCTGTCGTAGGTCACGGATGATTTGTTTCTTTTTATTTGCAATCGATCTTTTCATTGATCGATATGTATAGCAGTTTATTTTCGCCTGTTCTTGTTTCTAGTTTCTCTCGTATCTCGGTAGATGACGCTTCTTGCGAGAGTTTTCTCACTATTTACACAGGATTAGAAACAAAACCGTCTAATTAACTTCGCAAGGGTGTCACATTGACCAAGCAGTGTTCTGAGGAGTCCCATATAAGGACGAAACAGTTAACTGTCAACACTTATTAGGTGTCCATTAGATCTTGGACCCTCGTGAGATTTTAAGCTTCCAAGCTACCCACGGAAAAATATGAGAGAAATAAAAAATCCTTTTTACCCAATTAGTTACGAAACTTGTTTGATTTTTAAATTCACGGGTACTAAATTTCACGTTTGTTAGTATTATTTGGCTTAAAAATTCCGCTGATTGACGCTCACATGTCTGATGGCGGGTAAAAACGCTAATCAGCGTTGATCTGGCCTGAAAGACATAAGAGCTGTCGTAGGTCACGGATGGTTTGTTTCTTTTTATTTGGAATCGATTTTTTCATTGATCGATATGTATAGCAGTTTATTTTCCCCTGCTCTTGTTTCTAGTTTCTCTCGTATCTCGGTAGATGACGCTTTTTGCGAGAGTTTTCTCACTATTTACACAGGATTAGAGACAAAACCGTCTAATTAACTTCGCAAGGTTGTCACATTGACCAAGCAGTGTTCTGAGGAGTCCCATATAAGGACGAAACAGTTAACTGTCAACACTTATTAGGTGTCCATTAGATCTTGGACCCCCGTGAGATTTTAAGCTTTCAAGCTACCCACGGAAAAATATGAGAGAAACAAAAAATCCTTTTTACCCGATTAGCCACGAAACTTGTTTGATTTTTAAATTGACGGGTAATAAATTTCACGTTTGCATTATTTGGCTTAAAAATTCCGCTGATTGACGCTTACGTGTCTGATGGCGGGTAAAAACGCTAATCAGCGTTGATCTGGCCTGAAAGACAGAAGAGCTGTCGTGGGTCACGGATGATTTGTTTCTTTTTATTTGCAATCGATCTTTTCATTGATCGATATGTATAGCAGTTTATTTTCGCCTATTCTTGTTTCTAGTTTCACTCGTATCTCGGTAGATGACGCTTCTTGCGAGAGTTTTCTCACTATTTACACAGGATTAGAGACAAAACCGTCTAATTAATTTCGCAAGGGTGTCACATTGACCAAGCAGTGTTCTGAGGAGTCCCATATAAGGACGAAACAGTTAACTGTCAACACTTATTAGGTGTCCATTAGATCTTGGACCCTCGTGAGATTTTAAGCTTCCAAGCTACCCACGGAAAAATCTGAGAGAAATAAAAAATCCTTTTTACCCAATTAGTTACGAAACTTGTTTGATTTTTAAATTCACGGGTACTAAATTTCACGTTTGTTAGTATTATTTGGCTTAAAAATTCCGCTGATTGACGCTCACATGTCTGATGGCGGGTAAAAACGCTAATCAGCGTTGATCTGGCCTGAAAGACATAAGAGCTGTCGTAGGTCACGGATGGTTTGTTTCTTTTTATTTGGAATCGATTTTTTCATTGATCGATATGTATAGCAGTTTATTTTCCCCTGCTCTTGTTTCTAGTTTCTCTCGTATCTCGGTAGATGACGCTTTTTGCGAGAGTTTTCTCACTATTTACACAGGATTAGAGACAAAACCGTCTAATTAACTTCGCAAGGTTGTCACATTGACCAAGCAGTGTTCTGAGGAGTCCCATATAAGGACGAAACAGTTAACTGTCAACACTTATTAGGTGTCCATTAGATCTTGGACCCCCGTGAGATTTTAAGCTTTCAAGCTACCCGCGGAAAAATATGAGAGAAACAAAAAATCCTTTTTACCCGATTAGCCACGAAACTTGTTTGATTTTTAAATTGACGGGTAATAAATTTCACGTTTGCATTATTTGGCTTAAAAATTCCGCTGATTGACGCTTACGTGTCTGATGGCGGGTAAAAACGCTAATCAGCGTTGATCTGGCCTGAAAGACAGAAGAGCTGTCGTGGGTCACGGATGATTTGTTTCTTTTTATTTGCAATCGATCTTTTCATTGATCGATATGTATAGCAGTTTATTTTCGCCTATTCTTGTTTCTAGTTTCACTCGTATCTCGGTAGATGACGCTTCTTGCGAGAGTTTTCTCACTATTTACACAGGATTAGAGACAAAACCGTCTAATTAATTTCGCAAGGGTGTCACATTGACCAAGCAGTGTTCTGAGGAGTCCCATATAAGGACGAAACAGTTAACTGTCAACACTTATTAGGTGTCCATTAGATCTTGGACCCCCGTGAGATTTTAAGCTTTCAAGCTACCCACGGAAAAATATGAGAGAAACAAAAAATCCTTTTTACCCGATTAGTCACGAAACTTGTTTGAAGCTATATAGATAGATCGGAAAGGAAAAAAAAATAGTAACATCATAAAAACTATTGGAAATAAAAGAAAATCTATTGAGGCCAATAAGAAAATAAAATAAGACTCCTAATAGCAGTTTAAAAAATAATTTCCAAACTAGTGAGAACCTTTCATTTTGAAATTTGTATTATAAAACTTGGCTTTACTTTTATCTCATTTCTTTTTACGGAATACCATTTTCGCGTACTTGGCTTTTTCTACATGAAATGTTTTTGTTATGGTTTCTTTTTTTTATTTAGAGCGACTGCACAATCAAGACTGACCAGACCAAGAGATGCCATTGCCGATTGCACTGAAGCCCTCAAATTGGACGAAACATATCTAAAGGCACTTTTGCGTCGAGCCAAATGCTACATGGACCTTGAAGAGTTCGAAGAGTAAGTAAAATAGGTTTAAAACTCCCCATTGCAATTCGGACCTTTTTGTCACGTTTAAAGCAAAAGCAAAAAAAGCTTTATTCCTATGAGCATGCGGAAAATTCGAGGGGTGATCGGCTGCCCACAGTAGGTGTACAAAATTTTGTACAGGACTCCATAGGACTTCCACAGAACTATACAGGACCCCGAGGGTACTGGCGCCTAAGAGTGCCCTAAGCATGATTAAGAAGGACACTGGAATGAAATAGCGATGTACAGTCGGGGACTTAATAAATGGCCGCTGCCGTTTTCAGAAGAGCTTGGATGAGAATTCCAATACCGGGCGAGGTCTGTCAGTGAATGAATTATTGAATATCGTATCGCGCGCCTTTATTCCCTCCACTTCACGTTGATCGGCTGTCGCTGTGTACTTTTGTGCAATGCAATTTTTGCTATTGAAATTAATAACTATTTGGAATATTGGCCGATAAACGGGCGAAGCCATACACGTGTTTTGGATATACACATTTATTTTTTTAGCTGATTTCTTGTTTCTTAGCATAGAATGAATGTCTGGCGGGATTAATACAGACTTTTTATTTAAAGCACAAGCGATTGTTTTGTTTCTCGGAGGCAAATTTTTGAGGATGGGACAATTCGCCGCGGCCAATTTGTTGCGGGACAATTCGCCGCGGGGACAATTCACCTAGACATTTTTTGTTTTATTATTTGGCATTGGCAATTGTTTAAACAGTTTTATTTTATATAATATATTTGTTTATTTGTATGTTTTTTCAAACCTTTTTAACTAGGTATTTGGTGCTTAGTATACAATCCAACATTTTTTTTATTAGAAAAATAAATAAATAGAGGTTCCCAAAAGGGGGATTTTTCCATTTATGAAGCGATATGCAACAAGCTCGGAACTTTGGGACCTTTCAGGTCGCTGATTATTATTTTAAACTTAAACTACCACAAATCAAAATGACGGATCCAAAATGGCGGATTTTCCCGTTTATGAACCAATATGCATCAAATTCGGAACCCTGGGATGTTTCAGATCGCTGATTAAGATTTTAAACTTGAACTTAAAAATAAATTGATCCATGATGGATCTGATACGTTCCTAGCTAGCCGATTAGCACAAGTGACGCTATGATAAAATCAGCCTTAAACACAGTTTTTTGTGAATACTTCGCAAACTTAAGCTCCCACGAAGTTTTTGGCTATAACACAAATTATTAAACAAAATGTGGGGATTTGGAAATGTTTATTTAAACTTGGCTATAATAATTAACTTATTTGCCATTTGCCATTTTTCACTTTTCACTTTTAATTTGAATTTTCCATTTTCCTTTTTTCATTTTTCATTTTTCAGTTTTTATTTTTCATTTTTCATTCTTCATTTTTCATTTTTTTCATTTTTAATTTTTTTCATTTTTCAATTTTCATTTTTCATTTTTCATTTTTGTGTGTTCGACACTGTAACTTTGTATTGTATTGTATTTATAAAAAACTGTTTTTAAGGCTGATATAGCGTGGGGTTGACTTGGAGTGTGCTCATGGGCTAGGTAACCCTGGACTTGGCCCACTTCACTGGTGATTCATAGTTTAAAAGATAATTTAATTTTCTACAATAAAGTTAACTAAACAATTTCTGTAAAATGCTTAGCTTTTGAGAAAATGACAGAATGATTTCGGTTTATTTTGCATATTCTATGGAAATACATAGGAAACTGGTGTACTGCTAATACTTCACGGTTAGTATTTCAGCAAAAGTACTACCCAGAGAACTTAGAGATGTCTCATTTTATAGGCTATTAGTTGTTCTTTATTTTATGATATTACAGATTTTCTCAAAAATAAGCAGTTTTGAGTTATAGGCCATTAAAAATCAAAATTGGTCAAAATCCAAAATTGCGGCGAAATATTTAGCCATAACTCAAAAACCATTCGTCTGACAAACATGCAAAAGTGTTTTTGTAAGAATTTTTTTTTTCAACTTTTGTTTAAAACTTTTTTTCTAAAACGTACAGTAATCAAGTAATTTTAAAAATACCCTTTTTATGCACACTAAATCCAAGATGGCGGGGGGAGCGACCGCCACCAAGGTCGAAAACTTAAGTTTATTTTTAGGACTCCAATGTCAACAACATATGTCAAAATCGGGAATACACGATTTTTTGCAAGCTAAAATTCTATAATGCCTGGACTATTTAGCCACCCCCAAAAATAGTGTTTTTGTGCGTCCAGAAGTCGGGGTAGTTACACATTTAAAACAATTCAAATCTTAAAGTAAAGGCCGTCTTTACAGCTGTTTTCGAATCGCCCTTACTCAAATAACCAATTTTTGCTTGTATTTATTTTTTTAGCTTTACACTTTTAAAATTTACCATTTTAAAAATAGCTAGGAATGCAAACATGTTGCATTTGTGTTTCTCTATGTAAGTATTTAATAAAAAACATAACAATAAATTAAAATCCTAAAACATCACTATTATGTGTATTTTTTTAACCAAACAATCAAACGGACTACAGACCAAAGCTAATTTTTTCCGCAATTATGAGTATTTTTTTAACCGAACATTCAAACGGAATACAGACCGAAGTGAAATTTTTCATGATTGAATTTAACCCAGGAATGCAAATATTATATGTGTTGAACGACGCGCCACGAAATCCGGTCAATAACCTCGGCCGGTACTGGGATTCTTACTCAAGCTCTTCTGAAAATGGCAGCGGCCATTTATTAAATCCCCGACTGTACAAAATAGCGACGTACAAAATAGCGATTAATGAAATAGCGACTATCAAAACAGCGATGTAATGAAAGAACGCCTATCAAAATAGCGTTTGTAACAAAATAGCGACAATCAAAACAGCGATGTATCAAAATAGCGACAACCAAAATAGCGACAATCAAAATAGCGATGTATCAAAATACTGAATCAAACCAATCCAAACTGAACCGAACCGAAATGTGCTATTATATCCTGCGGTATTTTGACTATACCACCTTATTTAAAAAAAAAAAAACTTTCCTGACTTTTTTTTCAGGATCCTAGGGGATGTGAATCCGAACCGAACCAAACCGAACTGAACCGAATTCGAAGAGTTTATTTTTGAAAAAATATGCTGGTTCGGTTCGGTTCAGTTCGGTTCGGTTCGGTTCGGATTCACCCTACTAGGATCCCGGGAAAAAAGTCAGGGAAGTTATTTTTTTGAAAAAAATTCGTTTGATACTCGCTATTTTGTTACATCGCGATTTTGATAGTCGCTATTTTGTTACATCGCTATTTTGATAGTCGCTATTTTGTTACATCGCTATTTTGTTACATCGCTATTTTGTTACATCGCTATTTTGTTACAATCGCTATTTTGTTACATCGCTATTTTGATAGTCGCCGTTTCATTACATCGCTATTTTGATTGTCGCTATTTCGATACCGCTATTTTAATACTCGCTATTTTGTACATCGCTATTTCGTTCCAGAGCCATTAAGAAGTACTAAGGCAGGCAAAAGCAAATTGGCACTCTAAGAAAAACGCGATTTAAGACTTGATCACGTTTTTTTTTGGTCTCGAATTTTTTTTTTATGGGCGCTTTTTCAGCCACAGGACTATACAGGACCATTGAAGAACAAGCAAAAGTTATTTATTCCATGACAGGACCCCACAGGCAGGACTATACAGGAGTTGTGACGGATTATACAGGACCAAAAATTTATTCGGTCCTGTAGGACGGTGTACAAATTTGGTTCAGCTGATCACCTCTCGGGAAAATTGTATTTTCCATACTATTTTTAGTGTGGAAAATCCGTTTTTTCGCCCGGTGTGGCATAAATTTTCCGTACCGTTTGGCAAAAGTTTTTCCGCACCAATATGTCAAATTTTGAAAAACCTGTATTTTTTGAAATTTATGTTCATATTGCCTATAAAATGCTTTAGTTACTATAGTGTAACTGTAAGATCTAAAATTTCGTTAAAAAACTATTTCTTTATGTAATTCTATGTGGTGTGGATGTTCTTTGGTTTACTTTATGTTTTCTTGACGCTAAATGAAAAACAATTGTTCCTAAAACTTGCAAAAACCTATTTTTCCGCACATAAATACTTAACAGAACTCGCTATGCATCGTACTGTTACGGAATTTGCGTGCGAAAAAATCGATTTTCTGCACTTGTTAGGTATTCTGTGTAATGTTAGGCAAAAATGGTAATTGTCATTCAAAAGAGCTATGCTGGCTATAAGGAATGAATGAAGAGAAGAACTTCCTTCTATTCTTATCTAAAGACCTGGTAAATTAATTTTTATCTTCCTAAGCAGACTTTCCCATGGCTAGAATAGCTTTTTCCTATATAATATATCCTAAAAATTTCACAATAATTAAGCATGGGATAGCTAATTATAAAAAATTTTAAATTGCTAAAAATAACCAATATTTTAAGATTTTTGAAAATATATTGTTAATTTTTGCTAATTTAAAAAATTTATATGTAGACTAGCCTTTGTCAAATTTTTATGTCTCTTTCAATTGGTATTTCATCTTTTTTTGCCTAAAATTACACCGACTATGAGACAAAAACTAATTTGCTTATATTTGTTTCTTTTCAACTTAAGTGCTGTAAAAGACTACGAAAAAGCCTTCAAAATGGACAAAAGCCGTGAGAATAAAAAACTCGTGCAAGATGCGAAGCTGGCCCTTAAAAAAAGTCAAAGGAAAGACTATTACAAGATTTTGGGAATCGACCGGAATGCGAGCCAAGATGATATCAAAAAGGCTTATAGGTAAGGAAACTGCAACAAAAGTGACGTTTTACAAGATTTTTCTTTTTGGAGGGGATTAAGACATTTTTTCAGAGACCCATTCACTAGCGTTCTTTCACCAGAGTCAAAAGCCAGGAGATTCCAGGTAGTGGTAATACTGGGTAGAAGAGTGAATTAATATATTGTAGTGCCTTATTGCAACTAAGTTTTTTGCAAAACAAGGCTGCAAATTGATTCTAACCGTTTTTAAGTGTAGACCAGTCAACACAATCGAGTCTTTCCGTCATTCAGTAATTAAGCTACATATTAAAAAATAAAAAATATCCTCAGTACCTCAAAACGAAAGTGTATAACCAATGTATTCTTCCTGTTATGGATTCCAGACCTGGATACTTACAAAATCAAACATGGATAAGGTAACAAAAGCCCAAAGATCAATAGAAAGACAAATGTTACATGTAAAGCTAACAGATAGAAAAAGGAATGAATGGATAAGAAATAAAACAAGAGTAAGGGATGTAAGAGGAGAATTAGCAAAATTAAAATGGAAATTTGCCGGTCATAATATCAGATAGAAAGACGATCAATGGAACAAGTGTATTGTTACCTGGAGCCGTATTCTTCAAAGTTTGTGAAGGGAGTGCTCCCGGGAACGTTCCCGGGAAATCAAACTCACTTTTTCTCGGGAATGAAAATGACGTATTCTTGAACGCTCGAAGCGGTTTGTGAGTGCAGGGTTTAGAATCACGCTGTGCAACTCCAGTGCACAACGTTGCCGCGTGTCTCGCAACTAACCAAAGTGCTTTTTATGCCATTTTATTTTTGAATTCAGGAAGTTTTTTTAAAATTAGGGACTTTGCAAATAAAACCAGGCAGTAATAGTGCCGGGCCCTATTCTGACAATTTTCCATTGAAAACTGACAGTTGATCTTTCAAAATTGACATACCAAAGTCGAATTTATAAATCCAGTAGTCTATTTTCTGTCGAATAGTGCACAATTAGTGCCTGGCTTTATTGCAATAAGTCCTTAATTATCTAAAAAAAATTTATCTTTAGGGAGCCCTGGCTCGAGACCCTCCCCTTAGTGCGCCTATGTCTACATAAACATAACTCACATTTCTGTCAGTTATTTCAGGCCAAATGGAGTTATGATTATTAATGTTTAACACTTTGTTTATAGAGGCCTATTAAAGTGCTTTTATATAACGACAGTTTAAAAATGTAGTTGTAAGAACACTACATTATACATTAGTTTAAACCGCCTTTAGGTTCAGATAAACGTTTCTCTGTAGTGTCAAATTAATAAACACGCGGCTTTTCTCGCTTCTAAGATGTAATTTTATATGTTATATAGGTACACATTTATATTATGCATTAAATTAAACACTCTCACTCAATTGGGTCTGAAAGTGGAGATATTGCTTTTAACCTATGCACCGCAGTATAGCAATTTAGTTTCAATGCATATACATACATACAGTGTGTCCCAACGAAAACGAAACAGAGGCGTTTTTGGGTATTTAGAATATTTTTTCGAAAAATTCCGCGGACACGTCGATTTAGTTTTTGAGGGGGACACTTTTTGGCTATCTTGAAATTTTTGTAGCACGAATCCTTTACCCCTATATTTTGAATAGGGAAAGTGGGTCTAGTGATACCTTATTTTGAAGCTCTCTTGAATATCTTTACAACCGTGTAAAAATTTCGAAAATCCATCAATTAGTGTTTGAGATATTTGCCTTCAAACTTTCAAATTTAACATGGACTGATAAAATAAAAATTTAATTAGAAATTTATTATTTTTCGGATTTAATTTTTATTTTATCATTCCATGTTAAATTTGAAAATTTGAAGGCAAATCTCAAAAACTAATCGATGGATTTTCGAAATTTTTACACGGCTTTAAAGATATTCAAGAGAGCTTCAAAATAAGGTATCACTAGACCCACTTTCCCTATTCAAAATATAGGGGTAAAGTATACCCCTCGAAGGGGGTTCGTGCTACAAAAATTTCAAGATAGCCAAAAAGTGTCCTCCTCAAAAACTAAATCGACGTGTCCGAGGAATTTTTCGAAAAAATACTCTAAATACCCAAAAACACCTCTGTTTCGTTTTCTGTATATCTAAATAGGGCTTTACCTAAAAACTCTATTTTTACTTTCGCAAAAAAAACAAATCACAAAACAAAAAAGTGAGGTTAGAAACTTTCCCGGGAACTCGTTTTCAGAGAGGTGGTGAACTTGAATTCACGGGAGTGTGCTTTGGGGAATAGAGCATTCACTTTTTTACGGTGAGGACTACTCACATTCTCCTCCCAAAAATTCCACAATACGTATCTTGGAGACCGTGGGAAAATAAAAGAAGTAGGGGAAGACCCCAAATGAGATGGGCGGACGATTTGAAGAGACATGCAGGAACTACCCAAGCAGCATTTGGACGTCATATTACGTTACCCATACGTTGCTTGCGATAAACGCGACGTCGGGTGCCGACGTTGTTTCGACCGCCTGACGACCCTCGTTTGCACCTAAATGGGGAATACAAATTCGGGTCGCTACGACGTCAGCATCTGACCTTATAGGTAATAGAGTTTACCAATTAACAACGTAATTGTACGTTGGATTTCCGTCACTTAAATTTAGTCGCAAACAGGTAAGTTGCGTTTGGTTTCCTTTCCATTGCCTAGAATACATATAGTTTTTGCTAAAAAAAATTCCTGTCGTGTAACTAAAATTATACCTGATAAGTAAATATTTTACACTTATTATAACAAATCTCATAAAAATGGGTGCATTTTACAAATGACAATTATAGTCATGCATGAAAGGGGGTATTACAATATTAATAATTTATATTTTAAAGCAGGAATCCAACAAAAAATTTACAACGAAGGCATGTTTATTGATAAATGTGATTAAAATACTTTCAAAAAAAGCAAGCGCTCCTGAAATATGCAAGATTTACTAAAATATATATTTGTTAAATAGATCTAATTTTTATTATTTTTTTTATTTTTGTAAAAAAACTATTTTGCTGCCTCACTAAACTCAAATTTGTTAATAATTTTGCAATTATTCTTTCATTTCTACTTAAAATTAGAAAAAGAAAAAATATTTTATAATGGCCGACAGACGCTAACCTTTTTAGAATGGCTGATTACTGTGTCTGACTTAATGTGAACTAATAATATACCAATTCGGACCGGGTCTCCACTTTTGGTTGTGAAAGATAACCAAAGAGTCGAAGTCCGACGTCCGGCAAACGTATTTCGTCCCATTAAATTCGGACGTTCGCCCCGCATGATTTTGCGTCGGCCTACCAAGGGATTGGAACTCAACGTCCGCTCTTTTTGTACTACAATAGGTAAAGCCCACGGTCCCAAAGCTAACTACCCACCGAAATCATTGTTTATTTTTTATTTTTTAGAAATGTTTGTTTTAATATCAAAAATCTAAGGGAAATAAAACCCATACCCCACGTGGGGGAAGAGGATGGGGTATTATGGTTTCCAAAATCCAAAAAAGATATAAAACTGCGTCATGTCCTGAAACGTAGCCGTCCTGACCAAAATATCTCTTGACCAAACAAATGCACTTGTTGTTAGGTTATGGGCGTCTATAAATGACAGTAGGCTGTACATGTGACGCGTAGGCCATATGAATGGACGTGGAATAGGTCAAGTAAAAGTTACGGAAAATACACCAACCAAACTAAACGCTAGTTTAGGTCTGAGGTTAGGGTCTTGACCGGACGTACCCGACGCCGACGTCTGTTGGTCGTTGGGCTGGTCAGAGTTTTTGTACGTCGAACAAACGAACGTAAGACCGACGTTGGGAAATTAATGGTATATTGCGTTGCATTATTTGACGTCGCGAGATCGTTAAAAAAACGGACGTATATTTGATAACGTCGGTTTTGATATGAATGCGACGTCGCTTAACGCATAATCAATCTTGCAACTTAAAATTCCACTAAATCCGACGTCGGTTCAGGTCACATTAGGTTGTAAGTCATATAAATGTTTCTTGGGTAGATGAATGAACACGGCGACTGAAAAGATATTGTGGAAGGCCTATGTCCAAAGATGGATCGAAGAAGGCTAGATATAGATAGAAAATTTAAACAATTTTTATTATTTTTTTGTCTATTTTCCAGAAAGAGGGCTCTAGTCCATCATCCTGACAGACACTCGAATGCCTCAGACACTGAAAAGAAAGAGCAAGAAAAGAAATTCAAAGAACTCGGCGAAGCTTACGGCATCTTGTCAGATGCCAGAAAAAAGGCTCGATACGACAGCGGCCAGGATATGGAAGATTTTGACGGCGGCATGGCAGGTAAACGTCAATTTATTAGACTTGTGTATGTGTGTACTGTACTATGTTGTAAATTAATGTTAATTTTAAGTTTTTATTTTATTAGAGAGACTAAGTTAGTCTCTCTGTGATTTTAGTATAAAAAAAATGATAATTTTAAAATTTTTTAAGTATTGCTCCTTTTTTAGCTCACACATATACTATACTATAGTAGTGTGAGCTATGGTGATCCTAATTTTTTCGAGAAAAAAAAAGTTGTTCCGATTTCAAAAATTTTTATATATCTTTGCGTTTTAGATGATTTTGAAACTTTTTTGTTGCGCCGTCTGTCTGTCTGTCTGTAACGACCAACGGGCATAACTCAAAAACCGCTTGGCCGATTTTAATGAAATTTGGTACCTAGGCTGGGTCTTGGGTCGAGATGGTCCCATTTAAAAATGAACAAAATCCACCGAACACAAACCAAATAAAAGGTGGGGGTAGATTTTAAAAATTAGAGTGTATGTTAAAATATGGCGTGTGTGATATCAAACGAAAGGTAATTGAGTCTGGAGTTAAACAAAATACATTTTAATTTATTTTAAAAAAAGGGTGGGGGTATATTTCAAAAATTAGAGTTTAAGTGAAAATCTGGGTGTGTGATATCAAACGAAAGGTAATTGAGTCCGGAGTTTAACAAAATACATTTTAGTTTTTGTTTTTTTTTAAGGGTGGGGGTACATTTTAAAAATTTGATTGTGTGGTATCAAACAAAAGGTAATTTAGTCTGGAGTTGAATAAAATATATTTCAGTTTTTAGTTATATTAGCTCACAGGTAAACTATAACTATAGTACCTAGTGTGAGCTTAGGGGCCCATATATTGGCAGAGTATTTTTGTAAGTGACAAAGCCTTTGTGATATATTTCGTACTGATGAATAAATTTCTATTCTATTCTATTCTATAAGGCAATTTTCCTACTGTTACTACATCCTTATAAAATATAATTTTTTAGACGTATTGTTATTTTTTTTTAGCCGCTTTATTTTTTATTCTACAAAACTTAAAATACAAGTCAAACTGAATGTGACCGTTTAGTATCAAAGGTAAACCGAGGACTTGGGAAGTAAACAAAAGTGTAGGTTAGCGGATTACTTTTGAAGCTGAAACGAACACATTATTTTCTTCGAGTTTTAATTTTTGTGTAAACAAACATGAAGCCTGTTAAAAATAATAACGACTGCTATGTCTCAAAAATATTATTTAATAAGAATATACAATCAAAAAACCCCCCCAACTCTAAAGTATTGTTCATACTCGTCTTAGTCTTTTGTTTTTGATTAGTCTTTATCCTTTGATTAGTCTTAGCTGTCTTAAACAAAATCGGCTGTTCATACTCGTCTTTTGTTTTTGATTAGTCTTAGTCATAACTCACTGAAAAAAAAAATTCAATTTCAATAAAAAGGTCCTCTTCAAAAGCTATTTTCTACACAAAATGATCTTATTTAACCTAATCTGTGCACGAAACACAGACACGAAAGAACAAAAGCGAAAAAGAAAAAAAAGCAAATAAAATTTTGAGGTTCTGTTGGTTGAGATTTTCTGTTAAAAACATGATTAATGGCGGTAAATTCAAAATTTCGACCGCGCGCTTGCGCTCTTCGGACGCCCTGTAAAACAAAACAACAAACATCAGCTGATGTCTGTCACTCGTCTTAGTCGTTGTCCTAAGGATTGAAAGTTGGCAACTCTTAAGACAAAGACTAATCAAAAACAAAAGCAAAAGCACTGTATGAACACTCCTATAAGAAGCAGTGGTTTTAACTTTCTTATGACAAGACATATGACTAAACCAAGACAAAAGACTAGACAAAAGACGAGTATGAACGATCCATAATTTACTTCCCTCCCCTATACGCTGGAGAGCTGAGCTATGAACGAAATATGATAAAACTATAGGAAAAAAATTTAAAAAACCCAAAAGCTTATGAAAAGGTAACATTGCCGACTTTCAGAAACGCTAGAGAGCTGAGCTTTAGAAGGCTGATAGGAACTATGATATATGATACATAGAAAAAATTAAAAAACCTCAACATTTTTAATAAGGCATTGCAAAAGTTTTGAATACTTCACTTCTTTAAAACTTAAATATTATCCAAATCCTTTAAAAAAGGAGTAAGATCATAACAAAAACATTTCATGTAAAAAAAAGCCAAGTACGCGAAAATGGTATTCCTTAAAAAGAATTGAGATAAAAGTAAAGCCAAGTTATCCAATACAAATTTAAAAATGAAAGGTTCTTGTTTGAAAATGTTTTTATAAACTTGGTTATTACGGCTGCAAATGACTCTTAGGCACAGTGCTAAATTGAACATAAGGAAGTTTGGCTGTAATAGCAAAGTTTAAAAAAAACATTTCCAAACTAGTAAGAACCTTTCATTTTGAAAGTTATATTGGAGAACTTGGCTTTACTTTTATCTCAATTCTTTATATGGAATACCATTTTCGCGTACTTGGATTTTCTTTACATGAAATGTTTTTTATTGGCTTACTTTTATCTCAATTCTTTTTAAGGAACACCATTTTTGGGTTCTTGGGTTTTTTTTACATGAAATGTTTCGGTTATGATTTTCTGTAGCTCCCCAGTAAGGGGCAGTAATCACAATTTCTGATAGAAAAATTGCAGACATGGTAATGTTAATTTAGTGCCGCCTTCAAAAGGAACTTTAAGAAGTTGTCCCCTGTCTTGACAAACAGGCGTGGCAAAATCAGTAAATAATGAACTAGGGAGAGTTTGCTCCTAAATAAATTGGTTTTACATTTAATTACAGATGTCGACCCGACCCAAATCTTCCAAACGTTCTTCAACGGTGGAGGACACTCCCAAAATCAAGATTTCTCATTTGGTGGCTTCCCTGGTGGATTTTCGTTTCAGTTTGGTTAACTCAGATTTGACTCTGAATACTCGTAGCGACGACTTGTTCTCATTAATTAAAAGTTTAACAGTTTATAACTTTTTTGCATATTTTTTTTGTTTTTTAAAAGTTACTAAAATATTTAAACGTATTTTTTACTACTTGCCATTTTTTTATTTGATTTTAAAACCATGTTGCTCCACAATCTATTTTGTTTGATTCTACCAGGTCTTTACAAAAATAATGATTTTTCTCTGGATAAAAAATTAAGATATAAATTTTCTTTCTTTCAGAAAAGTTTCTTTCCAAAATTATTGTTCAATCTTCTGTAAATACATTCCCTTTAAAATTGTCTCATGCGTTTTCCTTTTTAGCTAAAGTCAAATGAATTAAAAAAATATCAATATTTTCTTTTTTGAAAGTTTTAACTCAAAAAATAAACCCATTGTAACGAATACCGTTATATTAAGAAAATATGCAACAACAAACACAGTATACGGATCAAGATTATGCAGGAGGAATCCTCTACGTTGTGTGGTAGTTTGTGAAAAACGAATTAATAAAAAATAACTTGATTAATTTTTTTATTCAATAAAAAATGTGATTTTTTTCTTTAAACAAGGCGTGGCAATTAAATAACGAAATAAAAAATAATAAAAAATTGTTTTATCGCTAGTAACGAAACAGCTTTTTAAAAAGGGGGCCTATTCCGCGGTAGGCCGCATTACACAAAATGTACTTGCTTTTCAATGTAGATGACAAAATAGCATAATTGACATACAATCTAATGTTTAATGTTGCTTCCGCGATCGAAGACAAGTGTACAAGGAATTAACATATTACCTTAAAATTTTACAAAAATGTACGCTTTGGTATGCTTAAGAATTACGTTAAAATTGGGATAGATATCAGAAAAATGTTTTCTAAACTCATGAGGAGTCCCAACCACAGATTACTAACCACAGAAATAGATTGGACACCCCCATGTTAAACTCTTAATACAATTAATGGCATTTGAACAGCGCCATCCCATAGCTGTCTGTTTGAACTAATTTTTGCGCTCTGCGCCTTGTATATTATACTGGTCAGTTTTTTTTTGTTGAATTTCTTTGTTTTTTGAAAGATAATAAAATTATGTCAAAAAAAATAAGTCAAAATTTTGCATAATAGAATAACAATTTATTTTAATCATAATTTATATTAGTATGAATACATTACAAATCAGTAACTATTACACCGAACCGAACCGTAACACAACAAGCACCTCTCATTCTAAACCTTTTTTGAGAGAAGTCATCGCTCTGCTCTGCAAGATTTCACTTTCCCGTGATAAAACGCAAACACCGATTTTTTTTTGGATTTTTATCTCAAAAGAAATGTGAACAAAATTCCACTTCAACGCGAACATAAAAAAAATCTTCGCTAAAAACAAATTTGACAAGTTTTATATGAGTTTTATCGATGTGCACATCAAGTCACAGATTACTAACGAATTGGTGAACTGTGCATCAAATGCTTGACAAATTTAAATTCCAAAAGACATTTAAAGACACGCAGGATACAGGGCTTAACGGTGCATTTTCTTAGGGTCACTGCATCCTGGAAGCCTGGCGTCAAGACACTACGTCTTCGTGATGCAGTGACCCTACATTTTCTGCTGGGATAGCGCCATCGCGGAGCTGTCCTGAACTAAAAATGTAGCGCTAAAAATATTTATTATTTATATTACTATTTTTTAATTGGTGTACTGTGGTCCCAACCAGCCAACGGATTTAAACGGAAGCATCATTAAACATTTGCTGCATGCCAATTTCGCTATTTTTCATCGACCTGACGTCACGGAAACCGAGAATTGACAATAAAGCGTCATGCCTGTTATACGCGCTGACATACCGTATGTTATCGTTGTTGTTATATTAGATAGTTTAAGTTGTGCTACGTATTTTTACGTAAGCATGAGATTTGACAGATACGCAAGCGCACTTCGTCACACCGTCGTCAAGGTCACGTTAGGAGCTTACGTATTTACGTTAGCTTACGGCAGTCTGCGGGCACCTTAACGTTACTAAAGAATAGAATTGGTTGATTGACCGATCGAAAAATGAGGCCTACAAACGATTCTTTGCAAATATATTCCTACTGTAGTTGAAAAGACAAAAAACAAAATTGTAACATCAAAAAAACACAGTGCCGCATTCCATATTCTCTGTTATTAGTAGTCTTGTTATGGTAACGTAAAAACATTCAACTTAAACTCAAATTTGGAACAAAACGTAGAGCGCTTAACGTGTAGTTTTACGTAAAAATACGTAGCACAACTTAAACTATCTATTGTGGCAAAGGCTACGCTCGTTATTTACTTGTCAACCTTAAGACGGTTTTCCACCAAACGGACAGTTAAGTTTGTGTTTTCTAGTTTCAGAAAAAATCGAAGACAAACCCAAAACTCTTGTTTTCATCAAGCGGACTAGGTTTTGTTTGAGTTTTGTTTTTGTTTTCGGGCCTTTTCCACTGGTAGTCGCTAGTCAGAACACATAGGCAGACTAGCACAACGAAATTAAAGTAGAACATAAAAAAACTCAACACGACCCTTTCCACTAAAACTTGTCGAAACTAGTCAAAACCTTTTGATGTTACCGCTTCCAAACGGGACTCGAAAAACAAAACTCCAACTGTCGCAAAACACGCCAGTCTTGAAAAAGTTGGCCAAAAGTTTCAGTTTTGTTTTATTCGACACGAGTTTATGTTTTGTTTTTGTTTTGTCCGTTTGGTGGAAAACCGGTATTACACATTGATCTTTGACTATACTAGCCATTTTTTTTTGGTTTATTTTATATTTTATTGGTATAGCCAATTTAATTTAATAGGTTTTCCTTTGTAAAAGGCTTTCAATAATATACTACTAGAAAATTATTTGTTTATCCAAGAAAAGTGCGAAAAAAACAAAAACGCAACAGAAGAATGTTAAACGGCAGAATGTACTGACAGATAACGACTGAAGCAATCTGTTAACGTTATCTTGAGTTATCTATTTATTAAGTTTATAAAACTTAAAAATAATAACTTTGCTATAACGTTTTTAGTTAGTTTTTGTTTTTTTCATACTTTCAGTGTTTAGTTAATTTTTTGTCCTTTACTCTGTTTAATACAATCTTCCTATATTACACTAGTTTATGCAATATGTGCATGTATTCAAAATAAGCAGAACTTTTTATGACAGCATCCAAAATTCCCACTGGACGGTTTTGTCAGGTGTTGAAAAAATTTAATTAAAACATGCCAGATTCATAATGTTTATTATTATTATAACCTAAAAGAAAAACTTTGGTTCATTTGTGTATAAATCTTTAAAAATTATTCACTATTAATCACAAAATAAATACTTAAACATAAATAGTACAATTTTTTTGATGCCCTCTACTTAAATTTGCTGAAAACATGTACTTGTATTGCAGCTGGTAAATTCTTAAGGTCAGAAATAAATGAAAACTATTATTTGCAGGCACAAAAAATCCTTAATTGATAGTTGCTTCAGGTCTTGAGCAATTTTATTGAAACAAATCTACTGCACTGTTTGTCAGACCAATATGTAGTCCATGTTAATCATTATTAACCAGAAGAGGTGAATTATTGGGATATTGTTTATTCGCACATTAGCTGCATCTAAATTCCAAATTCTAGATCAAATCTGTCAAAAACTATATCTAGACTTGTTTAAAAATTATTTACTTAATGCTGAGTTTCTACAGCTGCCAAATAAAATCAAAAATAAAATATAATGATATTAAAAAGTTCAACTTACAGAAACTATATTCGCGTTTTTCATACAGATCAATTTTTAGTTTTATTTTATTTTACTGAGTAGTAGATAGATAGACAGCATAAATATCTTTTTATCAATATTTAATGACAATTTTCCCTCAAGAATGTCCTTCTCTTAGTGTCTGTATTGCTGCTGGAAATTCTCAAAGTCAAAAACTATGTATCCCAGACCTGATTTGTTTCTTTAAAATTAAATCATTGACAAATTGAAAACCACTATTTGAAGGCACAAAAGATCCCCACTTGACAGTTTTTTCAGGTCTTGACCGATTTGATTAAAACAAATCTAGTGCACTGTTTATCATTATTTACCAGAAGAGGTGAGTTAAGGGTAATATAAGTGTCATAATCCAAAGAATCTGGGATATTGTTTATTCCTACATTAGCTGCATCCAATATTATGTGATACTATACTTCTAGATTGACATTTTTTCAAATTCTGGGTCACATCTATCAAAAACTAGGTCTGCTCCTAAGGAGGTGACTAAAGGAATAGCATCAGTTGAACAACTTCACAGCACAACACAATCTTGGGATTTTAATAGTTGTATAGCTGATGAACCAACCCCTCCTGAGCCTCCCAAAACTAAAACCCTCAAACCTTTTTTGTTTGGAGTTAACAATAAATTACCGGTAATAAATAAGGCACTCCAAGCAGACATAGTGGAATAAACTAAATTTCCACTTTCCTCATTGTTTAAAAATTATTTACTTATTATATTTGCATTTATGCAGATCAATTTTTAGTTTTATTTTACTCTGCATCAGTTACAAAACAAATGTATTTTTATCAATATTTAACGACAATTTTCCCTCGAGAATGTCCCTCTCTTAGTGCCTGTAATGCATCTGGTAATTTCTCAAAGTCAAAAACTTTATGTATCACAGGCCTAATTTGTTTCTTTAAAATTAAATCACTGACAAATTGAAAACCACTATTTGAAGGCACAAAAAATCCCCACTTGACAGTTTTTTCAGGTCTTGACCAATTTGATTGAAACAAATCTACTGCACTGTTTGCCAGGCCCATAACTAGTCCATGTTTATCATTATTTACCAGAAGAGGGGAGTTAAGGGTAATATAAGTGTCATAATCCCAAGAATCTGGGATATTGTTTATTCCTACATTAGCTGCATCTAATATTATGTGACACTTTCCTTCTAGATTGAAATTTTTTTCAAATTCTGGGTCACATCTGTCAAAAACTAGGTCTGCTCCTAAGGAGGTGACTAAAGGAATAGAATCAGTTGAGCAACTTGACAGCACAACACAATCTTGGGATTTTAGAAGTTATACAGCTGATGAACCAACCGCTCCTGAGCCACCCAAAACTAACACCCTCAAACCTTTTTTGTTTGGAGTTAACAATAAATTACCGGTAATAAATAAGGCACTCCAAGCAGACATAGTGGAATAAACTAAATTTCTACTTTCCTCATTGTTTAAAAATTATTTACTTATACTAAGCTTATAAAGCTGGAAGAAGGAAAGCTATATTTGCATTTATGCAGATCAATTTTTAGTTTTATTTTACTCTGCATCAGTTACAAAACAAATGTATTTTTATCAATATTTAATGACAATTTTCCCTCGAGAATGTCCCTCTCTTAGTGCCTGTAATGCATCTGGTAATTTCTCAAAGTCAAAAACTTTATGTATCACAGGCCTAATTTGTTTCTTTAAAATTAAATCATTGACAAATTGAAAACCACTATTTGAAGGCACATAAAATCCCCACTTAACAGTTTTTTCAGGTCTTGACCAATTTGATTGAAACAAATCTACTGCACTGTTTGCCAGGTCCATAACTAGTCCATGTTTATCATTATTTACCAGAAGAGGTGAGTTAAGGGTAATATAAGTGTCATAATCCGAAGAGTCTGGGATATTGTTTATTCCTACATTAGCTGCATGTAAAATTATGTGATACTTTCCTTCTAGATTGACATTTTTTCAAATTCTGGGTCACGTCTGTCAAAAACTAGGTCTGCTCCTAAGGAGGTGACTAAAGGAATAGCATCAGTTGAGCAACTTGACAGCACAACACAATCTTGGGATTTTAGAAGTTGTACAGGTGATGAACCAACCCCTCCTGAGCCACTCAAAACTAAAACCCTCAAACCTTTTTTGTTTGGAGTTAACAATAAATTACCGGTAATAAATAAGGCACTCCAAGCAGACATAGTGGAATAAACTAAATTTCTACTTTCCTCATTGTTTAAAAATTATTTACTTATGCTAAAGTTATACAGCTGTGAAATAAAATAAAACTAAAATAACATTAAAAAAAGTTCAACTTAAGGAAAGCTATATTTGCATTTATGCAGATCAATTTTTAGTTTTATTTTACTCTGCATCAGTTACAAAACAAATGTATTTTTATCAATATTTAATAACAATTTTCCCTCGACAATGTCCCTCTCTTAGTGCCTGTAATGCATCTGGTAATTTCTCAAAGTCAAAAACTTTATGTATCACAGGCCTAATTTGTTTCTTTAAAATTAAATCATTGACAAATTGAAAACCACTATTTGAAGGCACAAAAAATCCCCACTTGACAGTTTTTTCAGGTCTTGACCAATTTGATTGAAACAAATCTACTGCACTGTTTGCCAGGCCCATAACTAGTCCATGTTTATCATTATTTACCAGAAGAGGGGAGTTAAGGGTAATATAAGTGTCATAATCCCAAGAATCTGGGATATTGTTTATTCCTACATTAGCTGCATCTAATATTATGTGATACTTTCCTTCTAGATTGACATTTTTTTCAAATTCTGGGTCACATCTGTCAAAAACTAGGTCTGCTCCTAAGGAGGTGACTAAAGGAATAGCATCAGGTAAGCAACTTGACAGCACAACACAATCTTGGGATTTTAGAAGTTGTACAGCTGATGAACCAACCTCTCCTGAGCCACCCAAAACTAACACCCTCAAACCTTTTTTGTTTGGAGTTAACAATAAATTACCGGTAATAAATAAGGCACTCCAAGCAGACATAGTGGAATAAACTAAATTTCTACTTTCCTCATTGTTTAAAAATTATTTACTTATACTAAGCTTATACAGCTGGAAGAAGGAAAGCTATATTTGCATTTATGCAGATCAATTTTTAGTTTTATTTTACTCTGCATCAGTTACAAAACAAATGTATTTTTATCAATATTTAATGACAATTTTCCCTCGAGAATGTCCCTCTCTTAGTGCCTGTAATGCATCTGGTAATTTCTCAAAGTCAAAAACTTTATGTATCACAGGCCTAATTTGTTTCTTTAAAATTAAATCATTGACAAATTGAAAACCACTATTTGAAGGCACAAAAAATCCCCACTTGACAGTTTTTTCAGGTCTTGACCAATTTGATTGAAACAAATCTACTGCACTGTTTGCCAGGCCCATAACTAGTCCATGTTTATCATTATTTACCAGAAGAGGGGAGTTAAGGGTAATATAAGTGTCATAATCCCAAGAATCTGGGATATTGTTTATTCCTACATTAGCTGCATCTAATATTATGTGATACTTTCCTTCTAAATTGACATTTTTTTCAAAGTCTGGGTCACATCTATCAAAAACTAGGTCTGCTCCTAAGGAGGTGACTAAAGGAACAGCATCAGTTGAGCAACTTGACAGCACAACACAATCTTGGGATTTTAAAAGTTGTATAGCTGATGAACCAACCCCTCCCGAGCCTCCCAAAACTAAAACCCTCAAACCTTTTTTGTTTGGAGTTAACAATAAATTACCAGTAACAAATAGAGCACTCCAGGCAGTCATTGTGGAATAAACTAAACTTGTGCTTTCTTCCTTTGAAAGAAACTTTGGTTTTGGTAGAATATGACATGAATTGGTGTGAACTATCTCTGAAAAGGAGCCTTGTTTGTGTATAGGTATGAAGCCATACACTTCATCTCCAACTTTGAATTGGTCACCAACACACTGGCCTTTTGCTAGTATTGTGCCTAAAATAAGAAAAGGAACAAATATATCTACTGTGTCAATAAAGCATCTTACACTCAACAAATGACATGGTAATAATGGTCCTTTGCAAGCAAAAATTAATTTGCATTAGTAACAATAGGTCTTCAACAGTTTTGCAATTTAAAGAAGAATCAGATTTATTTTGAGACTGCTGTGGTATGACTTATAGATCAAGGACAGGAACAAAAAAACTTAAAAAGCAGGAAAATCCAAGGGAAATTTTTTTAAGTTGGTTTGGACAAGTTTAAAGTGAAGATGGACTGACATTAAGTAAAAAGAAATACAAGCTTTGAGCATTAAATGGTTGAAGCAAAACCCACTATTCTCCAGCGGGTTTTGGTTGAAGAGTACCAATACTTTAATGGTCATTCACATGATGTAGGAAGAAATTTACCTGAAAAATCTCTTCCAAGCACCAATGGAAGTTCTAACTCTGAATTTCTTAAGACCTGAAACGAAGTTCTGCCATATCCCTTTAACATAAGCGAATCTATGGGGTTCACAGAGGCTGCTGCTACTTCAACCAAGACATCTAAAGGGTCATTGATCATAGGAATTCTGTTTTCACCAAACTGGAGCTCACTGAGGTCACCATACGAATGGATGCTCCATGCACGCATTTTTTGCTTATCTCTTAATTTCAGTTTTGTTGAGTATTGTCGGCAAATGTTGGAAAAAATGCTTTTAATTTGCATCTTTTTATAAATAAATAAAAAGTTTTTTAACCTTAACCTCACTTTAGAATCGGTGGCCAGCACAGATTAGGTAAATAACTATAAAAAGTGGCCAGCTGTTCTCAGTGTTGCCAACCCTACGGATTTATCTGTAAATCTACAGATTCTTGGCAATTTTACTAAAAAACGATAAATATCGAAACACAACGCCGCGCCTCATTCGTCCTTATCAGTCCTCTATCTTTACTTTTTTTCCTATATTTTAATCATTTTGTAAAAAGGTTTTGCTTGGATCAGTGACCTTATTTTTCTAGACATCTAGCGGACGGTCGTTGCAACATTATTTAGAACGAATTGTATTACTTTGCGCGTTGTTTGATGGGGAGTCAAACAACGCTTCGCGCCACGAAAGTTAAACTATGTTTTACGTTATGTATGTTGCACTAGAAAATATTAGTGTTTGTACGTACCTTAACTAAATAAAAAAGGTAAAAAAGTACGTACTTTTTATTTCTTCTAATTATAACGGTTATCCGTTTAAAAAATTGACGGCACTGCAAAAAAGTTTATTTGGATCCGTTGGAACGGAGCAGTAGGTACCGTACCGTTCTCGTGCAATTCCGAACTAAAAAAGTTGTGCACTCCTGTCACTGTCAAAAAAATAAAAAAATCAAACCAATATAAACTTTTTAATTGTAAAAAAGCACCTTTTTTGTTTTTAGTCTTCTTTGAACCTACGGGCATAAACTAATAATTTATATTAGTTTATGCTACGGGTTTCTACAGATTTTTCGCGTTTACGCTACGGATTTTCGCTTTCCAATAGTTGGCAACACTGGCTGTTCTTTACATTTGAAAAAATGGGTTGAAAGTTCGTTCACTAGATGGCACTCATAAAATTTAGTGTCTAGTGTCACTGCATCCTGAAAGCCTGGCGTCTTACGTCTTCGTAATGCTGTGACCCTATTAGTGTCTTTAGACCCACGTTTCTACAGGGTGTCCCACATAATTTAGGGGCCATAGTGCAGCAGGTCATAGAGGAGGTTATTTCCGAGAAAAAAGTTAATATAACATGGGGGTCAACACAAATCTGTTTTTAAGATATAGGAATTTTAATGTCAGAGGAGTGGGGGGAAAAAGGGTTTTACAAAAAAAATTGTGTGTGCTTAAGACCACACGGCAGAAGTGTAAACTTCAACAAGGCGAAATTAATAATACTGGCCTTCATCTGCATCATCATATCGCTCGCTGAATGTTCCTCTCACAGTTAGTCGACTCGAGCCGACTTCACTCGAATGAGCGTTACATAGCCGAGCCTGACGGATCAGTTCAATTCAGTACCCACAATAACTGCTAAACGCGCCTAAAGAAGTTTACACTTCAAAAAAGAAAATCTGTCACAGCCAGCTGAATACTCAGCTAATTGTGATTCAAAAATGTAATATTCCTTTTTTGATAAAATTACATACAGGCTGTCAAAATAACCTCCAAAAATGTACAAATAAAAATGATAATTTAAAAAAAATCATTTTTGCTTACTTATTCCTTTAAAAAATATCAATAACATTTTATTATTAGAGAATTATTAAAATACAGCCAGGCTATAATTGTGCCAGGCACTATTTTGACACATTCACATTAAAAACTTACAGTTATTCCTTCAAATTTGACACACCAAAGTCGAATACAAAACTTTTGTCGTTTATTTTCAATTAATAAAAGAAGGCACTATTTATTCCGGTTCATATAGTAAACAAAGGCCGTGTGTTGAAAGATCACAGCTGATATTATAATGTGAAGGTGTCAAAATTGTGCCTGGCACTATTATAGCCTGGTTTTATTTCAATAATTCTCTAATAGGGACCTATTGCATTACGGCCAGGCAATAATTGTGCTGGGCACTATATTGACAGTTTCACATTATAAGAACAGCTGTCTTCTTTCAAAATGAGGCCTTTGTGTATTATAAGACCCGGAATTAATTGTGACGCCACTATTAATGGAAAATAAACGACTGGATTTATAAATTTGACTTTGGTATATCAATTTTGAAAGATCAACTGTCATTTTTCAATGTGAAAATGTCAATTTAGTGCCCGGGACAATTATTGCCTGGCCATATTGCAATAGGTCCCTATTATGTCTTCGCTAGAAACTTGTTTTTATTAACAAAAAATATAAATAAAAACATTGCGTTTAATATGGCATTTATAAAAGTTTATACCAAAAACAATACCTAGTTTTTTCTAAAACTAATTTTTATTTCAATTTATTGTTCTTGTTCTAATACATGACGTTACCCAATTTCATATTTTTACTGCGTTTTTTTAAAAAGTTATTATCAAAAAAGTTATTATCAAAAAAGTTAAAAAAATAGCCAACTTTAATGCTCTGTATCTTGACAAAGAAAGAGTTTTCACCCATGCATCATAGGAACTTTTTTCTCAGACATGACCTCCTCTATCACCTGTTTGCCTATGGCCCCTAAGTTATAGGACACCCTGTATAAAAAAGGCCAAGGAAGACAAAAAAATTGTTTGGGTGGTGCTACCTCTCAAAATGGAATAAAGGTCAGTTCAGCCTCTCACATTAGATTACATTTACCTAAGCCAAACTGACTAACTTAAGGAGAAATTTTCTCGATTTTTACAGTTTTTCCGAAGTTTTTCACTTGTATTTTGTATAAAGATCTTATTTTATGATTTTAGGAACTTTTCTAACTAAGATAACAACACTTTTTTTTACAAAAAAAATCACTTAAGTTAGTCTAATTTGGCTTAGAAAAAATTAATTTAATTTAATCTAATGTAATTTGTGAGGCTGAACCCAAATCCTATAAAGGCATGCTTAAAGCAATACTGAACCACCAATTATTCAAAAATAATAAACAAAAAGTTTGCAGTAAAATATAGAGTGCCTTGACTGGCCTAAATAATTTCCATCAATAAACCTGGGAAAATCGTTTTCCGCGGACACTTCCAGCGTTTGCGCACTCTGCGCACCCCCTTAAAAAAGGGTCGAAGTCACGCACACTAGACATTTTCTTTCACACGTATATTTCTGCGGGAAATGGTGGAAATCCAAAATCGAAAAACAATAATATTTAGGACAAGAGTTCTGGGAAGGGGTATGAATGGGTAACAACGTGAAATTTCCTGTAAGTAGATTTTTTTTTAATTTGAGAAATTTTGCCTAATAGGTACCTTTTGGAAAATTAGAAACAGCATGAAACCTATTAGAAATTAAAAAAAAATATACAGGGTGTTTCAGAGGTTAATTGCCAAAAGCTCAGGTTAGATTTCTCTCATGAAAATATGAAAAAAAGTTCATATGAATATGTGTCTTAAAATGCCTTGTTTTAAAAATACATGGTGTTAAAATTTTATAAAAAAGATCTTTTGTTTTTAAATATCTGCTAAACTACTCTAGATATGTCTAAAATTTGGTAGAGGCATTCTACCTATTAAGAGGAATTTTCTTATAGATAGCAATTTTTTTTAAATTTAAACCAGTGCCGTCCGAACGGGACCTGGACTCCATTTTTTGATGAAAAAAATGGTACGCCACTGCTTTTTTGTAAAATAAAAATTATTTTTAAAATCCCTGTTTGTTTTATAACAAATGTTATCTCTTGAGTTTCTTTGTAAACCGCATTATTTTCGCTTAAAAAAATTAAAACCACTTACATGCATGACGAGATCGCCAAAATTTCATTGATAATTTGAGTCATTTTCGATAGTGAAAAAATAAGGATAGGGACATGTAAGCCGTTTTTCAATAGTTCTAACCGTTTTCGAAATATTCCGCCGTGAAATTGGAAATTGTTTCTTTTGAACTGTCAATATTTCAAAAATGGTTAGACTTAGGTATATGACATTGTACAATTACTCTAACCTGAAGAGGGCGTTTCGGTTCACTTACATATGATTTACCACACTCATTTTTGTATCTAAAACAAAACCAGAAAATCCCTCTTCAGGTTAGAGTAATTGTACAATGTCCTATACCTAAGTCTAACCATTTTTGAAATATTGACGTATATACCAAACATATGGAAACCCCTCCTTAAGGAAAACAAGCGTCTTAGGATTAAAAAGGGGGCGGGCCGTCACACCAGACTACATACCCAGTAGTATAGGTAGTAGCCCATAGACTGGATTGTTTAGTTTACACTTGAAAACGTTTAGAGATACTTACCAACCGAAACGTCGTGATTAAAATAAATAGACAATGGAAGTTTGAAATTTCGTTTATACAGGGGGTTGCTTTTAAAATAAAAAAGTTGGTGTTGGCCACTGTTACATGACACACCCTATATAATTTTTTTTTAAAATGCGCATTTAAGAGTTCAAATCGGAGTGTCCAGGCGTTTTTCCCAACACGCCCTGATTTGTTCGTTATCGAATTTATTCCATTTGGCTGTTCCACACTCTGTATTAGCTCACACATATACTATACTATAGTAGTGTGACCTATGGTGATCCTAATTTTTTCGAGAAAAAAAAAGTTAATCCGATTTTAAAAATTTTTATATATCTTTGCGTATCAGATGATTTTGAAACTTTTTTGTTGCGCCGTCTGTCTGTCTGTCTGTAACGACCAACGCGCATAACTCAAAAACCGCTTGGCCGATTTTAACGAAATTTGGTACCTAGGCTGAGTCTTGGGTCGAGATGGTCCCATTTTAAAATGACCAAAATCCACCGAACAGAAACCAAATAAAAGGGTGGGGGTAGATTTCAAAATTAGACTTTATGTGAAAATATGGCGTGTGTGATATCAAACGAAAGGTAATTGAGTCTGCAGTTAAACAAAATACATTTTAATTTATTTTAAGAAAAGGGTGGGGTATATTTAAAATATTAGAATTTAAGTGAAAATATGGCGTGTGTGATATCAAACGAAAGGTAATTGAGTCCGGAGTTTAACAAAATACATTTTAGTTTTTGTTTTTTTTAAAGGTGGGGGTAGATTTCAAAAATTTGGGTTTAAGTCAAAACATGGCTTGTGTGGTATCAAACAAAAGGTAATTTAGTCTGGAGTTGAATAAAATATATTTCAGTTATATTAGCTCACACGTACACTATAACTATAGTACCTAGTGTGAGCTTAGGGGCCCATATATTGGCAGAGTATTTTTTTATTCCCACTAATGTTAATGCGGTTACTAATTTTGTACTTTTTTGCGTTTTTAAAAGATATCTGCACCGCTCTATAAAGGAAATCAAGTTGCATAAATCGATTATTTTATAGATGAATAAATAATTGATGTTGACCGATAAATAAGATATTTTTAGCCTAAGAAATCGGAATAGGTGTTTAGCATGAACCAGGCCTTTAATGGTATACATAGTCTGTCACAAAACTCACACATAAAATTTTGCAAAAAAAATCATCTTTGTTAGTTTTTAAAATATAGAGCTAATTTTTTACTATATTAATTTGTGATCTCTGGCAAACAAAAAACATATTAACAGTTTTTCTGATGCCGTATTCCATTGGGAAAATGAGTGCAGCACTGGTGGTGCACTGACACTGAAACGGTGCTGTCAAAAATTTGCACCGAGTGCAGTTTCAATGAAACACGCGGAAATTGAAAAATTGCACTCGTGTGGTATAAGGTCACTATATCACGAAGTTCCTAACATCGTGATATAGTGACCTTAGTGTGGTATGCCATTATGAGCTGTAGAACTTCTTTTTAATTCTTGCTTTAAGCAACGTTAATATAACATTTTATTGCAAATAATTTTTTATAGTATATCCATTATGAATAGGGCAAATTGATTATGCAAAAATCTCATTTTTGAAAAAAATGTCACACAACCTGTAGTTTTATCAGGCCAACGACATAATCCATTTTTATTTGTTTCAAAGTTACACGCCGATAAATATTATCCTAAGATAAATAAAATTCGTCAAATAAATAAATAATGATTTTATTTAAAAAAAGTTAATAAGAATATTTTAAAAATGCCCACCTCCTTGTTGAATGCAGGCTTGTGCTCGTATACCAACAGATAGAGTAGTTATCTATATTTCGCGCTTGTTTTTCAAAAAACCCTAACCAGAAGTGTACTTTATGCTCCCAAAATTTGAACATAAGTATTCGAAACACCCTGTATACATATATAATATTTCACAAGTTTCTTTCAACTAAACCTAACTTTCCTGCCTTGCGGAATTTGGTCAAAAACATGTTGTTCAAAATCCATTTGTTCGAAAGTAATATTAATACTTCAATAACATTTTCTTGAAAAGGAAAATTATTTAAAAACATTTCCTTCAAACAAAAAATTGTTTGAAAACATTTTATTAAATTTTTTTTGTTCAAAAACATTTTCTTTGAAAGTCATTTTCTTTCATAAAGAAAATTGTTCAAAAAAGTGTTTGAAGAAAATATTTTTGAACAAATTTCCATTCAACAAGAACATAACCTAACCTAACAGCTAAACGTAAGGGTGTTTTAACATACCATAAAAATGGCAAGACATGTGCCTCAGCGCTAATGGGGTTTCGTCCCCCTTGTTCTTTTTTTGGACAAAATTGAGGCTACTTGAATTTATTTATGAGAAATTCTGCAGTGCTCATCTCGAGCCGAAAGTGTTTCTTGAACTAAAAAATACATTTATTTTTACTTATAATCATAGCTGCCAGAAAACCCCAACTGTCGGAAAATTAGCCCCAGGGCCCCAGTCAACCAAATCCATACAAATCTACTTACCTGTTTGTTGTTAAATCGGTAAACCACATTTTTAATAAAGTTTGTTATTTTTGGGGTTTCCGTTCTCATTGTTTTTACTGCACAGAACTGTTCTTCTTCATCTTCATCGCTGCTACTACTTAGCAGCGAAGAAAATAATAAAAAATCGCTAACAACTTTATTTTCACTCATTTTTACGTCCCACGACAATAATAAGCGTTTAAAATTAATGGCGGGAAAAAGTTTTCGGTGCGGCACGAGCCCTCAGAGCCGGGGTCAAAAAAGCCGCACTCAGTGCAAAACTGAATTCATAAGTTCCTCAATGGAATACGAAAACTGAAAAAGTGCATGTCAATGGAATGCAAACACCGAGCCAGTTGTGCACTAGTGCTGCACTCATTTCCCCAATGGAATACGGCATGAGAAACTAATTTAGCGAAAATTATAAGCCAAAGTTTGTGATAAAACATTAAAAAAAGCTGCCCTCTTGGATTTACGACGTCACAGGCCCTCCCACTGAAATTGGAGGCAACCACCCGGTGACTAAAAATTGTGTGATCTGTTATCAATCTATCCCACGATGATCCCACGGGACACGATTTTTGACTACGAGGGTGGATCAAATATAAGCAAGCCTTTTAAAGTTACTAATAGTCATTCAAGATGAACGTGGCCGTTATAATTTTGGAGTAGGGATATTCAGCAGCATGTAGGCTGGTAGTGCCGCGATGCTCATTTGGCCAGGAGCAATCGCAATGAGCGAGAAGAAGGTACACGGCAGTGTTGCGCAAAGAATAATCATTAAATTTCCTACACGCGAAAACGTGAAACCTGCTAAAATTCGATGCAGATTGCGAGCACAGTTCGGAAATAAGACGCTTTCGTGGGTACCTGTAAAAACTTGGTGCAAAGAAAGGCCGTGATCGTGTCGACAACGTGAGTCACCCACGTCGTCCGCGTACCATCATTTCTGCAGGCAAAGTTTTTGCGACCGTTTTCTGGGACTGGATAGAAGCTTTGTTGGTCGATTTTTTTGCACGAGCGAATAACAATAAACGCGGATTACTACTGCAAGTTACTGCACCAGGTAAAGCTTAATTATCGCCAAAAGAGGAGAGCACACCCCATCCAAGACGTATTGCTCCTGCATGACAACGTTAGACCTGATACGGCAGCTGACTGTGCTGGAATACCCTTCATACAGTCGAGATTTGTCACCTTGCAATTTTCATATGTTTGGCCCACTCAACGATTCACTGGGAGGAGACGAATGAAGAGGTGGAGGCATTCGTGCGCAACTGGTTAGATACCCGCCCAGCTTCCTTTTATGAAAACGGGATTAAGAAACTGTCAAATCGTTGGGAAAAGTGTATTAATAGAGAAGGGGAATGTGTAGAAAAGTAGAAAAAAATTCTGTTTTGTGTCATGTTTCTAAATAACTAGTTTATAAACAAAGGCTTGTTTATATTTGATCCACCCTCGTATAAGCCTCTGAACTAATAGGAGTTTTCGTTTCTGAGATATTTACAAAAACCTGTTTGCATGGCTGATGTAGCATGGAGTTTAGTGTGCTAATAATGGGTTATTATTAATTATTCTTCTGCAGATCTCCAGTTTGCTATTATTGTCCCTTATACCATGGCCGGGACCCACGGTTTTCAAGATATCATGCCCAAGAGATAACGCAAGAGTGGTGAGAAAAATTGTTCAAACGAAGTGGATACCGATTTTAGATAAATATAAGGTATATTTTTGTTCCTCCTTCATTTTTAGCATCAATTTCAATAATACCCTTATATTGGTCGTGAGTCTGTAATAAAACCTTTATATTATATATATATATATATATATATATATATATATATATATATATATATATATATATATATATATATATATATATATATATATATATATTTATATATATATATATATATATTTATCGGTTTCACAACGTTCTACGTCTTCCGATACCCAATCTCCACTCGTTTCTGTTTGCCCATAATTCATCATCTAGGCCTCTTATTCTTATTTCACTGTCTATTCCTTCTCTCCAGCTTTTCCTCGGCCTTCCTCGTTTTCTTCGGCCAGTTGGTTTCCATTGTAATATTTGTTTAGGTAGTCTTCCATCATCCATTCTTTGTACATGTCCGTACCACACCAGTTGTTTTGTTCTTATATCATCGACTAAAGTACGTTCACCCACAGTCATAATTTCTCTTATTCTTTGATTTGTAACTCTTTCTCTTTTTGATTTCCCTGCTGCTCTTCTCCAATAGTCCATCTCCGTAGCGGAAAGCATTTTTTTTGTTCTATCTTTGATTGGCCATACTTCTGAGCCGTATGTAATAATACTTTTTACAATGGTGTTATATATAAGCTTTTTGATATACTTTGGTCCCAAATTATTCCATTTAAGAAAGTTATTGCTTTTCTTCCTTGTACGTTTCTATCTTTTATAGCTTTGTCTAGTGTTCCATCAGCTGTAATTTTTAGACCTAAGTATTTATACTCAGCACAGGACTGAATTCGCTGCCCAGTATTTAAGATTAGATCCTGTTTCGTTCCACCAATACACATATACTCTGTCTTATTGATATTAACCTCTAGTCCCCACTTATTGTATTCTTCTATTATAATATAATATAATCCTGAGCCACCACTATCTGATCATCGGCGAAACATAAAGTATACAAGGTGGTTTCATCCAACGGAATTCCCATGTTTTGACATTTTCTCTTCCAGACTTTAAGGACCTGTTCCAAATATATCTTGAAGAGCGTAGGCGAGATACAGCAACCTTGTTTAAGACCATTATTTACTTGAAAGCCTTTAGTTAGTTTTGCTTTTATTTTAACTTTTTCCTTACTATTGCGGTATAACTCTTTAATGGCGTTAATTAGTTGTATGCTTATGTTTGTCTTTTCCAACGCTTTCCAAAGTAGGTTTAGTGGTATACTATCATATGCCTTCTGCAAATCTACGTAAAGCAGATGCAGCTCTTGTCCGTATGCCATTTTCTTTTCAATAACTTGAATTATACAAAAGAGATGATCTGAAGTCGATCTACCCGCCCTGAAACCGGCTTGTTCTTCTGCCTCCATATCTTTATATTCGCTCTCCACTTTATTTCTTATTATTTTGCCATATATTCTGCTTAGCGTACTAGTTACAGATATACCTCTATAATTGTCACATATATCTTTCCTTCCTTTTTTGTGTATTGTGGATATATATGACGTTTTCCACTCAGTTGGTACTACAGTTCCATTTAAATATTTTTGGAAAAGATTTCGTAATCTCCACAACAGTTCTTCAGTGCCATATTTAATAAGTTCAGCTGGGGTATTTCCGGGTCCGGCAGACTTACCGCTTTTTAAGGTTGTGCACACGTTTTTGACCTAAGAGATTCTGGGGGGTACTGGAGATCCCATCGTTCTAATGATATTGTCTCTTTCGTCTTTCTTGAATTCTGCTCTTCAGTTAAAAGTTTTTTAAAATACTCATCCCATATTTTGTCTGGTATTGGTGAAATAATATCTCTGCATGTTTCTTTTTTGATCGATCTTATAGTTTTCCAGCTTTCGGTACTTCTCCTACCTACTAAGTGAGAATCTATTTTCTGGCACTTTTGCATCCACGATTGATTTTTCTTATCACTGATCATTCTTCTCACCTTTGATTGCGCGATTTTGTATTCTTCTCTGCTTCTTTCTATCTGTCTTTTGGGACAAGTAGGTATGATATAATTTCCTTTTTTCCTCTATTTCACTTTCAATCTCAGCATCCCACCAGTATGGTTTTGTTCTTTTAGGAGTTTCTTCCATAAATATAAACCAATAAAACCTTTAACAATAGTTAAATTAATTTTAGGTTAAGTTACCCCTGGAATGTCCCTTTCATCCCTCTAGGGACATTTTCGGTCCACAGCAAGCGGCCAAAAAACAGCACAGACCTTCGCAGTGGACCTGCGGTATTTGTGGGAAGTCGTTTTTTGAGGAGAAATTTTTAGACATGCATTTTGACAATCGACACAAAGGCAACATTAATATGGTAAGCCACAGGAATGATTCAGGTTACTTTCGTGACATTATTTGTGTACGTCAGATCACCTAACGTTACCAGTTTGTGGTCTGTAACCTTACCTAACCTTCCCCTTAAAGAAATAACCAAAGTCAAAAATCCCTAACTAAACATTTTTCAAATTTTTCATAAGTACTTTTTTTTTTTCAGGCAGAAGATGCAATTTGCCTGGCAGACTATTGCGACATAATGCGTTGCGAGGTCCTCAATACGCAAGAATTTCAATCAATTCCGTCAGACTACGACAACACAGATATCGAAGTCTGGCACGAGACTTCGCACTCTACGGCCAAAGCACTAGTTTCTACGGGACCACGTGACGTTGCCAAATACAGTAGACGTGGCAATTACCGGGCTAGAAGTGGCGACGGTAGTCGCACAAATGGTGGAGGCGATGGGGCTACAAAAGTTCGGTGTCGCAAGGCGGATGCGCCGGAAGCTGCAAACACAAAAGGTATGTAAAGCTTCTGTTAAAACCTGGTTAAAACAGTACAATAGTAAATCTTGCGTGGTACGACGTGATGAATTTCAATCAATTGCGTCAGACTACAACAACACAGACATCAAAGTCTGGCACGAGATGTCGCACTCGACGGTCAAAGCACTAGTTTCTACGGGACCACGTGACATTGCCAAATACAGTAGACGTGGCATTTACAGAGCTAAAATTGGTGAAGGTAGTAGCAAATGGTGGAGGCGACGGGACTACAAAAGTTTGGTGTCGCAAGGCGGATGCCTCGGAAGCTGAAAACACAGAAGGTATGTAAAGCTTCTGTTAAAACAGTACAATAGTAAAATCTTACGTGGTACGACGTGGTGAATTTCAATCAATTGCGTCAGGCTACGACAGCACAGATATCGAAGTCTGGCACGATACTTCGCACTCTACGGCCACTAGTTTCTACGGGACCACGTGACGTTGTCAAATACAGTAGACGTGGCATTTACAGAACTAAAAGTGGTGAAGGTAGTAGCAAATAGTGGAGGCGACGGTGCTACAAAAGTTTGGTGTCGCAAGGCGGATGCCTTGGAAGCTGCAAACACAAAAGGTATGTAAAGCTTCTGTTAAAACAGTACAATAGTAAAATCTTGCGTGGTACGACGTGGTGAATTTCAATCAATTGCATCAGACTACGACAACACAGACTGGCACGAGATGTCGCACTCGACGATCAAAGCACTTGTTTCTACGGGTCACGTGACTTTGGCAAATACAGTAGACGTGGCATTTAAGGAGCTAAAAGTGGTGAAGGTACTAGCAAATGGTGGAGGCGACGGGGCTACAAAAGTTTGGTGTCGCAAGGCGGATGAGCCGGAAGCTGCAAACACAAAAGGAATGTAAAGCTTCTGTTAAAACCTTGTTAAAACAGTACAATAGTAAAATCTGGCGTGGTACGACTTGATCAATTTGAATCAAAAACTGGCAAAAACACTAATAAACAAAAACCGGTTGACAAGCACTTGACATTTCTAAGCCAGAGGACAAAATATCAAACAGGCCGGCGGCCATTTTGGATTAGACACTGTAACTTTGGTCAAACGGTTTGAGTTTTAACACTATTTTTAATTTAAATTTCAGATAGCAGCTCCTCGAACGACAGCGACAAATCGCAACAGAACACCAGCACAAAAAACAGCGTGTGTCCTGGCGATTTGGTCGACTCCGCCTTGCCGGCATCGACGCGGCAACAGCGCTTCAACCATTTGCAAAAACTGAAGGCCAACTGCAAACCCGAAGAATTGCAAAAAATTCGCACCAAATGCGAAATTTTGGTGCGAGACTGTATAGCTAGCTTGTTAATTCAATTAAGTGTAAAGGATTTTAAAGAGGTTGAAGGTAAATATTTAAAATTAATATTATACTACTACTATGTCGCTTTAGCACGTTTTTCTACGTTGTCCGACGGCTATTCTCCACCTCCTTCGATCCTGACAAACAGTTTAGGACGCCCTCTTTTTCTGTCCCATATTGGTTACCTTTCTAGGACCGGCTTTCGAAATCTTCCGTTGTTCATCTGTTGTACATGGCCGTACCATATCAGTTGTCTTTTAGTGATGTCATCCGTTATGCTTCCCTCGATTCCCATTCATTCTTTTATGATCTCACTTCTTATATGATCTGTTCTAGATATTCTTATTGATCTTATTGCATCCATTTCGACACTTTCCATTTTTGCTTTGTATTTTTCTGTTACGCGACAGGTCTTTATTCCATACAACGGCGTGCTTTTCACTAGTGTTTCATATAATTTAAATTTTACATTCTTTTTTATCTCTCTGCTCCATAAAATACCAATAACCTTTTTTGCTTTTACTATGCTTTCCAGTTCTTTACAGTCTGTTCCTGTCCTATCAAATGTGACACCCAAGTATACATACTCATTGCACGGAGATATTATTTGTTCATGGTCCAGTTCTAACTCACTTGAATCGTTTCCAATACATAAGTACTGTGTCTTGTCCACGTTCACTTTTAATCCCCACTTTTGGTATTCTTCTATTAACTTTCTTATCATATACTCCATGTCTTCTTCATCATTAGCTACAATCACTTAGTCGTCAGCAAACTGCAGTGTGTATATGGTAAATCGGTCGTTAAGTTATATTCGCATGCAGTGTACTTTACGTTTCCAGTTTTTTAGAGCTACTGCAATATATTCTAAAAAGAGTTGGAGAGGTACAACATCCCTGTCTTAAGCCTTTCGTTACCAGAAATTCTTTTGAAAATCGATTTCCAATTTTAATTTTAGATTTTGACTTTTATATATGGACGATCGATATTAGTTTGTTCTAAACAACTGCCCATAATTTTTATACTGGAACGGTACCATATGCTTTTTGTAGGTCCACAAAGGTAACATGAGTCTCTATATGGCACTCCTTTTCTTAATTACTTGTTTAAGACAAAACACATTGTTACTACAAGATCTGAATAAATAATATAACGAAGTACTTGACACACTTGACAACACTGTCGAATAGCGGTGACTTGGAAACTTGAAAAATGCAACACAAATTGCACATTTATTTAGTATTGTTTTATTCACTTTTAGATGAATTCAACCGAGCAGTATGTTGGTACCTGACATGTGACAGATACTGGGAGGACTCTGCCAGCGATTTGCGCAGTTTTCCTTGGGGTTTGGTATGCATGATAGTTATGGTTCTTTCACTGGGTGCCTGTTTGTGCTATTATATTGTTTGGGTTATTTTTGAGTAAGTATAACCTTTTGCACTGCTTTATGTAGTTTAGGCAAAATTAATTCAAAAAATTTAAAAACCAATACCAGTGAAAAACCGCCAGAAAAATATAGTGTACTTCTTCTTTTTAACACACTTCAGAGAACATTGATGATTTTTGGTTAGTTATAAATAAATTTCAATAGTATATCTTTGAAATAATTGTCTGGTATGAAAAATATTTTAAGTTTAGATTATATTTTGTCATAACGGTATATGCGCGGCAACACTGTGTCTAAATAAAGGATAATGTGAAAAATGGGACATGAAAAAGATCCCTACTAACTTCACTTGGTTTTAGTACTGACGACGTAAGTGTGACAAGCACAAGTTTCACCGACCGAAGCACCCCCTCACCTGCGCACATTGTGAGACAAGATATGGTGGATGGCCACCCGGTCTATACAGAAGACTACATTGGACCTGAAAAGGATAACGACTACATTTACGTCACTTATCCGCCCGATTTAAAAAGAAGACTGCTTGAGAGGTAAGTCATGTTATAGCCCAATAATTTTAGATTTGATTGATTCATGTAAGAGAGGAAATAATGCTCTGAAGCAATTTACCATCATTATCATCCTAGACAATCATTTGATATCGAGTTTGATTATCATCTAATTATCATTGTCGAAGACTGTTGTGTATTTTTCGATGGCTATACAAGTCAATTCTGGAGACGCACACTTTTCCGCAGTGCGATAGCTTGACCGTTTCTCTCTCGATTTTTTCGTTTATTTCTGTGGTCTCTCCTGTATCTCTAGTCTGCGTCGCTCCTGTTCAAATCTTTGTGATCCTTCATGGACCAGGTGGCTCCAGGCAACTCCTATCATTTGGCGCCGTCTCCAAGTTGTTGGTGTCTATCCGGGATTTTATCATGTTGCTCATGAGAACGTGCTTGTATCTTTTCTGTTATCCTCCCTGATTTATTCTTCCCTCCATCAGTTGTTCATAGAATATCTACTTTGGAAGACGTGACTGGGGTATGCGAATAACGTGGCCTGTCCATATTATTATACGCCGATCCTGCGTTGTTTCTCAGGATCCTTCTTAGGCAGCGCTGGTGATATTTTTATAGGCATTTGATGTGCTTTCGGTGATAGACGAGCAGTTTGGTCTCAGTCTTGAGGTCGTGGTTGTTGAAGACTCTCCCCTAAAGTCCCTCATCATCATTCTAGGTAATCACTAGGTATTGAGTATGATTATCATCTAATTATCATTGTCGAAGTCGGTTGTGCATTTTTTGATGGCTGTATAAGTCAATTCTGGAGACGTACACTTTTCTGCAGTCCTGGCACACCCAGTTTCCTGCGATAGCTTGACTGTTCCTCTCTCGATATTTTCGCTCCTTTCTGCGGTCTCTTCTGCATCTCTAGCCTGCGTCGCTCCTGTTGTGATCCGTCATGGACCAGGTGGCTCCAGGCAACTTTGATCATTTGCCACCGTCTCCAAGTTGTTGGTGTCTATCTGGGATTTTATCATTTTTCTCTTCTGAACGTGTATCTTTTCTGTCATCCTCCCTGATTTATTCTTCCCTCCATCAGTTGTTCATAGAATATCGTCTTTGGAAGACGTGACTGGGATATGCGAATAACGTGGTCTGTCCATATTGTTGTACGCCGATCCTACGTTGTTTCTCAAGATCCTTCTTAGGCAGCGCTGGTGATATTTTAATAGGCACTTGATGTGCTTTCGGTAGGCAGTGACAGCATTATAGACGAGCAGTTCGATCTCAGTGTTGACGTCGTGGTTGTTAAAACTCTCCCCTAAAGTCCCTCATCATCATCCTAGGCAATCACTCGGTATTGAGTATGATTATCATCTAATTATCATTGTCGAAGTCGGTTGTGCATTTTTTGATGGCTATATAAGTCAATTCTGGAGACGCACACTTTTCCGCAGTCCTGGCACACCCAGTTTCCTGCGATAGCTTGACTGTTCCTCTCTCGATTTTTACGCTGCTTTCTGCGGTCTCTTCTGCATCTCTAGCCTGCGTCGCTCCTGTTCAAATATGGCAAGTGTTCGCCATCTTGTTTTTGCCGATTTTATCCTTAATATACATTTCTCGCATAACAAAATTAAAAAGAAATTTGTAGAGAATTTAATTTTTGTCAAGTTTTCGCACCTTGCTTTGTCTTTAAAATAAAAACCAGTAAATAAATAAAACAAAAGGCCTGACCTACATGTACAAAAAAACTTGTAAAGAATCAAATCCTCAACAATCTTGTAATTTACATAATGACAGTTATTTTATATGAACATGGTTCAAAAGTTCAAAGTGTTACTGCCTATTGCAAGGACTATAGTTTTCTTATTTTTTACACTTTCCTTATTATTAGCAATAAATATGTATTTTCCAAAAATATTGATGATGTAAAAATTTTAGATAATTAAATTATTTGTTTCCTACCACTTTTTTCGAAAAGTGTATATAATAAGGGTAAACATCGGGAAAAACAGAAAATCCAAGATGGCGGACAATTCCCATATCAAATTTAGGGACAAAAAAGTAATTGATTTCATAATCTACACCTCTGGGACACTTCCATCAAAATATTTCTTCTGCGATTTTTTCTTTGAAAAAAATGATTGGGCTATTAGTTGTTGCCAAATTTAGCCACATAGGACTTCCATTTACCTTTAATCTAATTTTTTTTCAGCTTTTGAAGGAGGCCCTTCTTTTTTAAAAGTGATTTTACAGGTTAAAGAAATACTTAAAAAAACTGAATTATAGTTTTTTAAATGTTTAGTCAGAAATTTTACGATTTTCAACATAAACAAAATAGATTTGTGTAGATCCATAGAATTTTAGTTTTAAATAGAAAAGTAGTTTATTAAAAAAAAATTACCAGGTAGAATAATTTTCTACTGACAATAAAGTAAAACTTAATAAGAGTTGGTAGAACAGAATTAGAAGTTACATTTCAACAAAATTTGTAGTGGCGGTTTTTATTCTTGCGTTTTTGCGGATGTTAGTTTTTATTAAATATTAAAAATCTTTTGTATAGGCCGCAGCCAACGATAAAGACCGGCCATGGCGCGTTATCAGCAAGTCGGCGGTCACGTGATCTTAGGAGTCCCAGGATTCTTATTGTATTGCTTAATATATTATATGTTTTTACACAATTTAAATAAATTAACAAAAACTTTTTGTTCTTTTATAGGCAAAAATTGAAAAAAATATTTTGCTGATATATGTGTTTATTATGGATAAAAGAACTGAATCTATAAAAATAAAAAATTATACAAAATTTGCACTCTAATATCTTCAGGTACATATATTAGGTACATAATATCGTTAGTAACTTCAAATCTATACAAGTCTTTCAAAATTGGACATATCAAACCTAAGCTTTTAGTTTTTTAATTTTTCTTTGACTGTCATCATCTTTGAGTTCTTATTCAAAGATTTATTAGCAGACACTAAATCATTGTGCTTTTTAATAAAATTATTTTAAAAAACTTTACATGCCCTTAAACTAATTTTTTCAAGCTTTGACAATAGTTTTTCTCCACAAAAACACTCGCTAGAGTTATCTGAAGAAAAATTTTCAATATAAAACATTTCACAATAATTTATTAAAAAGAAACAAGTGATTTTGTGAATAAGTGAGATGGTTTTCCCATTCAATGAACTGAATGTAGTGGTCGTCAATAATTTTTTGAAAAATTACCCAGCACAAAGTTTAATATCTATTTCAATAAAGTGTAAGTTAACTACCAACTCATGTTCGTTTAAAAGCTGTATCTTACTTTTTAAATATTTCACAATACCAGAGAGATTACTATCTGTTAACAATATTTTACAAATCAGTTTTTTAATATTGCGAGGGTGCGGAACTATTACCTTAGAATTGTAAATTGACGTGTATGCACTGGATAACTGGATAAACAAAGATGAAGCCAACATTAAAGTGTATCCACCATATCTTCGATTCTAAGGTTACCTTTTCAAGAGACCTAATTGTTCAATAAGAAATGACAACTGAACACATTTTTCACTCTCACTATCGAAAATATCACTAAGGATGTACTTGATCAATCTTATCTTTTACTATTCTTTCCCGTTTGCAACATATTAGGTTTCAGTTTTATAGTTGGACCGACAAGGAACAACACTAATTACACGCGGCATTGTTTAACTTATAGGTATTTTCTTTATAATTAACTCATTAGCCATTAATTATTTTAACGCAGCCCACTACAGTCTTTTTCGTGGGCTGCGTTATTTTAATAACTTTGATAAAATTCCCATAAAATTCGTGCCCGAATTAAAAAAAAAATCGACGTAAACAAACATACCAAAACTGAACACACATGTTTTATAATGACAGCGGGCCGTGAGGCGTTTTTTTGTGGGACTCCTACGGTCACGTGATATTTCCGTGCCCGGGCCGGTCTTTCTCGTGGGCTGCGGTATAGGCTAACTGGGCTCTACAGTAGACTTATTATTTTTTAGTTGCTACAACAGGACAACACGCTTATGAAATTTAGAAGATTTAATAGCTAGAAAAACATACGTACTTTTAATTTGGTTTTGTAGATATAGCTTTAGTAAATACAAATTTTCATACGTAGACAATTAGCATTTAGAATTCCATCTTTTTAATTCTTATATATAGTTTGATAGATAACAAATTTCTTATTTTTTTTAGTAATAATTTATTTTCAACTTAGTAAAGCCAATTTTTTATAGTAAAATCTAACTGTTTAAGCTATTTGAAATAAATTAATTTTTAAAAAAATCCTTTTTCCTTGTGTTATCCTTTCCGACATTTGTAAAAGTGTAATGTGAGAGTGATATATTAAAAAAAAGTACATTTCTATCAAGACAGGTGAGGTCTATCTGTCTGACTTTCGAGTGCTAAAAAATTGTTTTAAGTCAGTTATTAGACTACCACACTAAAAAAAATCCATAGCATTGAAAATTATATTTCTATTTATTTTTCCACGCGGAATCTGTATTTGGGATACAAAAAATCCTAAGCTGTCTGGAATTTTTCCCAGTGGGTCAATTGGTATGAAATCAATTAAGAATAGTAAGTTTGGCGATTTAAATGATTTTTGGTAAATATCATTCTACAGGTCAAATGGAGGAGAACTCCCAAATTTCAAAATTTTCTGATCGGTAGTTTTCTTTTACTTAATTTTGAAAGTAAATAATTGGCAATTTGTACTAAAATAAATTCGGATATCTCAAGAACTGCTTAATACTAGGCTTTCGAAATATGGCTTGTTTGAAAGGTCTTTAAAATAGCTTTTGAATAAGGTATCACATTTTTTTAATATGCTTTTACTGAAAAATTACGTTAGATTTGATACCTTATTCAAAATACATTTTAAACACCTTCCAAACGAGCTATATACAGGTTGTTTCACGAACATCGAAACAGTATTTATAGTGCGCATTTGGAGAAACGCTCGGACACGTCGATTTTGTTTGTGAGTGGGATACTTTTTGGGTATGTTGAAATTTTTGTAGCACGAACCCTTTTCGAGGGGTATACTTTACTTCTATATTTTGAATAAGGAAAGTGGGTCTAGTGATACTTTGTTTTGAAGGCCTTTTGAATGTCCTTATAACAGTGTAAAAATTTCAAAAATCTATCTATATAGTTTTTGAGATAATTGCCTTCAAACTTTTAAATTTAACATGGACTGATAAAATAAAAATTTAATTAGAATTTTATACTTTCAGGATTTAATTTTTATTTTATCATTTAATGTTAAATTTGAAAATTTAAAAGTAGATATCTCAAAAACTAAGCGATGGATTTTCGAAATTTTTACACGGTTGTCAAGATATTCAAGAGAGCTTCAAAACAAGGTATCACTAGACTCACTTTCCCTATTCAAAACATAGGGGTAAAGTATACCCCTCGAAGGGGGTTCGTGCTACAAAAATTTCAAGATAGCCAAAAAGTGTCCCCCTCGCCAAAAAAATCGACTAGTCCGAGCGTTTTCCCAAATTTGCACTCTAAATACCCAAAAAGAGCTCTGCGCCTTAAAAACAGTTTTTGTAAATATTTAATAAATAGAAGCTCCGACGAAGATTTTACTAAGAACATAAATTATTCAAAAAAACGTGTGTGTTGGCTTTTGAATAAAATCTAATCAGCTCTTTTTAATACACACAAACACACACAGGGACAGACATTACGGCGATATTGCTAAGATACATACACCCAAATAACACATTATTTCAAAAAATTTTCTTTCGTCGAAAACAATGTCCAAATTATACGCATTTGTAATGACGTCATTTTTGTTTATCTTTGTTTAGTATATTATAAACTTTTTTAAAAAAGTAGTGTCTATGATTAATTCATTTTTTAAATAGGTGGTAATTGGTTATGTGAAGTATCCGTCACTGTTAATCAAAAACATGAGTTTGTCAACTTGTCGGAAATTATTTCAAAAAGTTGTAAAATGCCAAGAAACAAATATAATAGGTATAATGAGCAACAAAACTGGAAATGGAACAAGTCCGAAATGAAATCGCACTTCAATTTAAGAATGTGATACAGCGAGCCGCAGATGCAACAAAATTGAGCCCAACAACGATAGTAAATATAAAAAAGAATCTACGCCATACGTTTTTTTCTCACCTGGTGACGTCATTACAAATGTGTATAATTTAGTAGCCATTGCTGCCCAGGCTAGGAAGTTAAAAATTTGCGTGGCTCTAATTTTTTTCTTTGGTATTTTAACAAAAATTAAAAAAAGCAAGATTTTAGTTAGTTAGTCGATAGTATTTTTATTTGTGCTTCGAAAAACTACATGGGCTATCTAAAAAATAAACCAGTATCTGATGTAAAAAATCAGACCAAATCACAAAACAATACTAAATACTTTTTCACTATAAAAAAAGTTTAAAATTACGATTTTTTCTCTCTGATAAAAATAAACAAATCTATCTGTTTATCAATTATATGAAGAACGTGTAAAGTGGGTTTTAATTTCGAAAATCTAAACCCAAAATTTGTTTTATTTAAAATACATAATATTAAGACCCTTTTGTTTCTGAAACATATTTTCACGGTCCAAGTCCTAGTTACTCAAGATTTAATGCCTCCATAACGAACACTGCACAATTCTTAATTTTCATACAGCTCGTTTCTTATAAGGGGAAAAACTAGAGGTCGCGTCAAGTCGTAAAACCAGAAGTGCAACATTGGATTTTCAAAATTTTTGTAGATAATTTAGTACCAATATTAAGCTTGCTTTCTTTACACCGGTTTTGATTAAATACGTTAGAGCATAATACAATGGCAAATTTACATTCCCAGACCCAAATTTTCTAGTGCGCATACTGTTTGGCAATGGTAATCTGATGGGGAAGAGAGACAAAAAATAGAGATGGAAAATGCTAAAATATTATACGGGGACACCTTCTATGTTTACTAATTTTACATGTTTTATATAGGGAAAATTTTTACTTTAAAGTATTTAGTCGTGTGCACTCGGTAAGTGAAGCCAAGACGGCATTTTTATTGCATTTTGTATTGTTTGGGATGACGTACGTATTGAATTTTAATGAGCCTCGGTTAAAAACATTAACGTATTATTAATACGTTAATGGTTAAAAACTACCTTTCAGAGGCGTAGCTGTAAGTAACAGCATTAAATTAAAATACATTGGGGGTCTTAGACGGCATTCTTTAACCACTTGCTACAAAATGATTGTTTACCAATCACAACCACATGACCCTAAGAACACCACCATATATGTGTGAGCTGAATCCAATTGAACTGGCATGGGCATTTTTAAAAAAAGGCTTGGGAAAGACTCAGACGATGATGATTCAGATTCAGAAACTGAAATTTCTATTGAATAATATATTTTTTTAAATAAGACCTGACCTATAGTACAAAAAAAAATCTTTTTTTAAAGAATTCGTATAATAAAGTTTAAAACAAATATATGAACCGTAAGTATAATATATATTTATATACAGGAAAAATTTTTTTTTACTGTTTGTAATTCATCATAAAAATATTTATTTTAAGACTAATTTTATTTTTATGTATCAAACCCTGTTTTGGCCGCATATATTAAAATCTCCGTCACTGGAAAAAGAGAGGAAACGTGTTTTCTAGCTGTCTCTCTTCCCCATCAGATTATACCTGCCATACTGTACGTGTGTTTTTATCACGTAGACACACAGCTGCTGTGTGGTGGACGCCATATTTGTTGTTTATTTACATTTTCCCGTGTTTTGGTTGGTTTTTGTCGTGTAAAATTGTGTTTTTTTCTGTGAAAAATGGGAACGAATTCATTTAAAACCTGTGTGTAGAAAAATGTTCGGGTGAAATCAGGGAGTGCCCGAGGGGGATTTCACTGACCATTTTTTTGTACATATGTTCGCATTGTTTGACAAAATGCGAAAAAATTTGAAAAAATGTGAAAAAATGCGAAATAGTGCGGAAAAATGCTAAATAATAAAATTAAGAATTGTTGAGTTCATTGTATTCGGGCAGTGTTGTAAAAAGGGTAAAAAGAAAAGGGTGATTTTTCGGTAGGTTAATTTTTAAAAAGGTATTTTATTAATCATGTTTATAAAACTTTTTAAGAGTAGACATGCTTTTTTTCCAGTCTGTCACCTTAGCTCCGAAATGTAGAAGCGACGTTGCAAAATGCGGCAAAACGACTCACGTGATATACATACCTTTTTGAGTGAAAAAAACATCAGAATTGGCTGAAATTTGAGTGGAAGGCACATTTTGTAAAAACTAAGACAAGGCTCGGAGCAATTTTTTGGTTTTTTTTTGCCGAATAAGTAAAAACTTCTTTCTAAGGACACCGATTCGAAATATTCATGACATAAATATTTCGAATCGGTGGCCTAGAAAGAATTTTTGACAAAAAATCAAAAAAGTGCTCCGAGCCGTTGCTTAGTTTATACAAAATGCGCCCTCCACTCAAATTTCAGCCAATTCTGATGTTTTTTCACTCAAAAAGGTATGTATATCACGTGAGTCGTTTTGCCGCATTTTGCAACGTCGCTTCTACGTTTCGGAGCTAAGGTGACTGACTGGAAAAAAAGCATGTCTACTCTTAAGTGAAAATATACATTTATACTCATTACTCCTAATCGTCTGATATATCAATGTCCTCAAAATCTTCTGCTTCTATCTCACTTTCACTTATGTATTCTGTTTCACTTTCAGTTTCTGTTTCAGTCTCACTTTTTTGGTACATTTTTTTTGTACGTCTTTGTTTTTTAAGCGTTTTTTTGAAGGTTGTTTTGATTTTAGTATTTGGCTGGTCAGTCTGTTCTTTGTTTTTCCCTGTCCTGTTTGTTTTGTTCGAGGTTGGTCTGTCATTGGTCCCTGAAATCTTAAAAGTCTGTCAGTCGAGAGTCGTCCCACATTATTGGAGTAAAACCAGCATAATGTGGATTTGCGTACAGCGCCAGCTCTTTCTATTGCCTTAAAAATATCACTTCTTAGCTGACGCGGACTTTAGTTCGCGTCAGCTCAGGAGTCCCATTTTTGAGGAAAAGAAAGAGCAGGTCTCGGAGCAGGTGCTATATACATATCGAAAGTGCAACAAAGATGGAAATAGTTTCCATACCTGATTTTTAGTAAATAAACGAAAATCAACCTTAATGTAAGCACATAAGAGTTTACAATTCCTCCTGGTAACAAGCGATTTCGCGGAAGAATCGCGTTCTTTATTAATCCCTTTATTAATGGCAGTTTTAAAAACGAATTTAACACGTTCTTATTTTTTGCATTTAGAAAAATATAACTTGAAGACTCAGCAGTAATCAGGGGTAATTTAATTTTCATTTAAATGGGCAAAAAAAATGCGTGATTACTAAAATATTTACCGAACACTAATTCCGTTTGTTTGAACTCGGGGAGAGCAATCATACGATTTTTGATTTATAAGAAAAAAAATTTTAACAAATAAGAAACAATGCAGAAAAATGTGAAAAAATGCAGAAAAAATGCGAAAAAATGGGAAAAAATTTGAAAAAATGCGAAAAAATGTGAAAAAATGTGAAAAAATGCGAAATAATGCCGCATTATTTCATCAACATTTGTACATATATTGCGGCCAGTGAAATCCCCCTCGGGAGTGCCATTTCATAGGTAAGTATTTGTATTTTTCTTTATAATTTGTTAATAAACTTACGTGGTTTATAGATGCCATTAAAAACTCTTCATGGTGTAAACTATAAATCTGCACAATCAATTTTAGAAAAAACTACTATTTTAATCCGTAATTTAATAAATTCTCACCCGATCAACTAGTTTTTAGAAATAAAATATATAACTTAAAATTTTTGACAATTGTCAAAAAATGTAGTGATGTAACCTAATGTTCCAAAGCCACCAAAACTAACGCATGCGTATGCCCTATATTTATGCTCTAAGTTATTTGGTTTTGACTTATCTGCTCTCGATCGCTTCATATATAAGGCCTAATTTCCCGTTTTCATTATAGAAAGCACGACCGAACAAATTCGCTTCCTTATTTGCAAAAACACTGCTCCCAACCTCTTAAAATACAAAATAATTATCTGAAAGGATGTCGATAAGTTAATTTTTTGCAATTTTGGACAAAAAATGTAAACAGTGAGAGGAATTTTTCGTTAAAATTGCCAAAAAGCCAATGTGTTAGGGAATTTTTTCTTCGAGAAGTTTTGAACACTTCATTCGCAAATTACAAGGAAACGAACTCATTCGGTTGTGCCCGCTTTAATGAAAACGCGAAATTCGTGCATTCTGCTTTACAAAAACAAATAGTTAAATTTATTTGTTTAAAAAACCTGCTCATTTTAGGTTTTAAATTAAAATAAAATGTAAAAATCAATATTTTGATTTTAAAAAAATTACAATGCGTTAAGGAGACAACTTATAAAAAACACAAAATGTAGAAGATAAAAATCAAATATTTGGTTTTTTCGATTTTTTTCGAAAAAATTTAAGTTATGCAAAAAAAACTATTCTACAAAAATTGTAGATCTTTTTATAACCTAAAACTTTTGTATTAAACTTTTTTCGATAGGTGATCTAGTTTCGCTGAAAACCGTAAAAAACCATTTCACCCGAATAACTCGGATCGACTCTAGTTTTACTTTTTCATTGGCTGCGATAGATTTTCTATTATTTCCAATGGTTTTTATGCTGTTAGTAAGTTTAGTGGATGTGGCACGAAACGGAAGCATTAAAACTTGAGCTCATTTTATCACGCACTAGAAAACAAGACGTATAGAGATGTCAAACCTTGCTGTGTGATTCCCTCGCTGGCTCACGAACGACAGAAGACGAGAAGCACCGCTGGACGTATCCTATAAAGATATATCTGAAAAATAAGAACTAACACTCCCACAGTTATTCGTTTACATTCATACGTAAGTAAGTCTTTGAAAACGCGTAAAAACGTTAAAAATCAGGTGACCAAGCTGAAAGCCAACATTAGGAAACAAAGGTTTTACATATTACTGCGTTTTAGACACGTACTTCTATAGATCTACCACTAAAGCGTAATAAAACCATTAATAGAAAATAAATACAACAAGCGTTCCGGCCACGTACGTCTTAAATATATCTGTACTGCTAACACGGTCAATAAATAAACCGGTTGTCTGGTAACTCGGTGAAATGACGGCCATGACGTCAGAGCTACGTCACAGTTTTCCAAGGAAACAGCAGTCAAACGCTGTTTATAGCGTAATTTCGTCTTTTGCCAGGAAATTTTGTTCATTTTGGGTCTTGTAAGTCGTGTTTATACCTGTTCCGTGCTTGCTATAAATGTTTTAAAGATAAACTAAAAGAGATTTTAGAAAAATATGGTTTAGTTTATATTGCAGGATTTTAGCACGATAGCATTACAATGAGTTCCCTCAACATGCATTCATATGCCATGCCATCTTGGGTGCAAAGCCTGTCTTTTAGAGGCTTAAGTGAGCCTTTACCAACCATGGAAAGAAAATGTTAACAAAATGGACAAATGATTCATAAATGGTGCCAATTTTAAATTTAAAACAAATGTTTCTATTCCATATAAATTGGTAAATTTATTTGTGAATGATGATAAGAATCAAATTTATAAATACCATTGAGTTGTATAAGGCCGTATAGAAGTCAATGATAAATACCAAAAAGCAAAATGAATCCATAATGAAACGAAAGCATGATGATACAGGGACTGATGAGAGTCGAAAAACAGTAAAAAAGTTAAAGAAAATTATTTTGTAACTATTCTATAATTAGATAGGTATAGTTTTTTGTTACCTGCAATATGGTTTAAAAACAAAACTGATGAGAACCATTCTTAAACTATATACTGGGTGTTAAAAAAGTTAAAAGTCCACCATTGCTAACTTTGTTATTATTAAAAATAGAAAAAAAATTTAATTGGCAAACTGGTAGAATTTTTAAAAATTATAAAATGTAGGATATTTAAATTAAAATTGGTTTTATATTTTTTCAAAAAACTCGAAAACTCAATGTTCGATTTTCTTTTATTTGAGCATCTTCAAGAGCATCAAAAATTCTTTCCACTTTAAACTTTTTTCTATCTTTAATAATAAAAAAGTTAGCAATGGTGGACACTTAACTTGGAACACCTTGTATAATGCTCAAGCAGCAGGGAAGGAATATTAGCGTTACAGCGTCAAGGGGGGATCAAAACTCCTGAATCTTTGCAGTATGTAATTTATGAATGTTCCCTAGCCATTGACTTAAAGTCATTTCAATTTCCTTTCCTTTAATTTTTTTTGATAAAATTTCTCAAAAAAAAACTAATTTTAATTACCTCATATCCACAAAAAAAAATCAATATTGCTTTAGTGTTTGGCGAAAAAAGGTAATTAATATGAACAAGAGAGTCGAATTAACTTAGGAAAAGTATTTATAATCGTGTCCTGAATCTGATATTTATAAAACTGTTGGAATTTTTATCATAAATTTTTAAATTATTTAATTTTTTAATAAATTTTGGTATTTTTACGGCATCTATCTTTATTTCTCTCATAATATAACGTATAGGTCTCTCTTTATTGATCGTGGAGCAGGCATATTGCCGCGTCATAGGCTGCCGAGTTCTTATTGGCTGGGAGTTACCAGACAACCGGTTTATTTACGGATCGTGTACTACTGAAGCGTATTAAAACCATTAATGGAGCATGACCGTACAAGCATTCCGCCATATTGGATTCAATTGAACCCAAACGCATGGCTTGGATGAAAAAAGTTGACGCTTTAAATTAAATATGAAAAGAACTGCTGTCAAATGACGTTGACAATTTGTCAATGCGGTGATATGACGTTGTCAAAATTGAGGTTAATTTTTATTTTAAATTTAAGAAAACCCTTTGGTTTTTGGAACTTTTGGAAGACAAAGCCGTTATCTTCAGCAATTTTTTAAAACAAATTAAAAGATATTTAACCTAAGGTAACTGATAATGAGTGTTTTTACGCTTAGAAAAGAGATGGCGCTGCGAGCGACGCAACCATTATCAGTAGCCTTAATTTATCCAAGCCATACGTTGAGGTTTATTTGAAGTGTAACAAGTCGTCAAGTTTGTAGCAATTATTTTTATAGGCCCTTTCCCAGTACAGATGGATATAAGTATGTGGTATTAGATCATTCAAAGTTGGCAACCAACGCTCATGATACATGAACTGGTGTTGATAAAATATGCTTGTCTAAATTTGGGCTAGACGGTTCTGTTTTAAAAATAGTTTAAACCTCGCAAAGGTGTTTTTCTTTTTAATTTCTTAAATAAAAACTGTTTAAAAGTTTGATTAGTTATTTTCAACCCATAAAACCATGTAAAACTGTTAAAAAATGCAAAAAATAACACTTTTGTATTTGAAGTTTTTTGCATTATCAGTAGTAATAACGGTAAAAATATTTTCTAAAACATTTTTGTACAGTTCACACAATAAATCCGTGGAAGTGCCAAACTCACCTAGCTGATCTTTAATTTAATTATTTTTGTAACGACGGCTTTTTAAAAAGTGAAAAAATATAACCCCAAAATAAATTTTAAAAACGCATAAAAAAATCCCCTAAAAAACTTACATTCTCTCTTTTTTTCATTCAATCTCCCATCGCACGCATTCACAAATATTTTAAGATATCTACAAGGAAAAAATAAAGCCTGTTAGAGTAGTCAAACTTTTTCGACAGCGCCACGCCTCTATCGTCTCCTGAAATTCCTGTCTCTATAACCGCCGCTGTTGCTGGGGTGCTGCTGCGGAGGCCGCCTTTCCTTTTCCTCCATCCGCCTTCGATTCTCCTCCAAACGTGCTTCTCGCTGTCTTTGTTTTTGAGCGATCTAAAAGAAGACACACAAAATAGTAAGGCTGCCAGCGACTGAAATCATAGAAATAGAAAAGCAAATAAAACACTTGTCAAACCTGCGCAGACTGGAGGAAATACGAAATAAGACGAGTGAGCACAAGCGCGGATCTGGGTATAAATCTGGGGGGGGGGAGGGGGTGGGGCTGTAATTGTCGGCGAACTTATTTGTGCATTCATTTTTTTTCTGGGGGGGGGGGTAATTATCCGTTAAGCCCTTTATTTATTAACTAAAAGGGCATATATTTTTTCTAGAAGGAGGGGGGTAATTACCACGATTTCCTACCCTAAAATTCGCTAAATTACGTTTTTCCGAATCTTAACTCAGGGTATGGTTTTTTCCATACTGCAACTCAATGCTTTTGTTAATAAACCATATAGTTTTAAAATATGAATTTTTAAAGTTTGGCCTGTTTGGTCTTGGTAGAATTCCATACCCTAAAATTCGCTAAAGTAAGTTTTTTCGAATTTTAACTTAAAGTGTAGTTTTTTTGCATCACTATGGCCCCACCAAACTGCAATTCGGTGCTTTAGTTAATAAACCGTATAGTTTTTAAAATATACATTTTCAAAGTTTGGCCATTTTGGTGTTATGGGGATTCCCAGCCCTAAAATTCGCTACATAACGTTTTTCTGATTCTTAACTCAGAGTATCGTTTTTTCTCATCTCTATGGCCCCACCATACTGCAACTCGGTGCTTTTGTTGATAAACTGTATAGTTTTTAAAATATGAATTTTCAAAGTTTGGCTAGCTTGGTCTTATGGGATTCCCTCTAAAATTCGCTAAATGACGTTTTTCCGAATCTTAACTCAAGGTGTGGTTTTTTCGCATCTCTATGGCCCCACCATACTGCAACTCGGTGCTTTTGTTGATAAGCTGAATAGTTTTTGAAATATGAATTTTTAAAATTTGGCCATCTTGGTCTTATGGTATGCCCTACCTTAAAATTCGCTAAATTACGTTTTTCCGAATCTTAAATCAAGGTGTGGTTTTTTCGCATCTCTATGGCCCCACCATACTGCAACTCGATGCTTTTGTTCATCAGCATAAAGGTAATTTATATTACCAATTACCTGAAGGAGTGTTATACAACCAAAAAGTGATTTACAAAGGGAGTATAATAAAACTGATATTCCTTCTGTTCCTTTTAGATACTTTTTGTTTTATTGATTTCTGATTTATAAAGATGGTCTTATAAAACCATTTTACCTAAAGTTTTTAAAAAGAAATAAATATAAACTTTGGTCATTTAGTTTTTTTCATTACTTTAGGTCATCACAAAAGTGTTTTATAATAGAGCTAAAAGGTTATCTTATATCCTTTTGTTTTTATAGTTACCAGTAGTTTAAAAGTAAATATGATAGGCGGCCATATAGAACCTAGTTAAAAAGGTTTTATAGGAAGGCTTAAAGGTAAACTTAATTCTTTTGTATTTATATTTACCCATAGCTGTATATTAAATATTATTTAAATAGGCGGCCATATAAAACCTTGTTTCCTTAAGGGTTCTAACAGAAGTAAGTAAATACTTTCGTGTTTTATTTTTTTAGGTATTTCTTGTAAAAATAATAGATATACCTAGGTACAGATTGGTACCTACCTATTGCAAGATTGATTTTTTAAAGCCCAATAATTAATAATTGTTGAGTTTCCGTCCTCCTGGGTAGGACACCCAGGCCTAGATAAGGCCTATTTAGACGACCAATATAAGAGGTTGCCCTCCAACCTGCAGGCACAACGAATATCATTGCACTGGCCCTCTCGATTGTGTCGAAATTGCACGAAAAAAACATTTAAAAGTGTTCAATTATACGCTTTTAAACACTTTAAAAACAAATACAAAAAATTTAAGTGAGGTTATGTTGACTATGTTTACATTGTTCTTTTTTGTTGGTTTCATAAGGGCACTCAAAAATCCTAGTTGCGATACAGTAACAAATAAAACCAAGTGACCACTATAAAACCATAATGGCGTATATAAATTTATTTAAAAAATATTGTAAAGAGAAAATATTTATCTAGTCGTTTTAGCAGTGTTTTTTAACAATAATTTTACTTTAATTTTGATTTATGTAAACCAAACAGACTTTTTTAACGGTGAATAGTGTAAATGATTTTTTTTAAATTTTAAATATTTGTTATTTTATTATCAAAAAACTATTAAAAAGCATTCTTGAGGTGGCGCGCTTGTTTTGAGAGCTTTTCAGATACGATTTTATCAGAAAAATAAATCTGGCAGGCAATTTGATCATCAACAAAACGACAAACTCGATATATTTTTATGTGATAAAATAATTTTGGGACTTTGACATGTTTGGCAATTTTGTGACCTAAATTATTTTATATAGCCATTGTGAATCTAAAATATCGCCATAGCTTTTATAGGAAAACTTCTTTACTCTAAAGGTATTATGGTATTCAACAGAATCACCAGGATACCAAATTACCAAATCTAGATTTATAATAGGATAGAGGACGTTTCTAAGTTGCTTTTAGAACCTGGCATAATAGCTTTAGGCTCTAAAAGGTTCTATACTGGTGGAACCGCTAGAGGGCGAAGCTGGAGTTTATTTCTTAGAGTTTTATAGTGAGTTTAATACATAGGTTGCCACCACCAATTGGGGAGTCCCATTTAGGAGGTCCAAGGGGTATATAAGGGTAATGGGAACGTGCTAGCGACCAAACATTGAAACTAATGGTTTTAAGGAAAGGCGCTGGCAACCTTTTAGCTTCTGCTATAAATAAAGAAATGTTACTTGGGTCTTATGGGATGCCCTACCTTAAAATTCGCTAAATGACGTTTTTCCGAATCTTAACTCAAGGTGTCGTTTTTTCGCATCTCTATGGCCTCACCATACTGCAACTCGGTGCTTTTGTTCATCAGCTGAATAGTTTTTGAAATATGAATTTTCAAAGTTTGACCATCTTGGTCTTAAAATTCGCTAAATAACGTTTTTCCGAATCTTAACTCAAGGTGTGGTTTTTTCGCATCTCTATGGACCCACCATACTGCAACTCGGTGCTTTTGTTGATCAGCTAAATAGTTTTTGAAATATGAATTTTCAAAGTCTGGTCATCTTGGTCTTATGGGATGCCCTAGCCTAGAATTCGCTAAATGACGTTTTTCCGAATCTTAACTCAAGGTGTCGTTTTTTCGCTACTCTATGGCCCCACCATACTGCAACTCGGTGCTTTTGTTCATCAGCTGAATAGTTTTTGAAATATGAATTTTCAAAGTTTGGCCATCTTGGTCTTATGGGATGCCCTACCTTAAAATTCGCTAAATGACGTTTTTCCGAATCTTAACTCAAGGTGTGGTTTTTTCGCATCTCTATGGCCCCACCATACTGCAACTCGGTGCTTTTGTTGATAAGCTGAATAGTTTTTGAAATATACATTTTCAAAGTTTGACCATCTTGGTCTTATGGGATGCCCTACCTTAAAATTCGCTAAATGACGTTTTTCCGAATCTTAACTCAAGGTGTCGTTTTTTCGCATCTCTATGGCCTTACCATACTGCAACTCGGTGCTTTTGTTCATCAGCTGAATAGTTTTTGAAATATGAATTTTCAAAGTTTGACCATCTTGGTCTTATGGGATGCCCTACCTTAAAATTCGCTAAATGACGTTTTTCCGAATCTTAACTCAAGGTGTCGTTTTTTCGCATCTCTATGGCCTCACCATACTGCAACTCGGTGCTTTTGTTCATCAGCTGAATAGTTTTTGAAATATGAATTTTCAAAGTTTGACCATCTTGGTCTTAAAATTCGCTAAATAACGTTTTTCCGAATCTTAACTCAAGGTGTGGTTTTTTCGCATCTCTATGGACCCACCATACTGCAACTCGGTGCTTTTGTTGATCAGCTAAATAGTTTTTGAAATATGAATTTTCAAAGTCTGGTCATCTTGGTCTTATGGGATGCCCTAGCCTAGAATTCGCTAAATGACGTTTTTCCGAATCTTAACTCAAGGTGTCGTTTTTTCGCATCTCTATGGCCCCACCATACTGCAACTCGGTGCTTTTGTTCATCAGCTGAATAGTTTTTGAAATATGAATTTTCAAAGTTTGGCCATCTTGGTCTTATGGGATGCCCTACCTTAAAATTCGCTAAATGACGTTTTTCCGAATCTTAACTCAAGGTGTGGTTTTTTCGCATCTCTATGGCCCCACCATACTGCAACTCGGTGCTTTTGTTGAGAAGCTGAATAGTTTTTGAAATATACATTTTCAAAGTTTGACCATCTTGGTCTTATGGGATGCCCTACCTTAAAATTCGCTAAATGACGTTTTTCCGAATCTTAACTCAAGGTGTGGTTTTTTCGCAACTCTATGGCCCCACCATAATGCAACTCGGTGCTTTTGTTCATCAGCTGAATAGTTTTTAAAATATGAATTTTCAAAGTTTGACCATCTTGGTCCCCAAGTAACATTATTACCACTCAAGGTTTTATTAATTTGGTTCCTAGGTTATTTAAAGGGTTTTAGGATCAATTTGGCTACATAAAGGTAATTTATATTACCAATTACCTGAAGGAGTGTTATACAACCAAAAAGTGATTTATAAAGGGAGTATAATAAAACTGATATTCCTTCTGTTCCTTTTAGATACTTTTTGTTTTATTGATTTCTGATTTATAAAGATGGTCTTATAAAACCATTTTACCTAAAGTTTTTAAAAAGAAATAAATATAAACTTTGGTCATTTAGTTTTTTTCATTATTTTAGGTCATCACAAAAGTGTTATAATAGAGCTAAAAGGTTATCTTATATCCTTTTGTTTTTATAGTTACCAGTAGTTTATAAGTAAATATGATTAGATAGGCGGCCATATAGAACCTAGTTTCCTTAAGGTTTTTAAGAGTGGTAAATATAAACTTTAGACTTTTGGTTTTTGCCATTATTTTTAGGTATTTTAAAAAGGTTTTATAGGAAGGCTTAAAGGTAAACTTAATTCTTTTGTATTTATAGTTACCCATAGCTGTATATTAAATATTATTTAAATAGGCGGCCATATAAAACCTTGTTTCCTTAAGGGTTCTAACAGAAGTAAGTAAATACTTTCGTGTTTTATTTTTTTAGGTATTTCTTGTAAAAATAATAGATATACCTAGGTACAGATTGGTACCTACCTATTGCAAGATTGATTATTTAAAGCCCAATAATTAATAATTGTTGAGTTTCCGTCCTCCTGTGTAGGACACCCAGGCCTAGATAAGGCCTATTTAGACGACCAATATAAGAGGTTGCCCTCCAACCTGCAGGCACAACGAATATCATTGCACTGGCCCTCTCGATTGTGTCGAAATTGCACGAAAAAAACATTTAAAAGTGTTCAATTATACGCTTTTAAACACTTTAAAAACAAATACAAAAAATTTAAGTGAGGTTATGTTGACTATGTTTACATTGTTCTTTTTTGTTGGTTTCATAAGGGCACTCAAAAATCCTAGTTGCGATACAGTAACAAATAAAACCAAGGGACCACTATAAAACCATAATGGCGTATATAAATTTATTTAAAAAATATTGTAAAGAGAAAATATTTATCTAGTCGTTTTAGCAGTGTTTTTTAACAATAATTTTACTTTAATTTTGATTTATGTAAAACAAACAGACTTTTTTAACGGTGAATAGTGTAAATGATTTTTTTTTTAATTTTAAATATTTGTTATTTTATTATCAAAAAACTATTAAAAAGCATTCTTGAGGTGGCGCGCTTGTTTTGAGAGCTTTTCAGATACGATTTTATCAGAAAAATAAATCTGGCAGGCAATTTGATCATCAACAAAACGACAAACTCGGTATATTTTTATGTGATAAAATAATTTTGGGACTTTGACATTTTTGGCAATTTTGTGACCTAAATTATTTTATATAGCCATTGTGAATCTAAAATATCGCCATAGCTTTTATAGGAAAACTTCTTTACTCTAAAGGTATTATGGTATTCAACAGAATCACCAGGATACCAAATTACCAAATCTAGATTTATAATAGGATAGAGGACGTTTCTAAGTTGCTTTTAGAACCTGGCATAATAGCTTTAGGCTCTAAAAGGTTCTATACTGGTGGAACCGCTAGAGGGCGAAGCTGGAGTTTATTTCTTATAGTTTTATAGTGAGTTTAATACATAGGTTGCCACCACCAATTGGGGAGTCCCATTTAGGAGGTCCAAAGGGGTATATAAGGGTAATGGGAACGTGCTAGCGACCAAACATTGAAACTAATGGTTTTAAGGAAAGGCGCTGGCAACCTTTTAGCTTCTGCTATAAATAAAGAAATGTTACTTGGGTCTTATGGGATGCCCTACCTTAAAATTCGCTAAATGACGTTTTTCCGAATCTTAACTCAAGGTGTGGTTTTTTCGCATCTCTATGGACCCACCAAACTGCAACTTGGTGCTTTTGTTGATAAGCTAAATAGTTTTTGAAATATGAATTTTCAAAGTCTGGTCATCTTGGTCTTATGGGATGCCCTAGCCTAGAATTCGCTAAATGACGTTTTTCCGAATCCTAACTCAAGGTGTCGTTTTTTCGCATCTCTATGGCCCCACCATACTGCAACTCGGTGCTTTTGTTTATCAGCTAAATAGTTTTTGAAATATGAATTTTCAAAGTTTGACCATCTTGGTCTTATGGGATGCCCTACCTTAAAATTCGCTAAATGACGTTTTTCCGAACTTAACTCAAGGTGTGGTTTTTTCGCATCTCTATGGACCCACCATACTGCAACTCGGTGCTTTTGTTGATCAGCTAAATAGTTTTTGAAATATGAATTTTCAAAGTCTGGTCATCTTGGTCTTATGGGATGCCCTAGCCTAGAATTCGCTAAATGACGTTTTTCCGAATCTTAAATCAAGGTGTGGTTTTTTCGCATCTCTATGGCCCCACCATACTGCAACTCGATGCTTTTGTTCATCAGCTGAATAGTTTTTAAAATATGAATTTTCAAAGTTTGACCATCTTGGTCTTATGGGATGCCCTACCTTAAAATTCGCTAAATGACGTTTTTCCGAATCTTAACTCAAGGTGTGGTTTTCTCGCATCTCTATGGACCCACCACACTGCAACTCGGTGCTTTTGTTGATTAGCTAAATAGTTTTTGAAATATGCATTTTCAAAGTTTGACCATCTTGGTCCCCAAGTAACATTATTACCACTCAAGGTTTTATTAATTTGGTTCCTAGGTTATTTAGAGGGTGCTGTTATGGGTTTTAGGATCAATTTGGCTACATAAAGGTAATTTATATTACCAATTACCTGAAGGAGTGTTATACAACCAAAAAGTGATTTATAAAGGGAGTATAATAAAACTGATATTCCTTCTGTTCATTTTAGATACTTTTTGTTTTATTGATTTCTGATTTATAAAGATGGTCTTATAAAACCATTTTACCTAAAGTTTTTAAAAAGAAATAAATATAAACTTTGGTCATTTAGTTTTTTTCATTACTTTAGGTCATCACAAAAGTGTTATAATAGAGCTAAAAGGTTATCTTATATCCTTTTGTTTTTATAGTTACCAGTAGTTTATAAGTAAATATGATTAGATAGGCGGCCATATAGAACCTAGTTTCCTTAAGGTTTTTAAGAGTGGTAAATATAAACTTTAGACTTTTGGTTTTTGCCATTATTTTTAGGTATTTTAAAAAGGTTTTATAGGAAGGCTTAAAGGTAAACTTAATTCTTTTGTATTTATAGTTACCCATAGCTGTATATTAAATATTATTTAAATAGGCGGCCATATAAAACCTTGTTTCCTTAAGGGTTCTAACAGAAGTAAGTAAATACTTTCGTGTTTTATTTTTTTAGGTATTTCTTGTAAAAATAATAGATATACCTAGGTACAGATTGGTACCTACCTATTGCAAGATTGATTATTTAAAGCCCAATAATTAATAATTGTTGAGTTTCCGTCCTCCTGTGTAGGACACCCAGGCCTAGATAAGGCCTATTTAGACGACCAATATAAGAGGTTGCCCTCCAACCTGCAGGCACAACGAATATCATTGCACTGGCCCTCTCGATTGTGTCGAAATTGCACGAAAAAAACATTTAAAAGTGTTCAATTATACGCTTTTAAACACTTTAAAAACAAATACAAAAAATTTAAGTGAAGTTATGTTGACTATGTTTACATTGTTCTTTTTTGTTGGTTTCATAAGGGCACTCAAAAATCCTAGTTGCGATACAGTAACAAATAAAACCAAGTGACCACTATAAAACCATAATGGCGTATATAAATTTATTTAAAAAATATTGTAAAGAGAAAATATTTATCTAGTCGTTTTAGCAGTGTTTTTTAACAATAATTTTACTTTAATTTTGATTTATGTAAATCAAACAGACTTTTTTAACGGTGAATAGTGTAAATGATTTTTTTTTTTAATTTTAAATATTTGTTATTTTGTTATCAAAAAACTATTAAAAAGCATTCTTGAGGTAGCGCGCTTGTTTTGAGAGCTTTTCAGATACGATTTTATCAGAAAAATAAATCTGGCAGGCAATTTGATCATCAACAAAACGACAAACTCGGTATATTTTTATGTGATAAAATAATTTTGGGACTTTGACATTTTTGGCAATTTTGTGACCTAAATTTTTTTATATAGCCATTGTGAATCTAAAATATCGCCATAGCTTTTATAGGAAAACTTCTTTACTCTAAAGGTATTATGGTATTCAACAGAATCGCCAGGATACCAAATTACCAAATCTAGATTTATATTAGGATAGAGGACGTTTCTAAGTTGCTTTTAGAACCTGGCATAATAGCTTTAGGCTCTAAAAGGTTCTATACTGGTGGAACCGCTAGAGGGCGAAGCTGGAGTTTATTTCTTATAGTTTTATAGTGAGTTTAATACATAGGTTGCAACCACCAATTGGGGAGTCCCATTTAGGAGGTCCAAGGGGTATATAAGGGTAATGGGAACGTGCTAGCGACCAAACATTAAAACTAATGGTTTTAAGGAAAGGCACTGGCAACCTTTTAGCTTCTGCTATAAAGAAATGTTACTTGGGTCTTATGGGATGCCCTACCTTAAAATTCGCTAAATGACGTTTTTCCGAATCTTAACTCAAGGTGTGGTTTTTTCGCATCTCTATGGACCCACCATACTGCAACTCGGTGCGTTTGTTGATAAGCTAAATAGTTTTTGAAATATGAATTTTCAAAGTCTGGTCATCTTGGTCTTATGGGATGCCCTAGCCTAGAATTCGCTAAATGACGTTTTTCCGAATCTTAACTCAAGGTGTCGTTTTTTCGCATCTCTATGGCCCCACCATACTGAAACTCGGTGCTTTTGTTGATAAACTGTATAGTTTTTAAAATATAAATTTTTACAGTTTGGTCATTTTGGTCGTATGGGATTCCCTACATTAAAATTCGCTAAATGAAATCTTAACTCAGGGAGTGGTTTTTTCGCATCACTATGGACTCACCAAGCGCGAAAGAGTGGTTTATAGATGCCAGTAAACACTCTTTATGGTGTCCACAATAAATCTGCATAATTAGAAAAACTCCCTCTAAGTTAAAAAAAAAAAAAAAAAAAATGCAATCTGTGTTGATCCGGCCTGAAAGACAAAGAGCTGTCGTGGGTCACGGACTAAAAGTTGTTTTCTTTTATTTGCATTCGATCTTTTCATTGATCGATATTGTATAGCAGTGTTCGCCTGCTTTTGGTTTTTTGTTTCTCTCGTATCTCGGTAGATGGCGCCTCTTGCTATAGTTCGCTCACTAATTACATTTAATTAGAGACAAAACCATCTGATTAACTTCGCAAGATTTGTCACATTGACCAGCAGTGTTCTGAGGAGTCCCATAAGGACGAAACGGTTAACTGTCAACACTTATTAGGTGTCCATTAGATCTTGGACCCCCGTGAGGTTAAGCTTTCAGGCTACCCACGGAAAAATATAAGGGAAACAAAAAAACTCCTTTTTGCCCGATTAGCCACGAAACTTGTTTGATTTTAAAATTTTAATAGGGAAAGTAAGTCAAGTTATACCTTGTTGTAAAAGTCTCGTAAAACGTTTTTATAGAAACTTCTAAAAAAAAAAATCCCGTAACGCGTCGATTTACTTTTTATACTTTTTATCGAAGAAATATTATTTTGCAGTCACTCTTACTTGTAATTTTATTTCTTTGCCATAAAGTAGCCCCCTCGCAAACGAAATCCATGTCTTCGAGGGGTTCTCCAAAAACGTACGAGAAATACCAAAAAAAATGCTGTTACATTTAAAAAAAACACCCTGTATATACAGGGTGTCTCTAAAAGGTCGGTACAAAATCTTAGTACATATTCATGAGGTTAAAATAAATCGATTTAATGCAAATTACCTTTGTCCAAAATTGCTCCGTTTTAGAGATACAGGGTGTTTTTTATTTTAATTGAACCAAGTGAAACTATTTTCCCAGAAATTGACTGATACCTACCGAAAACGACTAAACGATAAAAAAAAATTAATAACTGATTTACTGACTAAATTTAATCCTTAAAGGTAGCAGCAAAATCTTTTGATCCAAAATAATTTCAATATTCCGTTGCGGCATCGAACACTAAAAACGGAAATATCTTGAAAACGGCTCACCCTAGCAGATTTTATCAAAAGTATCTTTTTAGCTTAAAAAAGTTCAGGAAATTATTTTATCAACAAAAAAAGTTAAAAAATACATTGAGAAAAAAGTTATGGTCATTTTGAACCATAAGATGAGCATTGTGAAGCGCCCTCTGACGGCCACAGTGAAAAAGTGTCCATATTTAGGTTTCGCATCCCAAAAAACCCCCGAGTACCAATTTTTAAAGTAATGCGTTGAGAAATGTTCATAAACTTTAATAAAATCGATTTTTAATTTCTAAATTCACCACCCTGTATCTCAGAAACGGAGCAATTTTGGACTAAGGTAATTTGCATTAAATCGACTTATTTTGACCTGAGGAATATGTTCTAAGATTTTGTACAGACCTTTTAGAGACACCCTGTATATCTCTTATTAAACCACAGATATTACTTACTTACCTCTTCAGGCGACAAAGGCTGCCAATAAATACTGGGTGTTGCTTTGGTTTTCATAAACAAATCATCCATAGCTTTTTGCTCCACTGGTTCTTCATGCTTCTTCCTTTTATGATGATGATGACCTAAAAATAACATACACCACCATTAGCACCATCGAAATACCTTAGAGCATAATGGTTCAAAAAATCGAAAATGAAGCAGTCATAGCTTGCTTTGGAAACAATAGCAAATTTTCAAGTGCGCATTTTGTCACGTAGACACACCGCTGCTGTGTGGGTGGACGCCATATTTGTTTTTTATTTTTAAATTGTGTTTTTTCTGTGAAAAATGGGAACGAATTCACATAAAACATGTGCGGTTTGTGGAAAAATTTCCAGAAGTAAGGGAGTGCCATTTCATAGGTAAGTACTTGTATTTTTTTATAATTTGTTAATAAAGTTAAGAGTGGTTCGATGTTCCTGTATTTGTACTTGACTATCTATGGGACTCTATAAAAAAACCCTTATGCCATATTTTAAATGTATCAATACAAAATGGTACTTTTCCAAAAAGGTTAAAAATTGGTTATGTAGTACCCCTATTAAAAAAAGGTGATCCGGAATTAATTTCAAACTATAGATCGATCACAGGGCTCACATCTTTATCCAAGTTATTTGAGAAAACTGTAGTTAACAGACTCAATTCTTTCATCCATCGTTTCAAACTCCTGTCTCCTCATCAACACGGATTTCGCTCTAATTTCTCCACTTCTACTGCGGCTTTTGATTTAGTACAGTTTATTTACGAATCCCTTGATTCGAACAAACTTACATTAGCCATCTTTCTAGATCTGACTCGTGCCTTCGATCACATTTCTATACCTTTTCTTTTAAAAAAATGTAATGAGATGGGACTAAGGGGAAACATAAATGATTGGTTAGAAAGCACTCTTTCAGAGAGAAAAATATTTGTGAAATTTCAAAAAATATATATCTAAAGAAGCTACTCCTAATTTTGGGGTTTCTCAAGGTAGTGTCTTATCGCCTTTAATTTTCATACTTTTCATAAACGATAAGATCAAATACATTATGGATCAGTGTAAAAACATAAAGATAGTTTTATATGCAGACGACTGCACTATAGTAGTAACTGCAGAAAACTTAGAAAAACTTAGAAGATCTTGAAAGTATGTTAAACTTTATTCTTCAAGTCTTTGGCAAATGGTGTGAAAAAAACAATCTCTTGGTCAATCCCTCTAAAACTCACTATATCGTTTTCCGCAAAAGGAAACTGATTAGTGATATAAAACTAAAATTAAAAAACAATGACATAATCAAAATGGAGAACTGTTCTTTTTTAGGACTTCAAATTGATGAACAGATAACTTGGGAAAAACATTGCAGTTTTGTGGCAGGAAAACTAAACTCTACTTTTTTTGCAATTTTGAACCTAAAGAACTTACTCACAACTAAACAGCTTATTAACGTATACTACTCCTTAGGATACAGTCACATAAGATACCAAGTTGTGTTCTGGGGTCAATGTAGAAACTTTGAACGCATTCTTCTATTGCAAAAAAGATTACTGCGACTTATATTTAAACTAAAACATCAGGACTCTTGCAGACCTGTGTTTAGGGAAAATAATCTAATGACAGCTCCATCTATCCTGATTTTTGAAGCAGCACTATTTGTGAAAAAACAGCAACAAAAATTTCCATCTGTAAACACACTTCATACTCATAATACAAGGTCTAGTTCAAATATTAGAATCCCTAATTACAATCTGTCATTATATGCTAAGAGTCCATACTGCTTTTGTGCAACAATTTTTAATGCAATTCCAAATACCATAAAAAGCTTGCAAAGCTTAAAAAAATTTCGAGAACTTAAAAAACTGCTTATAAATAAAGCATACTACTCAGTAAGGGAGTTTTTAAATTCGAGAGGAGGTTAAATCCGAGAAGAGCGAAAATAATTTGTAAAACTTATCTTTATTTATGTTACATAGATTAATTGCATAAATTAGTTTAAGGAATTATATTCTTTTATGTTAGTCTTTACCTGACACTGTCTATATTTACCATGTAAATCTTATGGCAATAAAGTACATTGAACATTGGTTTATAGATGTCATTAAACACTCTTTGTTTAATGCTGCCAGTTATTTTTTGTTTTTGTTTTTATTTGAATTTTTAGGAAAACCTAACCTTAAATTTTGTTTTGATATTTTTGGGCTCCCTTTGAAAAAGAAACTCCTTGTTTGGGAAAATTCCGATCAGGTGATAATTTTTCTCTTTATTGAAAGTTATTTTCTCTTTGAACACCTGATCATTTTGGCAAAAATCATGCGCGCTTTGCACACGCTGGGAGTTTGAAGCGCCCCCCTGTATTTGTCATGGGAATGAAAAACCACTTCCGAAAAGACACTAAAAGAAGTCACACGTGTTTTAAGATTAAGACCAAAATTCCATCCACAAGAAAGTCCGCGGCGCCGCGAGTGAAACTCTGGAACTGCTGTTAAATGAAAGAAGGTAAGCTTCTAGCGTGTTGCCGATTTTTGTGCTTTGTTTTAGTTCAATAAACGTTTGTTTTCCCAGACGGGCACTCAGCCGTCTACTCTTTATGGTGTTCACAATAAATCTGCACAATTAATTTTATAAAAACTACAAATTTAGTCCGCAATTTGATACATTTTCACCCGATCAACTAGTTTTTAGAAAAAAAAATAATATAACCTTAAAATTTTGACATGTATTGCCACAAAAAGTGATGTAACGGAATATATTCCAAAACCACCAAAACTGATGTATTCGCAGTTATCGAAATCCTGTCTGCCCGAAAAGGGAACATTAAGAATTAAAAGAGGTCCTGGCTTCAAGCATCGCGTAAGGTATTTGGACCAATCATACCTATTTTGTTGCAAAGTTAGAAAATTTTGAAACTTGGCACAGTTGAAGAGTTGTTGGTTTTTAATACTTCAAATCAAATCATCAAATCAAATTATGCTTTATTGTCAAAAAAGTTGAGTTTTACAGACAAAGCAAAAAATGGTCCTTAATTGTAAATGTAAGATAAATACTTGCTTACAAGTCTAAGTTGAGGTACGGAATAGTCATTTAAAATAGTGTAACAGTCTATAAATTTCGCGATATATATATATTTTTTTTAAATATTTCTCCTATCCAAATATGCTCTCTTTCCACCTATCACACCTATTCACTTACTATTATCGAAATACAACGAAATTCTTTGACCATTAAATTAAAATATGTTAAAATACGTAAAAACATGTTAAAATATGTCAAATCATGTTAAAATATGTTAAAACGTCAAAATATGTTAAAAATAAAATATGTTAGAGTTAGATATAAAACACAAGAAACAACAAACAGAACAATCTGATACATACACAAGTAAAATAAAAAAATTTAAATGTTTAAATATATTTGTCAATTATCCTATAACTGGTCCTCGAAAAATTCATTAAGACTATAATATGCCTTCTCCAATAGCAAATCTTTTACCTTAACCCTAAATATTTTTTCCGAGTGAATGCTTTTGAGTCTATTTGGAAGCTTATTAAAAATTTTAACACTACGGTAGATTATCGAGTTTTGGGTTAATTGAGACCTAGGAATAGGCAGTGGTATGCTGTTATATTCTTGACTTCTTGTTTGGTAGGTTTGTTCAAATGTGTGATTTTTAAATTTTTTATAAATCAGCACCACTGTTTCTAGTATAAAAAGGCAACAAAGAGTTAATATTTTTTCTCTCATAAACAAAGGCCTACAATGGTCTCTGATTTTTGCTCCGCCAATATATCTGATGCATCTTTTTTGAATTACAAATACAGATCTGAACAAATACTGACTGCAATTCCTCCGAAAGGCTATTCCATAGCGCAAATGAGAATCAACAAGGGCGTAATAAGGCCATTTCACAACCAAGTTCGAAAAATGTTTGTCTAACGGCGTAACTACCTATCGATATTTTTTTATTAAGTTAGGGAATATGCGAGGAGAATTTTAACCTATTCTCTATATACATTCCTAAAAATTTAGTATTTTCATCCTGAGTTATTCTTTGGTTGGAAACAGTTAGGTCATCAAAAGAAAATTTAAAACTGAGGACTTTTGTTTTATCTATGTTAAAACAGAGAAAGTTTGCATCACACCACGCTTTAATTCGTTGTATGTCCTCTTGCACTATTTCTTTTAATATTGTTTCGTTTTTATGATGCCATAAAATTGTAGTGTCGTCAGCAAAAAGTGTTAGAGTACCCCTTATACCTATTAAAGTTAAGTCGTTAATATACAGTGTGTCCACGTAAGTTGGCGGCATATGGGAAACTTTTTTATTATTAGCTTTACGAAAAAAAGTTATTCTTCATAAAAAGTTCTGCATGGTCCAAAACCTAAAATGCAACCATCAGATGTTAAATTTTTTCAGTCATATTACGAGGTTTGTCAAAAAATGTGATTTTTGCTCCATAGTAAAGTACCTTTCTTTTTGACAATATCGAAAATTGTTATAAAGAAAAGATGTTTAGAATTAAAAATAGCTTTCAAATATTCAACATTGTTTATTTACATTAAAAAAATATTTTCTCTGCGATTACGTTGGAAATTTAGGTTTGCACATTAATGCATAATTAATCTAGGATGCACTGGCATTTTTAAAACTGATAATTAAAGTAGGCTTTGCGAACTGTCTAAATATCGAAAATTCGAAGAAACGTCAACAATCGTATTTCAAAAAGTGCCACGGTATAAACACTTTTTTAGGCAGTCTAAGTGTTTTTCAAAATTTTTAGAGATCCGTATTGTACAGTTTTATGTTTGACAGACGTATTTGTTTGTTACAAACTAGTGATTAAGCAACTTAAAGGTTATCAGTGTTCGATAAATATTAAGAGATAATTGTTTTTAAAAGTTTATTTATAATTGTTTAATCAAATTTATAATTAATAAATGCAATGCATTAATGTGCAAACTTAATCGCAGAGAAAATGAAGAAAAAAATATTTTTTTAATGTAAATAAACAATGTTGAATATTTGAAAGCTATTTTTAATTCTAAACATCTTTTCTTTATAACAATTTTCGATATTGTCAAAAAGAAAGGTATTTTACTCTGGAGCAAAAATCACATTTTTTGACAAACCTCGTAATATGACTGAAAAAATTTAACATCTGATGGTTGCATTTTAGGTTTTGGACCATGCAGAACTTTTTATGAAGAATAACTTTTTTTAGTAAAGCTAATAATAAAAAAGTTTCCCATATGCCGCCAACTTACGTGGACACACTGTATAACAAAAATAACAGTGGGCCCAAAACAGAACCTTGAGGCACACCAAAGTTAATTTTGGATAAAGAAGAGACACAACCACCATTTCGAACCATCTGATATCTTCCAGTCAAGTATGAGTGAAAAAAAAAATCATGTTTTAGGTTTTAAAGAAAATTATATTTAAATAAAGGTTGCCTAGGTTTATATTAAATTTGTCTTTTAATCAGATTAACACTCCATTGGCCCCCACCAAAAAAATATCATGTTTTTATAGATTTTATGTGAACACTTTTGTTAGAAAATTAAATTTTCTTTTATCACAAAGTGGTTTTAAGGCCTGGGCGGCACACTTACTGGAATATTAGGGACCACTAAGGCTATAATCGTGCCAAGTTTCATAACTTTCGTATCTATCGAAATCTGAAAAGTAGAGAATGCCTAGACATTTTGTTACCAAACTAAATTTTTTTACATTGTGTATCTTCCTATGCTGCAAGTGGCACAATATGGATCTGATTGAACCAAGTGTCAGTCAGTTTCAAAAATTAAACAGAAAAACTATAATTTATATGTTTACGAAACTACCAGCCAATTTTATAAGCTTTTATTTAACTTCAGATGTTCTGTCTATCTAACTATCAAATCTTGTGAAGCGTTTTTGACACACTTCCCATTATCCGATTTGGATGAAATTTGGTACACACATAGTGGTCCCATGACAATACAACATTAAGAAAAAAATATCCTCCCACCCCTACCCCTTCTATAGAAAAATGTGTTTTTGATACACTTCGCGTTATCCGATTTGGATAAAATTTGGTATACAGATAGTGGTCCGATGATAATACAACAATAAGAAAAAAATATTCTCCCACCCCTACCCCCTTCCATAGAAAAATTTGTTTTTGACACACATCCCATTATCCGATTTGGATGAAATTTGGTATACATATAGTGATCCGATGACAATACAATATTAAGAAATAAATATCCTCCCACCCCTACCCCCTTTCATAAAAAAATGAGTTTTTGACACACTTCCCATTATCCGATTTGGATGAAATTTGGTATTCACATAGTGGTCCGATGACAATACAACAAAATATCCTCCCACCCATACCCCCACCCCCTTCCATAGAAAATGCATTTTTAACACCCTTCCCATCATCCGATTTGGATGAAATTTGGTATACATATAGTGGTCCGATGACAATACAACATTGAAAAAAAAATCCTACCACTCCTACCCGCACCCCCATCTATAGAAAAATGCGTTTTTGACACACTTCCCATTATCCGATTTGGATGAAATTTGGTATACATATAGTGGTCCGATGACAATACAACAATAATGAAAAAATGTCCTCCCACCCCTACCCTTCACCCCTTCCATAAAAAATGCGTTTTTGACACACTTCAGTTCAAATGACTTTTATAAAATTTGGTATATGCATAAAGGTCCGATGGCAATACAGTCCAAACAAAAAATATATTTCTACCTCTACCCCCACCCTCTCCTTCCCACAATAGAAAAATGAGTTTCCAAACAACTCAAGATCAGCGATTTCATTATAATCTAGAATAAACTTTTCTGTTCTGTTATTGAACAAATATTTTCATTTAATAGATTAGATAGCTGAGACTAAAAAGTAGAAAATAAATTGGTAAAAATTTTTTTTAAGTCACAAGCTTTTATAAAATGCACTAAAAATTAAAAAATAATTTTCTAACATTCTAATATTATCATAATAATAAAAGCGATGGCCGCAAATCAAAGCAAAAGTTAATCTAAAGTTGTGATCTAAACACTTAAAGAATATTCAACATAGCAGGTCATCAAAAATATGTTTGATGTGCCGCAATGTTATGCCATTGCCATACCTATGTCAGAGAAATGCTGGGGTATCTTGGGTCGGGTTGGGTGGGTTTGGTACCTCTGCATTTTTCTGCTAGATTGATTCTTGCAAATAGTGATATTTAATTGATGTGGATATCTTATCGTGCTAACATCGTCAAGATTTCCATCAGTCGGCCATCGCTTTTATTATTATGATAATATTAGAATGTTGGAAAATATTTTTTAATTTTTAGTGCATTTTATAAAAGTTTGTGACTTAAAAAAATTTTTTTACTAATTTATTTACTTATTCATTTCTATCTCCACATGAATACAGATTGTATAATTGGATACGTCTTAAAATGAAGAAAAATAAAAACTAGAGTATACGCTTTATATAAATTAAAGACATAAATAAATTCGATTAAAAAAACACATTAAACGCAAATACACGAAATACTAATTTTAACACGCACCTTGTTTTTAAATCCAGAAATAATAAACATACAAATTATATAAACTAGGTACTCTTTTAAGTTTAAATATTATTGACATGTACTAAAGATTGTAAAAAACTCACTATGACTATAGAGTACATTTTCTGTAAAAATTATTTTTAATGTTTTTTTTTTATTTTTGTGAAGAAGAAATTTCATTTAAAAAAAGTGTTTCTGAGCGGAAAAAACAAATATCTTAGAAACTTCTTAAGTTTTTTGTTTGTAAAATATTGTAGACATTTAGCACCCAAAAAGCTCTACTCTTACCAAGTTTTGTTAAAATGACATTATTTTTGCAAAAATAAAAAATTTCAAAAATTACGGTTCTTTTAATTTTTTTTCGAACATTTTGAGGTTATGAAAAAAATGACATTTACAAAAGTTTTAGATATTTTTATGGCCTATGACTTTTTTGTATGTCACTTTTTTCTCCGACGTCAACTTGCGCCGGAAATCGCAATAATACGATTTTTTAGCCGCTCTACAATTCCCAATGCTCACTGTTAATAATTTTATATTTTTTTGGGTTAAAATAAAATTACCCACTGACGTATTAAGTTTACCTACCTTCTGGACTAATGGATTTCCTGACATTATGCTTTCTCGCTCTCTCCCTACTTTTGCTTCGCGAGTGGTGTCTTCGTTCTCCCTCTCTTTCTCCTCCTGAATGTCTCCTAAAAAACAATGAACCCATTAACATTGCTGAAAGTTTGTGAAATTTAATATTTACAGTGGATATTTATTGATTGAAAACTGAATATTATAAGTACCAAACCCACCCAACCCGACCCAAGATACCCCAGCATTTCTCTGACATAGGTATGGTAGGTAAACATATCTTTGATGACCTGCTATGTTGAATATTCTTTAAGTGTTTGGATCACAAATTTAGATTAACTTATGCTTTGATTGGCGGCCATCGCTTTTATTATTATGATAATATTAGAAGGTTAGAAAATTATTTTTTAATTTTGAGTGCATTTTATAAAAGCTTGTGACTTAAAAAAAAAATTTACCAATTTTTTTTCTACTTTTTAGTCTCAGCTATCTACTCTTTTAAATGAAAATATTTGTTCAATAACAGAACAGAAGAGTTTATTCTAAATTATAATGAAATCGCTGATCGTGAATTGTTTATAAACTCATTTTTCTATTGGGGGAAGGAGAGGGTGGGGGTAGAGAGAGCGGCTGTATTTGCATCGGACCTTTATGCATATACCAAATTTTATAAAAGTCGTTTGAAGTGAACTGTGTCAAAAACGCATTTTTTATGGAAGGGGATGGAGGGTAGGGGTGAGAGGACATTTTTTCATTATTGTTGTATTGTCATCGGAGCACTATTTGTATACCAAATTTCATCCAAATCGGATACTGGGAAGTGTGTCAAAAATGAATTTTTCTATAGATGAGGGTGGGGGTAGGAGTGGTAGGATTTATTTTTCAATGTTGTATTGTCATCGGACCACTATATGTATACCAAATTTCATCCAAATCGGATAACGGGATGTGTGTCAAAAACAAATTTTTCTATGGAAGGGGGTGGGGGTAGGGGTGGGAGGATATTTTTTCTAATTGTTGTATTATCATCGGACCACTATGTGTATACCAAATTTTATCCAAATCGGATAACGGGAAGTGTGTCAAAAACATATTTTTCTATAGATGCGGGTGGGGGTAGGAGTGGGAGGATTTATTTTTCAATGTTGTATTGTCATCGGACCACTATATGTTCTATGGAAGGGGGTGGGGGTAGGGGTGGGAGGATATTTTTTTTTTATGTTGTATTGTCATCGGACCACTATGTGAATACCGAATTTCATCCAAATCGGATAACGGGATGTGTGTCAAAAACAAATTTTTCTATGGAAGGGGCTGGGGGTAGGGGTGGGAGGATATTTTTTTCTTATTGTTGTATTATCATCGGACCACTATGTGTATACCAAATTTTATCCAAATCGGATAACGGGAAGTGTGTCAAAAACATATTTTTCTATAGATGGCGGTGGGGGTAGGAGTGGGAGGATTTATTTTTCAATGGTGTATTGTCATCGGACCACTATATGTATACTAAATTTCATCCAAATCGGATAATGGGAAGGGTTTTAAAAACGCATTTTCTATGGAAGGGGGTGAGGGTAGGGGTGGGAGGATATTTTTTTTTTAATGTTGTATTGTCATCGGACCACTATGTAAATACCAAATTTCATCCAAATCGGATAACGGGATGTGTGTCAAAAACAAATTTTTCTATGGAAGGGGGTGGGGGTAGGGGTGGGAGGATATTTTTTCTAATTGTTGTATTATCATCGGACCACTATGTGTATACCAAATTTTATCCAAATCGGATAACGGGAAGTGTGTCAAAAACATATTTTTCTATAGATGCGGGTGGGGGTAGGAGTGGGAGGATTTATTTTTCAATGTTGTATTGTCATCGGAGCACTATATGTATACCAAATTTCATCCAAATCGGATAATGGGAAGGGTGTCAAAAACGCATTTTCTATGGAAGGGGGTGGGGGTAGGGGTGGGAGGATATTTTTTTTTAATGTTGTATTGTCATCGGACCACTATGTGAATACCGAATTTCATCCAAATCGGATAACAGGATGTGTGTCAAAAACAAATTTTTCTATGGAAGAGGGTGCGGGTAGAGGTGGGAGGATATTTTTTTCTTATTGTTGTATTATCATCGGACCACTATGTGTATACCAAATTTTATCCAAATCGGATAACGGGAAGTGTGTCAAAAACATATTTTTCTATAGATGCGGGTGGGGGTAGGAGTGGGAGGATTTATTTTTCAATGTTGTATTGTCATCGGACCACTATATGTATACCAAATTTCATCCAAATCGGATAATGGGAAGGGTTTTAAAAACGCATTTTCTATGGAAGGGGGTGGGGGTAGGGGTGGGAGGATATTTTTTTTTAATGTTGTATTGTCATCGGACCACTATGTGAATACCAAATTTCATCCAAATCGGATAACGGGATGTGTGTCAAAAACAAATTTTTCTATGGAAGGGGGTGGGGGTAGGGGTGGGAGGATATTTTTTTCTTATTGTTGTATTATCATCGGACCACTATGTGTATATCAAATTTTATCCAAATCGGATAACGGGAAGTGTGTCAAAAACATATTTTTCTATAGATGCGGGTGGGGGTAGGAGTGGGAGGATTTATTTTTCAATGTTGTATTGTCATCGGACCACTATATGTATACCAAATTTCATCCAAATCGGATAATGGGAAGGGTTTTAAAAACGCATTTTCTATGGAAGGGGGTGGGGGTAGGGGTGGGAGGATATTTTTTACCAAATTTCATCCAAATCGGATAACGGGATGTGTGTCAAAAACAAATTTTTCTATGGAAGGGGGTGGGGGTAGGGGTGGGAGGATATTTTTTTCTTATTGTTGTATTATCATCGGACCACTATATGTATACCAAATTTCATCCAAATCGGATAATGGGAAGGGTTTTAAAAACGCATTTTCTATGGAAGGGGGTGGGGGTAGGGGTGGGAGGATATTTTTTTTTAATGTTGTATTGTCATCGGACCACTATGTGAATACCAAATTTCATCCAAATCGGATAACGGGATGTGTGTCAAAAACAAATTTTTCTATGGAAGGGGGTGGGGGTAGGGGTGGGAGGATATTTTTTTCTTATTGTTGTATTATCATCGGACCACTATGTGTATACCAAATTTTATCCAAATCGGATAACGGGAAGTGTGTCAAAAACATATTTTTCTATAGATGCGGGTGGGGGTAGGAGTGGGAGGATTTATTTTTCAATGTTGTATTGTCATCGGACCACTATATGTATACCAAATTTCATCCAAATCGGATAATGGGAAGGGTTTTAAAAACGCATTTTCTATGGAAGGGGGTGGGGGTAGGGGTGGGAGGATATCTTTTTTTAATGTTGTATTGTCATCGGACCACTATGTGAATACCAAATTTCATCCAAATCGGATAACGGGATGTGTGTCAAAAACAAATTTTTCTATGGAAGGGGCTGGGGGTAGGGGTGGGAGGATATTTTTTTCTTATTGTTGTATTATCATCGGACCACTATGTGTATACCAAATTTTATCCAAATCGGATAACGGGAAGTGTGTCAAAAACATATTTTTCTATAGATGCGGGACGGGGTAGGAGTGGGAGGATTTATTTTTCAATGTTGTATTGTCATCGGAGCACTATATGTATACCAAATTTCATCCAAATCGGATAATGGGAAGGGTGTCAAAAACGCATTTTCTATGGAAGGGGGTGGGGGTAGGGGTGGGAGGATATTTTTTTTTTAAGGTTGTATTGTCATCAGACCACTATGTGAATACCAAATTTCATCCAAATCGGATAACGGGATGTGTGTCAAAAACAAATTTTTCTATGGAAGGGGCTGGGGGTAGGGGTGGGAGGATATTTTTTTCTTATTGTTGTATTATCATCGGACCACTATGTGTATACCAAATTTTATCCAAATCGGATAACGGGAAGTGTGTCAAAAACATATTTTTCTATAGATGGCGGTGGGGGTAGGAGTGGAAGGATTTATTTTTCAATGGTGTATTGTCATCGGACCACTATATGTATACCAAATTTCATCCAAATCGGATAATGGGAAGGGTTTTAAAAACGCATTTTCTATGGAAGGGGGTGAGGGTAGGGGTGGGAGGATATTTTTTTTTTAATGTTGTATTGTCATCGGACCACTATGTGAATACCAAATTTCATCCAAATCGGATAATGGGATGTGTGTCAAAAACAAATTTTTCTATGGAATGGGGTGGGGGTAGGGGTGGGAGGATATTTTTTTCTTATTGTTGTATTATCATCGGACCACTATGTGTATACCAAATTTTATCCAAATCGGATAACGGGAAGTGTGTCAAAAACATATTTTTCTATAGATGGCGGTGGGGGTAGGAGTGGGAGGATTTATTTTTCAATGGTGTATTGTCATCGGACCACTATATGTATACCAAATTTCATCCAAATCGGATAATGGGAAGTGTGTCAAAAGCGCTTCACAAGATTTGATAGATAGTTAGACAGAACATCTAAAGCTAAATAAAAGCTTGTAAAAAAACAATTGAGTATGCAACCAGCGTAAAGGCTAATTTGAAACCTACTTGCGATGATGTCCGTCAAGTTCCCTCATTTTGTCTCCTCCGGAGTCCCGTCGCCTTGAGTCCCAGTCCCGCGTTGCCGCCGCCGTGTCCCCATTTTTGATCTGCACGTCTTCCAAAGTTTCAGGTATCTAAAACAAATTAAATCATATTGGTTTCTGACATTAGTTTTAAAGAAAAGTACAAGGCGATTTAGACATAATGTGTTAACCAGTGATGTATGTATACAGTAATGTAAGCTGCGTAAATTCTCTGTCTATAATCTATATATATATATATATTTATCGGTTTCACAACGTTCTACGTCTTCGGATACCCAATCTCCACTCGTTTCTGTTTACCCATAATTCATCATCTAGGCCTCTTATTCTTATTCCACTGTCTATTCCTTCTCTATAGCTTCTCCTTGGCCGTCCTTGTTTTCTTCGGCCAGTTGGTTACCATTGTAGTATTTGTTTAGGTAGTCTTTCATCATTCATTCTTTGTACATGTCCGTACCACACCAGTTGTTTTTTTCTAATATCATCCACTAAAGTACGTTCACCCACTGTCATAATTTCTTCTATGCTTTGATTTCTAACTCTTTCTCTTTTTGATTTCCCTGCTGCTCTTCTCCAATAGTCCATCTCCGTAGCGGAAAGCATTTTTTCTGTTCTATCCTTGATTGGCCATACTGAGCCGTATGTAATAATACTTTTTACAATAGTGTTATATATAAGACAATATCATTAGAACGATGGGATCTCCAGTACCCCTCACAATATCTGAGGTCAAAAACGTGTGCAAAACCTTAAAAAGCGGTAAATCTGCCGGACCCGGAAATATCCCAGCGGAACTTATTAAATATGGCACTGAAGAATTGTTTTGTAGATTACGGAATCTTTTCCAAAGATATTTAAATGGAGCTGTAGTACCAACTGAGTGGAAAACGTCATATATATCCACAATACACAAAAAAGGAAGGAAAGATATATGTGACAATTATAGAGGTATATCTGTAACTAGTACGCTAAGCAGAATATATGGCAAAATAATAAGAAATAAAGTGGAGAGCGAATATAAAGATATGGAGGCAGAAGAACAAGCTGGTTTCAGGGCGGGTAGATCGACTTCAGATCATCTCTTTTGTATAACCCAAGTTATTGAAAAGAAAATGGCATACGGACAAGAGCTCCATCTGCTTTACGTAGATTTGCAGAAGGCATATGATAGTATACCACTAAATCTACTTTGGAAAGCGTTGGAAAAGACAAACATAAGCGTACAACTAATTAAGGCCATCAAAGAGTTATACCGCAATAGTAAGGCAAAAGTTAAAATAAAAGCAAAACTAACCAAAGGCTTTCAAGTAAATAAAGGTCTTAAACAAGGTTGCTGTATCTCGCCTACGCTCTTCAAGATATATTTGGAACAGGTCCTTAAAGTCTGGAAGAGAAAATGCCAAAACATGGGAATTCCGTTGAATGAAACCACCTTGTATACTTTATGTTTCGCCGATGATCAGATAGTGGTGGCTCAGGATTATGACGACCTCGAATATATGACACGAAAACTAATAGAAGAGTACAATAAGTGGGGACTAGAGGTTAATATCAATAAGACAGAGTATATGTGTATTGGTGGAACGAAACAGGATCTAATCTTAAATACTGGGCAGCGAATTCAGTCCTGTGATGAGTATAAATACTTGGGTCTAAAAATTACAGCTGACGGAACACTAGACAAAGCTATAAAAGATAGAAACGTACAAGGAAGAAAAGCAATAACTTTATTAAATGGAATAATTTGGGACCAAAGTATATCAAAACATAACAAAAAGCTTATATATAACACCATTGTAAAAAGTATTATTACATACAGCTCAGAAGTATGGCCAATCAAAGATAGAACAGAAAAAATGCTTTCCGCTACGGAGCAGGGAAATCAAAAAGAGAAAGAGTTACCAATCAAAGAATAAGAGAAATTATGACAGTGGGTGAACGTACTCTAGTGGATGATATAAGAACAAAACAACTGGTGTGGTACGGACATGTACAAAGAATGGATGATGGAAGACTACCTAAAGAAATATTACAATGGAAACCAACTGACCGAAGAAAACGAGGAAGACCAAGGAGAAGCTGGAGAGAAGGAATAGATAGTGAAATAAGAATAAGAGGCCTAGATGATGAATTATGGGCAAACAGAAACGAGTGGAGATTGGGTATCGGAAGACGTAGAACGTTGTGAAACCGATAAATATATATTATATATAAGCTTTTTGTTATGTTTTGATATACTTTGGTCCCAAATTATTCCATTTAATAAAGTAATTGCTTCTCTTCCTTGTACGTTTCGATCTTTTATAGCTTTTTAGATCTAAGTATTTATACTCATCACAGGACTGAATTCGCTGCCCGGTATTTAAGATTAGATCCTGTTTTGTTCCACCGATACACATATACTCTGTCTTATTGAGATTAACCTCTAGTCCCCACTTATTGTACTCTTCTATTAGTTTTCGTGTCATATATTCGAGGTCGTCATAATCCTGAGCCACTACTATCTGATCATCGGCGAAACATAAAGTATACAAGGTGGTTTCGTCCAACGGAATTCCCATATTTTGACATTTTCTCTTCCATACTTTAAGGACTTGTTCCAAGTATATCTTGAAGAACGTAGGCGAGATACAGCAACCTTGTTTAAGACCTTTATTTACTTGAAAGCCTTTGGTTAGTTTTGCTTTTATTTTAACTTTTGCCCTACTATTGCGGTATAACTCTTTGATGGCCTTAATTAGTTGTACGCTTATGTTTGTGTTTTTCAACGCTTTCCAAAGTAGATTTAGTGGTATACTATCATATGCCTTCTGCAAATCGACGTAAAGCAGATGCAGCTCTTGTCCGTATGCCATTTTCTTTTTAATAACTTGGGTTATACAAAAGAGATGATCTGCAGTCGATCTACCCGTCCTGAAACCGCCTTGTTCTTCTGCCTCCATCCTTCTTATTATTTTTCCGTATATTCTGCTTAGCGTACTAGTCACAGATTTGTCACATAAAAATCTATAATCTGATCACCCTAAATTCTGCAGTCCGAACTATAAGCGCGCGCGAACATTTCGATATTCGAGAATGTTTATACAAGTCACTGCAAGATAGTTTTATCTTACTTCGGGACTCTGCTTATGTAGCTGTTTTATGAGTTTTAAGCTATGTGTATATGCGTTTCTTTGAAGACCAACGAACATTCGATAATCACCAATCAAACAAGTTCAGTCGTTCTCCACTAATTTTATTATTACAACGACATCTTCCAATGTACATTGTCAAGATAACCCTCCCCGAATGGAAGGGATTGGTTTTAAAATTTTTAATAAAATAAAGTATTTAAAAAATTGAAATTTCTTTTTAACTTTTCGTCACTTATTGCCAAAAAAATACTCTGCCAATATATGTGCCCCTAAGCTCACACTAGGTACCATAGTTATAGTGTACGTGTGAGCTAATATAACTAAAAACTGAAATATATTTTATTCAACTCCACACTAAATTACCTTTTGGTTGATACCACACAAGCCATGTTTTGACTTAAACTCAAATTTTTGAAATCCACCCCCACCCTTAAAAAACAAAAACTAAAATTTATTTTGTTGAACTCCGGACTTAATTACCTTTCGTTTGATATCACACACGCCATATTTTCACATAAACTCTAATTTTCGAAATCTATCCCCACCCTTTTATTTGGTTTGGGTTCGGTGGATTTTGTTCATTTTGGGACCATCTCGACCCAAGACCCAGCCTAGGTACCAAATTTCATTGAAATCGGCCAAGCGGTTTTTGAGTTATGCGCGTTGGTCGTTACAGACAGACATACAGACAGACGGCGCAACAAAAAAGTTTCAACATCATCTGAAACACAAAGATATATAAAAAAATTTGAAATCGGAGCAACTTTTTTTTCTCGAGAAAATTAGGATCATCATAGCTCACACTACTATAGTATAGTATATGTGTAAGCTAAAAATATTACTTAAAATATTTTACACTTGCCTGATTCTCCTTTTCAGGAGTTCTTTCTCTTCTCACTGGTGGCGGCGGATTCTTCGCCCTCTCCATTTCTTCTTCAGTGGCGTACTCGATGACCAATTGCTTGCCGTTGCCGATTGGCCAACTTACTCCATGCAGGGCATTCCTGGTGGCTTCTGCTTCTCTGAAAAATAGAAAAATTATGTTGAAAAATAACATACATACAGACGATAGGTCAAAATACGCCCAAATAACACATTTTCGGCATTATCTCAAAAAAAAAAAATTTCGTCGAAAATAATACCTTCTCTAGCCATTGCTATGCGGGCTAGGAAGGTAAAAAAACGGAATTAAGGGGTGGGTGAAGAGAGTTACCCCCTTACTCTCTTCACCCACCCCTTAATTCCGTTTTTTTACCAGAATACAGAACTTTGAAAAGAAACAAGGGTAGGGGGTGTTTGAGTAGTGTAAAGGGGTAAATTCAATGGAATTAAGGAATTGCATTGTGCTAAATTGAGAGAAAAAAAGCCTTGTAATAATGAGGACTAAAGTTTTAAAAAAATTGTGAAACGATTTTTTCAAAAAAATTTACTAAAAAGTAAAAAATAACTTGGCAGATTTGTGTTTACAGCAGTCTAGATTTAACAATAGCCTTAATGGCACATTATATATTTTTAAGTTCCATATAAAATTGTCGCGCGTTTGTATTATTAAAAAGATAAAAATCATAATGTTTTTTTAATTTTTCACAGAAAATTTTAGGTTACCTAAAAAAGTTATTTATACTTTTTTTATTACCTATAATTTTTGTATTTAACTTTTTTCGATAGGTCTACTTTCGCTGAAAAGCGGAAAAACCATTATCAACCCCTGAAATATCACCCCATTTCATTCCAATAACTCAGATTGAGTCTAGCTTTACTTTTTAAAATTTTCTTTTATTTCCAATAGTTTTTATTCTGTTATTAAATTTTTCCCTTGCAACAGTATCTGCTAATCTATCATCAGAACAAAAATATTATACTTACTCTGTGGTCTCATAAACTGCATAGCATTTCGATTTGATCCTGTCAGTCCAAAATCCGTCTTCCTTGATGGTACCCGTCCGTTCCAACAGATCTTTCAATTGTTTAACAGTGAAGGGCCGCACCAAATTCGAAACATGCAAAATATTTGACAGAGGGTTCTTAGCTGGACTGGGTGGTGGCTTAAGTTTACTCGCTGTATCATCAACTATGCTGATTGTTCGGTTCTTAGATAAAATGTTTTCGCGTTCTTCTATCGGTATCACCTCCTCTTCAATCTCTATTTCTTCTATACCTTGTTGTTTACGTTCTAAAGCTAATTGTTTACGCTGCTCCAGTTCTAGTCTTTTCTTTTCCAGAGGGGATAGTTCCAAATTGACTTCACCTTCTTTAAGAAATTCTATTGTTGGGCAGGCTTCTTTGACAATTTCGAAATTAAGTAATTTAACACGGATTTTAGTTTCTGAGTCGCCCCATTTGTATTTCTTGGGACCTTTTTCAACGGAAATTTCCGTAGATTCTTGCTTGTTGTCTTCTTGTTGAGTTTTAGTTTCTTGAGGACATTCAGAGCCTTTTTCAGTGCTTTTAGGAACTGGTGTTAAAACGGCTCTGTTGATTTTCACAACTTTAGTAGGCTTCTTGGGTTTTATTACTATTTTTTCTACAGAACAAAAGCAACAATCAGCAAAAATAGAGGCACCAATAAAATACATTTTTTTTGTAAAGTTGTCAATGTTGCTAATAATTTATCACACAAATATTTTAGTTTAATAATCTGGTGTCTGGTCTATTGTTGACTTAACAAAATATAAACTTTAGCAGTTCTATGCAAAATTAAACACATATACTATGATAACTTTTAATAAATTATTAAAGACATTGCCAAGAGAATTAATAAAACACTTTATTCCATTAGAAAAAGAGTTGAATTAGGCATATAGATAAACACTAAAGAACTCTGCAGTTTTTTTTGCTTTAAATACAGAACTTAATATTCCTAATCCTCTTGATATGTCTTTTAATTAATGTAATGATACAGATGGGATGGGACCCTTCCAACACGTTTGGACATGTTGCCAAATAAATAAAAATCACAAAAAAATAATCCTTTGTACCAACATAACCCTATTTTTTAAGTGATGAGTAACAGACTGAATTTTTGTAAATATCATCATCATTTTTTAAGAGGGATGTGCAACCTTTTACTCTGCAAAAATTATTTTCTTTTCTTTTATTTTTTAAGTGATTGATGATGATTTATATGTGAGTGGGCTTTGCAGCCCTTCCACTGTGGACCACCAGTGTGTCTGATTTATGTAGAAATTCCCTGACTTCCCTGACATAATACATTTTGCCATTCCCTGACTTTCCCTAATTTTCCAGAAAAGTAAGAACCCTGCATAAGAAAACTGTACGCTTCTTTGTAAACAGAGATGTGTTTCACTAAAAACTTTTTATTTAGTAACTCAATAAGAGTCTTGTGATGAATGATCACTGTGTATAGAAAGGATCAAAAAGAAAACAAAACCTAAATAAACGATAATTAGATTTTATTCTTACCTTCCACTTCACTAGTCCTCCTGTCTTTGGTGGGCCTTTTCTTGATTTCAAAATCACTTTCTGATTCTCTAAGACTTCTACGCCTAGTTGACTCCTTCAAAGACACACTTCTTTCGGGCTTATCTCTTGATCTGGCGCTTCTATCTTTCTCCTCAGTTGTTGTTCTTCTTTTCAGAGAAATTTTCTTTCTTGAATAATTGTCCTTGTCTTCTTCTTTTGCTTTTTCTTCCTGGCCATTCAATTCGTAAGTAGAAGTCCATTCACCCTCTTCTAACTCCTCAGAGTTTTGAGGTGGATTATTTTCATGTTTAGCAGAATCTTTTTGAAGTTCTCCTTTCTCAACAGGTTTTTTAGAATCCTCTTTAAGTTCTTGCCTATCTACAGTTTTTGCAGATTCTTCTTTTGAAGTCAGGTTACTTTCAGAAGGTCTTTTTAAAGTTATCTTTCGTCTTGATTTTGATTCTCTATTTTCGTCTTCATGATTTCTGAAATCTGTTGATGCTTCAACAGCATCTTTTGTTACTTGAGCTTTTTCATTCCCAACATTTTTTTCTGATTTTTCATCACCTGATTTTATAAATCTATCTTTTTTCTCACTTATATTTCTTTTTAGTTGAATTCTTTTACCTGACGGTAATTCCTCTGATTTGTTGACAGTGGAGTCCTTATTTCCTTGACTGATCTCGCCAGATTCTTTCACTGATTCTTCATTTTGCTGACAAGCTTCAGCAGATATTTCTTTCTGAGTATTAGAAGATTCATTTTGCTTCTCTTCAGTTTCTGTTGGTTCATTATTAGCATTTTCTTCAAATTGTGTAGAATTTATAGCAGTTGAAGATTGAACAACATGATTGTCGGAAATAGAATCTTGACTATTTTCATTCGATTCTTGTGTAAGTATTACATTAGATGGTGATTGACTTCTCAGTGGATCAGCAAGTGGATCACCAGTAGTAGTTTCCTCAGACTGTGGTGTATTTTCCTTAACATTGGCAGCATTTACAGAACCAAATTCCACATTTTCCGTGGGTTGAGTATCAACAGTATCATCATTGTCTGGTTGGGGTTCTTCCAAATTTGAAGTTTCAGTAAAATTAGATGCCCCAGTCTCGTCTTGGAAGGGTGACTGATTGGCCCCCTGTACATTATCATTTTTAATTTCAGTATCATTTACATTGTGTGACTTTCTTTTATGTTTATCTTTAGACTTACCTTTTTTGGATTTCCTTTCCGTCACTGCTTCATCTCCTTCCGCATCATTACTTGGGGATTTATCCTTCCTTCTATGAGATTTTTTTGATTTAGATGATCTACCACTTTTCTTAGATTTTTTCTCATATTCCTGATCTGATTCTTGTTCAGATATTTCATTTTTTTCATTACTTACAGTAACAGCCTCTTCAGCTTCTGGTTCACTTTCAGACTTTTGTTGTCTCCTAGAACGTCGTGTCGTTGGAGAGTCAGATTGAGGTTTCTCCAGAGACTTAACCGTCCTCGCTGCCTTGCGAACCATTTCTAGAAAAATTCATAAATTATATGTTTACCTAAAAGCTCATAATTCCCCTCATCTATCTAGCCGAAATTGGTTAAAAATAGGAAAAAAGAAACTCTTGAATAATAACATAAATAAATTAATCCATGATGGATTTAACAACTTCCTAGCTAATTAGCACAGTCCAAGTATACTCCACACCATATCAGCCTTAAAAGCAGTTTTTTGTAAATATGTCTTGGTTGCAAAATGTTTTTTAATTCAGAAAACGGTGATCTGCATAATCTTGGGGATGAAAGCAGCAGAATCATGTAGAAAAATTTTAATTAATTAATCTCTGAAAGTGTCATGTTTTTATTTTTATTGTTCCCAGACATTCCTACTAGATCCTTGCAAATGAATGTTCCACCTCACAGACTAAACATGACAAAGCAAAGCCCTGTTTATTTGTGTATAAGACTTTCTAATAAATTTCCCTTGACTATAAATAGGGAAACAAATGTTAAAATATTTTTAAATCTGTTTTTGATTACAGTGAAACCTCCTATAAGCGGACACTCACGGTTTCGTCGATTTTGTCCGCTTATTGGAGGTGTCCGCTTATGAGAGAGAACTGCAAAATGTTAATATATATTTATTAACAATTTCCGTTTTGAGTTTTTCTGATATTAAATTTTTCAGTGATCTTTCGTGCTGATAGATGTTCCTTCTCAGAAACGTTAACAACTTCCAAGTTTTTTACTAGGTGCCACTACAAGGAGATCTATTACTACCCAACTGAACAATAAAAATAAAACACAGCAGTCCCGCCGCATGGCTGCCAACCAAAATGCACCTGAAATATGTTTCAAAAAGGCACTGTTGCCAGATCACCACAAAAGTTGTCAAAATTAGGGCAAAAATAGACTTTTACTATGTGGATAAGATTTAAAAAACTTACTTTAAAAACATTATTTAAACATCAAAACTGCATAAAAACTTAACACTTTTTAACTAAACCTAACCTAAGCAAAAAAGCATATTTCAACTAGAACTTGAATAAATCAAACTTAACCCAACTCAAACTTAACCTAACCTAATCAAACATAATTTATTGTAATGAAACCTAACCTAATCTAACCTAACTGGATCAAACATAATTTATTGTAATGAAACCTAACCTAACCTAACCGGATCAAACATAATTTATTGTAGTGAAACCTAACCAAACCTAACCAGATCAAACATAATTTATTGTAATGAAACCTAACCTAACCTAACCGGATCAAACATAATTTATTGTAATGAAACCTAACCTAACCTAACTGGATCAAACATAATTTATTGTAATGAAACCTAACCTAACCTAACCTAACTGGATCAAACATAATTTATTAATCGTTTTCAAGCGAATAACTAGTAATTACTAGTATTTACCACTGCCATTCAAGCGGCCTTGGTAAATACCACTCCTTGAAGAGTGACATCATAAATGAGCCCTTTGGACGTCATCGTTTATTACCAGTAATTACCACACTTTTGAGGAAGGTTATTGCATTTTCTAACCTCACAATCATTTGTTTTGTTTCTTTTTCGGAAAAATGTTCTGTGAATTTTTGAAATGAGTGAAATTTATCATGTGTGCCTCAATTATGAAGAAAATTGTACAAAGTGATGGCCTCCTCTATATTGTCTTGCCAAAATTTTATTCATCAACCCTTGGCTTACTCGAATTTACCCAATGTGGACTGATACACGAAATATCATAAAAAAAACAGTATCATTGTAGTCCTCTAACCACAGTTTATCATACTTATTTGCCAAATTATGCCCTTTTCGAATCAAATATGCCAGTATTTCAGAGTCGGTCGAGAAGAACTTAAGTTCAATAATGGCAAGAAGATTATTATTCATCTAAACTAAAACCAACTAAACTTCTTTAAAAAATCGCAAAAAGCAACAACAAACAATAACCGGTTATAAAAAAAGCTATTCAAGCGGCGTTTCTGTGGTAATAGGCTAAGGGCCTTAACAGCTGATTTTTAATGTCAACCAAGGGATAACCAAAGGTAATTACTAGTTATTTGCTTGAAAACGGCTATTGTAATGAAACCTAACCTTGCTGGCTAATAATGCAGAGGCCTTAGTGTTGTATATCTTTGAGCCAAAGTATTAAGCCTAAATCATTTATTGTTGTAATCTGCAGAGTTTTTTCATGTACTGGGCAGAAAAAAAATGCCACTTTAGTCAAACTCAGTATGTAGGTATGTCGTCACAATAGATCCATTTGTGGTCGCAGTGCATGGAGGTCCAGTAGGGCCTGCCACCACTTTCGAATACATACATAACCTAACCAAACCCGAGCTAATCCAACAATTCCAAACCCAACTGAACCGAAAACGCAAATTTGGCAACAGCACACAATTTTTGTTTTTCTTTTTTCCAACCAAAAATTTATTCCAGGGTAATGTCACCTGTAATGTAAACAAAATTAAATACAAGTTTTTGCACGTGATTTTCCGTATAGTTTAGATTTTACCAAAACCTAATAAAAAAATTGTGTTTTTTGATATTATCCGCATATAAATATGCTTAAAAATATCTAAATTAGTGTTTGCAAGTGAAATTGCGATAGAAAAATGTTCGGTTCGGTTCATTCATCATGTGTCTCTAAAGTCAACAAGAACCAAAAAATCTTTGGTAGGATATATTTTGTTTGCAATTAAACATTAACAAAAAACTTACCTTTAATCAAGAAAAATGTTGTTAAATGGTTCAATGGTGTAGGATTCTTAGCAGCCTAGCTTTTAGCTATTCAAGATTCTTTATTTACTAATTCACCAATGTTGAAAATTGTTAGCTCTTTAGCATTCTGGAGAGCTACATTTTCGGCTCTTTGGACACTCACATAAAATGCAGAACAAGTATATAACTAATCATATAAAAGGGGGAAATTCCTCCATAACAACCTCCTGGTTTGACTCTAATCAGTTCAGAGTCCTCTCTAGTCACTCATTTCAGAACCAAAAGGCACAACGTCAAATGACAAGTTTATAAATAAGCACCACCTTTTTCATTACCTGTCAATGTATGGTTTTTTGCACCCAATTTTCAGCCTTTTCAAATAAAAAAAACTTACCTTATCCTATACGAGGATATTCTTTGGGGATGTAACTATAAAAGAAAAGTGAAAATTCTCTAAAATTGTCACCTTTTTTTTACATTAAAAGTGTTTTAAAAAACGGCGTATACGAAAGCATGCAAAGTTGCACAAGCCAAAACAAAAGTGACAAATGACAGTTGACAAAACGAAGGATCCTTTTTTATATGTGCGTTGGATCTAAGGTCCTTTCGACCATTTGCACTAGCATATTTAAGGAACACCTAGCATTAGATGAATCGAGATAGCTATCTTGATGGTTAGATGCCCCCTAACTATAATAAACCAATTTTGAAGTTTTTATGAATTTGATTTTTGTTTAAAAAATGTCACCAAATTTTCGGAATATTTACCTATTTCTATCGACAATGTAGATATATCTTGTTTGAGAAATTCGGACTAAATAATTGTCTTTTTAGAATTATTATTATTATTACAAAGTGTATATACAGGGTGGGCCCCTGAAAAAGAAATAGCAAAAAACAAAAAAATACCGTTTTTATATTTTATTATTAAACGGGAATAAAAATGATGTATTTTTCAAACCACCCCGACTCACCCCTTATAGGGGCCTCCCCATACTTACTTCAAAATCTTTGGAAAGCTTATAAAAAATAAAAAATAGCTAGAAATTATTTTACAAAAAAAAATTAATTGTTCAGCATAAATTACAGCGAACTAGCGAAATTTATTTATTTATTATTGTTCCTCTTTGGAAAGTTTATCAAAAATGCTAATACCCTGTTTCCACCAATGCATGCCCACCCCGATTCAAAAAACGCATCCCATCACGTGATGGACCATGGATTTGTAGGGGTTTTAAATGCAGCGTCACCTGATGCATTTTTTGAATCGGGGTGGGCATGCATTGGTGGGCATGCATTGGTGGAAACAGGGTATAAACGATGGTCATAAAAATTTTATGATAAAATTGAAAAATTACCTTTTAAATAAAAAAATCCCTGGAAAATCAATTTTACAAATAGAGGATTAAAGCGACTCTTGAGCAAAATTCAAATAACGTACCTATTTTCCAAACCACCCGACCTTCCCCTCAAACACCACCCCCACTCACTTATACAGAAAAACTTTTGGCAAGTCGTTGGAAAGCCTATAAAAACTTTTTAATTTTTTTTTCAAAAAATCAAGTTTTTTAAATTTAAGAGCCGTTTGTAAATTTATCTACATTTTTTCAACGTTAGTACCTATTTTTTATAACGTCTTGGCATAAGCATCGAATAAACAGATGTTATTTCTTCGATGGCATGAGTAAGGATCAAGATTTACTCGTATAAGTTTTAATGTGAATTTAAAGAAAAACGTGTAAATTATTTAAAGTATTAAATATATTATATAAATATAATAATATAAAACATGTAGTTATATAACAAAAATACTTTTTTGAGAGTACATACATATATTACACATATTAAATAACGATGAAAATAAAACCAATAACAAAAATATATAAATAAAAATAGAATTCTAAGCTTAAACTAAATAATCATAAAAAAACTTAATCTAGGCAACTTTGAGGGATAAAACTATGAATTTTTTTTCCTAATTAGTTTTGTTTAATATACCACAAATCCATTTCTTAGCTTCACCCCTCAAAGTCTAAATAATCACATTAAATGGAACAAAATAGTACTTATTATGTCTTTTAAGATCCTTTAATTTAAATGCCCTCGAAGAATAAACAATTAAACAATAACCACACGCCAAACAATGATGTTATATTTTGCGATAAAAGTCAGTTAATTTTGAATTTTGCCTTTAAAGTTTTTTTTTCCATAAACCTCTGAATTTTAATTCAGTTTTAGTATGCCGCAAAAAAACACATATATTGAAACTTACTTTACTTTTAGATTTTATACCAACAGTCACATCGTACTAAAGGATTAGATATTCTACTGCTAAAATTTTCTATACTTATATAGGTACCCTGTAAGAATCCTAAATCCAAATAATGTAGTCAATTTTGTGTTTTGCCTTTAATATTTTGCTTACAAAATTCTTAACTCCTAAATAAAAACCTCATTTTAGTAATTATGCTGCTAAAAAACACTAATTAAATTTTTTTAAATATAGCATTTTATATTTTGTGCCATTAGTCATCTCAATAAAGCAGTAGATTTTGTACTCTATTGAAAGTTTCTATGCCCTGTAAGAACCCTAAGTATAAAACTCAAAATAAGGCAGTCGATTTTAGATTTTATGCCATTAGTCATCTCAACAAAGCAGTAGATTTTGTACTCTATTGACAGTTTCTATGCCCTGTAAGAACCCTAAGTATAAAACTCAAAATAAGGCAGTCGATTTTAGATTTTATGCCATTAGTCATCTCAATAAAGCAGTAGATTTTGTACTCTATTGAAAGTTTCTATGCCTTGTAAGAACCCTAACCTTTTGTACTCTATTGAAAGTTTCTATGTCCTGTAAGAACCCTAAATATAAAATTCAAAATAATTCAGTCGATTTAAGGCCATCAGTTATCTCAATAAAGCAGTAGATTTTGAACTTTATTGAAAGTTTTTATACTATGTAGAAACCCTAAATATAAAATTCTGTAAAATAAATCAATAGATTTTAGGCCATTATTCATCTTAATAAAGTAGGTACTGGATTTTGTACTTTATTGAAAGTTTTTATTCCCTGTAAGAACCCTAAATATAAAATTCACTCGATTTAAGGCAATCAGTTATATCAATAAAGCAATAGATTTTGTACTCTATTGAAAGTTTCTATGCCCTGTAAGAACCCTATAGGAACTTCTTGGAAAAATCGTACTGCAGAAGAAAATTCTTGCAAAACTTAAAAAGCAACTAAAAAATTTTAAAGAAATTGTGTTACAGACAAAAAGTTTAGATAAATTAAGTCCTCTTCGGAAAAATCATGATTTTACAAAAAAATTATACACCAAAGTAAATGTTTAGAAAAACAAATAATTTAAAGAAAAAAAGGGGCGCCAAAGGCCAAAAATTTGTTACAAAATGCAAAAGTTTTGGTTATTTTCAAGAGTATTTGTATTGCATTCAGAAATGTTTATAACTTATTTCTCTTTAAACATGAGAGGGAAATGACCGGTGCAATCCATTTAATTTTAGGTTTCCCCTAGATATGCCTGTGCTTTTGAACTATTGAGGTTTTCTCGAAGTGAGGTTATGATTATTACTGTCATTTTTGACAACTCGACAACATAGTTTTCCGTCAACTTTTTTTGTAAAATTTTTAAAAATACATAAAAATTGCAAAAAATTGTTCGCAGAAATGTGCGAAAGTTCGTGTTAACTAATAACGAAAATTACATTAAACACCGGCACTGTAGGTATTTATTGCAGGCCTAAGAAGAAAAGTGTATTTCTGGGTGTATTTTGTTGTCCCCAAAATTTTTTTTGGGTGACGTTGTTTTTTGGATACGTGGGACTTCTGTAAACAATTTAAAAAATCTTAATTTAAAGAAAAAAATCTGTAAATTTAGATTTGGCTTTTAAATTATTGGATGTTTGTTAAAAGGAAGCTTTAATTAAAAAAGAAATAAGATTGAATCAAGATGAAGGAAGAAAATGTGGGATTGGTTTTACTGCTTTGTACTGGGATTGCAAATGCTTTTTATCTCCCAGGTTTGGCCCCAGTTAATTTTTGTAAAGAAGGTGAAGAGTTGGATTCTTGCAAGGTAAGGGTAACAACAGTTATGACTTATAGGAATCAAGCTCACACACTAAGCTCTGTGTCTTAATCAGTGTCCTTAAGCCACATTTTCTATAGTAAGGGTCAGTTCAGCCTCATAAATTACATTAAATTAACTTATACCCTAAGCCAAATTAGACTAACTTAAGAAGAAATTATCACCTCCATAAACCTAGCAAGCCCACCTCAATAAAAATTTAAAAAATGTATTCCAGAATTATGTGCTTTTTATGTGCTAATTTCGTCCACTTTTTAAAATTTTTGTGCTCCTTTGGTTTCCACGGAAATTTAAAAAAATGATTGGCGTGCTAGGTTTATATAAACCTAGCAAGCCCATACAGAAATAATAAATATTTTTATAATATTTATATGCGAAAATTAAGTGCTTTTTATGTGCTCCCGTTTGCTAAAAACAAAATTTCATTTATCAAGTTTTTAAGCTTTTTTAAAAAAAAATGTGTGGGCTGGCTAGGTTTATATAAACCTAGCAAGCCCATACAGAAATAATCAATATTTTTATAATATTTATATGCGAAAATTAAGTGCTTTTTATGTGCTCCCGTTTGCTAAAAACAAAATTTCATTTATCAAGTTTTTAAGCTTTTTTTTAAAAAAAATATGTGGGCTGGCTAGGTTTATATAAACCTAGCAAGCCCATACAGAAATAATCAATATTTTTATAATATTTATATGCGAAAATTAAGTGCTTTTTATGTGCTCCCGTTTGCTAAAAACAAAATTTCATTTATCAAGTTTTTAAGCTTTTTTTAAAAAAAAATGTGTGGGCTGGCTAGGTTTATATAAACCTAGCAAGCCCACCTCAATAAAAATAAATAAAATACATTCCAGAATTATGTGCTATTTATGTGCTAATTTCGTCCACTTTTTAAAATTTTTGTGCTCCTTTGGTTTCCACGGAAATTTAAAAAAATGATTGCTAGCTTTATATAAACTTAGCCAGCCCACACATTTTTTAAAAACAAAAGCTTAAAAACTTGATAAATGAAATTTTGTTTTTAGCAAACGGGAGCACATAAAAAGCACTTAATTTTCGCATATAAATATTATAAAAATATTGATTATTTCTGTATGGGCTTGCTAGGTTTATATAAACCTAGCCAGCCCACACATTTTTTTTTTTTAAAAAGCTTAAAAACTTGATAAATGAAATTTTGTTTTTAGCAAACGGGAGCACATAAAAAGCACTTAATTTTCGCATATAAATATTATAAAAATATTGATTATTTCTGTATGGGCTTGCTAGCTTTATATAAAGCTAGCATGCCAATCATTTTTTTAAATTTCCGTGGAAACCAAAGGAGCACAAAAATTTTTAAAAGTGGACGAAATTAGCACATAAAGAGCACATAATTCTGGAATAAATTTTTTAAATTTTTATTGAGGTGGGCATAAAAATATTTATAATTTTTGCATTGGCTTGCTAGCTTTATATAAAGCTAGCACGTCAATCATTTTTTTAAATTTCTGTGGAAACCAAAGGAGCACAAAAATTTTAAAAAGCGGACGAAATTAGCACATAAAGAGCACATAATTCTGGAATGTATTTTATTTATTTTTATTGAGGTGGGCTTGCTAGGTTTATATAAACCTAGCCAGCCCACACATTTTTTAAAAAAAAAGCTTAAAAACTTGATAAATGAAATTTTGTTTTCAGCAAACGGGAGCACATAAAAAGCACTTAATTTTCGCATATAAATATTATAAAAATATTGATTATTTCTGTATGGGCTTGCTAGGTTTATATAAACCTAGCCAGCCCACACATTTTTTTTTTAAAAAAGCTTAAAAACTTGATAAATGAAATTTTGTTTTTAGCAAACGGGAGCACATAAAAAGCACTTAATTTTCGCATATAAATATTATAAAAATATTGATTATTTCTGTATGGGCTTGCTAGCTTTATATAAAGCTAGCACGCCAATCATTTTTTTAAATTTCCGTGGAAACCAAAGGAGCACAAAAATTTTAAAAAGCGGACGAAATTAGCACATAAAGAGCACATAATTCTGGAATGTATTTTATTTATTTTTATTGAGGTGGGCTTGCTAGGTTTATATAAACCTAGCCAGCCCACACATTTTAAAAAAAAAAAGCTTAAAAACTTGATAAATGAAATTTTGTTTTTAGCAAACGGGAGCACATAAAAAGCACTTAATTTTCGCATATAAATATTATAAAAATATTGATTATTTCTGTATGGGCTTGCTAGCTTTATATAAAGCTAGCACGCCAATCATTTTTTTAAATTTCCGTGGAAACCAAAGGAGCACAAAAATTTTAAAAAGTGGACGAAATTAGCACATAAAGAGCACATAATTCTGGAATAAATTTTTTAAATTTTTATTGAGGTGGGCATAAAAATATTTATAATTTTTGCATTGGCTTGCTAGCTTTATATAAAGCTAGCACGTCAATCATTTTTTTAAATTTCCGTGGAAACCAAAGGAGCACAAAAATTTTAAAAAGCGGACGAAATTAGCACATAAAGAGCACATAATTCTGGAATGTATTTTATTTATTTTTATTGAGGTGGGCTTGCTAGGTTTATATAAACCTAGCCAGCCCACACATTTTTAAAAAAAAAAGCTTAAAAACTTGATAAATGAAATTTTGTTTTTAGCAAACGGGAGCACATAAAAAGCACTTAATTTTCGCATATAAATATTATAAAAATATTGATTATTTCTGTATGGGCTTGCTAGGTTTATATAAACCTAGCCAGCCCACACATTTTTTTTTTTTAAAAAGCTTAAAAACTTGATAAATGAAATTTTGTTTTTAGCAAACGGGAGCACATAAAAAGCACTTAATTTTCGCATATAAATATTATAAAAATATTGATTATTTCTGTATGGGCTTGCTAGCTTTATATAAAGCTAGCACGCCAATCATTTTTTTAAATTTCCGTGGAAACCAAAGGAGCACAAAAATTTTAAAAAGCGGACGAAATTAGCACATAAAGAGCACATAATTCTGGAATGTATTTTATTTATTTTTATTGAGGTGGGCTTGCTAGGTTTATATAAACCTAGCCAGCCCACACATTTTTTAAAAAAAAAGCTTAAAAACTTGATAAATGAAATTTTGTTTTTAGCAAACGGGAGCACATAAAAAGCACTTAATTTTCGCTTATAAATATTATAAAAATATTGATTATTTCTGTATGGGCTTGCTAGGTTTATATAAACCTAGCCAGCCCACACATTTTTTTTAAAAAAAAGCTTAAAAAATTGATAAATGAAATTTTGTTTTTAGCAAACGGGAGCACATAAAAAGCACCTAATTTTCGCATATAAATATTATAAAAATATTGATTATTTCTGTATGGGCTTGCTAGCTTTATATAAAGCTAGCACGCCAATCATTTTTTTAAATTTCCGTGGAAACCAAAGGAGCACAAAAATTTTAAAAAGTGGACGAAATTAGCACATAAAGAGCACATAATTCTGGAATAAATTTTTTAAATTTTTATTGAGGTGGGCATAAAAATATTTATAATTTTTGCATTGGCTTGCTTGCTTTATATAAAGCTAGCACGTCAATCATTTTTTTAAATTTCCGTGGAAACCAAAGAAGCACAAAACTTTTAAAAAGTGGACGAAATTAGCACATAAAGAGCACATAATTCTGGAATGTATTTTATTTATTTTTATTGAGGTGGGCTTGCTAGGTTTATATAACCTAGCCAGCCCACACATTTAAAAAAAAAAAGCTTAAAAACTTGATAAATGAAATTTTGTTTTTAGCAAACGGGAGCACATAAAAAGCACTTAATTTTCGCATATAAATATTATAAAAATATTGATTATTTCTGTATGGGCTTGCTAGCTTTATATAAAGCTAGCACGCCAATCATTTTTTTAAATTTCCGTGGAAACCAAAGGAGCACAAAAATTTTTAAAAGTGGACGAAATTAGCACATAAAGAGCACATAATTCTGGAATAAATTTTTTAAATTTTTATTGAGGTGGGCATAAAAATATTTATAATTTTTGCATTGGCTTGCTAGCTTTATATAAAGCTAGCACGTCAATCATTTTTTTAAATTTCCGTGGAAACCAAAGGAGCACAAAAATTTTAAAAAGTGGACGAAATTAGCACATAAAGAGCACATAATTCTGGAATGTATTTTATTTATTTTTATTGAGGTGGGCTTGCTAGGTTTATATAAACCTAGCCAGCCCACACATTTTAAAAAAAAAAAGCTTAAAAACTTGATAAATGAAATTTTGTTTTTAGCAAACGGGAGCACATAAAAAGCACTTAATTTTCGCATATAAATATTATAAAAATATTGATTATTTCTGTATGGGCTTGCTAGGTTTATATAAACCTAGCCAGCCCACACATTTTAAAAAAAAAAAAAGCTTAAAAACTTGATAAATGAAATTTTGTTTTTAGCAAACGGGAGCACATAAAAAGCACTTAATTTTCGCATATAAATATTATAAAAATATTGATTATTTCTGTATGGGCTTGCTAGCTTTATATAAAGCTAGCACGCCAATCATTTTTTTAAATTTCCGTGGAAACCAAAGGAGCACAAAAATTTTAAAAAGTGGACGAAATTAGCACATAAAGAGCACATAATTCTGGAATGTATTTTATTTATTTTTATTGAGGTGGGCTTGCTAGGTTTATATAAACCTAGCCAGCCCACACATTTTCTTAAAAAAAAAAAGGTTAAAAACTTGATAAATGGAATTTTGTTTTTAGCAAACGGGAGCACATAAAAAGCACTTAATTTTCGCATATAAATATTATAAAAATATTGATTATTTCTGTATGGGCTTGCTAGCTTTATATAAAGCTAGCACGCCAATCATTTTTTTAAATTTCCGTGGAAACCAAAGGAGCACAAAAATTTTAAAAAGTGGACGAAATTAGCACATAAAAAGCACATAATTCTGGAATAAATTTTTTAAATTTTATTGAGGTGGGCTTGCTAGGTTTATGGAGGTGAAATTATCTCAATTTTTACAGTTTTTCTGAAGTTTTTCAATTGTTTTTCAGTAAACATCTTTTTTTATGCCTTTGGAAACCTTTTTAAGTAAAAAAACACTTTTTTCACAAAAAATCTCATAAGTTAGTCTAATTTGGCTCAGGGTAAATCAATGTAAGTTAATTTAATCTAATGTAATTTATGAGACTGAACCGACCTTTATGTTATCACCTTGATTTTTAAAATTCTAGGCTGAAGTCAAGCTGTATGTGAATCGTCTGAACACAGAAGAATCAGTGATCCCCTATGAATACAGCCACTTTGACTTTTGTCCAACTGATGATGACTCCAAGTCTCCAGTTGAAAACCTAGGTCAAGTGGTTTTTGGTGAACGAATTCGACCATCACCCTATAATATTAAATTTATGCAAAATGTCACTTGTCAAGAAGTATGCACCAAGAGATATGATGGGTCAAATAAGGATGATAATCAAAAGTTGAGTATCTTGAGGAAAGGAATAAGTTTGAACTATAAACATCACTGGATTGTGGATAATATGCCAATAACAACATGTTATGAGACCAGGGATGGAAAGCCATTCTGTACACCAGGTTAGTTTTTTTCAAGGCTTTTTTTAACTTGCTAAAACTGCCAATAAACCTGCCAAGGATAAAACTAAAAACCAAAATTTCATTAAATATACCTTGGTGTTTGAGTCATTCAAAACAAAAAAGGATCTGTGAATCAAAACATTTGTGACATATCAAGTATGTTTCTTTTTATGCATGAGTCATTTCATATGAAATTAACCCAAAAAATGTAGGTTTGACAAATCATCTGACTGATTTTAATAGTTTTTAGTACATTCATTCTGCCCATAAAAGTGATAAAAAATCCCAATTTTAAAATTTTTCTGCTTAGTGGACTTTTTTAAATTAACTTTTGAAAACCCAAAAATTGTCAATTTGGCTGAAACATATACTAAAAAGAATTAAGATATTTTAAGGACTACTTACATAAGGATAGTGAAATATGGCTTATTTAAAAGATCTTTAACATACCTTTCAAATAAGGTATTAGGTGGGTATTTAAAAAAATACTAAATTGAAATTCAAAAAAAAATGGATCCATGATGGATCTGATACCTTCCTAGCTAGCCTATTAGCATACAAGTGAAGCCATGATCAGCTTTAAAAACAGTTTTTATAAATATCTCACAAACTGAAGGTCTTACAAAGTCTTTGTTAACAATCTAAATATAAGGGAAAAATAGTAAAATTATCATTTTCTTAATAAAATACACAAAACAGACAGCCAAATTGGCAGTTTTTTTATTTTTAAAATGTAATTTAAAAAACAAACAAATTTTAAACTTGAAATTTCATCCCCATTATGGGTAAAATGATTGTACCAAGATCTATCAAAATTGGTGAGTCAAGTCTGTCAAACTTTGATTTGACCCACATTTTACTTGAAATGACATTTTAATAAATGTACTTAACACAAGATCTAATTAATTAAAATAGTAAAAATAAATTTTCCAGCTGCCTTCTAGTATACTGGTGTAAAAATGGTGGATATGGAGTCATATTTTATATTCTATCTTAAAATATCTGTCATTTTTACTCTCCATTTCTGCATTAAAGACAGTAGACCTGTCCTTACTTATAAAGCATGTTTTCTAAACTGTACAAGAGTATCTAGATGACTAAACATCATGATAAAACAAAATTGTATATGCATTATCCCAACACTAATTGAACCAATAGTAAAAAGTATGACTGCCTTCAAAGCTGTTTAAAAATAAATTACAATGTTATCAATCAAATCTCTAGGTATTATTATATTAGAGGCTTAAAAAGACAAACATTACCTACAAATATTTTGATCTAAGTACTTAAATATAAAAAATTAGGTATATAGTTTTAACTTTCGCATTTGAGATTTTAGAAGAAACAGTTATTATTTAGAAAAAATCTTGCTTGTTTTAAATCCATATGCATGCCCAAAAAAATTATGTGTCCCAAATTCGATATTTTTTAAAGGTTTTGGGTATTTTTAGAGGAAAACTAACCCCCACTTGTTATCTTTGATGTTTAAGAAGCTAGTTTGATTTTTAGCTCACACTACTATGGAGATTGTGTCAAAAATAAGAAGAAAAAAGTTGTTCCAATTTTATTTTAGCACACACATATACTATACTATAGTAGAGTGAGCTATGGTGATCCTAATTTTTTCGAGAAAAAAAAAGTTGCTCAGATTTCAAAATTTTTTATATATCTTTGTGTTTCAGATGATTTTCAGACTTTTTTGTCGCGCCGTCTGTCTGTATGTCTGCCTGTCTGTCTGCCTGGCTGTCTGTCTGTCTGTCTGGTCCCATTTAAAAATGAACAAAATCCACCGAACACAAGCCAAATAAAAGGGTGGGGGTAGATTTCAAAAATTAGAGTTTATGTGAAACTATGGTGTGTGTGATATCAAACGAAAGGTAATTGAGTCAGGAGTTAAACAAAATTAATTTTAGAGTTTCTTTTTAAAGGTGGGGGTAAATTTCAAAAATTTGAGTTTAAGTAACACATGGCTTGTGTTGTGTAAAATATATTTCAGTTTTTAGTTATATTAGCTCACACTTACACTATAACTATAGTACCTAGTGTGAGCTTAGGGGCCCATATATTGGCAGAGTGTTCTGTCTGTATGTATATCTGTCTTTTTGTCTGTCTGTCTGTCTGAGATATAAAATTCACTTTAACAGTTAAATACCTGATAAAAAGTCTATAAAAAAGCTATTTACATGTATATAAAGTTAGCAGAACAACTGGTGTTTTGCTTACTTTATATAGCAGAACACCTTTAGAAATAGTGGGTTTATAAAAAAAAAATTGGTGCAAAATTTGCCATTTTAATTATCCGTAAATTAGTTGTGAAAACAAATAATTTGCCGTGCCCGTTTTTTTTTAATGGTGTTGTCCTAACTTTTTAGAAGGTTAGCAGAACACCTATAGAAATATTGGATTTATCTAAAAACATATTGTGCACAATTTGCCGTTACTTATCCGTAAATTAGTTATGAAAACAAAAAATTTGCCGTCCCCCGTAAAATTGTGTTTTGCTAACTTTATATAAAGTTCGCAAAACACTTAGCAGAGCACGGCAAATTTTTTGTTTTCACAACTAATTTACAGGTAATTAACAGCAAATTGTGTAGTAAAAATTGTTTATGTAAATCATTTATTTCTATAGGTGTTCTGTTAACTTTATATATAACTTTATATAAAGTTAGCAGAACACCATTTTAAAAAAAAATCGAACACGGCAAATTCTGAATCCGGACCACCCTGTATGTTTACCAGTAAATGCATGGAGTTGACATATAGTGAGAGGATATAAGCAGAAAAATTCCACACTTCAATTTAAATTTTAAATAGGTTTTCAAATGGGTTGTTACGCTCAGAACCGCAGAACAAATTGTATGCCAGAAAAAGAAGGACCAGACTCATATTACATTTTTAATCATGTCGATTTAACAATCACATATCACTCAGGAGACACTGAGGAGTGGGGAGCAAAATTTAAAGGAAATGGTGGCAGAATTATTTCTGTCAAGGTTGTACCTAGGAGTGTCAAGCATGATGCTGTAAATGGGTAGGTACACATAGTGGCGTTCATACTGTTACGGGTTCACAACGACAAATTAAAACTCGCAATTCTCAAAAACGATACGTCAATTTATTTCGACAATTAAGTACAAAAACACGCACTGAAACTTACTAATAACTTGCTAATAATTCACTACTTTAACCGGCCTATTACCTTCGTGTTAATATCCCGCGATCACTACCGTTGGTTATCTTTGACTGACTCGATGCGCGATATCCGCCCTATTTATAGAGTCGTTGAACTTTCCGGAATTATCTATCCTCTTTCGATTCACGATTATACTAGCCTTTTTCTAGAACGCGGACCGTCCGAGCATGAATGTGTCATAGATAACGCAACTAAAACCTAGAATAAGAATACAACCATAAGATAAGTCATCCTAATACTACACTAAACCTAAATAAATTCTAACTATAAAATTTAAATAACTTAAATTTGTAACAATACAATGTTTTGTCCGGCCAGAAGAAAACGAGGCGCAAAAGAGATGGCTCAACTCTATCTATCTCCCTCTATTTACAGCACTTTTCTCTTACTGAGTGGTCTTCATTTTTAGCAAATTTACCATAAACAAAATTTTAATATTACAAGAAAAAACGGTACACGTCTGGTAAGTTTAACCAAACGATTTCAGCCCGTTCATAATTCACACCCTTTTATTGGGCTTCTATTGTTATCGCTGGGCTCAAACAGGATGACTAGGCACGTTTCATACATATTCTATACCATCAAAAAGAAACAGTGGCATATCATTTACTTTTTTTACCCTACTGCAGCACGGCGAAAGGAAGGGTAATGTTTTTCGATTCTTGTATGTATGTAAGTAAATATGTATGTTTGTGTCACGCTAGAGGCTAAACGGCTGAACCGATTTTGACAAAAAAGGTGTCGTTGAATTGCTACGGATCCGAAGGTGCTATAGGCTACATTTTTTTAAACAGGAATCAACATGGTGGTCTTCAGACGCCATTTTGTCACATGATCTAGGCTTTAAGGCATACAAATGATCTAAATTTCAGGCGATTTTATTGAAATTCCTTTAATTACCCCTTGCATATCGCACACCCGCTGAAAAAGAGTCACAACTCAAAAATCGCTCTTATTGAGATAAACCTGCCGCCATCATCGAAATAATATGTATTTTCTTCCATAAAAGCGTCACATTTATGTTTCGACAATTCACCGCGAAATGGCGATGTAACTCTTTTATTTTGTCCAGTTTATCTGAGGATGCGTTCCTTTACAGTGTCACTTTTGACTTTATAACAGCGTGAACGTGGAGTTTCATCCAGAAAAGAGTCACATTTCTAGTTGTGAAGGTTTTCATGTGAACTATTGGTTAAATCTGACCCATATAACAAGTAAAATACTGTTCTTTTTTGTGTTGTGACTGTTTTTACGAATTGTTCAGTGTACTTAGAATTAAGGAGAATAAGAAAAAAATCTTTTGAATTTATTAGAGAATAATCACATTCCCAGTTGTTATTCAGCATTTTATAACTCGTAAAAATAAATACAAGGTTTCTTCTTTATTTGTTCTCTTTTTTATATTATTTACCATCCTGCGTGACATCCTGATTTACAACGTCATGATGCCTTGTTCTAAAAAAGTGTCACAATATCGGGTTTTTGTCTTTTTTTTAACTAAAAATGACAAAAATCATTTTTTCTGAGAAACGTACTGCACCAATTACAATGAGTTAATAGGTTGTATGTATTGTATGTATGTATTCGAAAGTGGTGGCAGGCCCTACTGGACCTCCATGCATTGCGACCACAAATGGATTCTATTGTGCCCACGTACCTACATACTGAGTTTGACTAAAGTGGCATATTTTTTTTTTCACCCAGTACATGAAAAAACTCTGCAGATTACAACAATATATGATTTAGGCTTAAGCTTTAGAGTTAATAGGTTACTGTTGATATAAAATAACATGTTAACTCGTAATTTGTCATGTAAGTGAAAAATGAATCTCTCTAATGAACTAAATTCTTTAACAGCGATTTTCTCAAAACAATGTTTTTTGAGTTGTGACTATTTTTTAGCGGGGGTGCGATATGTCCTCTAATTTGCTGTAGTTACTTTGTGGTCCTTCCTGCTCCCACCCATTTCCCCTCCTGTCATTGCCCTACCCTATTCAAAAACTATATTCCTTTATGCGTACGCTTTCATATTAGTTTTTCAACACAATTATACTAGTTCCCCTCGTCTGTCCCTCTCTCCTTCCTGCCCTCCTTACTAGTAATAGTTGTAGCTATAACTTTCACAAATATAAAGCGATTTCAAAAGTTCTTTCTGCACACGCTTTAAGACTTTTTCAAGCTTTTATTTAACTTCACCTGTATGTATGTATGTATGTATGTAATCAAATATTGCAACTCATTTTTGAAGAACTTCCAAACATCCGATTGACTTCAAATATCGCATTGCGTCTTAGTTCCGATGACAATACAATAATATGGTTTCATCGGGTACGTACCTCCCCCTAACGTGGGGGGTGGAGAGGGGGTAAAACTTTAGTTTCTCCGATATCAATCAAAATTGGTATCTGGGGATATTTGAGGCTGAGAATTACGAATTTTTGATCAGATTACAAAAATTCAATATGGCGGATTCAAAATGGACGATTTAATGTCAACATTTTCTGATTACTTTCAACTGACTTCCGTGTATCCGATTGACTTCAAATTTCGCATACCGTTATGACAATCCAATAATGTGGTATCACTGACTGCCTACCTCACCCCTAACGTGGAGGGCGGAGAGGGGGTAAAATTTTAGTTTGTCGGATTTACACCAAAATAGGTATCTGGGGGTTTTTGAGGATGAGGATTACGAATTTTTGATCAGATTACAAAAATTCAATATGGCGGAGTCAAAATCGACGATTTAATGACGAGTTTTTCTGATTACTTTCAACTGATTTCCACATAGGTCAAGCTTATGTCGCCTTGTGCCGTATCAAATCGTTGGACGGCCTTCTCATCGAAAATATTTCAAAATTGACAGGAAAGACTCCCTGCAATATCGATGCGCTAGCTGAAATGCATAGACTTAGGCAAATCTAAAAATTAAAAAATAAATTTATAAAATGGACTAAAAAGCATAAAATAATTTTTTGACTGTTCTGATATCATAATAATAAAAGCGATGGGCGTATTTAATATTAGGTAAATGCCTTTCCATGCGCATTTGGTGGATCGTCTACAACCGATGATGGGCCGACTCTTCTTTTTCAATGTGACAAAATAAATCGACACACTGCCGGTCGCGGATGATCTGCCTAATATGAAGCAGACTTAATAATGTCCATCCATATCAGAAAAATGTAAGGGTAGCTTGAGTAGGGTTGGGTTGGGTTGGGTTAAATTGTCTACCCTTACATTTCTCTGCTATAATATAATGAATTTGGATTTTCACTGAACTTCGAGTTAACAAGGCTAAAACAAAAACGGGTAAATTTCCTTTAGTACGCCCATTGCTTTTATTATTAAGATATCAGAACAGTCAAAAAATTATTTTATGCTTTTTAGTCCATTTTATAAAAGCCTATTTTCAAAAAGTTTATTTTCCAAATTTTTTTTTCAACATCATTTGACTGGTTTCCCCCTCCCTCACCCTCTCTTAACCCCACCCTCCTTATTAGTATTAGTTGTAGCTATACCTTTCACAAATATAGAGCGATTCCAAAACTTTTTTTCTGCACACGCTTTAAAAATATTTTCGACACCATTTTACTAGTTCTCTCCTCACTCTCTCCTCCTCCACCTTTATTCAATGGAAGGTAACACTGTTCACGTCCGTAGAAAATCTACACGTACTTTTTTGTTTGTTGGAAATAAAAAAAAATTAAATAAAAAAAACACCCAACTGCCAAAGGATCCTGCACACTTGTAATGGGTTTCTAGTGCACGGCTAATATCGATAAAATTTTAGTATATTGTTCGTCTCACCTTAGTGATCAATAGTTGTCATGGGCCCAATCCCATCCTATGACTAGTTTCGGAGATACGGGGACAGTTCAAACGATATTGCAGTAAAACGGTAAAAAGGTTGTGGTTTGATTTTTAAAACTTTTTTGCATGAATCTCAAAAGCATCTACATCTTAGCATGTTTCTAGCAAAAATGGTTATTTTCCTATAAAGGGATTATCCAAAAAGTTTGCAAACCTATAATGAGTTTCTAGTGCATGGCTAATATGAATAAAATTTTAAAATGTTGTTCGTCTTACTTTACTGATCAATAGTTGTTATGGGCACAATTCCATCCTATGACTAGTTTCGTAGATACGGGGGAAAATCAAACGATATTGCACGAAAACTGAAAAAATGTTGTGGTTTGATTTTTAAAAGTTTTTTTGTACGAATCTCTTATGTACATATATTAGCATGTTTTTAGCAAAAAATATAGATCTTCTATACGGGGGTATCCAAAAAGTAAATTAAAATACGTAGGTAAAATAATTGAAAATATTGGCTAGACATGGATCTAGTGCCAATAGGTATGTGCTGTCATTTTGCAAGTGTGATCTGGTTTCTGGGATATGCTCGCCATGAGGAATAATTTAGCACAAGGTCTGGATGTAGGTCATCGAAATAATGTCGAGGTTTTACCCGAAATAATTCATTGACTATTGGTGCATAAGTGAGGAAGAAGAATAAAAAGTCTGACCAGTGATCCAAAGAACGACTTTGTTGTTTTTGAGACATCTACTACTTATAGAGTATTAAAAAACTAATTTCAATTGTATTTTTTAAATATTGCATGACATAATTTTTTTTTAGGAAAGTTTTGGTTATAATTTAAAACTGCATTTTTTTTCATATGTACCTCGGAAAAAAGTTGCATAAAAGTTTGGTTTTAAAGGTAAAAAGGTATTTATTTTGTTCTTATTCTAGTCAACTTTTTCGATTATTTTACCTAAGTATTTTAATTTACTTTTTGGATACTCCCATATAGAAAATCTATATTTTTCGGTAAAAACATGCTTATTCGTACAAAAAAAAAACCTTTAAAAATCAAACTACAATATTTTTACCGTTTTATTGCAATATCGTTTGAATGGCCCCCGTATCTCCGAAACTGGTCAAAGGATGGAATTAACTCCATGACAACTGTTAATCAGTAAGGTGAGACGAACAACATAATAAAATTTGATCGATATTAGCCGTGCACTAGAAACTCATTACAGGTTTGCACACTTTTTGGATATCCCCCGTATAGTAAAGAAAATAATTTTTGCTAAAAAACATGCTAAAATGTAGACGCCTTTGGGATTCGTACAAAAAATGCTTTTAAAAATCAACCCACATCATTTTTACAGTTTGAGTGCAATATCGTTTGAATTGCCCCCGTATCTCCGAAACTGGTCAAAGGATGAAATTAACTCTATGACAACTGTTGATCAGTAAGGTGAGACGAACAACATAATACAATTTGATCGATATTAGCCGCGCACTAGAAACTCATTACAGGTTTGCACACTTTTTGGATATCCCCCGTATAGTAAAGAAAATAATTTTTGCTAAAAAACATGCTAAAATGTAGACGCCTTTGGGATTCGTACAAAAAATGCTTTTAAAAATCAACCCACAACATTTTTACAGTTTGACTGCAATATCGTTTGAATTGCCCCCGTATCTCCGAAACTGGTCAAAGGATGAAATTAACTCTATGACAACTGTTGATCAGTAAGGTGAGACGAACAACATAATAAAATTTGATCGATATTAGCCGCGCACTAGAAACTCATTACAGGATTGCACACTTTTTGGATATCCCCCGTATAGTAAAGAAAATAATTTTTGCTAAAAAACATGCTAAAATGTAGACACTTTGGGATTCGTACAAAAAATGCTTTTAAAAATCAACCCACAACATTTTTACAGTTTGACTGCAATATCGTTTGAATTGCCCCCGTATCTCCGAAACTGGTCAAAGGATGGAATTAACTCCATGACAACTGTTAATCAGTAAGGTGAGACGAACAACATAATAACATTTGATCGATATTAGCCGTGCACTAGAAACTCATTACAGGTTTGCACACTTTTTGGATATCCCCCGTATAGTAAAGAAAATAATTTTTGCTAAAAAACATGCTAAAATGTAGACGCCTTTGGGATTCGTACAAAAAATGCTTTTAAAAATCAACCCACAACATTTTTACAGTTTGAGTGCAATATCGTTTGAATTGCCCCCATATCTCCGAAACTAGTCATAGGATTGAATTGGGCCCAAGACAACTATTGATCAGTAAGGCGAGACGAATAACATACTAAAATTTTATCTATATTAGCCCTGCACTAGAAACCCATTACAAGTGTGCAGGATCCTTTAATTGTAACACCTAGTCGCAGTTGGGTACAAAATTACCCAATAACCTGATTCATGAAAATAGAAAACTGTATAATTTCGTAAGTGCGCTTTGGGCATCAAAACTAAAAGTTGAAGCCTGTCATACATTATAGGTATTCCTATCAATTTTGTACCCAACTGCGACTAGTAGTTTAAATAAACAAGTAAATTTAATAGTTGGGTGTTTTTTTATTTATATTTTTTTTTTAGAAATTGCTAATTAAATTTTTTAGGGGAGAACAATGCAGTTCAAACGAACCAATGCGCCTGCCCGACAAGCCTCTAATCAAAGGCCAAAAATACGAAATCAAGTACACCTACTCCATCATATTTATCCGTAACAACTCTGTCAAATGGTCTTCTCGGTGGGACTATATCCTGGAATCACAACCCTACACCAACATACAATGGTTTAGTATATTGAATTCCCTTGTAATTGTTCTATTCTTGTCTGGAATGATCGCTATGATTTTGTTGAGGACCCTGTATAAGGATATTGCCAGATACAATCAGATCGACAATGGAGAGGACGCTCAGGTAATAAATATTTTTCTAAATATCCTAAAGTTTTCTTGGGTGTAGGGATGAATATAAAGAAAAAATACTCTGCCAATCTATGGGCACCTAAGCTCACACTAGGTACTATAGTTCTAGTGTGAGCTAATATAATCAAAAACTGAAATATATTTTATTCAACTCCAGACTCAATTACCTTTCGTTTGATACCACACAAGCCATGTTTTGACTTAAACTCAAATTTTTTAAATCTACCCCCACCCTATTAAAAAAAACTAAAATGTATTTTGTTTAACTCCAGACTCAATTACCTTTCGTTTGATATCAAACACGCCATATTTTCACTTAAACTCTAATTTTTGACATCTACCCCCACCCTTTTTTTAAAAATAAACTAAAATTCATTTTGTTTAACTCCAGACTTAATTACCTTTCGTTTGATATCACACACGCCATATTTTCACATTAACTCTAATTTTTGGAATCTACCCCCACCATTTTATTTGGCTTGCGTTCGGTAGATTTTGTTCATTTTTAAATGGGACCATCACGGCCCAAGACCCAACTTAGGTACTAAATTTCATTAAAATCGGACAAGCGGTTTTTGAGTTATGTGGGTTGGTCGTTACAGACAGACAGACAGACATACAGACAGACAGACAGACAGCAAAACAAAAAAGTTTCAAAATCATCTGAAACGCAAAGATATATAAAAAATTTTGAAATCGGAGCAACTTTTTTTTTCTCGAAAAAATTAGGATCACCATAGCTCACACTACTTATATAGTAGTAGTGTGAGCTAAAAAATTGTCCAAATTTTGAAGATTGTTGTAACTGATATGTCCAAAACGTTGGTGCCAATTAACAGCCAACGCACCGAGTTACAGTATAGTGAGTGAGGCCACAGAGATGCGAAAAAACCACACCTTCCGTGTAGATTCGGAAAAACGTCATTTAGCGATTTTTAGTATAGGAAATCCCATGAGACCAAATTGGCAAAACTTTGAAAATTCATATCTCACAAACTATACATGTTAACAGCCAACGCACCGAGTTACAGTAGAGTGGGGCCATAGAGATGCGAAAAAACCACACCTTCCGTGTAGATTCGAAAAAACGTCATTTAGCGATTTTTAGTATAGGGAACAGCCCCAACCTGTGTTCATGCCTTTTGGTTTTTGTCTAGCTAGACTCCCGGCTTCTTGCCACCCTAGATCTAGCTTTGGAAACAAAATATATTGAGAATTAGACATATGATTTTTTGTGCTATTTTTGGTCTTTACCTACTTATGTTTTGCTTAGATTACGTTACTACTGCTTTGTCAATGAAATTTTTCTTTCCGACAATAAAGCCTATTTTGATTTTGATTTGATTTGAAAATGGCAAAACTTTGAAAATTCATATCTCACAAACTATACATGTTAACAGCCAACGCACCGAGTTACAGTATAGTGGGGCCATAGAGATGCGAAAAAACCACACCTTCCGAGTAGATTCGGCAAAACGTCATTTAGCGATTTTTAGTATAAGGAATCCCATGAGACCAAAATGGCAAAACTTTGAAAATTCATATCTCACAAACCATACATGTTATTAGCAAACTCACCGAGCTACAGTATTGTGGGGCCGTAAAGATGCGAAAAAACCACATCTTCATTGTAGATTCGGAAAAACGTCATTTAGCGATTTCTAGTATAGGGAATCCCATGAGACCAAAATGGCAATACTTTGAAAATTCATATCTCATAAACTATACATGTTATTAGCAAACGCACCGAGTTACAGTATAGTGGGGCCGTAGAGATGCGAAAAAACCACACCTTCATTGTAGATTCAGAAAAATATCATTTAGCGATTTTTAGTATAGGGAATCCCATGAGACCAAAATGGCAAAACTTTGAAAATTCATATCTCACAAACTATACATGTTAACAGTCAATGCACCGAGTTACAGTGTAGTGGGGCCATAGAGATGCGAAAAAACCACACATTCCGTCTAGATTCGGAAAAACGTCATTTAGCGATTTTTAGTATAGGGAATCCAATAAGACCAAAATGACAAAACTTTGAAAATTCATATCTCACAAACTATACATGTTATTAGCAAACGCACCGAGTTACAGTATAGTGGGGCCATAGAGATGCGAAAAAACCACACCTTGCGTGTAGATTCGGAAAAACGTTATTTAGCGATTTTTAGTATAGGGAATCCCATGAGATCAAAATGGCAAAACTTTGAAAATTCATATCTCACAAACTATACATGTTAACAGCCAACGCACCGAGTTACAGTATAGTGGGGCCGTAGAGATGCGAAAAAACCACACCTTCATTGAAGATTCGGAAAAATGACATTTTGCGATTTTTAGTATAGAGAATCCAATAAGACCAAAATGGCAAAACTTTGAAAATTCATATCTCACAAACTATACATGTTAACAGCCAATGCACCGAGTTACAGTGTAGTGGGGCCATAGAGATGCGAAAAAACCACACATTCCGTCTAGATTCGGAAAAACGTCATTTAGCGATTTTTAGTATAGGGAATCCCATGAGATCAAAATGGCAAAACTTTGAAAATTCATATCTCACAAACTATACATGTTAACAGCCAATGCACCGAGTTACAGTGTAGTGGGGCCATAGAGATGCGAAAAAACCACACATTCCGTCTAGATTCGGAAAAACGTCATTTAGCGATTTTTAGTATAGGGAATCCAATAAGACCAAAATGACAAAACTTTGAAAATTCATATCTCACAAACTATACATGTTATTAGCAAACGCACCGAGTTACAGTATAGTGGGGCCGTAGAGATGCGAAAAAACCACACCTTCATTGAAGATTCGGAAAAATGTCATTTAGCGATTTTTAGTATAGAGAATCCAATAAGACCAAAAAGGCAAAACTTTGAAAATTCATATCTCACAAACTATACATGTTAACAGCCAATGCACCGAGTTACAGTGTAGTGGGGCCATAGAGATGCGAAAAAACCACACATTCCGTCTAGATTCGGTAAAACGTCATTTAGCGATTTTTAGTATAGGGAATCCAATAAGACCAAACTGACAAAACTTTGAAAATTCATATCTCACAAACTATACATGTTATTAGCAAACGCACCGAGTTACAGTAGTGGGGCCATAGAGATGCGAAAAAACCACACCTTGCGTGTAGATTCGGGAAAACGTTATTTAGCGATTTTTAGTATAGGGAATCCCATGAGACCAAAATGGCAAAACTTTGAAAATTCATATCTCACAAACTATACATGTTATTAGCAAACGCACCGAGTTACAGTATAGTGGGGCCGTAGAGATGCGAAAAAACCACACCTTCATTGAAGATTCGGAAAAATGTCATTTAGCGATTTTTAGTATAGAGAATCCAATAAGACCAAAATGGCAAAACTTTGAAAATTCATATCTCACAAACTATACATGTTAACAGCCAATGCACCGAGTTACAGTGTAGTGGGGCCATAGAGATGCGAAAAAAACCACACATTCCGTCTAGATTAGGAAAAACGTCATTTAGCGATTTTTAGTATAGGGAATCCAATAAGACCAAAATGACAAAACTTTGAAAATTCATATCTCACAAACTATACATGTTATTAGCAAACGCACCGAGTTACAGTATAGTGGGGCCGTAGAGATGCGAAAAAACCACACCTTCATTGTAGATTCAGAAAAATGTCATTTAGCGATTTTTAGTATAGGGAATCCCATGAGACCAAAATGGCAAAACTTTGAAAATTCATATCTCACAAACTATACATGTTAACAGTCAATGCACCGAGTTACAGTGTAGTGGGGCCATAGAGATGCGAAAAAACCACACATTCCGTCTAGATTCGGAAAAACGTCATTTAGCGATTTTTAGTATAGGGAATCCAATAAGACCAAAATGACAAAACTTTGAAAATTCATATCTCACAAACTATACATGTTATTAGCAAACGCACCGAGTTACAGTATAGTGGGGCCATAGAGATGCGAAAAAACCACACCTTGCGTGTAGATTCGGAAAAACGTTATTTAGCGATTTTTAGTATAGGGAATCCCATGAGATCAAAATGGCAAAACTTTGAAAATTCATATCTCACAAACTATACATGTTAACAGCCAACGCACCGAGTTACAGTATAGTGGGGCCGTAGAGATGCGAAAAAACCACACCTTCATTGAAGATTCGGAAAAATGACATTTTGCGATTTTTAGTATAGAGAATCCAATAAGACCAAAATGGCAAAACTTTGAAAATTCATATCTCACAAACTATACATGTTAACAGCCAATGCACCGAGTTACAGTGTAGTGGGGCCATAGAGATGCGAAAAAACCACACATTCCGTCTAGATTCGGAAAAACGTCATTTAGCGATTTTTAGTATAGGGAATCCAATAAGACCAAAATGACAAAACTTTGAAAATTCATATCTCACAAACTATACATGTTATTAGCAAACGCACCGAGTTACAGTATAGTGGGGCCGTAGAGATGCGAAAAAACCACACCTTCATTGAAGATTCGGAAAAATGTCATTTAGCGATTTTTAGTATAGAGAATCCAATAAGACCAAAAAGGCAAAACTTTGAAAATTCATATCTCACAAACTATACATGTTAACAGCCAATGCACCGAGTTAGAGTGTAGTGGGGCCATAGAGATGCGAAAAAACCACACATTCCGTCTAGATTCGGTAAAACGTCATTTAGCGATTTTTAGTATAGGGAATCCAATAAGACCAAAATGACAAAACTTTGAAAATTCATATCTCACAAACTATACATGTTATTAGCAAACGCACCGAGTTACAGTAGTGGGGCCATAGAGATGCGAAAAAACCACACCTTGCGTGTAGATTCGGGAAAACGTTATTTAGCGATTTTTAGTATAGGGAATCCCATGAGACCAAAATGGCAAAACTTTGAAAATTCATATCTCACAAACTATACATGTTATTAGCAAACGCACCGAGTTACAGTATAGTGGGGCCGTAGAGATGCGAAAAAACCACACCTTCATTGAAGATTCGGAAAAATGTCATTTAGCGATTTTTAGTATAGAGAATCCAATAAGACCAAAATGGCAAAACTTTGAAAATTCATATCTCACAAACTATACATGTTAACAGCCAATGCACCGAGTTACAGTGTAGTGGGGCCATAGAGATGCGAAAAAAACCACACATTCCGTCTAGATTAGGAAAAACGTCATTTAGCGATTTTTAGTATAGGGAATCCAATAAGACCAAAATGACAAAACTTTGAAAATTCATATCTCACAAACTATACATGTTATTAGCAAACGCACCGAGTTACAGTATAGTGGGGCCGTAGAGATGCGAAAAAACCACACCTTCATTGTAGATTCAGAAAAATGTCATTTAGCGATTTTTAGTATAGGGAATCCCATGAGACCAAAATGGCAAAACTTTGAAAATTCATATCTCACAAACTATACATGTTAACAGTCAATGCACCGAGTTACAGTGTAGTGGGGCCATAGAGATGCGAAAAAACCACACATTCCGTCTAGATTCGGAAAAACGTCATTTAGCGATTTTTAGTATAGGGAATCCAATAAGACCAAAATGACAAAACTTTGAAAATTCATATCTCACAAACTATACATGTTATTAGCAAACGCACCGAGTTACAGTATAGTGGGGCCATAGAGATGCGAAAAAACCACACCTTGCGTGTAGATTCGGAAAAACGTTATTTAGCGATTTTTAGTATAGGGAATCCCATGAGATCAAAATGGCAAAACTTTGAAAATTCATATCTCACAAACTATACATGTTAACAGCCAACGCACCGAGTTACAGTATAGTGGGGCCGTAGAGATGCGAAAAAACCACACCTTTATTGAAGCTTCGGAAAAATGTCATTTAGCGATTTTTAGTATAGAGAATCCAATAAGACCAAAATGGCAAAACTTTGAAAATTCATATCTCACAAACTATACATGTTAACAGCCAATGCACCGAGTTACAGTGTAGTGGGGCCATAGAGATGCGAAAAAAACCACACATTCCGTCTAGATTAGGAAAAACGTCATTTAGCGATTTTTAGTATAGGGAATCCAATAAGACCAAAATGACAAAACTTTGAAAATTCATATCTCACAAACTATACATGTTATTAGCAAACGCACCGAGTTACAGTATAGTGGGGCCGTAGAGATGCGAAAAAACCACACCTTCATTGTAGATTCAGAAAAATGTCATTTAGCGATTTTTAGTATAGGGAATCCCATGAGACCAAAATGGCAAAACTTTGAAAATTCATATCTCACAAACTATACATGTTAACAGCCAATGCACCGAGTTACAGTGTAGTGGGGCCATAGAGATGCGAAAAAAACCACACATTCCGTCTAGATTAGGAAAAACGTCATTTAGCGATTTTTAGTATAGGGAATCCAATAAGACCAAAATGACAAAACTTTGAAAATTCATATCTCACAAACTATACATGTTATTAGCAAACGCACCGAGTTACAGTATAGTGGGGCCATAGAGATGCGAAAAACCACACCTTGCGTGTAGATTCGGGAAAACGTTATTTAGCGATTTTTAGTATAGGGAATCCCATGAGATCAAAATTGCAAAACCTTGAAAATTCATATCTCACAAACTATACATGTTAACAGCCAACGCACCGAGTTACAGTATAGTGGGGCCATAGAGATGCGAAAAAACCACACCTTCATTGAAGATTCGGAAAAATGTCATTTAGCGATTTTTAGTATAGGGAATCCCATGAGATCAAAATGGCAAAACTTTGAAAATTCATATCTCAGAAACTATACATGTTAACAGCCAACGCACCGAGTTACAGTATAGTGGGGCCGTAGAGATGCGAAAAAACCACACCTTCATTGAAGATTCGGAAAAATGTCATTTAGCGATTTTTAGTATAGAGAATCCAATAAGACCAAAATGGCAAAACTTTGAAAATTCATATCTCACAAACTATACATGTTATTAGCAAACGCACCGAGTTGCAGTATAGTGGGGCCGTAGAGATGCGAAAAAACCACACCTTTATTGTAGATTCGGAAAAACGTCATTTAGCGATTTTTAGTATAGGGAATCCAATAAGACCAAAATGACAAAACTTTGAAAATTCATATCTCACAAACTATACATGTTGTTAGCAAACGCACCGACTTACAGTATAGTGGGGCCGTAGAGATGCTAAAAACCACACCTTCATTGTAGATTCGGAAAAATGTCATTTAGCGATTTTTAGTATAGGGAATCCAATAAGACCAAAATGACAAAACTTTGAAAATTCATATCTCACAAACTATACATGTTATTAGCAAACGCACCGAGTTACAGTATAGTGGGGCCATAGAGATGCGAAAAAACCACACCTTGCGTGTAGATTCGGAAAAACGTTATTTAGCGATTTTTAGTATAGGGAATCCCATGAGATCAAAATGGCAAAACTTTGAAAATTCATATCTCACAAACTATACATGTTAACAGTCAATGCACCGAGTTACAGTGTAGTGGGGCCATAGAGATGCGAAAAAACCACACATTCCGTCTAGATTCGGAAAAACGTCATTTAGCGATTTTTAGTATAGGGAATCCAATAAGACCAAAATGACAAAACTTTGAAAATTCATATCTCACAAACTATACATGTTATTAGCAAACGCACCGAGTTACAGTATAGTGGGGCCATAGAGATGCGAAAAAACCACACCTTGCGTGTAGATTCGGAAAAACGTTATTTAGCGATTTTTAGTATAGGGAATCCCATGAGATCAAAATGGCAAAACTTTGAAAACACAAACTATACATGTTAACAGCCAACGCACCGAGTTACAGTATAGTGGGGCCGTAGAGATGCGAAAAAACCACACCTTCATTGAAGATTCGGAAAAATGTCATTTAGCGATTTTTAGTATAGAGAATCCAATAAGACCAAAATGGCAAAACTTTGAAAATTCATATTTCACAAACTATACATGTTAACAGCCAATGCACCGAGTTACAGTGTAGTGGGGTCATAGAGATGCGAAAAAACCACACCTTCCGTGTAGATTCGGAAAAACGTCATTTAGCGATTTTTAGTATAGGGAATCCCATGATGGTAAAAATGGCAAAACTTTGAAAATTCATATCTCACAAACTATACATGTTATCAGCAAACGCACCTTATAGTTGTTTTCGCCAACATATTTCAGTATTTTTTTGTTAAAACAGGAAGAATTCGGCTGGAAATTGGTCCATGGTGACGTGTTTCGACCTCCGAGAAAAGGGATGTTGTTGTCAGTTCTTTTAGGATCTGGAGTTCAAGTTTTTTGCATGACTTTAGGTAAGATTTCATGTTATAACATTTTATTAACGTAATTATTTTAGAACTGCTGTCAAAAAATGTCAACTAAGTTATAATTATTATTATTATTATTAAGTATGTGGACCACCTACATTTTGCAAAAAATGTCCCCACAAAAAAGAATTGTTTTTCGGGAAAAAAATGCTTTTCCAAAAAACTAATTTATAACAAAAAACAATTTTTTTTCTACAAAAATTATTTTTGGAAATAATACCTAGTATAAAAGTATGTACAGTCGGGGACTTAATAAATGGCCGCTGCCGTTTTCAGAAGAGCTTGGACGAGAATCCCAATACCGGGCGAGGTTTATGAATGAATGAATTATTGCACTCGTATCGCGCGCTTTTATTCCCTCGACTCCACGTCGATCGGCTTTCGCTGTGCACTTTTGTGCAATGCAATTTTTGCTATTGAAATTAATAACTATTTGGAATATTGGCCGATAAACGGGCGAAGCCATACACGTTTTTTGGATACACTCATTTCTTTTTTTAGCTGATTTCTTGTTTATTAGCATAGGATGTGTGCATTCTGGCGGGATTAATACAGACTTTTTATTTAAAGACTAATCAAACCTTGTAGAGATATTTTTAATTAATACCTGCTTTTTTAATTGTTTAACACCGGAAACGAAGGAAACGGAAAAACGGGAAAAAGGGAAAACGAAAAACCGGAAAACGGGAAAACATAAAAATGAAAATGAAAATGAAAACGGAAAAAGGGCAAACGGGAAAACGGACAAACGGGTAAACGGGCATACGGACAAACAAGCAAACGGGCAAACTAGTAAACGAGCAAACGGGTAAGCGGGCAAACGGGCAAACGAGTAAAGGCAAACAGGTAAACGGGCAAAGGGGCAAACCAGTAAACGAGCAAACGGGTAAACGAAAAAACGGGCAAACCAGTAAACGGGCAAGCGGGCAAACGGGCAAACAAGTAAACGGGCAACCGGATAAACGGGCAAACGGTTAAACGGGAAAACGGGAAAAAGGGGAAACGGAAAACAGAAAACGGGTAAACGGATAAACGGAAAAACCGGTACATACATATAAATATTTTTAAAAGTTTAAAGTTAAAAAAATAAAAAACTGAATCAAAGTTAGGACAAAATACAATTATAAAAGGTAAAAACATACATAATACCCTTCAAAGATGCTCGTTTATTCTTATGTTGCGAAAATTTTTTGTCTTCAACTTATGTTTAAAACTTTTTTTTTAAAACGTACAGTAACCAAGTAATTTTAAAAATACCCTTTTTGTGCACACTAAATCCAAGATGGCGGCGGGAGCCGGCTGGCCCCATGGTCAACAACATATGTCAAAATCGCGTCTACACCACCTTATGCAAACTAAAATTCTATAATGACTGGACTATTTAGCTACCCCCAAAAATAGTGTTCTTGTGCATCCAGAAGTCGGGGTAGTTACACATTTAAAACAATTCAAATCTTAAAGTAAAGGCCGTTTTCACAGCTGTTTTCGAATCGCCCTTACTCCAATAACCAACTTTTGCTTGTATTTATTTTTTTAGCTTTACACTTTAAAACTTACCATTTTAAAAATAGCTAGGAATACAAACATGTTGCATTTGTGTTACTCTATGTAAGTATGTAATAAAAAATATAACAATAAATTAAAATCACTATTATGTGTATTTTTTTAACCGAACATTCAAACGGACTACAGAGCAAAGCTAATTTTTTCCGCAATTATGTGTATTTTTTAACCGAACATTCAAACGGAATACAGACCGAAGCCAAATTTGTCATGATTGAATTTAAGCCAGGAATGCGAATAAATTATATGTGTTAAACGACGCGCCACGAAATCCGGTCAATAACCTCGGCAGGTATTGGGATTCTTATCCAAGCTCTTCTGAAAACGGTAGCGGCTATTTATTAAGTCCCCGACTGTACCTATTAGACCTTTTTTGCATGATCTTTTAACTGATAAATCTATTAAAAAAATTATTTATACAAAATCTTTTTTGTATGTAGTGTATTTAGAAATACACCTGTATACAGAGGGACTTTTTTGTTTGTTTAAAAGCCTGTACAGCGTGTCCCATTTTCGATGGGATTAAATGGGAAACTCGATTATTATTAAAGATATCGATTTTCTGATTGCACCTTACCGTGCTCTTTCTTTGAGCCGGTAAAAATGGTGTAATCAGATTTTTGCTATACCCCGTGGTTTCGCTAATAAAAAAAGTTTTTGAAAAAATTGCATTTTTAATAATTCCTCGTATTTCGCTTATTTACCAAAATATTTTTATTCTGTAAAAACCTGCAACTTTTTTAGAGCAAAATAATGACGTTGTCAACTTTTTTCAATATTGTTTAGTTTTTGAGATATGGTATTTATCATAAAAAAATTAAATACGGACCTGGATTTTTTTTATTAATATTTTGATTGATTTCATGTTATTATTATCTTAAAATGATAAAACTTTAATATTTTTTTAATTTAAGGTTAAAAAAAATATTTAATATTTCAAAAAAAAATTTAATCCGAACCTGGAGATTTCCAACGTAAATATAAATTAAAAATGGCAAGACACACTACTTGGACGATTTTTAGTTTATCTATTTTAAAACGTTAATTGAAAGATTAATAAATAAAGTTAAAAATGTAAAGAAGTTACAAAAATATCATAGTAATTATTTGATAGCACAGCAACTCATGAAAATTACTTCAACATAGAGAAACAAAAGCGTGGAATTGACATTGTCATTTTACTTGTCATTTTTGTAAATAAGTCACTCAAAATTATTCTAAAATGGCTAGAAATCGACCGTATCCAGATTTTGAAAAATGTGATATGTTTGACTGCTTTATTCAAGCAACAAAATACCAATAACAAACGGCATAAATATTTTTATGCGCTAGGAAAAATTACTCAAAAATGCCAACAATGTCTTACACATAATCGCAATCAGTTTAAACATTTATATCACTAAATAAAATTAGTTGTTAACTTTTGTAATTCATTATTTTTTTTGTTTTTGTCGATGACTTTGTTTCATATAAATCTTTAAATTAAAGTAAAACCATTTTAATTTGCTAAGTTTCAAAACATTTAAACTAAAAATCGTTCAACTAGCAATTTTTAATTTATATTTATGTTGAAAATTTCCAGGTTCGGACTAAATTTATTTTTTTAAATATTATTTTTTTTTACCTTAATACAAAAAAATAATAATGTTTTATTATATTGTGATAATAATAGCATAAAACCAATCAAAATAATAATAAAAAGAATCCAGGTCCGTATTTAATTTTTTTATGATAAATACCATATTTCAAAAACTAAACAATATTTTAAAAAATTGACAACGTCATTATTTTCTTCTAAAAAAGTTGCCACATAAAAGTTTTTACAGAATAAAAATATCTTGCAAAATAAACACAAGGAATTATTAAAAATGCAACTTTTTCAAAAACTCTCTGTATTAGCAAAACTACGGGGTATAGCAAAAATCTGAATACACCATTTTTCAGGTCTTGAAAAAAGAGCACGGTAAGGTGCCATCAGAAAATCAATATCTTTAATAATAACCGAGTTTCCCATTTAATCCCATCGAAAATGGGACACGCTGTACATATATATGCTAATATTGTCTTTCATAAAAATACCCCTATGCCCTCTTTATAAAGTTGTTAAATTTTGCTAATTTAATACCAAGAGTTTTGAAGTTACACCAAAGTTTCTTCAGAAAAACATGGAAATTAAAAAAAAAATAAACATCCGTATTTTTTGGTTGTGTAATATAACTTTTTTATTATTTTGTGTTATAAACAGTTTAATCTACCCTCTAACCATAGTTTTTTAATTTTAGTAACTCTTGCCTTTGCCTGCTTGGGATTCTTAAGTCCTGCTAATAGAGGAGCCCTTATGACATGCGCAATGGTGCTATATGTGCTATTGGGATCTCCTGCTGGTTATGTTTCTGCAAGGATCTACAAGAGTTTTGGAGGTAGGCCATTTTATTTTAGTAGGTATTAATTCCCCTAGAAAAAAGGGTTTATTGGGGGGCTAGAAATAAACGTAGGGTGAAGGCCCGTGAACCGAACTGAACCCCTCACCAAAAGTTCATTATTTTAGTTTTTTTGAATTTCTTCGAAAACTAACTTTTTTACCGAAAATTGCATGGAACACCTTTTTGTGAAGAACAAAATTCTCTTTTCAAAAATGTATTGGTCGATAAGGTTAGAAGAAGGAAGTAGCTCTTCAGTGGCGTCCGTAATTTGAAATTATTACAAAAAAACATGTTTATTATTGGTTTTATAAAATTTTATCAAAAACTACACTTCTTTTAAAAGCTGTAATATAATGTGGGGTTTATGTCACATGTCAGCCTCCAGGGGCTTACTTATATAAATATTTTTTTTTTAAATAACAAAAATAATCAATTTTTGTTACATATTTTCCCTATTTTTAAAAAACAAAAGTATGGCTTTTTACCTTGTTCTAGCCTACGGATCACAATTTTTAAGAAAATTTGAGAAAAATGTTTTTTTTTGGTAATTTTTTAAAGTGACCCTAATGTACGGACGCCTCTGGAGAGTTAGCCATAACTTTTATCACATTTTGTAATAAACCGTTTAAGTAATTAAAAATGATTTGTTTGGTGATTTTCAAAAATTACTTTAAATGAAGGACTATTATAGTCCTTGCCATACGCAGTTACCCTTTTGTGACTTTGATATGATATAAACATATTTCCTAACCAGAAATATTTGAAAAATAAAATTTGTCATGTTGGTATAAAATTAAAGGCAAAAATGTCATTGTCAAATAAAAAGGTACTATAAAAACAACTCAAAGACATGCCGTTTTTTAGAATTTTTCTTGGTGCTGTCACAAGGCCAACACAATAATAGAGGCCACGACCCTGAAAAAATCAGCTGTTCTCCCGGGGCTGAATTTTACATTGGGTCTTATGGAAGGTCAGACGTTTTTTTATGATATTTTCAAAATGGCACTACAGATTTCCGCAAAATTTCAGTGAAATATTCTCAGACACCATCCCGATATTCCACCAAAGGTTTGTAAGGAAGCAACATGATTAAAAGCTTAAAATCTTCAAGATTTAGCTTTCCTTATTTTGAATTCAAATTACCCGCCATGTACCACATGCCAACTGTTATATTTGACATGTATTTGAATTTGTCATATGTGATTGTCACATTCGCTTCTGCTTTAAACTTAATTTTTGTGTGAGCTAATGAAGCGGCTATGAAAAATTAGGGCTTACTATACATTTAAAAAAAATTGTTTTGCCAGAATAAAGTAAAAACAATCTCAAAAACGGCTTTATTTAAAATAAAATCAAATATCCATGAACCGTCATTCCAACTTCAATATTTGAAAGACAATCAGCTGTGTCGTAACGTGACCATCAAAAAAAAAATCAGCCCCGGATGTGACGTCAACAAAGTGGAGGATCGTGGCCCGTCCATTTTGATAGCCCTGGCTCCACCAAGGCCAACACAAAAAAAGAGGCCACGACCCTGAAAAAATCAGCTGTTCTCCCGGGGCTGAATTTTACATTGGGTCTTATGGAAGGTCAGACGTTTTTTTATGATATTTTCAAAATGGCACTACAGATTTCCGCAAAATTTCAGTGAAATATTCTCAGACACCATCCCGATATTCCACCAAAGGTTTGTAAGGAAGCAACATGATTAAAAGCTTAAAATCTTCAAGATTTAGCTTTCCTTATTTTGAATTCAAATTACCCGCCATGTACCACATGCCAACTGTTATATTTGACATGTATTTGAATTTGTCATATGTGATTGTCACATTCGCTTCTGCTTTAAACTTAATTTTTGTGTGAGCTAATGAAGCGGCTATGAAAAAGTAGGGCTTACTATACATTTAAAAAAAATTGTTCTGCTAGAATAAAGTAAAAACAATGTCAAAAACGGCTTTATTTAAAATAAAATCAAATATCCATGAACCGTCATTCCAACTTCAATATTTGAAAGACAATCAGCTGTGTCGTAACGTGACCATCAAAAAAAAAATCAGCCCCGGATGTGACGTCAACAAAGTGGAGGATCGTGGCCCGTCCATTTGGATAGCCCTGGCTCCACCAAGGCCAACACAAAAATTGAGGCCACGACCCTGAAAAAATCAGCTGTTCTCCCGGGGCTGAATTTTACATTGGGTCTTATGGAAGGTCAGACGTTTTTTTATGATATTTTCAAAATGGCACTACAGATTTCCGCAAAATTTCAGTGAAATATTCTCAGACACCATCCCGATATTCCACCAAAGGTTTGTAAGGAAGCAACATGATTAAAAGCTTAAAATCTTCAAGATTTAGCATTCCTTATTTTGAATTCAAATTACCGGCCATGTACGACATGCCAACTGTTATATTTGACATGTATTTGACTTTATCATATGTGATTGTCACATTCGCTTCTGCTTTAAACTTAATTTTTGTGTGAGCTAATGAAGCGGCTATGAAAAATTAGGGCTTACTATACATTTATAAAAAATTGTTCTGCCAGAATAAAGTAAAAACAATCTCAAAAACGGCTTTATTTCACAAAAAATCAAATATCCATGAACCGTCATTCCAACTTCAAAATTTTAAAGACAGTCAGCTGTGTCGTAACGTGACCATCAAAAAAAAATCAGCCCCGGATGTGACGTCAACAAAGTGGAGGATCGTGGCCCGTCCATTTTGATAGCCCTGGGTGTCATTATGCACATTTTTTGATAAAAAGCTTGAAATTCGAATAAAACGTGTTTTGTCTTTAAATTTTTTAAATGATCCTTATTTACAACCATCGCTGGCGAGTTTGTATTTACTTCCGACAAAGTTATACATTATTAAAAAGGAAATTTCATTGTCTACAATAAACTGTTGTAGATATTTTTTTATATTAAGCTTCGCTTAGTTTCTGAGAAAATTAGATAAAACTAAGACAAAAATTGTTTATTTGTGTTTTTTAAAAATTTATATAATTTACGAACACCCCTGTTTAATTATGAAAGTATTTTGACCTTGTTATACAGCATTTAAAAGGAAATTTTATTAACTACAATAAAGTATAACATGTTTTTTCTTTGTTAGAGCCCATTTTGTTATAACAATTTTTTTCCAAAGTTGTAGTAGTTTCGGAGGTAAATCCAGCTGCCATCTTTAATGAGACATTCTGTATAGAACTTTTTTTACATGTACAGGGTCATTGATTATATTTGCGTGGCCTTTTTCAGGAGTTAATTTCAAAAGTCAGAGTTATCATTCCTTATATCAAATTTTGACAGCAACTTTCCTAAGTTAAAGCCATGCCATTGCCATGATGTTAAAAATATATAGGTTGCTGACATTTGGATAAGCCGTTTTTAAGTTATATTAGTTTTAAATTACTGTTAAATTGCACTAATGATAATCCACTTGGCCCAAGGTTCTGTATACTGCAATGTAAATTTGTAACTTAAATAACTCAAAAATGGCTTAACTAGATATTATCAAACTATATGTTTTTAAAATCAAGGAAAAAATGTCTTTCTTTCTGACATAAACTGTTCCCTTTAAGTTATAAAAGTTGCTGCTAAAATGTTACATAAGGAATGATATCTGACACAGCCCAGTTTTTTCACCCACATTAACCTTTAATAAAGGCCACGCAAATACAGGGTGTTTCAGACCACCCGCACAGGCCGATTATTTTAAAAGGCATAATTATTTTTAAACATTTTTAAATCACTACCAAGGTAGTGAAATGGGCTTTTTCTGATGATGTAGGTTTTAAGGCCCTAGCCTCACAGGAAGTGTCAAAATTCCGCTCGACGTTGATTTTTTTTAATGGAACATGCTATTTCTGATTGCGGATTTCAATTCTACGCGGAAAAATTAAAACGTTTTATTCGAAAACTTTTTCCCAAAAATGTTTTTTTAAACCTCAAAACTGATATTAAATTATTTCGCAGTTATAACCAAGAAAAAAACGGAAAGCATCCAAAATATTTACTTGTTGACACTCAATGACACATTTCCATTGAAAAGATTGTTTTTGCCTGTCTTGTGTCATTTAAATTAGACTTTGGTTACTTTTCCGTTTTTGTCTTGGTTATAACTGCGAAATAATTTAATATCAGTTTTAAGGTTTAAAATAGTAGTTTACCTAACTAGTGCGGAAAGTGCCTCTTTTCCGCACGCGATTGCAGATGGCCAAACGACGCGATAGCGGAGTTTGGCCAGCAATCAAGTGCGGAAAAGACACTTTACGCACGAGTTAGGTACATTATTTTTTCTATAAGCGTGAGGAAAAAACTAAAAATTAATCAGAAAATTATTTATATTCAAAACATTTTAATCAAATCAATTATTATTATTAACATTAATATTAAAGGTGCAGTTTGTAGCGTGCTGTAAGTTGATAGCAGAGGCAAGTGTTTTCTCAAATGAAGTGGCAGATTTGAAACTTGGGTTTTGGTTCTCCACTCCGTTCTCCAAGTTTTCGGAAACATCTGTTGCAACTGTGGTCATGCATTTGGGGCTGGATTGAGGCACTTTGGAAGGTTGTATGGTAGAAGAAAGTTGCTGACTAGTTGAAGGACCAGGGTGGCTGAACTTCAAAATTTTATTCGAAATATTTTTTTGGAATCCAGTTGAACTGTCAAGGTACCCTTCTGCGACACTTGAAGATTTCCATCCACCGAGTCGTTTGATATTGGTTATTCCTTCGCCTGAATCTGCCAACATTGTTGCGGCAGAAAGTCGGAAGCTGTAGCCCGTGTATAATTCTGGATTTGAAAGCTTCAGATAGCATGCGATATCTGATGGCATTTTACCGAATGTATTAATTCCAATGCATTGTACCGTACATGCTCCTTTTTTGTAGTTTACGAAGAACCGTCTGTGGGGTCTCTGGTTTCCTTAAGTTTACATATTTTCGGATCAATTGGAGAAGTTTTCCATTCTCGGCTTCTTCTGAAATAGCAAAACTTCTAAATGTATGGTTTTTTGAGTCAGGAATTTTTATAATGATCATATTTCCTTTTTCTTCAATGTCATCTAGGCACATTTTTGCTAGTTCTTCACGGCGACATGCGCCCGCCAAACCAAAAATCGTGGCAACTTTCATATGCAAATAAACTAGGTCAGGAGCTTCGCTTAAAAACTTGAAAATTTCTTCTTTTGTGAAGATTTTTGCCTTCTTGGGTCTGAATCCAACGTTTTGTTTTTTCAAGTAGGCCGTAACTTAAAAAAAATTGCTTAAGTCAACGTTTTTTCTGAGTTTGATTACACTTTTGAGCATAGAATACCTCGACCAAAGGGTATTCGGTTTGCACGTTTTGGAAATTTCGGAGAAATATGCCAAAAAAACAGCTTCTTGAAGGGATTTGATGCCTTTAGCGTGGCACCATCTCTCAAACAAACTATATTCCTTCTCATACCTGTGACGAGATTTTGAAGGAAGCAGGTCCAAATTAGCGATTCTAGCGGCTTCTAGAACTGACTGGGGTAGATCTTCGTCCGAAGAATCCATTGAAAATCTGATTTTTTTGTTTGAAAAATTCAAAAGACGCTTGTATCTGCAAAATTGGCTTTGTTTTGACAGTTTGTTTGTACTTTGTTGCTATGGTGATTTAAGATGCCAAATCTAAAACCACTAGTGTTCATTGTTGTTTGACATTGACAATGACGGTATTTATACCGGGGAGGTTAAAAACTTATAATTTGAACCTATTTTACTGAAAACTTTATTTTATCGAAAATATTGAAAATATAGCACAATTTTAGTCAATTTGAATATTTTTAGGATATTTCGTGTGGTAGGAAAGATACAAATGTATTTTGAACGGTCTAAATGTTATAGAACACCTCAAAATCGTAACAAATTTACTTTTCCGCACTAGTGCGGAAAAAATATTTTTCCGCACTAGTGCGGAAAAGTGGCACTTTCCACACTAAAATGCATTTTTGGGAAAAAGTTTTCGAATAAAATATTTTAATTTTTCCGCGTAGAATTGAAATCCGCAATCAGAAATAGCATGTTCCATTAAAAAAAATCAACGTCGAGCGGAATTTTGAAACTTCCTGTAAGGCTAGGACCTTAAAACCTACATCATCAGAAAGAGCCCATTTCACTACCTTGATAGTAATTTAAAAATGTTTAAAAATATTTATCCCTTTTAAAATAATCGGCCTGTGCGGGTGGTCTAAAACACCCTGTATAACCAATGCCCCTGTACAAAAGTAAATGTGTCTTAAACCACATTTTTTTCTTTGCAGGCGAAAAATGGAAATCCAACGTCCTTCTAACATCAATGCTGTCCCCAGGAATAGTGTTTGGTCTATTCTTTGTCATGAATCTCGTCTTATGGGCGAAAGGCAGTTCGGCAGCGATCCCCTTCAGTACTTTGGTTGGCCTTTTGGCCCTTTGGTGGCTGGTATCTGTACCACTGACGTTTATCGGTGCTTTCTTCGGGTTTCGAAAGAGGGCGCTGGAACACCCTGTTAGGACCAATCAAATTCCTAGGTTGATTCCGGACCAGTCGATTTACACATCACCTATCCCTGGTATTATAATGGGCGGGGTTTTGCCGTTTGGATGTATTTTTATTCAACTCTTCTTTATACTAAACTCTATCTGGTCATCACAAATGTACTACATGTTCGGTTTTCTGTTTTTAGTTTTTATAATTTTGGTTATTACTTGCGCAGAAACCACGATTTTGTTATGTTATTTCCACCTTTGCGCAGAAGATTATCACTGGTGGTGGAGATCGTATCTGACTTCTGGTTTTACTGCAGTTTACCTGTTTCTTTATTGCGTCCACTATTTTTACACAAAACTGCAAATTGAAGATGCAGCGTCAGCTTTTCTTTATTTCGGTTATACTTTAATTATGGTATTTTTGTTTAATTTGCTCACTGGTTCGATTGGCTTCTTTTCTTGCTTTTGGTTTATTAGGAAGATCTATAGCGTGGTCAAAGTCGATTAAAACCATATTAAATTTGTTAATGTTTTTCTAATGATTTTTTAAATCGTTTTTTATGTCGATATATCCAATTTTTAACGCCAAAATATGCATCCAGTTTCTTCACTTTCTCGAGTTCGGCGGAGGTACCCTTTAGTACATTTATTGGCTCTTTGGTGGCTGGTATCTGTACCATTAAAGTTAATCGGAGCTTTTTTCGAGTTCCGAAAGAGGGCGTTTGGAACACCCTGTTAGGACCAATCAAATTCCTAGGTGGATTCCGGACCAGTCGATTTACACACAACCTTTCCCTGGTATTATAATGGACGGGGTTTTGCCGTTTGGATGAATTTTTATTCAACTCTTCTTTATACTAAACTCGATTTGGTCATCGCAAATGTACTACATGTTCGGCTTTCTGTTTTTAGTTTTTATAATTTTGGTTATTACTTGCGCAGAAACCTCGATTTTGTTGTGTTATTTCCACCTTTGCGCAGAAGATTATCACTGGTGGTGGAGATCGTATCTAACTTCTGGTTTTACTGCAGTTTACCTGTTTCTTTATTGCGTCCACTATTTTTACACGAAACTGCAAATTGAAGATGCAGCGTCAGCTTTTCTTTATTTCGGTTATACTTTAATTATGGTATTTTTGTTTAATTTGCTCACTGGTTCGATTGGCTTCTTTTCTTGCTTTTGGTTTATTAGAAAGATCTATAGTGTCGTCAAAGTCGATTAAAACCATATTAAATTTGATAATGTTTTTCTAATGATTTTTTAAATCGTTTTTTATGTCGATAGATCCAATTTTTTTAACGCCAAAATATGCATCCAGTTTCTTCACTTTCTCGAGTTCGGCGGAGGTACCTTTTAGTACATTTATTGGCTGTTTGGTGGCTGGTATCTGTACCATAAAGTTAATCGGAGCTTTTTTCGAGTTTCGAAAGAGGGCGTTTGGAACACCCTGTTAGGACCAATCAAATTCCTAGGTTGATTCCGGACCAGTCGATTTACACACAACCTATCCCTGGTATTATAATGGGCGGATTTTTGCCTTTAGGATGTATTTTTATTCAACTCTTCTTTATACTAAACTCTATTTGGTCATCGCAAATGTACTACATGTTCGGTTTTCTGTTTTTAGTTTTTATAATTTTGGTTATTACTTGCGCAGAAACCACGATTTTGTTGTGTTATTTCCACCTTTGCGCACAAGATTATCACTGCTGGTGGAGATCGTATCTAACTTCTGGTTTTACTGCAGTTTACCTGTTTCTTTATTGCGTCCACTATTTTTACACGAAACTGCAAATTGAAGATGCAGCATCAGCCTTTCTTTATTTCGGTTATACTTTAATTATGGTATTTTTGTTTAATTTGCTCACTGGTTCGATTGGCTTCTTTTCTTGCTTTTGGTTTATTAGAAAGATCTATAGTGTCGTCAAAGTCGATTAAAACCATATTAAATTTGTTAATGTTTTTCTAATGATTTTTTAAATCGTTTTTTATGTCGATAGATCCAATTTTTTTAACGCCAAAATATGCATCCAGTTTCTTCACTTTCTCGAGTTCGGCGGAGGTACCTTTTAGTACATTTATTGGCTGTTTGGTGGCTGGTATCTGTACCATAAAGTTAATCGGAGCTTTTTTCGAGTTTCGAAAGAGGGCGTTTGGAACACCCTGTTAGGACCAATCAAATTCCTAGGTTGATTCCGGACCAGTCGATTTACACACAACCTATCCCTGGTATTATAATGGGCGGGGTTTTGCCGTTTGGATGTATTTTTATTCAACTCTTCTTTATACTAACTCTATCTAGTCATCGCAAATGTACTACTTGTTCGGTTTTCTGTTTTTAGTTTTTATAATTTTGGTTATTACTTGCGCAGAAACCACGATTTTGTTGTGTTATTTCCACCTTTGCGCAGAAGATTATCACTGGTGGTGGAGATCGTATCTGACTTCTGGTTTTACTGCAGTTTTCCTGTTTCTTTATTGCGTCCACTATTTTTACACAAAACTGCAAATTGAAGATGCAGCGTCAGCTTTTCTTTATTTCGGTTATACTTTAATTATGGTATTTTTTTTTAATTTGCTCACTGGTTCGATTGGCTTCTTTTCTTACTTTTGGTTTATTAGGAAGATCTATAGCGTGGTCAAAGTCGATTAAATGCATATTAAATTTGTTAATGATTTTTTAAATCGTTTTTTATGTCGATAGATCCAATTTTTAACGCCAAATTATGCATCCAGTTTCTTCACTTTCTCGAGTTCGCGGAGGTACCCTTTAGTACATCTATTGGCTCTTTGGTGGCTGGTACCTGTACCATTAAAGTTAATCAAAGCTTTTTTCGAGTTCCGAAAGAGGGCGTTTGGAACACCCTGTTAGGACCAATCAAATTCCTAGGTTGATTCCGGACCAGTCGATTTACACACAACCTATCCCTGGTATTATAATGGGCGGGGTTTTGTCGTTTGGATGTATTTTTATTCAACTCTTCTTTATACTAAACTCTAACTGATCATCGCAAATGTATTACATGTTGGGTTTTCTGTTTTTAGTTTTTATAATTTTGGTTATTACTTGCGCAGAAACCACGATTTTGTTGTGTTATTTCCACCTTTGCGCAGAAGATTATCACTGGTGGTGGAGGTCGTATCTGATTTTTGGTTTTACTGCAGTTTACCTGTTTCTTTATTGCGTCCACTATTTTTACACAAAACTGCAAATTGAAGATGCAGCGTCAGATTTTCTTTATTTCGGTTATACTTTAATTATGGTATTTTTGTTTAATTTGCTCACTGGTTCGATTGGCTTCTTTTCTTGCTTTTGGTTTATTAGGAAGATCTATAGCGTGGTCAAAGTTGATTAAAACCATATTAAATTTGTTAATGTTTTTCTAATAATTTTTTAAATCGTTTTTTATGTCGATAGATCCAATTTTTAACGCCAAAATATGCATCCAGTTTCTTCACTTTCTCGAGTTCGGCGGAGGTACCCTTTAGTACATTTATTGGCTCTTTGGTGGCTGGTATCTGTACCATTAAAGTTAATCGGAGCTTTTTTCGAGTTCCGAAAGAGGGCGTTTGGAACACCCTGTTAGGACCATTCAAATTCCTAGGTGGATTCCGGACCAGTTGATTTACACAAAACCTATCCCTGGTATTATAATGGGCGGGGTTTTGTCGTTTGGATGTATTTTTATTCAACTCTTCTTTATACTAAACTCTAACTGATCATCGCAAATGTATTACATGTTGGGTTTTCTGTTTTTAGTTTTTATAATTTTGTTGTGTTATTTCCACCTCTGCGCAGATTATCACAGATATTGGAGGACGTATCTGACCTCTTATTTTACCGCAGTTTATCTGTTTCTTTATTGCGTCCACTATTTTTACACAAAACTGTAAATTGAAGATTCAGCACCAGCTTTTCTTTATTTTGGTTTTACTTTAATTATGGTATTTTTGTTTAACTTACTGGTTCCATTCGCTGTTTTTCTTGCTAGCTTAAGTTTGTTTTTCTGTGCTTTTTATTTAATGGAAAAATCTGGCATAGCATGGTCAAAGTTGATTAAAACATATAAAATTATTTTATGTTTTATTCTATTGCTCTAAATAAAACATTTCCTCAGAAAGTATAGTTCCGGGTGATATTGTTTTGCGCGGAGGACTATCACTGGTATTGTAGGGTGAATCCACCCTCTGCTCTTGGTGCTTTTTAATTCTTTTTTTTACTGCGTTCATTATTTTAATATAATTTGATTACCTATATGGTATAATTTTAATTTATTTGGAAGATAAATATTCTGGTCAAACGTATGTAGAATTTATGACTTTTTTCCTATTGATTTTAAGAGATTTTTCGCTTACTGTAGATTCATAGCAAAATTTTTAACTTTTTGTTGTAAACAACAAAATTATTTTAGTTTTTCAGTAATAATAACTTATATTTCATCCAATTTCTTTTGATTAGGCCATTTTGATTATTAATTCAACTCTTTCTCCAATTAGCTACAAACATAAAATTCGACATTATTAAGAGAGTATTAAAAAAAAGCGTGGTTACCCATTTGAACCAAACTTATGAACTAAAAATTCTGACGGTCACTATTAATTCCGGCTTTTATAATACACAATGGCCTAATTTTGAAAGAAGACAGCTGTTCTCATAATGCGAAACTGTCAATATAGTGCCTGGCACTATTGCAATAAGTCCCTAATAACGTAGGTTTCTACAAAGTTATATTTTTATGCTCCATGGTTTCTTTTTGTCTTTAACGGATATAATAGTAGTTATTGTAATTCTTAGTTTTGCGCCAATAAGGGCGAGTACCCCGATTCCGATGGGACACTTTTTTTGGATGGAAGCGAATATATCAAATATAAAAGACATGAATTATTCAACAGTATTGTAATACTAAACTAAATATTTGTTATATAATGAACAAGTTTTTTTGTGACTTATTCTAAATCTAGTGTTTAATAACCCCTTTAGTTTTTAATTTTAAAAAAGTGCTGTTGCCTCATGGCACAAGAGAATATACAAGTCATCTAATGCTGCACACGGTTTTGTTTCGCCAACATTTGTTTAATTTTCTATCCTGCAGCCTTAGTTTTACTGATACCAATTCGAACTTTCATGTTTAAATAATTTTGGGAAATTTGGCTATAAATCTATTTATTTCCTAAATGCATTTTTTGGGTAATTAAAATACCGCGTAATTCCTAACTCTTGTTCCGTATTATGGAGCTGTCCCATCTCGGGTTATTTTCCCCTACTATGCATATATCTATTTATTATACCGCGTGACCAGCCTTCTATCTAGGGGTAGGATTTTTGTATGGGCCAAGGATTCCATGTGAGAACAGAAAAGCGTAAAACCAACGTTGCCAGATTGGCGAAAATATCAGTATAAGCCGGTACTGAGTTCGCGTAAGGTCAACTTAGTTAGTCAGTTTTATGTAAATGCATTCACCTCGTTGGGTCACTGTGTTTTCGAAACCACTTTTTTCAAAGACATTTTAATCAAAAACCTAATAAATTTCGAATGACATTATTTTCGAAAACCTCAATTACGAATGACATTTTTTCCAAATGACGTTTTCTTTGAAAAAATTCTTTTTGAATGACATTTTTTCCGAAAATGTTTTTTTTTCAAATGAAATTTGTTTTGAAGACTTTTTTTCGAAAAACTTTCCTTAAGAGAGCTTTCCTTTCTTACTTTTGAGAGTTTCAATTCAGTGTTATCCTCACCTTTGTCCATTGAAAGCGAACGTTCCTAATCTGTCTGGGCCTTAGGAGGTTAGGATATGTTTGCCATCAATTTAAGATAACTGGACTCTTTCCTGACTTCAGAGCGATATTCATATAAATCCTAGCTGATCCTCTTCTCGAAATTTTATCAATTTTTTGCCATTTTTCTAGTTAGTCTAGGCGCTGGCTCCTGTCAAGTGTGACCTAATATGTGCGCCCAGTTTGACTGCGGAGCATTGTTAAGCACCCATAGGTGTATAAAAAAAGTTTCGTCACGTGGTGGAACTCATGGTCGTTTGGCCGCCATCCTTGAAAATGGCCGCCAAATTGATAGATTTTTTTTGTTTAAGCGTATCTCCCTACCCAGTCATCAGATTTTAATTTTTAAAGGCTTGTTATACTCCTTTTTTAAAGGCAAATAAATTTTGTCATTACACATTTTTTAATAAATCAAGTAGTCTTTGAGATTTACCAAGATTATTAGTATTTCTGCTCGCAAAAAAATTAAAATAATAGCCATGCTCATTTTACTGTAGCTACAATATTATTGACATTTGTTTTTTTTGTTACATAGAAGGCTTTAAACCTTTCACAGAAGAGGATATTGACTTTATGTTTTTAAAGTTCGATGGATGGTACCCCTAAAGACTGCTTTAAAGAGGGTGCTTTCTAAAACTGTTCACAAGATTATACAAAAAGTGAATTTGCAGTGAAACGATGCATCGTAGCGAAAAATGTGAAGAATAATTTTTTATAGTACTTTTAATTCCGCTTCTTCTGACCATTGTCATATCTTTTACAATTAAAAAACAAATATCGATTTTGGAGCGAAAACATGGAATTTTTACAAAATTCTATTGTTTAGCTGGCTTGTACAGCTAACTATCAAAGCTAGGATGCCAAGTGATACATCGAAAGAAGCGAAATTAAAAGTACTATAAAAAACTAATTTTATCGTTTTTCGCTAGGATGCATCGTTTCGCGGCAAATTCACTTTTTCTATAATATTGTGAACAGTTTCAGAAACCACCCTCTTTAAGGCAGTCTTTAGGGGTACCATCCAACAAACTTTAAAAACATATAGTCAATATCCTTTTCTGTGAAAGGTATAAAGCCTTCTATGTACCAAAAAAGAAAACAAAGGTCAATAATATTGTAGATACAATGAAATGAGCATGGGTATTATTTTAACTCTTTTGCGAGCGGAAATACTAAGAATCTTGGTATATCTCAAAAACTACCTAATTTATCAAAAAAGGTGTTAGATAAAATTTGTTTGCCTTTCAAAAAGGAGTAAAACAAGCTTTAAAAAATTTAAATAGGACCACTGGGTAGGGAGATTAAACAAAAAATCTTTTAATCTTTTTTTTATACTGCTATAGGTGCTTAACAAAGCCCCGCAGTCAAACTGAGCGCATATATTAGGTCACACGTGACAGGAGCCAGCGCCTAGACTAATTAGAAAAATGTCAAAAATTTCGAGAAGAGGATCAGCTAGGATTTATATGAATATGGCTCTGAAGTCAGGAAAGAGTCCATATTCAAAATGTGCAATTAGTTTTTGGAACCATTTTTATGTATCCTATACTTCATTCAGGCACACTGTGTAACACCGATTGTGATTTCCCAAAACGAACATAGAAAGCTATCTTAAAGAAATAATTTTTCTAAAAAATATCATTAAAAAAAATGTCAATTGAAGAAATGATTTTCGAAAAAATATTATTTGAACATAATGTTTCCAAAAAAAAATGTTTTCGAAATTAAGGTTCTCGATCAGACTGTCTTCGGAAAAAGTATTTTTGAAAAACGGACAGTGACCCAAATGGGGTGTGATACACAATAAGAACAATACCTTAAAATTCTGCTTGTTCCTAAGAAGTAAATAATTTAATAAATTAATTGAATTAAAAAGTAAATAATTTAATTAATAAATTTCGTTTACTTTTACAAACAAGCAGCATTTTAGTGTTATTCTGTTTATTAATTTTCGTCGAGTAATAATTGTCGCCCCAAACAATTGTGTCCGGTTGTTACCTTTGGCAATGCTGGAACGCTTACGCTCTTATTAATACTCTATGTGTCCTCTTATAGAAACTAAGCCCCCTAGATGTGGACTTATTCACGCGGTATCTTTTTGTGAATAAAAGAATAGCTAACAGGTTGGAGCAATTCTGTGAGTCAGGCCTAACAATGTTTGTAGACATATTTATTTTTGGTAATTATTTAGATTTATTTAATCATAAATATGTATTATTAACTTTAAATGTAATTAAGGAAGTATTAATTTTAAAAACTTTGGCACAATAAAGATTTAAGACGCCCAAAGATGTTTGAAAAATTTCACGCATCACATTTCAAATAAAAAATTAAAACTGTGGCATTATAGCTTTGAAAAAAAATCAAGTATTTTGATTTGCAAGGAATTAGTTTTAAAATAGGAATCAATATTGTGGTTCCTTATTTATATGTGATTATAAAATTGTAAAAAGAATGTATTTGTAATATAGAATTAGTTTTTAATTAAAAATAAAATTTTTTGAATAACTAAAAATTTACCTTTAAATATACTGACCAAACACTTTTTTATCTTCCTAGCCTATTCTGCATAAAATAATCGCAAAAAGTACTTCAAAAATTAGTTGGTTTTAACTACTTTTAGCAATTAAACTACTTTTGTAGAGTTTGATTACTTTTAAAAATATTTAACTAATACTAGTAGTCTTAACTGCTTTTGCGGAATTTGATTATTTTTAAAAATATTAAAATTCCTCGAAAGTAGTAAAATTACTAAAAGTAGTTAACTACTTTTTGAAGTAGTTTTTGCGATTATTTTATGCAGAATAAAAATAAAAGTCAGATGCTGACTTGAACTGACTGACCATTTACGCTACCTACATATGGCTTGTATTCATAAAAGTAGTTAAATTTGTAACTGCTAACTATTAGTAGTTAGTAATTTAACTACTTTTTTGATGAAGTAGTTACCCACATAGTACAAAAATCACATCAACGTTGAATTAACGTGAACAAAAATAACATTTTTTACTTGAAAACAACCGCATACCATGGAATATTTATTTTGTTAAATCTACATGCTTAAAGATAACTTAAAAACAAGAAGAAATCAAGCTACAAAAATGTACTTTTTGCTGAAGTTTCTGGTGCTGTGTATATAACGTGTTTTTTACCCTCGTTATTTTCATGTACCAAATTCACACTTGTAAAGTCCTCCACAACATGTTCTAAAACGCCACTAGATTAAGACTTCTACTAACTTTCTGCGTCTTTTTCGATCACGTTTTTTTATAACATTTTTTTAACTTAAAAGAGACGCGAAAGGAAGTTATAAAAGTTCACTAGTTTAAGACTACAACACTACAAGACAATTTTAAAGATGGCGCTCAAGGCAAGACAAAATATCTATCTATATACATTATGTTTTTAGCTCGCACTACTACTATACTATAGTAGTGTAAGCTATGGTGATCCTAATTTTTTCGAGAAAAAAAAGTTGCTCCGATTTCAAAAATTTTTATATATCTTTGCGTTTCAGATGATTTTGAAACTTTTTTGTCTTGCTGTCTGTCTGTCTGTATGTCTGTCTGTAACGACCAACCCGCATAACTCAAAAACCGCTTGTCCGATTTAAATGAAATTTGGTACCTAGGCTGACTCTTGGGCCGTGGTGGTCCCATTAAAAAATGAACGAAATCCACCGAACGCAAGTCACATAAAAGGGTGGGGGTAGATTTCAAAAATGAGAGTTTTTGTGAAAATATGGCGTGTGTGATATCAAAGGAAAGGTAATTAAGTCTGGAGTTAAACAAAATGAATTTTAAGTTATTTAAAAAGAAAGGGTGGGGGTAGATGTCAAAAATTAGAGTTTGAGTGAAAATATGGCGTGTATGGTATCAAACAAAAGGTAAATGAGTCTGGAGTTAAACAAAATACATTTTAGTTTTTAAAAAAAGGGTGGGGGTAGATTTTAAAAATTAGAGTTTAAGGCAAAACATGGCTTGTGTGGTATCAAACGAAAGGTAATTGAGTCTGGAGTTGCATAAAATATATTTCAGTTTTTAGTTATATTAGCTCACACGTACACTATAACTAAAGTACTTAGTGTGAGCTTAGGTGCCCATAGATTGGCAGAGTATTTTTTAAAGCTAAACAAGATTTTTTAACAGTAAACACTTTCACAGAATATTAATGTGTCATTATCAGGTTAATAACAGATGCGTCGTGAATCAGCAATCAGTTCCTTAACAGGTTTTTGGAGTTTAGAGGCCAAAGCAATGCCTGAAAAATTTCGTCAAAGTGAAAAATCCCGACAATAGGTGGCGCTGCTGCTAGTAAAATCTCAAAAATATTCGGTAGAAAAGCATGCAAGTCGCGTTTTAAAATTCGTGTAGAAAAGACATGAATCTAATGTGATTTTAACGTTGATAAAAATCACGTGAAACTAACGTAAAAACATTGCTGTTTTAATTTGATAATGGCGTTATTAAAACGCAGTTTTTAGCAACGTTATTTTTTATAACGTTAATGAATGACCTATTAAGCTTGTTTTCATATATAAAATAAACGTTTTTTTTCTAGCAGCTTTTAAAATCAACGTTTTTTTTTCTCACGCCTTTTTTACGTGTTAAACACGTGATTGTGCTATGTGGGTTCATTCTCCACTACTTTTTTCAAGTAATCTGCTCAACTCTGATCAATATGCGGTTTTCGGAATATTGTAGAATTAGATAGATAGAAGATAGAATTTATGTTATAATCAAAAACTTCGTTCCCTTCCCACAAATCAATGTAATTCATTATAATTAAAAATAAATAAATACTATCACTTTCTTTTAAAATCAAGTTAAATTATAGTTTGTTTTGGATCCAAGGACGTTTGTGTTATTATCTTTTATTCATATTTATACGTCAGAATCTGTTTTGTTTTTAGTTGTTTTCTAGATAAATTATGCGGCGTTTGTTGATAAGTAAATGAAAAATTTGATAAAAATAACCGCAATGTGGCGTGTGTGAAAATTTTATGCGTGGGTTCTTTTATTAAGAAAAATGTTTTATAGATCTTTGATTATTTTAACAAGGTAAGATCTGGTAGGTAGGTATGTTTATTTAAAGTTTTTTTGAATTAATAATTATAATTATACACCAATAAATGTGTCAATTAGAAAAAAGATTGTAATTCGACCATAGCTAGCAGCTACAATTTTTCAAGATATATAAAATATAAAATATATTAAACATCAAGATTGTTTAAAAAAAAATAATAATAAACTTACCAACCAGGTATATTTTTACTTTCCTAGCCCGCACAGTAATGGCTATCCGTAACACGATAGCTGAACCGCTGAACCGATTTTAATTACATTCTGAAAGTGACAGTTTTTTGACAGTTCAAAAATTAAAAACACTATTTTCTTAACTAAGCATCGCATCAATATGCGGTTTTTAGAATAAAACTGTTTTTCCTGATAATTTATGTTATTACTTATTAAATAAAGGAGCTTTCGTTTCTAAGATATTTACATAACTCAGCATTGGAGTGTGCTAATGGGCTAGGAATGTATCAAACCCATCATGGATCCATTGATTTATTTATTTTTATAAGTTTAAAAAGTATAAATGTGTTTTAGTTGCAATAATGCCAAGTATAACCTTATTTACCAATTTCTTCGTCATAAATCGACTAAAATTAGGAGGATAGAAAAAATCCTAATAGCTAACAGAGGAGAAATAGCATGTAGGGTCATGCGTACAGCTAAACAACTTGGTGTCAAGACTGTAGCTGTCTACAGCGATGCTGATAAAAATTCGCTACATGTTGCTATGGTAAGTAAAAAAATACAATGTAGATCAACCACGACCATATCCGGAAGGGTTCGTTTGCTGTCAATCGATAGATAATTTAAAATAAGGACAGGGACATGTAAGCTATTTTTCCATATTGCGGAACCAAGGCATATAATTGGAAATTGTCGTTTTTAAACTGTCATTATTTTAAAAATAGTTAGACCTAGGTATGGGATAATCTACATGAATAAAATAAAGTTGGTATTGGCCTCTGTCACATGACATACCCTATATAAATTTTTTTTTTGAAAAAAATGTGCAGTTAAAAATAGAAATTGTTTCAAGCGTTTTTCCCAACACGGCCTTATTTATTCGTTATCGAATTTATTCCATTTGGCTATTTCATACTGTATATGTGAGCTGAAATAGACCATGCAGTGTTACTATGGACTATAAAAGGGTCACTGTTATAACAAAAAAATTGTAATTAATTACTACAGAAAATATCAAAATTATACTCGAAATAACGATTTTTTTCAAGATTTTAATTTTGTCTTTGTTTTTATTTTTAGCTCACACTACTACTATACCATAGTAGTGTAAGCTATGGTGATCCTAATTTTTTCAAGACAAAAAGTTGCTCCGATTTCAAATTTTTTTATATATCTTTGCGTTGCAGATGCTTTTGAAACTTTTTTGTCGCGTTGTCTGTATGTCTGTATGTCTGTATGTCTGTATGTCTGTATGTCTGTATGTCTGTATGTCTGTATGTCTGTATGTCTGTATGTCTGTATGTCTGTATGTCTGTATGTCTGTATGTCTGTATGTCTGTATGTCTGTATGTCTGTATGTCTGTATGTCTGTATGTCTGTATGTCTGTATGTCTGTATGTCTGTATGTCTGTATGTCTGTATGTCTGTATGTCTGTATGTCTGTATGTCTGTATGTCTGTATGTCTGTATGTCTGTATGTCTGTATGTCTGTATGTCTGTATGTCTGTATGTCTGTATGTCTGTATGTCTGTATGTCTGTATGTCTGTATGTCTGTATGTCTGTATGTCTGTATGTCTGTATGTCTGTATGTCTGTTTGTCTGTATGTCTGTCTGTCTGTATGTCTGTCTGTCTGTATGTCTGTCTGTCTGTATGTCTGTCTGTCTGTATGTCGGTGTGTATGTCTGTCTGTATGTCTGTCTGTCTGTAACGACCAACGCGCATAACTCAAAAACCGCTTGCCCGATTTGAATAAAATTTGGTACCTAGGCTGGGTCTTGGGTCGAGATCGAGAGGTCCCATTTGAAAATGAACAAAATCGACCGAACGCAACCCAAATAAAAGGGTGGAGGTAGATTTCAAAAATATCAAACTAAAGGTAATTAAGTCTAGAGTTAGGTAAAAAATTCATTTTAGATTATTTTAAAAAAAGGGTGGGCGTAGATTTCAAAAATTAGAGTATAAGTGAAAATATGGCGTGTGTGATATCAAACGAAAGGTAATTGAGTCTGGAGTTAAACAAAACACATTTGTTTTTTTTAAGGGTGGGGGTAGATTTTATAAATTAGTTTAGGTCAAAACATGGCTTGTGTGTTATCAGACGAAAGGTAATTGAGTCTGGAGTTGAATAAAATATATTTCAGTTTTTAGTTATATTAGTTCACACGTATGTACACTATAACTATAGTACCTAGTGTGAGCTAAGGTGCCCATATATTGGCAGAGTATTTTTTAAGGCCGATGAAGCTTACCATATAGGACCCCCACCGGCAACTCAAAGTTACCTTATGGGCGACAAAATTCTGGAGGTAGCCAAAAGATCGAACAGTCAGGCTATCCATCCTGGGTATGGATTTTTGTCAGAAAATGTCGAATTTGCAGAAGCCTGCCAACAAGAGGGGGTGATTTTTATTGGCCCCCCTGCGAATGCTATTAGAGATATGGGGATTAAAAGGTATAATTTTCAGTGTAATATTTTTTTTTGTATTTTATTCACGAGAATATGGAGGGTATTAACTACGGCTTTACCACCGTACTTTAGCATTTTTGCTGGTACACCGTCTTTTCCAAGTGATTTGTTATTTTTAATTTTGTTTAATGCTCTCTTTAATTCCGCTTTGCTTATTTCTGGTTGTAGTTTTGGGTTTATGTTCTGTTTTTTTGTTCGGAGTTTCTTTATGGTTTCTCGCGATGGTTCCCTTTTTGTTTTAAATAATTCTGTATAGAATAGCTGTGTGATATTTATAATATCCTTTTTAACGTTAGTATCTATGCCATTCAAATCCTTTATTTTAATTATTTCTTATTTACCTTTATTTTCTATAACTCTCTCAACTATTATTTCATGGCTCTTTCTTTTATTTTCTTTTATCATTTTTCTTATAATTTTATTTATTTATGTTTATTTTACCGATGTTCCTTTTTGTTCTTTTTCCAGGTTTCGCCTTTTTTTCCTTCAGTTTTTCTATCTGGGTCATAACTCTTGTTATCATTTATTTAATCTTTATTTTCATTTTCGCACCTTAAGTTTTGGGTTAGCAGTTCCTTTAGCATTTCTTTGTATACAGCTTTATTTTGTGTGAGTTTATTCATGTCAAGTTGTTCATTGTTATTATTTTTTTTTTCAATTCGAAATTGCTAACAATGCAGATTTTTGTTCTGACCATCCTGTGATCACTGCCTGTTGTAAAGCTGTTTAGGACTGTTAGGAGGAGCAGGGGCTATGTAACAAATTCATGGCATACATGTGTCTTTTCTCTAGATAATCCATTAAGGTTATGCCTCTGACATTCCTTTAGCCATATCCAAAATCCCCTATTTTAGTTTTTTCTATGTTTATTTTCTTACCTAATTTGGCTTTGAAATCTCCCATTACTATTGTAAGATGGGTTTTGTATTCTTCCATAGCTTTGGCGATATCTTAAATATAAATATAAATGTTTGACAAATTAAAAAAAGATACTTTTTTATTTTAGTACATCCAAACAGATTATGTCAGCAGCAGGAGTTCCTATAATAGAGGGTTACCATGGTGAAGATCAGTCATTAGAGACCCTAAAAAAGGAGGCCTTGAAAATAGGCTTCCCTGTCATGGTAAAAGCGGTGAGAGGAGGAGGGGGTAAAGGTATGCTGCTCTCCAAACAGATCTCCCCTTAGGTAAAATGACGATGAAAATAATAAGAATAATAGCAGTGGCACACTCCAAAATATGGCTTGGAGGGGGGGGGTGGTCGAGGCCTCTAGGGGGGGGGGAGGCCTCATGATGTCATATTTCATGGTATTTTTTGTGATCATTTCTTGGGGGCTTGGCCCCCCGGGTTTGCCCATGATAATACTAATTTTTATTTAAACTTTATGTTGTTAGGCATGAGAATTGCTCTAGAAGAAAAGGATTTTGATGCTGCTTTGGAATCAGCCAAAACAGAATCTCAGAAAGCGTTTGGTGACTCTGTTGTTCTTTTGGAAAAGTTTGTTGCGGAACCAAGGCATGTGGAAGTTCAGGTACGCTTTGGTAACTCAGAGTAGTGCAAAAAAACTACTTGTTTCTTTTCCATCAAATCCTTTTTTTTGACCGAAAAATATTTTTCCATTAGCATGACACCATCTACGTATACTAGGCGGATAAGGCCTTTTTTTACTAATTTCTACTTGCTTATAGCTATACTTTTAATCATTGATATATCGTCAATAACTCGGGGTAGAGGAAAACTATCCTTGATGGTCACGTTATTGACATTCTCATAGTCCGCGCAGAACCTGATGGTTTCGCTTTGCTCATTTTAGTTTGTTGTGAATTCTTTGGTCGTTAAATCATTTGTATCCTTTTAATTAACTATTGTTTTATTGATGAGATGTTAAATTAGGTTGATTCATCCAGAAATATTTTATTTTTATAAACTTTTTCTTTTTAATTTTACCAATCTTTATTTATCTAACAAAAATGTGTCAATTATAGTCAATTAGCTTTGTTAAATGCTTCTTAACAGAATAAACTTTTTGGTTTCAAATCTTAGGCTTTTTAATTTATGAGGATCCTGATTCGTTGTATATACCAAAGTTGTTCACATCTTTTTTTAATTATTAATTTTTAGGTATTTGGTGATAGCTATGGAAATGCAGTGCATTTGTACGAAAGAGATTGTTCTGTGCAAAGAAGACACCAAAAAATTATTGAAGAAGCTCCAGGCGTAAGTAGGTATAATAAAACCTATATAGTTTTTCTAATAGGATTATATTGTAGTAGCAAAGTTTCAAAAAACATTTCGAAGCTAGTAAGAACCTTTTATTTTGAAATTTGTATTGGAGAACTTGGCTTTACTTTTATCTCAATTCTTTTTACGTAATGCCATTTTCACGTACTTGGTTTTTTTTACATGAAATGTTTTTGTTATGATTATTTTTTTTCTTTATAGCCAGGAATATCTTGGGAACTCAGAAAAGAACTAGGTGCCGCCGCTGTTCGGGCTGCAAAAGCAGTGGGGTACGTGGGAGCCGGGACCGTGGAATTTATATTGGACAGGAAGGATCTTAGTTTTCATTTTATGGAGATGAACACTCGTCTTCAGGTCGAGCATCCCATTACGGAGATGATTACAGGTAATTTTTAATCTAGATATTATCGAGGGTACCGTAGTAGATCTTTTGTGTGTTTAAAATAAATATAAAACCGTTTTAAAAACGTTACACACTTTAATGAATACAAAATAAAATTCAGCAATTTACAAATTGTTACAAGACTTTTCTTATGACCTATAAAACAAACAAGACCCATAATAATAAAATAAAAACTTTAAATTACCATAATAACAAACTGCAAAATATTCTTCAAATAGAAAAATCACTTTTTTACTGACAATTAATTTAGAGGTTTTAGTTTAAGTTCAACAACACTTAGAATGTGACTACCGACTTCGGCAAGTCGGCTGTCACGTGATCTTAGGAGTCCCAGAATTCTTACTGTATTGCTTAATATATTATATGTTTTTACACAATTTAAATAAATTAACAAAACATTTTTGTTCTTTCATAGGCAAAAATTGAAAAAAATATTTTGCTGATATATGTGTTTATTATGGATAAAAGAACTGAATCTATAAAATAAAAAATTATATTAGGTACATAATATTATATTAGGTACATAATATTATATTAGGTACATAATATCGTTAGTAACTTCAAATCTATACAAGTCTTTCAAAATTGGACATATCAAACCTAAGCTTTTAGTTTTTTAATTTTTCTTTGAGTGTCATCATCTTTGTCTGAGTTCTTATTCAAAGATTTATTAGCAGACATTAAATTATTGTGCTTTTTAATAAAATTATTTAAAAAAAACTTTACATGCCCTTAAATTAATTTTTTCAAGCTTTGACACTAGTTTTTCTCCACAAAAACACTCGCTAGAGTTATCTGAAGAAAAATTTTCAATATAAAACATTTCACAATAATTTATTAAAAAGACACAAGTGATTTTGTGAATAAGTGAGATGGTTTTCACATTCAATGAACTGAATGTAGTGGTCGTCAATAATGTTTTGAAAAATTACCCAGCACAAAGTTTAATATATATTTCATTAAAGTGTAAGTTAACTACCAGCTCATGTTCTTTTAAAAGCTGTATCTTACTTTTTAAATATTTCACACTACCAGAGAGATTACTATCTGTTAACAATATTTTACATATCAGTCTTTTAATATTGCGAGGGTGCGGAAGACATATTACATTAGAATTGTAAATTGACGTGTATGCACTGGATGACTGGATAAAAACTTCGATTCTCAGGTTACCTTTTCAAGAGAGCTAATTGTTCAATAAGAAATGACAACTGAACACATTTTTCACTCTCACTATCGAAAATGTCACTAAGGATGTCTATTACTTGATCAATCTTATCCAAGATCTTATCTTTTACCACTTCTTTCCCGTTTGCAACATATTAGGTTTCAGTTTTATAGTTGGACCGACAAGGAACAACACTACACGTTCGCGGCATTGTTTATCTTATAGGTATTTTCTTTATAATTTACTCATTAGCCATTAATTATTTTAACGCAGCCCACTACAGTCTTTTTCGTGGGCTGCGTTATTTTAATAACTTTGATAAAATTCCCATAAAATTTGTGCCCAAATTAAAAAAAAATCGACGTAAACACCAAAACTGAAAACACACATGTTTTATAATGACAGCGGGCCGTGAGGCGTTTTTTGTGAGCCTCCTACGGTCACGTGATATTTCCGCGCCCGGGCCGGTCTTTCTCGTGGGCTGCGGTTTTTATTGACGATAGGTTGGACCTAAGTTTTACTTTATCCTCTCTTTGCAGAGCTTGGAGGAACCAAATCAGTGGCGTTGCTAATAATCCTAAAGTCTACTTTAGATTTTAGCTAATGAGCTGAATGAACCTAAACGAAAACAAAGATAAAATAACATTTTATAGACAACACTTTCTTATTTCCCAGTTTTTCCATAGCCAATCACGTTGAACGGAGACCCTCTATCTACTTGAGGTTACCTTTCGCTTAACCATTACAGCTCCCACTCAACCACCTGCTGTGTGGTAGGCGGCATCTATACTGGTTTCATACAGTGGTCTAGGGTCATTTGCAGTCCTGACATGTCCCAGGTAGCAAGGCCACGTTTTTTAAACGTCAAAAACAGGTAATTTTTAATGACCATTGATGTCTCTAATCTGACGTGTAAATGACCTTTAAATGACGTTCAAAAGACAGACCCAAAATGACGTCATTTTTAGACGTTTTAAAGACGTCAGCAATATGACGTATTTGGGACCAAATCAGAACATTAGACACACACACACAGACACAAACCTATTTATCACTTTTTTGAAACTCTGTCTGAATATATGAAATATTCCCTGCAGTTGAGAACACTGAAGGAAACTTAGACACAGAAGGTGACTTTTCTTTGACTTAGACCTGGAAGTACTGGAACAGGTACAGCGGTGTTCGTCTGTGAGGTACAGATCAAAATAGACCTATACACATCTCCACCTTGAAGCGAAAGAAGCCTCGAAGTTTGTCTTGATTTATTATTTAATTTATTTTACATACGTACCCACACATTCCGTATAAATCCAGTGAGTGTATGTCCCTTGGACAAAATGTGCAGTGTGGGTAGTGACCAATATATGACGTTTTTCAGACGTCAAAAACTACACTACGAAAAGACGTCAAATAACTGACGCCTTAAAGACAACATTTTTTGGTAGATGACGTGCTGGTCATCCAAATGACCACTTTTCGACGAAAAAAAGACGTCATTTGATGACCTCTTGCTACCTGGGATACCCCCCACCAATTTGTCGGCAACCTTGACGACAAGACGTCATACGGTCTAAGGGTTGTTTTGATTTCTGGCAATATTAGGGACTTAGTGCAATAAATTCAGGCAGTAATTGTGCCGGGCACTATTCTGACAGTTTCACATTATAAAAATAGCTGTCTTGTTTCAAAATTAGGCCTTTTGTGTATTATAAAAGCCGGAATTAATAGTGCCGCCACTATTATTGTAAAATAAACGACTGTATTTATAAATTCAACTGTCAGTTTTCGTGCCCGGCACTAATACTGACTGGCCTTATTGCAATATGCCCCTATTATTTTATAATTGAATACGTAGCAGAAAATAAAAGCCAATAACAAATTTTTTAAATATTATATTTTTTTAATATTTCTCATTTTCTTGCAGGCATCGACTTGGTAGAGTGGCAGATCAAAATAGCCGCAGGTGAAAAGTTGCCAGTTGAACAGGTCAGTTTTTGCTAGTAATAATTTATTATTCTAGGGTGAAAAAAAAGAACAACGCGAACCAAACCCAATTTCCATGAGAGTGACAAATTTTTTAATATTTGAATATTTTAGATCATGCGGAACCCTGTTGTGTAAAATTAGAAATTCTTGGCAAATTTATGAATTTTAAAAAATTCTGATTAACTCTTGTTAATAATAATATAAATAATAAAATAAAATTTTTTGACACACCTTCGATTTTACAGAAACATTTTCTGCCCCCGTTAATTAAAAGGTGGCAAAAATACTAGTTGATGCCTAGAAGCAACACACTTGGTATGGATAGACATAAGACTTTCCCGAACATTTTACAAAAGGAAACCACCCCCCCCAACCCTGGCAGGGGGTGTTTTCCCCCCTTAAACGAGGCTTTTGACGGTTTTTTGCTATTAACTCAAAAACGGTCAACTTTTCTAGAAATATTCTAAAGATCATTTTGCAAGCCGATAAAATCTCATTTTTAACCATGTACCTTAGTACCCTCTAAAGGCAGTGGTGTACGTTCCATAGGCCTACGAATAAAGGGGAAAATGTTTAAAATAAGTTTGATTTAAGGATTCCTACAAAAACATTTATTTTTATTTCAAGCCAGCTATTTAAAAAAATATGGCTAGTTTAATAAGTATTCAACTGTATACAATGGGTTTTCTAACAAAAATATTTTTTTGAGGAAAAAATAGTGTTAGGATACAAAATATCACAAAGAAAAATAAAAAACATATTTTAAAAATTTTCCCCTTTTTCCGTACGCTAATGGAATGTGCACCACTGCTGTCAGAGGGTACTAAGGTACATCGTTGAAAAGGAAATTGTATCCGCTTAAAAAATTATCTCCAGAAGATTTTTGGAAAACTTGACTGTTTTCGAGTTATTAGCAAAAAACTATCAAAAGGCACGTTAAAGGGGGGGAACCACCCCCTGCCAGGGTTGGGGGGTGGCTCCCTTTCATAAAATGTTCGGGCGAGTCTTATGTCTATCTATACCAATTTTTAGGATGACATACCATTGAAAGGTCATGCATTCGAGGCCAGAATCTACGCCGAGGATCCACAGGGTGATTTCTTGCCAGGAGCTGGGTTGCTAGAATACTTGGTTACCCCAAACGCTGCAGAAGATGTTAGAATTGAAACAGGTATTTAATTTATCTTTAAATACCAAAGTGCAGTAATGCAAGGTTTTTCTGAAAACCATTAAGAACAATTCAAACTAAGGAGGGGTGAAATTAAAAAACGCAAAATTAGTAAAAGCAAAAAAGTTACTGGATGTCTTAACAGTATTTTATGGAGCAGAGAGATAAAAAAGAATGTAAAATTTAACATATATAAAACAATGGTGAAAAGCACGCTGTTGTATGGAATAGAGACTTGTCGCGTAACAGAAAAACATAAAACAAATATGAAAAGTGTCGAAACGAATCCAATAAGAAGATCAATGAGAATATCTAGAACAGATCACATAAGAAACGAGATCATAAAAGAAAGAATGGGAATCGAGGGAAGCATAACGGATGTCATCACTAAAAGGCAACTGATATGGTACGGCCATGTACAACGGATGAACGACGAAAGATTACCAAAGCAGGTCCTAGAATGGCAACCAATAGGGCGCAACAAAAGAGGGCGTCCTAAACTAGAATGGCAACAGTCAATCCAAAGATCAATGAGTCAAAAACATCTGACAGAAGATGATTGTCAGGATCGAAGGAGGTGGAGAATATGCGTCGGACAACGTAGAAAAACGTTCTAAACCGACATAATAGTAATAGTAGTTTTGTAAGGATCATATTTAGTAATAACCAAATTTGATACATCCCGAGCGGAGTTTCCTGCAAAATACCATTTTAACATTTAAACCCTTTCTTTAATAGAAAATTTTAACGTCGGCATAATGCTCGAAAAAGAAATTAGAGAGGTTTATAAAAAGCAATTCTTAACTCCTCGCTTCACAGATTTAAATTAAAGGATCATCTCGATACCGTAAGGCGACCCCGTTGGATCTCCCTTGATATCCCTGGTCAGCTCTTATCTACCTGCCTATAATTTCCTAAAACCTGGTAAATTAGCATTTTCTCTTTCTTAGCAGAACCTTCATGGTCAGTATAGCTATTACCCTAATGATATAGGTCATGACACGTAGACGAAGAAATAGTTATTAAACAGTGTTTGTTGTAAGTTGTCTGTTCGAAGATTTAAGGTTATTCTAACTATGAATTGTGAATGATATCCGACGTTATGCCCAACACGGTGCACAGCAGAAAGCTATACAACATTATCCTCCCGGAGAGGGAGGACTGCTTAAAGAACAGGACCCATTTTTCAAATTACGATACCATTTGGTAGACCGACGGATCCAAAATACCATCATGCGTTGGATCTGGAGTTGTTAGTATCCAAGAAAAAGTATCGTGATCAAACATAGTCTCGGCCAATTGGCTACTATATTTCAGACCGAAGCAGCCCTAAGAGCGCTTGATTCCTATACGGTCTCATCGAAAACCGTGCTGCATGGATTTGCTGAGTGCGCTTGGTAGCGCTAACAATGTGTCATTAGTATGGATACCAGGGCATTCTGGGCACGAGGGAAGTGAGGCCGCAGACCAAGCAGCGAGGGAAGCGGCATCTGCCGAATTTTTCGGCCTCGAATCAGCCCTGAGGATATCATACAATGCTGCTGAATCAACCATATTAAAGTGGCTGGAGAATAGCTTCCTATGTCGGTTTAGAACGTTTTTCTACGTTGTCCGACGCCTATTCTCCACCTCCTTCGATCCTGACAGTCATCTTCCTTTAGGTTTTTTTGACTCATTGATCTTTGGATTGACTGTTGCCATTCCAGTTTGGGACGCCCTCTTTTTCTGCGTCCTATTGGTTGCCATTCTAGGACGTGCTTTGGTAATCTTTCGTCGCTCATCCGTTGTACATGGCCGTACCATATCAGTTGCCTTTTAGTGATGTCATCCATTATGCTTCCCTCGATTCCCATTCTTTCTTTTATGATGTCATTTCTTATGTGATCTATTCTAGATATTCTCATTGATCGTCTTATTGCATCCATTTCGACACTTTCCATTTTTGTTTTGTATTTTTCTGTTACGCGACAAGTCTCTAGTCCATACAACAGCGTGCTTTTCACCAATGTTTCATATATGTTAAATTTTACATTCTTTTTTATCTCTCTGCTCCATAAAATACTGTTAAGACATCCAATAACCTTTTTTGCTTTTACTATTCTTTTTTCCAGTTCTTTACAATCTGTTCCTGTCCCATAAAATACTATTTTATCTATTTTTTGTATTTAGGTGTCAGGCAAGGTGACGAAGTATCTGTACACTATGATCCAATGATTGCAAAGCTTGTGGTCTGGGGAAAAAATAGAACAGAAGCGTTGTCAAAGTTAACATCGAATTTATTAGATTACAACGTAAGTTCTTCCGCAAAAACGTTGCGAAATCGATTGTGTCTTAAAAACTAGGATAACCGACATATTCGGATTCAGCGGGGTCTAAATAAGAGAAATTGGTCATTTTCGTAAAAGTTCGATTTTCACAAATCTTGCCCTTTACTACAAAAAAAACATTGTATTTTTTGTGCGTAGATTTCGACTCTTGCCCAAAATTATGTTTAGGGTGTTATATTATAATTTTTCCCATCCTTTTAGACCATTAATAATTGATATAGAAATATAAAACAACTTGTGTTCGAATTCGCACAATTTTTGCTTTTAATTTTCATCTTGATTTTATTCCTCAAGTTTATAGCCCAGCATAATAGGTGAAAAAACCCTGAAACTTGGAAAAAAATAGGTGCAAGCTGGATTTTTGTATAATTATTCCTTAGCATCTGGGAGACATCCCCACATATTCTCCGCCAAAATCTCCCTTGAGCTTCGCTAGATGTAACGCCACAAAGGTCCTAAAAATCAGTTTTTTGCGATGTTCTCGAAAACGAATAACTTTTAAAAAAAAAGTCAAGAGAGAAACAATACGCAAAATCATTTGGTCTATAACGTAAAATTCAGAAAAAACCTAATCTTATAATTAAAAAAATCTATAATTTTATTTTTTTCCTACCCTGTAGTTATATACAGTGTCCCCCATAATGTTCGCAACATATGGGAAACATTTTTATTTGTAAGTTATAGAAAAATAAATTATACACGATCAATCCTGCTTGTTGAATAACCTAGAAATACATTTTGGCATTAGTCATGTGATCACTGTCATGACAACAAATTCAAAAAATTAGTCATGAAAACCCAAAAAGTGAGGTTAGATGGCAAAATATCGCATATCGAAAAAAGTTATTTGAAAAAAGTGTTTAGTATGTCATGTTAGGGTCCTCTATGAAATTTGGAGCAATAATAATAAGAAATAAGAAATACCATACTTGTGGCCCCAGATTTTATTATTGAAATAGTTCAAGCAGAAACGAGTATAATATAGTTTATGGTTCAAGTGACGCAATATTTAATAGGCAAAGGTAAAATGATTCCAAATTCTTTCTTGAAGTCATTCATAAAAAATTAAATAAAAATATCCGATTGGCACATGTACAGCCCAAGTAACACAAAGTGGACAATATAGTTTAAAAGCAAAAACTTTGCTGTGAAAGTGTTGTCAGAGCTTAGTTTTTGCTGTAAAACAGCTAGTTGTGGTTTAGAAATTATTTTAGTTATAGAACCTCTCTGATAGCAGGTGTTTATGGGTGAAATGGCTTTTGATGTAATATTATACAGGACTTGCTCTTTTAAAGTTAAATAATTGCTTATAAGCATGCTAAAATTTAGCTAGCTAAATAACATAAATTTTAAGCTCTTATTCCTATTATTTAGCTAGAAAAAGCAACAATTTAGCAATTTTGTATTTCAAGCTGTTTATTACAAAACTTTTGAACAGCCCCCAAAAATGCTTGGCCAAAAGAGCAGTGCGATTCTGACTCTTGAAAAAAGGAGATTTATTGTCATGCCTGATCCAAGGTTCGTAAAGAAACCGGTTGTGTGGTAACTCCCAGCCAATGACGCGGCATTTTGCCTGTTCCACGGTCAATAAAGAAATACCTATACGTTACATTATGAGTGAAAGAGTGATAGATCTATTTAAAAGCCGAAAAAATACCAAAATTTATTACAAAATTAAATCATTTAAAATTTTATGATAAAAATTCCAATAGTTTTATAAATATCAGATTCAGGACACGATTATAAATACTTTTCCTACTCTCTTGTTCAATTTAATGAAATTTTTTACGCCGAACTCTAAAGCAAACTAGCCACATATTATTGGTTTTTTTTGGTGGGTAGGAAATAACTAAAACTAGATTTTTTTGTGTAAAATTTATACAAAAAAATTTTAAAAAAAGGAAGTTAAAATGACTAAAAGTCAATAAGGCAGTAAGGGATTTTTTTTGATCACCCCTTCAAAACGCATTTTCAAGAAATATCATAAAAAATACATCGACTGTAACGCAAGGCTAATATGCCTTCCCTCCTGCTTGAGCGTTATACAGAGTGTTCCAAGTTAAGTGTCCACCATTGCTAACTTTTTTATTATAAAGATAGAAAAAAGTTTAAATTGGCAAACTAGTAGAATTTTTAATGCTGTTTAAGATACTTAAATTTTTAAAAAATAGAGCATCGGTTTTTGGTTTTTTTCAAAAAACATTTAAAAAAATTTATATATCCTGTATTTTATATTTTTTTCTGATAGGCCTTTTAATTCTAAACAATTTTATAAAAAAAAAATTGCCTAAAGTTTAAAATAATAACGAATTCAAAATTACGTAAGTATTTTAATTTTAGTTGGTAGCATGTAGTCTAAGCGTAATTTTTAATTTGGAATATTTTCGGTATTTTTAACTTTGAGAAAATAAATCAAATATTTAAAATAAATTAACAGCAATATTATTTTCCTCAATTTTTACGAAATTTTTAAATTATTTTTTTTTAAGTTTAATTTTTTTCATGAAGAGGTAGGTATGCTGTGTGTTCACGCAGCGGGTAGGAAGAGTGGACTGTATGGAAGGAATTACCTGCGTAACATTGATCGGAAAGGAAGGGTGAAAGTTATGCCATAGGTTCGTTTAAGGAAATCTACAACTGCTTATTGCTAGGGCACTTACCGAGTCGATTTTCTTGTTATTCTTCTGCAGGGCCCTGCTTACAGCATCATCATTACCAAGTTGATTGAAGGTAGCACTAAATAGTCATTAGCTTTAGTTTAAAACCCGGAAAATGTTGTCACTTCGTTGAAAAGTAAGGAAGAACGGAAAATATGTCCTTAATCTCTCTTGATCCTGCGCATTGCGTTCAATGTGCCCAAATATATTTAGACAGTTGCGGGTAAGAAGGAAATACGCGGGAGGGAACAAAATAGGTATAAAATTTAAAATTAATGGAAAACGCTTGTGCGTGAACACTGTGTAATAGGTACATCATTTAAGAACTATTTTTAGCATCAGGCGCCTTAAAAACAGCCAACAACATTGAGTATTTTTTAAACTATTAGTAATTTTCTATGTGTATATAAAGTTCATTTCATAATCTTTGTCCTGGCCTATACTGATTGTGATGATAACTATCAAAAAGTTATCTTAAAAATTATGTGTTGGTTGCAGATATCAGATGCAGTATAGAGAGAAAACCCATACCCCCAAGGTCTATGTCCCAGCTCCCCTTGTAACCTTGTATGACCCACATTGTATGGGTAGAAAACAACCGACACAGGAAAATTTGTGTTTGTTAAAATTTTTAATTATATTTAAAAACTCACCAACTCTTTTAGTTAGTTTTTAATATATTTATAGTAAGAACGTAATAGGTATTTAAACACTTACACGACGAAAAGACCCAAAATGTACAAAATTTCCTCGCAAAAGACGAAATTTCGATATAAACAGCGTTTGACTGCTGATTTCTAGCAAAACTGTGACGTAGCCCTGACGTCACGGCCCGGCCGCCTAAACACCGAGGTACGCAACCGGTTTCTTTACGGACCGTGTCTTCTGTTTGTTGTTTTCTTTTCTAACCTAATCTCTGGTTGTGTGTTGTGTTTTTTATTTAAACAAGCAATTTGATGTTTGTTTAAACAAATGTCCACTCACAGCCATAAAAGATAGTTATTTGCCCATCTTTTAGAGTATCCCTTTATCTTTGACAGGGAACTAAAGTTGGGTAAACAGTGACTGGTTCCTTGAAACCCTGGTGCGATGCCTTGTCAGGGGGCACACAATGAAGCCATTACAAGGGGTTCCTGCCTGGTACTTATCAGTCCTGAGTGAACCTTAAAAGTGCTGTCAAAATTTTTTCATCAGTCTGTCTGTTTTTTTGCTGTAACTCAAGGGCTGGTGTATATAACAACATAATGCACCATGGACAAACATAATGCTTGATTTTGGTACATTGGTCCTCCATTTTTCTGCCTGCTTAGCATTAATAGATGATATATAATTAAGCACTAACTTTGTCATCATTATGCACTATGTGAGCTGCCGACAGCAAGTGTACAAATTTTTTAGTAAGTACTGTAGAATTGGTTTAACTTAGCACATAATCAGGCCAGGCTCTCAAAAAGGTATGGACCCACTTGTGTAACCCATTGTATTGGGCCCTCTAAGGTGCTGCACCCTGGGCATTAAGAAGCCAGTTTATTAGTTGAATAACTAAATAAATAAATTTCTTGTTTTTATTTACCTAGTTACCTTAATAACAAAAATTTCCTCTACCTATTCCTACTAAGGCCTGCCTTACCAGTGGTGATCCCAGAGAGGATGGAGGCGATCACCTCTCCCCCTTTTTCTAGAGAACTTTAAATACAAAGGGCATGTTCTAGTGTATTACATAACTAAGTAAAAAACTATTTTGGTAATTGTGTAATAAATATGGTTTCTCAAGAATTTCCATTTATTTTAAAGAATGTATTTCGAAAAATCCTTAGAGGTACAAAAAACTTTTATTTTGGCATGTTAGAAAAAAAAACATTTTTTTGTAAAAGAAAACCATATACTGCCTAATTAATTTTTTAAGTCTATACAATGTATGTTCAAAAAATCTAAATTGTCCTCCTTTTTGTTGTATCTCTGGAACCCTTCTGTTGGACCACTCACCAATGTAATACACATTTGATACAATGGTGTATTGAATTGAATTGAATAAATCTTTATTAGCCAATCATGCTATTTCAAATTACAAACATTAATATAAAAACATAGATTTAAATGTTAATGTTAATACATTCACCGCTATTTCTATAACAATTCCAAACTTATTATTTTACATTCATGGGGGTTGGGGAGGCAAGAGGGGCCCCTTTCTTATTAGATTTTTTTAGATTATGAATATGCATAATAGCACCAAGGTAACCCCCTGGCCTGTCGTAAGAGCTAACTAAAGAAACCTTGACCCATGGGTAGTCTGGTAACGGACAAGCTTTGACCAGTAGGTAAAAAAATATAGAACAGCTAGTGCAGGCACATTGTGGCTCTCCGTACCCTGTTGATTGTCAAAAGGTATGGTATATGGAGTGCCTATTTTGAACTAACAGCTAGCGCAGGCACATTGTGGCTCTCTGTACCCTGTTGATTATGTCAAAAGGTACACCAGTGCTCTAAGGCTATAATTATGGCATTATGTATGTATATCATGACTAAGTTTCTGGCCTAAAATATATTTTGAAGTCTACTGGGTTCTATTTACTAGATAGAATTTAAACTGTTATCCGAGTCATACACAGTAAGTACACAGCACAACATACCCAGAAAGGCATGCCTACGTACCAGTTAGATCCTTTAAGGGTGCTAACCGCCACTACCGTACATTCATGGTAATAAAGCAAAGATGTGTAATTCCCTGTACATTATATAATTTAATTTTAATAATTATAAAAAAAAAAATGTGTAAAATGAGTAGGAGTCAATTGCAAGCAGACCCCCTTTTTGGCTTCCTTGCTGACATTCCCAAGGGCTGGGCAAATGGGCCCCATTCTGGTTTGCTTTCTGGAGTTTGTACTTCATTTCTTTTAACTGCTTCTAAAATTAAAAAATGCAAATAAAACTTTTTTAACTAAAAATTAAAAAAAGCAAGGCAATCAATGTGCCATGCTTTTTTCATTTTTTCTTACTTGGGACAAGTGAAAATTAGTAAACAAGAGTGTGTTTAGCGAGGGGTGAACAGCTAATCCAAAATGTGTACACCGATTGTGAAAATCCACAATCTTTTGCTAAGATTGTGAGGGATTGTGGCAAGATTGTGAGGGGATTGGGGACGGCGTAGGGGGGCCGTCCCATCAAAATTCTTGTGACCAAAAAAAAAAAAACAAAAAGGCCATCATGTCTATAGCACAGATCACCTTGATCCGTGTCTATAGTTTCCTTTGCCGCCCTCTTAATTTACTGTTACCGGCCCTGCTACTTAATAACTGAGGGGTGACCAGCTAACCCCAAAATGTGTACACCGATTGTGAAAATCCACAATCTTTTGCTAAGATTGTGAGGGATTGTGTACAGATTGTGAGGGATTGTGGTGAGATTGTGAGGGATTGTGACTGATTGGGAGGGATTGTGTAAAGATTGTGAACAGATTGTGAGAAATGTGTACACCGATTGTGAGAGCTGTTCACCCCTTGGTGTTTAGTAAAAAACAGTCAAATCAGAATGTTCAAAAAAAAAAAATAGTGTTTCTTAATGACAAATTATGTCATGACACAATGTTTGAATCCATCAGATCAAGAAATATTTTTTTAATCTCATTGGTTTGAATGACACTCTGTTTTTTTTACTTCAAGTCAAGCGGCTTTAGTAGTCTGTTTATTTGGACTTACCTGATTCCAAGCAGAGTGCACCAGAGTCAATTGCCAGTACCAAGCACTGTGGGAATTCTCCCCTTGCAATTACCAATTACTGAGAGTGTGTGGGGCCTCATTTAAAGAACTTGGACCAAGCTTGTATGTTGTCATGTTATTATATTTTTTGTATAAACAGCCTTACAGTTTCCTTCTGTAATGATATCTTATGTCATGCTATGTCTTATGATATGCTATGTTTCTGTATAAACCCAGCTTAAGGGTTTCTGATGGCGATGGCCAATACAATGTTTTTTGCTTCCCACTGGTGGGGTACTGTGGTAGGGCATGTAATAACTTTATCTTCTAACGTTCGCACTATTTTTAATTGAAATATTTGTTTATTTTGTTGTTGTGACACCGCCCAAGATGAGAGATAACATCTGTGACTCTTCTTTTTTTTCGTATTACCTATTGGGCCAATTGTTAGAAGGCAAGTTAGCTAGAAATCAACATTATTTAGCCTTAAATATTAAAAAATAGTTTGTCTAGAGGTAAACTGCTGAAACCAATGAGACGGCCGAGGCGGCCATGATGATTTTCCAATTTATTTTTCTTTAAATTTATGGACTAAAAAATATTAATTTGCAGGGGATCCCGGGCCTAAATAAATTCTAGAAAGTGCTAAATTCAATAAAATATGACTAAGAATTGATTTATCAGGTATTTAGAGGATAATTGTAATAAAATAATTTCTAACCTAAAAACAAACACCGAAAAAAAACGTTTATTATTCTGAATTTTCGAGGCGCTTGCGTTTTGACGAGCCATCTTGACCTGTTTCATCAGAAAAGTTAACCTGGCAAACATTTTGACGATGAAAACCGCCTTTTTTGCGCGATTATATCACAGTAGTGTAGAACATAACAAGTTTTTCTTCAGCCATTTTAGTAAAGTCTCTGTCCATTACAGGAAATAGTTATTTTGCAATAGTTGCCATTGTTTCTGGTTTATTTCTAGACAAAATTACTTTAATGTTAACGTGCTATATTTTGGAGCTCTTATGGACACCTTGAGAGCTAAACAAAGATTGCCTAATCAGCAACGACAACACTTTAGAAGCTGCTTAGCTGTGAAACGGCATACAGCTGTAATAGCTATTTTACATTCAGTTTTGCTCTTAAGGGTTTTGGTAGCTGTTTTTCAGCAATTTGTGTTACTTGGGAGGGTGTCCCAAATTGGGCACTTTTAGGGGGTTTAAGGTACTTCTAGGGGAGACAGAGAAAAACTGACCACGCATTGCGAGGCTCAAATTTCAAGAGAAGACTTATAGTGAAAACCGCATTTTGAAATATCGTCTCGTCTTTGAGCTACGGGGGCTTTTGGAAAAGTCTGCTGTCTGGGGTCTATAACTTCGTTATTAGTGGAAATTTTGATTTAGAGTCAAAGAAATTCAAGGAAGAAAGTTTTTGTTTAGAGTAAATTGCACTTTTATAGACTTTGTCACGAGGAATTCACCCGCTAAATTATATTTTAACTGTCACTTTTAGTTTTTGAGATATGACATAAAGTTGCATTTTTTCTTATGGAATGGCCTATATTTTAATTAATTTTCGAATTCGTCATTGAATTCTTTTCAAAATGATGTATCATATGTTATAGTTTGATTGAGCGGTTTAGGAGATATTCAGCTTTTTCACTTATTTCTAGTGCGCTATGATTTCCTGCTGAGGCAGGTAAAGGCACTCCAGTATTTTTATTATTTTACACAGTCACAAATATTGTAAGGCTGGTTTGGAAAAATTATAATTCAGCTGACGGCCCTCAAAGCCTAGTTATAAAAAGTTTAAAAAAATTATACATATTTCAAAATAAAATTAAAACGCTTTTGTGCAAAATAATTTCATATCAAAGCGTAATGTCAAATTGTTTAAACAATTGAAAACAATGACAAAACGCCAAGACGCAAGGCCAACTTGATTTTCATAGTATAAGACAACAAAACTATAGGAGCATTGAATTAGGATTTGACCGCAAGGCTTTCACGTCAATGGCGCATGACGTCATTCAACGCACACTAGACAAAAATAAAAAACTTTAATTATCTCCGAAACCGCTCAATCAAACTATGACATATGATACATTATTTTGAAAAGAATTCAATCACGAATTCGAAAATTAATTAAAATATAGGCCATTCCATAAGAAAAAATGCAACTTTATGTCATATCTTAAAAACTAAAAGTGACAGTTAAAATTTAATTTAGCGGTTGAATTCCTCGTGATAAAGTCTATAAAATTGCAATTTACTCTAAATCAATATTTCCAATAATAACGAAGTTATAGACCCTGCTCCAAAATGCAGACTTTTCAAAAAGCCCCCGTAGCTCAAAAACGAGACAATATTTCAAAATGCGGTTTTCACTATAAGTCTTCTCTTGAAATTTGAGCCTCGTAATGCGTGGTCAGTTTTTCTCTGTCTTCCGAGGAGTACCTTAAACCTCCCAAAAGTGCCCAATTTGGGACACCCTGTACGTTTCTTGTCGCAATGGTCTTTTGTTTTGACAGTTTGGAAGTTTTCCGTGAATTTAGTATTAATACCACAATGGAAAAGAACAACGTCATTGATATTATTTATTAAATATTTTATTAAAGTTTATTATTAAATAATTAAAGATGGGGTTCTTTCTATTGTGGTATTAATATTAAATTCACGGAAACCTTACAAACTGTCAAAAAAAGGCGATTGCGACAGGAAAGGTATGCTAATCGGATATTTTTATTTAATTTTTTTATGAACGACTTCAATAAAGAATATGGAATCATTTTACCTTTGTCCGTTAAATATTGCGTTACTTAAACTATTTCAATAATAAAATCTGTACAAAATTAATTCGTAATAAGGCTAGGGCCAAAAATAGGGTATTTATTATTTTTTATTATTATTGCTTGAAATTTCATAGAGGACCCTAAAATGACATTCTAAACACTTTTTTCAAATAACTTTTTTCGATATTTTGCCATCTTACCTCACTTTTTGGCTTTTCATGACTAATTTTTTGAATTTGTCGTCATGACAGTGATCATATGACTAATGTCAAAATATATTTCTAGGTTATTCAACAAGCAGGATTGATCGTATATAAAAAAAATTTCCATAACTTACAAATAAAAATTTTCCCATATGTTGCGAACATTATGGGGGACACTGTATATATTTATCGGTTTCACAACGTTCTACGTCTTCCGATACCCAATCTCCACTCGTTTCTGTTTGCCCATAATTCATCATCTAGGCCTCTTATTCTTATTTCACTGTCTATTCCTTTTCTCCAGCTTCTCCTTGGCCGTCTTCGTTTTCTTCGGTCAGTTGGTTTCCATTGTAGTATTCGTTTAGGTAGTCTTTCATCATTCATTCTTTGTACATGTCCGTACCACACCAGTTATTTTGTTCTTATATCATCCACTAAAGTAGGTTCACCCACTGTCATAATTTCTCTTATTCTTTGATTTGTAACTCTTTCTCTTTTTGATTTCCCTGCTGCTCTTCTCCAATAGTCCATCTCCGTAGCGGAAAGCATTTTTTCTGTTCTATCCTTGATTAGCCATACTTCTGAGCCGTATGTAATAATACTTTTTACAATGGTGTTATATATAAGCTTTTTGTTATGTTTTGATATACTTTGGATCCAAATTATTCCATTTAATAAAGTTATTGCTTTTCTTCCTTGTACGTTTCGATCTTTTATAGCTTTGTCTAGTGTTCCGTCAGCTGTAATTTTTGACCTAAGTATTTATACTCATCACAGGACTGAATTCGCTGCCCGGTATTTAAGATTAGATCCTGTTTCATTCCACCGATACACATATACACTGTCCTATTGAGATTAACCTCTAGTCCCCACTTATTAATTTTATAAGTTATTTACAAAAAATAATTTTCCCTATAGCCTAGTTTTTGACAGCCTTGGTGAAAAATCGTGACATAAAAGTCTGAAAAATGCATATTAATACGAGTATTTGTTAAACGTTATCTAAGGACCTCATTTATAATTTTCAACCCTTAACAAACCACACTTATGTTTTATTTATTTTGTCTAAATTCCTTTGTCACATTAAAGTTTAGTCAAACACTATTTTTTCTAAAATTTTATAAAAATTACTTTAGTATCTGTTAAGCTGAAATTTCAATTAAATTAAAAGTGTGCGCACTTGCGCGTAGTTTAAACACTGTTTTTAACCAGAAGTAATTTCATTTTAATATTACGCTTTTTTTTCTCGTAGAGTTCCTAAATTAAAATTCCAAATTAGTGGTTCTCAATATTCTCATGATTGCCAAGGCAATCGTATAATATGCAAAACATTGGTTGAAACAAAAATACTTTTCCTTAGAACCACTAAACCGATTTTGTTGATTCGTACCTTATTGTGCTTGGCAAGAACGCAGCTTTTTTACTAATTTAAAAAACTTATTAAAACATGTTTGCCACACCAGAATAAACGAGCATCTTTGAAGGGTACATTTTAATTTCGTCCGCCATCTTGGATTTTTAGACGGCGGACAAAAAATATATTTAGTCAAAAGTCTGATTAATTCTCTGCGAAGTGCAGTTTGTTCCATTAAAATCGATTGTATAGTTTAAAAGTTACAATAAGTGGGGGACTAGAGGTTAATCTCAATAAGACTGAGTATATGTGTATCGGTGGAACGAAACAGGATCTAATCTTAAATACCGGGCAGCGAATTCAGTCCTGTGATGAGTATAAATACCTAGGTCTAAAAATTACAGCTGACGGAACACTAGACAAAGCTATAAAAGATCGAAACGTACAAGGAAGAACAATAACTTTATTAAATGGAATAATTTGGGACCAAAGTATATCAAAACATAACAAACAGCTTATACATAACACCATTGTAAAAAGTATTATTACATACGGCTCAGAAGTATGGCCAATCAAGGATAGAATAGAAAAAATGTTTTCCGCTATGGAGATGGACTATGGGAGAAGAGCAGCAGGGAAATCAAAAAGAGAAAGAGTTACTAAAAATAAGAGAAATTATGACAGTGGGTGAACGTACTTTAGTGGATGATATAAGAACAAAACAACTGGTGTGGTACGGACATGTACAAAGAATGAATGATGAAAGACTACCTAAACAAATACTACAATGGAAACCAACTGGCCGAAGAAAACAAGGACGGCCAAGGAGAAGCTGGAGAGAAGTAATAGACAGTGAAATAAGAATAAGAGGCCTAGATGATGAACTATGGGCAAACAGAAACGAGTGGAGATTAGGTATCGGAAGACGTAGAACGTTGTGAAACCGATAAATATATATATATATATATATATATATATATATATATATATATATATCTATATATATATATAGTTTAAAAGTTATAATGAAAACAAATTGTACGGTTTTTTTAGCCCACAAGGTATAAGTTTTTTTTCAAAGTAGTTGCTAACTTCAAACATTTCCAGATAGCGGGCCTCCAGACCAACGTCAACTTCCTATTGGACTTAGCGAGGCATCCAGAGTTTGCGGCTGGCAACGTTCATACAAACTTTATCCAGGATCACGGAAAAACATTATTTAGAAGCGACACTCTCGATGAGGAGCAATTGATTAAAGCAATTGTGGCCACTGTAAGTTTTACACCAGAACTTTTCTATCTATCTATTTAGCTTTATTTGATCCATTGTGAAGATCTCAAAATTAAGAAGGTTTCAAAGTTTTAACCAGTGCAAACCTTATTTAACCGAAAACGAAAGATCATAAATTCTTTTAAAAAGAAGCAATAAGAAATCAAATCTCTAAAATAAAAATAAAAAAACTGTTTATCAACACAGTAAAATGTCGAACTTATTTAAAAGAAAAATAAAACTAACCTTTGACTATGAATAAATGTTCAAATCATTGTACAATAGCAAACATTTAAGTTTTATTAATTAATAAAGAAGAAGTCACTATTTATCTGGCGCACACTTTGGGTTCCCAACGATCCGATCGAAACGAAAGCCCGTGTAAAACTAAAATTGAAATTCATTTTATTAAACCAAGTAGATGCGCAAATTTAGAGAAACACCTGTGAACTAAATAGATCCAAGATGTTTTTAAACAACAAAATTCCTTTTAAATTAGTAAAGTAGGTTACCAAGGAAATAACACTGAGTTAGCAGTGGAATTTCGCCGAAATATTAAATATTAAATAATTTTTAATTATTGACCTCTTTTCTTGGAGCGAAAGCACAAACAGGTGGCTGATTTATTGTTTTTCTCGGAATTAAAAATATTAAAAAATAACAAATTAAATGAATACACTTCTGGAGAAATAGGTTAAACCTCAGATTAATATTTATTACCTTGTTGTTCAAATTTGTCTAAATAGTTTTGAACATGTGCATAAACAACAACAGATTTTTTTAATATAAAAAGACAAGTTGCGCTTATTAAAAACCAGTCTTAAATATGCAGTGAAACAGTTAACATAAAGAAAGAAAAAGTAAAGTCATAAAAAATCAGTGAAACAATCAACATGAACAAGGAAAGTTGTTATAAAAACAAAGTGAAAATATTATTATTAAAAGATTAGTATCAAAACCGCAGTAAAAATGTTAAATTACAAGTCGTTGTAGTGAAGTAATTTAGTAAAAAGTTAAAAATCAGTATTTTACGTAACAAGATGCAGGTTGTAGAACTGCATAAAAACTTATAGTAGTGAATATATAAATTATAAAAGAGACATTATTTTTATGGAGCAAAAAAATTGGTGCTGAAAGTTAAAATGGTGCCTTAGATATAAGAAACATTAATTGTTATGGTGGCTCCTGGACATTATTTGGTGTGGTAATTTTTTATAGGAACTTGTAAAACCTAGACTCTAATACCAGTGTTTGGTGTTTAAAGGGAAATAAGGTGCCTTTTAAACTTGAATTGAAGAATTATGTGCTAGACCCAAATTAAAGACTATATTGTGGTTAGACTCTAGGAAAAATTGCGTTTAAATGGTTAATATTGTTAATGGATGTTATTATTGAAAATATTCTATTGACATTGCTTTGTTTTTGCAAATTTTGTACTAAAGATTAGAAATGAAAATATAGGTATTTGTAACAGAATTTAAAGTGCCTTTTAATATCATTTCTCGTCTGACCTAAGCACTCTAGGACGTCTACCTCAAAATAAATTTAATGTAACCGCAGATAGGCAAAATATGAATATCTTTGGACATATAGTTCTTTCAGGCCCTACATTCGAGATTCAAGCAATATGTTACGTTTAATGAGATGGAACCCCCCCCCCCAGCCCTGATAGGGGGTGTCCCCCCCTTAAACGTACTTTTTAACAGTTTTTTGCTAATAACTCGAAAACACTCATCTTTTCCAAAAATCTTCTTTCTGGAGATCATTTTTCAACCGCATACAATTTCCTTTTTAACGATGTATCTTGGTATGGATCGACATAAGACTGGCCCGAACATTTGATGAAAAAGAACCACCCCCCAACCCTGCCAGGGGGTGGTTCCCCCCTTTAAACGTGCTTTTTGAAGGTTTTTTGCTAATAACTCGAAAACGGTTAACTTTTCTAAAAATATTCTAAAGACCATTTTGCAAGCGGATAAAATTTCCTTTTTCACCATGTACCTTAGTACCCTCTTAAGGCAGTGGTGCACGTTCCATAGGCCTACGAAAAAAGGGGAAAATGTTTAAAATATGTTGTTTTTAATTTTTCTTGTGGCATTTTGTATCCTTAACACTTTGTTTTTTCAAAAAAGTATTTTTGTTCAAAAACCCATTATATACTGTTAAATATTTAATAAGTTGAAAGCCTTGAAATATAAATTCTATATGTAGAGTCCTATCGGCTTTTTCTAGGCCATTTTAAAAAGTTTATTGCTCGAGATGTTTTTTCGTTTGAGTGTCATTGGCTGCTAGGGTCATGGTAGACAATGTTCGACATGGTTCTGGCAGTTAAGGATACCCGAACAAGAATTAAAAAACCTTGTAAAAGTGGTCCCAAAGTGGACCCAAAAAAAATTATACATTTTGAAATATTTATAATACTGTGTATTATTTTGAAAAAAATCTAAAGCTAAGTAACAAAAATAACATAATTGTAATTTAAGATTTGTTATTTTAGGAATATGTCTTGGGGGGGGGGGTGGCCTCTTGGGGGGGCCCGAAGCCTCATGATGCCGAATTTTAAGCTATTTTTTGTGTTTTTTTCTGAAATATGTCGAAAATATCTAACAAAATCTAAGGCTGGGGGGCCCGGGCATCGCAGACAAAAATAAGCATTTTAAAGCTAGTAAAATATCTTCATGTGAATATTTTAGAAACATTTTTTAGGGTTCTTTTTCTGATATTTCACCCTTTCCTGTAAGTTTTTTAAATTATTAAATAGTCTCCACCAAACTTAAAAAATAAAAATAATTGAAAAAATAAAAATAAATGTATAAATGTTTCTTTTTCAAATGAACCTAGAAAGTCGAAACTTGAATTATTGAATATTGTACTACGCCAGGAATCGATCAACTTAATAAAAAGTTAAGTTAAAAACGAAAGCTAGTTAAGCAAACTTAGTATTTTTCAACCTTTACAAAATGTTCCTAGGAGGAATAGGTAAAATAAAATAAAGCTCCTTTGAGCCCCGTTTAGTGTTAAACACTGTTCATTAGTTCTCTTGAGCAGCCCGCAGCGGTTCAAAAGCACAGCAGAGGATAAAACGAGACTGCTAATTTACATAGATCGAAAAACCTTCAAAGATCAAATTTGTAATCTGTTTTTTTTTCTTAAAAAGGTACCTTTAGCTTTAAATAGTCAAAGAACATCCAAACTAGAACTATACAGAAAGGTAAAATGTTTATCATACGTAATTTAAGGACGTTCCATAACTAACAGTGTCCGGGCGCTCATTGTCGCCAAGGACACTGCTAGTGTCAATACGGCGAGACAGTCCGTCAAATAATTCCAACGGTCCCAAGTACAACGGCTTTCTGCATCCATGTGATAGCACTATTTGGCATGCTAAGCTCTGTTATATGTTGCATGGTTTTTCTGTGTACCAAGCCGTTGGCGCTGATGACTATTGGCATTATTGTCACCTTTTGTAAGTTCCAGATGGTTTTTACTTCCTGAGCCAATGCTTGATATTTCGTTATTTTTTCTCCATAGGCTTTAGCCAAGTTATAATCTTGCAGAACAGTAAAATCAATTATAATTGCCGTTTTTCGCGTTTTGTTCCACACAACCATATCCGGTCGGTTGTGCTCCACTGCTCTATCTGTTTCTACGGTAACGTCCCAGTAGATCTTCGTGGTCTTATTTTCAAGCAGTGGCTGTGGACTGTACATATGGTGAGGAGTGAATTTCTCCAGCAAACCCTTACTTAGACTCACCATCTGATGAACCACTTTACCCATGTTATTGTGTCTTTCCAGATATTTGGTGTTAGCAATGGCAGAGCAACCCGATGCCAAGTGTTGTACGGTTTCCTCAGCTATATTACAAAGTCTGCACTTGGTTGTTTCTACCTCCTGCTTGAGGATATGTCGGGTATATGTTCTCGTTTTAACGACCTGATCTTGGATCGCGAGGAGAGCTCCTTCGGTCTCTGGGAAAAGGTACCCTGTTGTTAGGTAGGAGTTAGATGTGGCAATATCTACTTCAGGTTGATGCAGACTTGTGTAGAACCTCCCGTGCAACACTTTTCTTTGCCAGTTGGATTTAAGCTGCTCAGAAAGATTATCTTCCTCTGGCTCCTCCGGATTTGCCAATTTCGGTGGAGTGATCTTTTTATCCCAGTTTCGTATACTTCTGTGTACTGGCTGATTGTGTTTATTAAAGTATTTTCTGAGCATTTTTCTTTCTTTGATATTTGAGGCTTGCAGACTGCTCAGTCCACGCCCTCCTTCCCTAAGAGATAGATACAGCCGTTTGATTGCTGAGTTAGGGTGCAGTAATCCGTTCTTAGTGAGGAGTTTTCTGATCCTCTGATCTAATCTTTTCAGGTCAGTTTTTGACCATGAAAGTACTCCGGCGGTGTATGTAAAAGCTGGTACTGCCCAGGTATTTATTGCTGCTATCTTATTTTTAGCATTTAATTGCGTTTTTAGTATCTTCTGTACCCTCCGGATCAGTTCGCGCTCTGCCCCTTCCTTGTTTTCCTTTTGTCGTATCTCGTAGGTTTGTTGGATACCCAAATACCTGTAAGTGGCTTCTGTCCCTAGTTCCTTGATCCGACCTCCATCCCTCAGTGTGATATCGCCTTGCTCCACCAGTTTACCTCTCCTTACATGGACGACCGCACACTTGTCAAGTCCAAATTTCATTTGTATGCCTTCACTGAAGCTTCTAACAAGCTCCAGCTCTCCCTCTAACTGTTGCTGTCCTGTTCCGTACAGTTTGAGATCGTCCATATAAAAGACGTGCGATATTTTTGGATGGTCATCGATTGTGTATGCGTATGAACTTCTGTTAAGCATGTTGCTTAGTGGGTTAAGGGCTAGGCAAAACCACAGTGGGCTAAAACTGTCGCCTTGGAATATTCCTCGGCGAACAGATATCTCTTCTGTGCTGTATGAGTTGGTCCCCCCCCTGACTGTCAGAGTCGTCCTCATCAGATTTTGGTCAACCTTGTAAATTTTAAGGACTTCTATCAGCCATGAGTGTGGTACCGAGTCATACGCCTTTTGGTAATCGATCCATGCCATGGAAACATTTTTTTGGCGTCTTTTTGCCTGTTTGGTTATGTCGAATTTTCACGTTACTGGTGGTCCAGCTAAAGTTAGATATAACATGAACAACTAATATATATATATATTTTTTTTATGTGTGACTTCGTGTCCGCTTGTGTAGTGGTCCTGCTTCGTATATAGCGCTGCTATGATGGCAGCTTATATTCGACGGGACTGCCTCGATCACGGCGTTGCGCGAGCTTGTGGGTTCGAGTCCCACTTAACGCATGGTTGTATTGTTATGTCTAAAAAGCTATTTTTGACGCAAAAACTTTGGCAAAAACTGGGCGATTGATCCTAGTATGGATGGAAAAAGTCTCAGTATAAAAAAAAACTAATATTTTTTGAATTTTTTGAAAACTAATTCAATTTTCCTACTATTTTTTAGTATATTCTTATAAAATAATATTTTTCAGACTTACCAGTCGTTATTTTTTTTAGCCCGCTTCATTTCTCTTTACACAAAAATTAAAGTTAGAAGAAAATAATGTGTTCGTTTCACCTTCAAAAATCATCCGCTGACCTACATCTTTGTTTACTTCCCAAGTCCTCGGTTCACCTTTGATACTAAACGATCACATTCAGTTTCACCTGTAGTTTAAGTTTTGTGTAATAAAAAATAAAGCGGGTTAAAAAAAATAACGACAATACGTCGAGAAAATTACATTTTATAAGGATGTACTAGAAAACAGTAGGAAAATTGCCTTAGTTTTCAAAAAATTCAATAAATATTAGTTGTTCCGTTGTTCAGCTGGACCACCAGTGACGTGTAAAATACGACATATATATATATATATATATATATATATATATATATATATATATATATATATATAAGATTCTATCCACCATGTTGCGAAGTTAATTAGTGAGAAAACTCTCGCAAGAAGCGCCATCTACCGAGATACGAGAGAAACCAGAACAAGAGCAGGCAAAATAAACTGGTTGTCTACTTCTCGCCCAGTTAAAATTGGTTTGCATAGCGGACTGTAAATCGAAATTAGAATTTTATATTTTATTTTATTTTTTAGAATTATTATGGATTATGTTTATTTTAATTTTACAAGCATTTAAGTTGGCCGATAATATCAAGCTGAAAGGGTAGAAATTTCCCTAAATAAAAATATATGATTACTAAAAAACCAGCTCCGCTCAAAACTTAGCACTAAAATTATGCACTAAGAAATTATTATTGTTAATATAATTTTATAAGCGAATTTCGACACTAAAAAATAAAATCACTTACTGCTGTGCTGTCTTCATTCCAGAACGTGGAAGGCCTTCCAGTGAGATGACTCCATGTGTCCAGCTTCTATTCCAGTAATATTGAGCACACGCGTAATCGCGCTAATAAGCAAGAGTGAAAATTTTATTGTGTGATTTGGTTTAATGTTAAATATATTAATATTGATCATAGCCGAAAAACGTGTAGGCGGAATTCCTTTTCACGTATTTCTTATCAAATAAAATGCATTGTTTGGTTTTATTTTTAAACTGTTCGGTTAATCGTGAGAGACTCGCCGGAGGTACGAAAGCAACTGTTCATTATTGAATTCACAAGCGACTTCGCGCATATATGTCCAGTTTAACTTTTAGAGAGGCGCTAAGGGAGTTTCACTGGTGTATTTTTATTTTAATTTAAAAGTAGAAAAATGGATTTAAGATTTTATTTTTAATTATAATTATTTTAACAACTAATTAACCATTTAATTATGATTGATTAGAGTTACTTATAGGAAGCCCAATTATGGCCTAATTAATTCAAAAGGCCGTATTTAAAAATACAGTAAAAACAAAAAAATGCTTAAAAATTAAAATTAAACAAAATAAATTATTTTTTAAATAAATAATAACCCGGAATGAACACTGCTATACATATCGATCAAAATCAGAAATTTTGAGTTTGAGTTACCAGACACGTCAATGTTCATATTTTTCTATTCTTAGGTAGTTTATGAAGAATTCCAAGAAAAACAAAAAGCAGTAAAAGCTGGAGATAAGTTTAATCCATTCGTGGTGGAATCCAACTTTAGAGTAAACTATAAAAATGTTAGGAACATAAAATTAAAAGTAGGTGAAAAAGGTAAGTGGATATTTGTTTAGGTTTTTACTCAAATCAATAAAAAAAGTTTTCGCACTTTACGAAAGTGGTTACTTAAGTCCCTCGTTTCGAGGACTAAAGTGCTACTATCAAAATAGCGATGTAATGAAAGAGCGACTATCAAAATAGCGATGTATCGCTAGTTTGGCCATGCGCTATTTTTCCCGGGATCCTAGAGGGTGTGAATCCGAACCGAACCAAACCGAAAAGAACACCCTTCTAGGATCCCTGGAAAGAAGAAGAAGGCCATAAACTTTTCAAGCACGGTATTCATTCCAGTATTCAAAAGTACGCAAAAATACCACTGATGCCATTGCGACCCCCGAAACACGATTTTCCGGCGCCCAAGGGGCCATTTTCCCGGTCCTAAATCGGGAATTGCAGTTGACCATAAACTTTTCAAGCACGGGTATTCATTCCAGTATTCAAAAGTACACAAAAATATCACTGATGCCATTGCGGCGCCCGAAACACGATTTCCCGGCCGGCCCACAATGGGTTATATGGCGGAGCTAGCACGACATTAGCCCTGTATATGTTTTTTAAATTATGATAACCAAACCCACTCATATGTATTGTTGATAGTCCAGTTAATAAAAAAAATGCAATTGAAAAAAAAAGTCTTAATGTATTTCTCTGTAACAGAGCCCTAAAATTAAAAAATATTTTGGGAAAAAAATTAATGTATTTTTACAGTATTTTTAAATAAAATACTCTGCCAATCTATGGGCCCCTAAGCTCACACTAGGTACTATAGTTACAGTATACGTGTGAGCTATTATAACTAAAAACTGAAATATATTTTATTCAACTCCAGACTCAATTACCTCTTGTTTGATACCACACAAGCCATCTTTTGACTTAAACTCAAATTTTTGATATCTACCCCCACCCTTTAACCCTGTTTAACTCCAGACTCAATTACCTTTCGTTTGATATCACACACGCCATATTTTCACTTAAACTCTAATTTTTGAAATCTTCCCCCACCCTTTTATTCGGCTTGCGTTCGATGGATTTTGTTAATTTTTAAATGGGACCATCTCGGCCCCAGACCCAGCCTAGGTACCAAATTTCGTTTAAATCGAGCAAGCGATTTTTGAGTTATGCGCGTTGGTCGTTACAGACAGACAGACAGACGGCGCGACAAAAAAGTTTCAAAATCGTCTGAAACGCAAAGATATATAATTTTTTTTCAAATCGGAGCAACTTTTTTTTCTCGAAAAAATTAGGATCACCATAGCTCCCACTACTATAGTATAGTAGTAGTGTGAGCTAAAAATTACAATAAAAACAGCACGTTTTGGGTATATGAGTATAAAGTGGGCATAACCAGTAACTGCACTTTTAAAAACTACTAGTAATTTCCTAATTCCAAAACCCTTTTTTTGGTTTAGAATTTTTGAAATATAGTAAGTTTATTTTCGTTTCTTTTAGCTCACACATATACTATACTATAGTAGTGTGAGCTATGGTGATCCTAATTTTTTCGAGAAAAAAAAAAGTTGCTCCGATTCCAAAAATTTTTATATATCTTTGCGTTTCAGATGATTTTGAAACTTTTTTGTCGCGCCGTCTGTCTGTCTGTCTGTCTGTATGTCTGTCTGTCTGTCTGTCTGTCTGTCTGTCTGTCTGTCTGTCTGTCTGTCTGTCTGTCTGTCTGTCTGTCTGTCTGTCTGTCTGTCTGTCTGTCTGTCTGTCTGTCTGTCTGTCTGTCTGTCTGTCTGTCTGTCTGTCTGTCTGTCTGTCTGTCTGTATGTCTGTCTGTAACGACCAACGCGCAAAACTCAAAAACCGCTAGGCCGATTTTAATGAAATTTGGTACCTAGACTGGGTCTTGGGTCGAGATGGTCCCATTTAAAAATGAACAAAATCCACCGAACACAAGCCAAATAAAAGGGTGGGGGAAGATTTCAAAAATTAGAGTTTATGTGAAAATATGGCGTGTGTGATATCATACAAAAGGAAATTCAGTATGGAGTTAAACAAAATACATTTTAGTTTTTTTTATTCAAAAAGGGTGGGGGTAGATTTCAAAAATTAGAGTTTACGTGAAAATATGGCGTGTGTGATATCAAACGAAAGGTAATTAAGTCCGGAGTTAAACAAAATACATGTTAGTTTTTGTTTTTTTAAGGGTGGGGTAGATTTCAAAAATTTGAGTTTAAGTCAAAACATGGCTTGTGGGGTATCAAACAAAAGGTAATTTAGTCTGGAGTTGAATAAGATATATTTCAGGTTTTAGTTTTATTAGCTCGCACGTACACTATAACTATAGTACCTAGTGTGAGCTTAGGGGCCCATATATTGGCAGAGTATTTTTCTTTGTAAAGCCTGCAGAAACAGGCTTAGCAAGGCTTAGTGGAATCTCTACAAGAATATTAGAGAGAAGGGTCTATTTTAGCACTAAACACTGCCATGTACGTAGTCTTTATACACAGCGGCGTAGCGTGCCCGAAAGGGCGGGGGGGGGGGGGGCGACAGCTAAAAAGGGCGCCTCTGAAAACTGATGAAAAATCTTGTGGCAAAAAAAAAACAAAAAGGTCAAAAACGCGCCTCTCACAAATCTTGCGACCAAAAAAAAACAAAAAAAAAAAAAAGGTCTTCATGTCGTTAGTTTCACTCAATTGGCCATTACCGGCCCGACTTAATAAAGCTGAGGGCGCTTCGGCCACCTATAGGGCGCCACTACCCTCGGGGCGGGGGGGGCGACGAACCCCATGCGCCCCCCCCACGCTACGCCGCTGTTTATACAGTCAGTGTAACAGCCAAATGGAATAAATTCGACAGCGGATTGAATTTAGATTATTCTGAAAAATCCAAAAGTATGTCGACTGAGATTTTTAACGAGCAATATTTTTGTTGTAAATTTTTAGCTCACACATATACTATACTATAGTAGTGTGAGCTATGGTGATCCTAATTTTTTCGAGAAAAAAAAAGTTGCTCCGATTTCAAAAATTTTTATATATCTTTGCGTTTCAGAAGATTTTGAAACTTTTTTGTCGCGCCGTCTGTCTGTCTGTCTGTATGTCTGTATGTCTGTCTGTAACGACCAACGCGCATAACTCAAAAACCGCTTGCCCGATTTTAATGAAATTTGGTACCTAGGCTGGGTCCTGTGTCGAGATGGTCCCATTTAAAAATGAACAAAATCCACCGAACACAAACCAAGTAAAAGGGTGGGGGTAGATTTCAAAAATTAGAGTTTATGTAAATATATGGCGTGTGTGATATCAAACGAAAAGTAATTGAGTCCGGAGTTCAACAAAATACATTTTAGTTTTTGTTTTTTTTAGGGGTGGGGGTAGATTTTAAAAATTTGAGTTTAAGTCAATACATGGCTTGTGGGGTATCATACGAAATGTAATTTAGTCTGGAGTTGAATAAAATATATTTCAGTTTTTAGTTATATGACTCACACGTACACTATAACTGTTTAATACTGCCAGTTATTTTTTCTTTATTGTTTTATTTTGAATTTTTGGGAAAACCTAACCTTAAAGTTTGTTTTGATATTTTGGGCTTTCTGCAAAAACCTTCAGAAAAGGAAAGTCCTGTTTTGGGAAAAATTCCGATCAGGTGATAATTTCTCGCTTTGTTGAAAGCTATTTTCTTTTTGATCACCTGATCATTTTTATTGAAATCATTCGCGTTTTTTTCTCACGCTGGAAGTTTGAAGCGCCACCCTGTGTGTGACAGGGGAATGAAGAAATCACTTCCGCCAAAAAACTAGAAGAAGTCACATGTGTTTTCGGGTTGAAGACCGAAATTCCAGACGCAAGAAACGGGCGGCGCCGCCAGAGAATGTTGCAGAATCACAGAAGGTAAGCTTCTAGCGTGTTGCCGATTTTTTCCATTGTTTTTTAGTTTAATAGACTCTGTTTTCCCAGGCGGGGCGAATTTAATTTTTGGGGTTATTTTTTTTTTGGGATATCTCTAATTTTTCTCCCCTTCAGGGCTCAGATCTCTAATAACTATAGTAGCTAGTGTGAGCTTAGGGGCCCATATATTGTATAGACCCCCCGCGTCTACTCGCATACAACTTTTTTTTTCAAATAAGATAACCCCACTTGTGGCACTTTCTTCAAAAGCTTATCAAAAAAGAAAAACGATAAACTACTTTTTTGACACCTGTCAAATATTTAAAAAAATATCCTTTTAAGTAAAATTTATACTTTAATTACAAAATTTAAGCAAAAAGTTAATAACATCCAACCTCTTTTGCAACTGGTAGACCCAACTTGTGGCAACTTGTTCGACAGCTTATTAAAAAACCTTCCTAAACCCCGAAAACCCCTCCACCATCCTTAAAGGTGAGGAATTTCCAACTTTAGTATTTTATTAGATATATATATATATTATAATATTGTATTGTCGCTGTAACTAAGTCCACACCAAATTTGATGTTGTCGGATATGTACAAGTTGGTCAAAATTGACTTACAAGAGGGACAAGGGCGGCGTCAATTTCACAATTTTAAAAATGTAATGAAAAATTCGTGATCCCTATCCCCAAAAGTCCCTACATACCAATTTGGAACGAAATTGGACATACATAGATGGTCCCCTTCCACCCTCTTCATAGGGGTGGGGGGTTGCCAACTTTAAAGCTTTATAATATTGTATTGGCACTGTAACTTATTATAATTATTATAAGTCCACAACAAATTTGATGTTGATTACAAGTTGGTCAAAATTGTCTTACCAGATTTTCCAAGGTGGAGGGGGGGGATTCACTTGCACAATTTTAAAACTCCAATTAAAAATTCTTGATCCTCATCCCCAAAAGTCCCTGCATACCAATTTTGAACGATATCAGACATACTTAGATAGTAGCCCTCCTCCAGAATTCTGAAAGGGAGGGGGGAGCTGTGAACTTTATAATATCATTATATTGTATTGTCATCGGAACTCTAAGTGTGTACCAAATTTGAAGTTGATCCGATGTCTAGAAGTGGGTTAAAACTGAGTTAAAATGGAGTGTCGCGCTAGTCCTCTCATATAACCCATTGTGCGGCCTCTAAGGGGCCATTTTCTCGGCCCAAAACGGGAAATTTCAGTTTGGGCCGTGAACTTTTCGACCACAATCTCGACTTTGGCTTTAGAATGCACCTTTAACGTCGCCTAATCCCGGAATCCACCTCTCAGGCCATATAGAGGCCATTTTTGGCCCCTGGAGCCAATTCCAGACGTGGAGGGCCATTTCTGAGCTCGGGATCGGAGTGAGCGTCGAAAAATACATGGGAATACATATGTCCGACCCTCGAGTATGAACTTTTTTTTTGTGGGGCTGTGTTATTGGTCACTACTCTAGATAGGCCTTGATTAAAAATACAATTGCAGAAAATTCCGAGCCCTTAAGGCGACAAATTCGATTCAGCCAATTTTTTACGCAAAAGACAACAAGGCAAAATATTTAAATATCAGTCAATAGGTGGCACTAGAGCCCTTGTATGTTTAGGGTCACTGCATCACGAAGACGTAGTGTCTGAGACGCCAGGCTTCCAGGATGCAGTGACCCTATGTATGTTGACATATTTGGATAATCCAAATATGTCAACATACAGGGACTCTAGGTGGCACTACATATTAGAGTCCTTAGGGTCACTGCATCACGAAGACGTAGATGGAGACGCCAGGCTTCCAGAATGCAGTGACCCTAAGAGTCCTAGGAACACCTATTCGGTTTCTAAATTGTGGGCCTTACTAAAAATTAGTTTATGGTCAGACGTTTTTTTATGATATTTTCAAAATGGCACTACAGATTTCCGCAAAATTTCAGTGAAATATTCTCAGACACCATACCGATATTCCACCAAATGTTTGTAAGGAAGCAACATGACTAAAAGGTTAAAATCTTCAAGATTTAGCATTCCTTATTTTCAATTCAAAACCGAACCGAACTGTTATATTTGACATGTATTTGACTTTGTCATATGTGATTGTCACATTCGCTTCTGCTTTAAACTTAATTTTTTTTTTGTGTGAGCTAATGAAGCGGCTATGAAAAATTAGGGCTTACTATACATTTAAAAAAAAATTGTTCTGCCAGAATAAAGTAAAAACAATCTCAAAAACGGCTTTATTTAACAAAAAATCAAATATCCATGAACCGTCATTCCAACTTCAAAATTTTAAAGACTGTGTCGTAACGTGACCATCAAAAAAAAATCAGCCCCGGATGTGACGTCAACAAAGTGGAGGATCGTGGCCCGTCCATTTTGATAGCCCTGCTCACACTACTATAGTATAGTCAAGGCCAACACAAAAATAGAGGCCACGACCCTGAAAAAATCAGCTGTTCTCCCGGGGCTGAATTTTACATTGGGTCTTATGGGAGGTCAGACCATAAATTAGTTTATGGTCAGACGTTTTTTTATGATATTTTCAAAATGGCACTACAGATTTCCGCAAAATTTCAGTGAAATATTCTCAGACACCATACCGATATTCCACCAAAGGTTTGTAAGGAAGCAACATGACTAAAAGGTTAAAATCTTCAAGATTTAGCATTCCTTATTTTCAATTCAAAACCGAACCGAACTGTTATATTTGACATGTATTTGACTTTGTCATATGTGATTGTCACATTCGCTTCTGCTTTAAACTTAATTTTTGTGTGAGCTAATGAAGCGGCTATGAAAAATTAGGGCTTACTATACATTAAAAAAAAATTGTTCTGCCAGAATAAAGTAAAAATAATCTCAAAAACGGCTTTATTTAACAAAAAATCAAATATCCATGAACCGTCATTCCAACTTCAAAATTTTAAAGACAATCAGCTGTGTCGTAACGTGACCATCAAAAAAAAATCAGCCCCAGATGTGACGTCAACAAAGTGGAGGATCGTGGCCCGTCCATTTTGATAGCCCTGGTATAGTATATGTGTGAGCTAATAGGTATAATGTTTGAATATTTTTCCCACTGTATTTTCGCGAGGTATATTTATGCCTATAATTAATAGTTTTATTATTATCACAGAAAATATAGGCTGTGTTATTATGTTGACAAAATGGTGAATGCGCCCAAAAAAATTTTCACTGTTCCCCGCTTTCGCAGTTGGGTTCTGGGGCTCAAGCCCCTCCAAAATTGGAGACCTGACTTCGCCACTGCCTTTTCTAGCCATTGCTGCGAGGGCTAAGAAGGAAAAGTTTCGTTAAAAAAAAATTGTTCGGAATAAATGTTTCTCAAAAATTTGTTTTTTGAAAAAGCTGCATTTCGAAAAAATGCGTTTTGTAAATAAATTTTCGAAAATTGTTTAAAACTACATTTTTTCAAAACCAAGGAATTTGTTTTTTTTTTCAAATTTTTAACTTGATTTAAATTTTTATAATAAGTGCCGACCGGAAGTGGCCTGTCCCGTATCGGCAGCCCGTTTTTAATTAAAACGATGCGCATATATGCATAATTTTGTAACGGGTTTGAATTTTGATGGGGTTTTGCATTTTAACAGGAGTTTGGCCTGCATAACAACAGTTTCAAAATTTTGCGTAAATCAAATGAAACTCATTTTCCGCAAATGTGTGGGAAAGTAGTTTGTAACACATGTGCGAAAAATTATTGTGACAGTGAAACACTTTCCATACATGTGCCGAAGTACTGAAAGTACTTGTCACACATGTGCGAAAAAATTTCTGCACATGGATGAAATTTAATGTTTTCTGAGGATGCAAATCGTGTAAAATCCAACATTTTCATATGTGGTCGCAGGAAATAGTAATTTACCTAACCAGTGCGGAAGACGCACTAAACACATTCGTTAAGTATGTAGGTACAATATTTTTTCTACAAGGTTGTGGAAATAAAAATAAAGTACTACAATAAAAACAACTCATTTATTATATTTAATTTACAATGATTGCCGAAAACTTTACTTCTTATCCTGTGCAGCATCTGTGGATCAGGAGATTTTCGTTTTCATATTCTGGATCAATGATATCGGAAGGTCCTTAAATATATTTTGCTCCATCTTATTGTGGCTAAGTCTTCTTCGGGATTATCGGTATTTTCTATCACAGTAAATAAACACTTTTTTTCTATTTTTATTTATAAGATGAAATGCAAAGATTACTAACCACAGAATTGGTCGAATTGGTATACTCAAAGATTATAGATTTATACTGTGATGAAATGTTATCCCCTGGTTCTTGACAAAAAAATAGGCTTTGTTATTTACTCTATTCTTTTATTTTCTCTGTTGCTATTGGAAAACTAGCCGCCCACTTGTGTTTTTAGGCAAAAATTAACGTCAGTGTCAAAATCAAAATGTGTTGTTTTTTGTCATCTCTAAAATTTTAGTAAGGCCCACATTTTAGAAACCGAATAGGTGTTCCTAGGACTCTTAGGGTCACTGCATTCTGGAAGCCTGGCGTCTCCATCTACGTCTTCGTGATGCAGTGACCCTAAGGACTCTAATATGTAGTGCCACCTAGAGTCCCTGTATGTTGACATATTTGGATAATCCAAATATGTCAACATACAGGGACTCTAGGTGGCACTACATATTAGAGTCCTTAGGGTCACTGCATCACGAAGACGTAGATGGAGACGCCAGGCTTCCAGAATGCAGTGACCCTAAGAGTCCTAGGAACACCTATTCGGTTTCTAAATTGTGGGCCTTACTAAAATTTTAGAGATGACAAAAAACAACACATTTTGATTTTGACATTGACGTTAATTTTTGCCTAAAAACACAAGTGGGCGGCTAGTTTTCCAATAGCAACAGAGAAAATAAAAGAATAGAGTAAATAACAAAGCCTATTTTTTTGTCAAGAACCAGGGGATGACATTTCATCACAGTATAAATCTATAATCTTTGAGTATACCAATTCGACCAATTCTGTGGTTAGTAATCTTTGCATTTCATCTTATAAATAAAAATAGAAAAAAAGTGTTTATTTACTGTGATAGAAAATACCGATAATCCCGAAGAAGACTTAGCCACAATAAGATGGAGCAAAATATATTTAAGGACCTTCCGATATCATTGATCCAGAATATGAAAACGAAAATCTCCTGATCCACAGATGCTGCACAGGATAAGAAGTAAAGTTTTCGGCAATCATTGTAAATTAAATATAATAAATGAGTTGTTTTTATTGTAGTACTTTATTTTTATTTCCACAACCTTGTAGAAAAAATATTGTACCTACATACTTAACGAATGTGTTTAGTGCGTCTTCCGCACTGGTTAGGTAAATTACTATTTCCTGCGACCACATATGAAAATGTTGGATTTTACACGATTTGCATCCTCAGAAAACATTAAATTTCATCCATGTGCAGAAATTTTTTCGCACATGTGTGACAAGTACTTTCAGTACTTCGGCACATGTATGGAAAGTGTTTCACTGTCACAATAATTTTTCGCACATGTGTTACAAACTACTTTCCCACACATTTGCGGAAAATGAGTTTCATTTGATTTACGCAAAATTTTGAAACTGTTGTTATGCAGGCCAAACTCCTGTTAAAATGCAAAACCCCATCAAAATTCAAACCCGTTACAAAATTATGCATATATGCGCATCGTTTTAATTAAAAACGGGCTGCCGATACGGGACAGGCCACTTCCGGTCGGCACTTATTATAAAAATTTAAATCAAGTTAAAAATTTGAAAAAAAAAACAAATTCCTTGGTTTTGAAAAAATGTAGTTTTAAACAATTTTCGAAAATTTATTTACAAAACGCATTTTTTCGAAATGCAGCTTTTTCAAAAAACAAATTTTTGAGAAACATTTATTCCGAACAATTTTTTTTTAACGAAACTTTTCCTTCTTAGCCCTCGCAGCAATGGCTAGAAAAGGCAGTGGCGAAGTCAGGTCTCCAATTTTGGAGGGGCTTGAGCCCCAGAACCCAACTGCGAAAGCGGGGAACAGTGAAAATTTTTTTGGGCGCATTCACCATTTTGTCAACATAATAACACAGCCTATATTTTCTGTGATAATAATAAAACTATTAATTATAGGCATAAATATACCTCGCGAAAATACAGTGGGAAAAATATTCAAACATTATACCTATTAGCTCACACATATACTATACCAGGGCTATCAAAATGGACGGGCCACGATCCTCCACTTTGTTGACGTCACATCTGGGGCTGATTTTTTTTTGATGGTCACGTTACGACACAGCTGATTGTCTTTAAAATTTTGAAGTTGGAATGACGGTTCATGGATATTTGATTTTTTGTTAAATAAAGCCGTTTTTGAGATTATTTTTACTTTATTCTGGCAGAACAATTTTTTTTTAATGTATAGTAAGCCCTAATTTTTCATAGCCGCTTCATTAGCTCACACAAAAATTAAGTTTAAAGCAGAAGCGAATGTGACAATCACATATGACAAAGTCAAATACATGTCAAATATAACAGTTCGGTTCGGTTTTGAATTGAAAATAAGGAATGCTAAATCTTGAAGATTTTAACCTTTTAGTCATGTTGCTTCCTTACAAACCTTTGGTGGAATATCGGTATGGTGTCTGAGAATATTTCACTGAAATTTTGCGGAAATCTGTAGTGCCATTTTGAAAATATCATAAAAAAACGTCTGACCATAAACTAATTTATGGTCTGACCTCCCATAAGACCCAATGTAAAATTCAGCCCCGGGAGAACAGCTGATTTTTTCAGGGTCGTGGCCTCTATTTTTGTGTTGGCCTTGACTATACTATAGTAGTGTGAGCAGGGCTATCAAAATGGACGGGCCACGATCCTCCACTTTGTTGACGTCACATCCGGGGCTGATTTTTTTTTGATGGTCACGTTACGACACAGTCTTTAAAATTTTGAAGTTGGAATGACGGTTCATGGATATTTGATTTTTTGTTAAATAAAGCCGTTTTTGAGATTGTTTTTACTTTATTCTGGCAGAACAATTTTTTTTTAAATGTATAGTAAGCCCTAATTTTTCATAGCCGCTTCATTAGCTCACACAAAAAAAAAATTAAGTTTAAAGCAGAAGCGAATGTGACAATCACATATGACAAAGTCAAATACATGTCAAATATAACAGTTCGGTTCGGTTTTGAATTGAAAATAAGGAATGCTAAATCTTGAAGATTTTAACCTTTTAGTCATGTTGCTTCCTTACAAACCTTTGGTGGAATATCGGTATGGTGTCTGAGAATATTTCACTGAAATTTTGCGGAAATCTGTAGTGCCATTTTGAAAATATCATAAAAAAACGTCTGACCATAAACTAATTTTTGGTCTGACCTCCCATAAGACCCAATGTAAAATTCAGCCCCGGGAGAACAGCTGATTTTTTCAGGGTCGTGGCCTCTATTTTTGTGTTGGCCTTGACTATACTATAGTAGTGTGAGCAGGGCTATCAAAATGGACGGGCCACGATCCTCCACTTTGTTGACGTCACATCCGGGGCTGATTTTTTTTTGATGGTCACGTTACGACACAGTCTTTAAAATTTTGAAGTTGGAATGACGGTTCATGGATATTTGATTTTTTGTTAAATAAAGCCGTTTTTGAGATTGTTTTTACTTTATTCTGGCAGAACAATTTTTTTTTAAATGTATAGTAAGTCCTAATTTTTCATAGCCGCTTCATTAGCTCACACAAAAATTAAGTTTAAAGCAGAAGCGAATGTGACAATCACATATGACAAAGCCAAATACATGTCAAATATAACAGTTGGCATGTGGTACATGGCGGGTAATTTGAATTCAAAATAAGGAATGCTAAATCTTGAAGATTTTAACCTTTTAATCATGTTGCTTCCTTACAAACCTTTGGTGGAATATGTCTGAGAATATTTCACTGAAATTTTACGGAAATCTGTAGTGCCATTTTGAAAATATCATAAAAAAACGTCTAACCTCCCATAAGACCCAATGTAAAATTCAGTCCCGGGAGAACAGCTGATTTTTTCAGGGTCGTGGCCTCTATTTTTGTGTTGGCCTTGGTGTGAGCTATGGTGATCCTAATTTTTTCGAGAAAAAAAAAGTTGCTCCGATTTCAAAATTTTTTATATATCTTTGCGTTTCAGATGATTTTGAAACTTTTTTGTCGTGCCGTCTGTCTATCTGTCTGTCTGTCTGTCTGTCTGTTTGTCTGTCTGTATGTCTGCCTGTCTGTCTGTATGTCTGTCTGTAACGACCAACGCGCATAACTCAAAAACCGCTTGCCCGATTTCAGCGAAATTTGGTACCTAGCCTGGGTCTTGAGTCGAGATGGTCCCATTTAAAAATGAACAAAATCCAGCGTTCACAAGCCAAGTAAAAGGGTGGGGGTAGATTTCAAAAATTAGAGTTTTTGTGAAAATATGACGTGTGTGATATTAAATGAAAGGTAATTGAGTGTGGAGTTAAACAAAATAAATTTTAGTTAAAAAAAAGGGTGGGGGTAGATTTCAAAAATTAGAGTTTACGTGAAAATATGGCGTGTGTGATATCAAACGAAAGGTAATTGAGTCTGGAGTTGAACAAAATACATTTTAATTTTTGTTTTTTTAAGGGGTGGGGGAGTTTCAAAAATTTGAGTTTAAGTCAAAACATGGCTTGTGTGGTATCAAACGAGAGGTAATTTAGTCTGGGGTTAAATAACATATATTACAGTTTTTAGTTATATCAGCTCACACGTACACTATAACTATAGTACCTGGTGTGAGCTTAGGGGCCCATATATTGGCAGAGTATTTATAATGGCTTGATCACTTAGATAAAAGTATTGTTAGAACGTATTACGTTTCAAAGATTGTTCAGCCACTCAATTCTTCGGTCCTTTAAGGAGGCAAACTTGTCCATGACATCGTTATTATAAAAAATACTCTGCCAATATATGGGCCCCTAAGCTCACACTAGGTACTATAGTTATGTGAGCTAATATAACTAAAAACTGAAATATATTTTATTCAATTCCACACTAAATTACCTTTTGTTTGATACCACACAAGCCATGTTTTGACTTAAACTCAAATTTTTGAAATCCACCCCCACCCTTAAAAAAACAAAAACTAAAATGTATTTTGTTGAACTCCGGACTGAATTACCTTTCGTTTGATATCACACACGCCATATTTTCACTTAAACTCTAATTTTTGAAATATACCCCCACCCTTTTTTTTTTAAATAAATTAAAATGTATTTTGTTTAACTCCAGACTCAATTACCTTTCCTTTGATATCACACACGCCATATTTTCACATAAACTCTAATTTTTGAAATCTATCCCCACCCTTTTATTTGGTTTGTGTTCGGTGGATTTTGTTCATTTTTAAGTGGGACCATCTCGACCCAAGGCCCAGCCCAGGTACCAAATTTCATTAAAATCGGCCAAGCGGTTTTTGAGTTATGCGCGTTGGTCGTTACAGACAGACATACAGACACACAGACAGACAGACAGACAGACAGACAGCCAGACAGACAGACAGACAGACATACAGACAGACAGACAGACAGACAAACAGACGGCGCAACAAAAAAGTTTCAAAATCATCTGAAACGCAAAGATATATAAAAAAATTTGAAATCGGAGCAACTTTTTTTTTCTCGATAAAATTAGGATCACCATAGCTCACACTACTATAGTATAGTATATGTGTGAGCTAAAAATATTTGGGCAATAAGTTCTAATATATGTTTTAACCTTTTCAAACATAAAAAACTGTATCAAGCGACACACTCAGAGATGGAATTGTAAGAAACAGACAAGACAATAAGATATAAAATTGGGTGCAAATTAAAATTTAGGCTTAAAATGCAGTATTCAAAATTTGCACTTACAACAGACTACCGAATTATAATTCAATCGAATCACCCAATAAACACCGATGTAGCGGTCGCGTACACAGTGAAGTGGACAGTGCCATTGAATAAATAATTTACTCAATGACAGTACGAAACGTGTCCTTCCACGTCCAAATGACTGAGTAAACAGAGCAGAAGAGCAGAGGGCAGAGACAACCAAAACACGCGAAAGCTACGATGCAATTGCAATAATTCGACTATCGAATATCGATAGTTCGTTCCGATCGTTGTTTCTTCGTTCCCGTCTTCGCCTAGATTAGCAATGTTACGATAGGTTTGAAATTTGCAGTTTTATAATGAACGAAAACAATTATAATCATTCGAATTTTGTTAGCATTAGCAGTTTTTGGGGGGGGGGCTAATTAATAAATTGAGGGGGCTTAGCCCCCGCAAGCCCCCCTTATCATCGCCACTGAGAAAAGGTATTATATTCGACAATTTAAAAAAAAAATATAACGCCGAAAATGTGTTATTTGTGTTTATTTTGGCCTATCTTAGCAATATAGTCGTGATGTCTGTCTGTGTGTGTATATCTGTCCGTAACAAGATAGCTCCTAAACCGCTGAACCGATTTTCATAAAATTTTCAGGTAAAATATTGTTCGACAATGTAACGAGCTGATTAGATTTTGGTCAAAATCCATTAATGCTAATTAAAAAAATGCAAACTTCTTAACGGAGCATTGCATAATTATGCGATTTTCGGAATATAGTAGATAATATTAGCTCACACTACTACTATATAAGTAGTGTGAGCTATGGTGATCCTAATTTTTTCGAGAAAAAAAAAGTTGCTCCGATTTCAAAAATTTTTATATATTTTTGCGTTTCAGATGATTTTGAAACTTTTTTGTTTTGCTGTCTGTCTGTCTGTCTGTCTGTATGTCTGTATGTCTGTCTCTCTATCTGTATGTCTGTCTGTAACGACCAACCCGCATAACTCAAAAACCGCTTGTCCGATTTTAATGAAATTTGGTACCTAAGTTGGGTCTTTGGCCGTGATGGTCCCATTTAAAAATGAACAAAATTCACCGAACGCAAGCCAAATAAAAGGGTGGGGGTAAATTCCAAAAATTAGAGTTTATGTGAAAATATGGCGTGTTTGATATCAAACGAAAGGTAATTAGGTCTGGAGTTAAAAAAAAAATAATTTTAGTTTATTTTTAAAAAAAGGGTGGGGGTGGATGTAAAAAATTAGAGTTTAAGTGAAAATATGGCGTGTGTGATATCAAACGAAAGGTAATTGAGTCTGGAGTTAAACAAAATACATTTTAGTTTTTTTTAAAGGGTGGGGGTAGATTAAAAAAATTTGAGTTTAAGTCAAAACATGGCTTGTGTGGTATCAAACGAAAGGTAATTGAGTCTGGAGTTGAATAAAATATATTTCAGTTTTTGATTATATTAGCTCACACTATAACTATAGTACCTAGTGTGAGCTTAGGTGCCCATAGATTGGCAGAGTATTTTTCTTAAGAAATTATGTTTTTTCAAAAAACAACTTTTCTAAAAAACGCGCTGTCGAAAAAAAGTTTTTGCACTTTTTTTCGAAAATAGTTGCGCGACCCGGTTTAAAACGGTCTTGGACAACCTGTTTCAGTGGCGTATATAAGGGGGAGGCCTGGGGGGACCGCCCCACCCCCGAAGCTAAGTTGTTTTTAGATATTTTCCACATATTTTATAAATACAAACATAAAATAGCATAAAATACGGCCTCATGGTGTCGCCCCCCCCCCGGGCCCACCCCGAAACTTTTTTCATATACGCCACTGCCCTGTTTACCAATAATTTTAAAAATTTATAAATGTGTGACTTTTTTACGTTTCAGATGTCGTCGGAAAAGTAAAATTCCTAAAAGAAAGGAGTTTTTCCATTTTAATTAATAATGGCAAAACGTGGAGAGACGTGGAAGTTAAAGTAGAGACAGACGGCAACGAGTTTCGGCTGCTAGCCATAATTGAAGGACACAAAAGCTCATTTAAAAGCTATTTTAATGGAAATGTCCTAGACGTTTTTGATCAGGTTAGCAAGTTTTCCTATCAAAAAATCATTAGTCCCAAGCGCGGATTTGAGGGGGGGTAACGGGGTAATTACCCCCTTAGAAAAAAAAATATGCACTTTTTCCTAATAATTAAAGGGAAAATATAAAAATTACCCCCCACTAGAAAAAAAAATATATTGCAAAATAAAATTTTCGTGGATTTTTACCCCCCCTAGATTTTGACCCAGATCCGCGCTTGATTAGTCCACAGTACTCTGGTCCAGTGGCGGCTGGTGATGTTATAAATTGGAGGGGGGGGGGCAGAAGTTTATATTGCATGGAAAAGGAGATAAAAAACTTACCTAAACAATTTTATTTTAGCATTTTACAAACAAGCTGCTACTTGGTATAGTTTTTAGTTTATTTGTTTATAGATAAAATCTATTCGCCCTTCTTTTACATGCGCAAAGTGCTTGGATTAGAACCAGTTTCAGACTTGTCATGGCCCCGTAGAGCAACCTCAAAAATCCCACTTAATTTGAAACAGTCTATTAACCTACTAAGTATATATGTCTATTTTTTGCCACATTTTCATTATGTTCGGTAATGTTTTGTTTATAGGCACTATTGAATTGGCACCTAATATAAGTCTTGCCTAGCATAGAAAATTCTATGTGGTTATTTAAATAAGTCGCACTTACTTTGTGTCTTTAACTTTTCACTAAAGTGCTTGATATCACACATTCCTTTTGCCACCCACGCAGGGTCACTTCGTGGATTATTCATAATAAGACAAATAAAGCAAAAAAAAGCATTTCGTTTTTCACAACCGCACAATCAGTTTTCAGCTTCGTATAATTTTTTATTACTTGCACTAAAATTTTTGTTTATTTTTAGAATTTTTTAGTCCGGTCTATGTGGCCCTAAGGTTTTATTTGTAATCCAAGTTCATGTGTCAACGTATTTAAATTTGCACAGTTAATTATGTAATTGATGATGATGGGCGACTTCAACTAAAACAAACATTCCTCCCGCCCCCGCTCGAGAACATCCAACCATACCTCGCTGAAAAACGGGTGAAATTGAAACTTTGCCCCGAGCGGCGCTGCCGGTTTGTAATTATTTAAGCTAGAAAAGTTCACCCAATTAATCGCTTGTTGTTAACCACATATAATAAAAGAACTAAACAATCATGTCGTAAGGGAAAATTTAACTTTTTTTAAATAAATCATTTAAAAATACTGTTTGTTGTCTAGTTCTGGGAGGGCACTGCCCCGTTGCCCTCCCTGTAGCAGCCGCCACTGCTTCGGTCTATTTTTTAAAATAGGCTGAATTTTCGTACATAGCTTTTTCCTCTGCGAAAACTCTTGAAAGTGATTCTTAACAGAGTGCGCGGGCGCAGAAATCTTTCGAGCTTCGGACTAGGGTTTTAAAATTTCCGGAAAAATTGAGTCATCGAAAATAACCCGGTTTTTTACCGGAAAAAACGGAAAAATTGAAATTGTGTTAAAAATCAGTGCAGAGTACTCTGATAAGGAATTTTGCCCATATAAGCCTCATAAAAATTCATAATTTTTATTTAAATCATTATTAAGTAGTTTTAATAAAAATTTTGATGAAAAACATTGTGGATTTAATTCAAGATGAAGAAGAGGGTATTGTGGAGACAGATTCATTTGTGGATGCTTACTCAGACTCAGAAGCCGAAGACTCAGGATTGGACTCGGACATCGAAGAAATATGTTCTCTGACTCGGAGGAAGATCTTCCTCTTAGTTTTTTTTGCCAAATAATGTTTTTGTTTTTGAAATGATAATTTAGTTTAATTTTTAATAATTATGACAAGAATGTATAATTTGGTTAATTTACGTTTATTTGTGCTATTTGTGCTTTTATAAATATAATTTGTGGTTTCTCAATTTTTAAATATTTTCCAATTTTTCCAAGGTATGTGAAAAAAACGGTAAAAACTGAGGTTTTTTTCCAATTTTTCCGGTTTTTTTCCCAAGCGTTAAATCACTACTTCGAACTGACTTAATCAAGCATGTGATTTTGGGTACAGAAAAAAAATTGTTGGTTACTAATTTTTTTACTGTTTTTTATCTCATAACTTAAGGAATGAAAAAAGTAGGGTTAAAGAATTAGCAACCGGCAATTTTTTTTTTCTGTGCCTTAATAAATGTGTTTGAAAGTAAATGGCAACATTGTAACCAAAAATCGCCTGCTTGGTAAAATTAAAAATTTAAATATTTTAACCATTTTTGGAGGTAATTTTGATAGCCGGTCCTTCACTTATCATTCTATCAAAAAAAGCTATTATAATGGAAATGTTCTAGACGTTTTTGATCGGGTTAGAAAGTTTTCCCAAGAAAAACCATTTCCAAGCATTTCTATAATAAATCCTCACGGCTTGAATATTTTTTCGGCTGCTAATTTTCTATTTATTTTTTGATACGAGGGATCAAAAGTACCGGGTGTTTCAAATTGGGCTCTTTTAATTTGGAACGGTTACTTCTATGTTTTAATTTACGCCCTTTACAATACATTTCAATTATTTCAGCAGAATTTTTTGATAAATTCTGACTCATTTCATGGCGGAATAACCGGCGTAACTACGGGGGGCCCGGGGCCCCCCCCCCAGAGCTCTTCAGGCCCCCCAGAAAAATATAGCAACGAAATACAGTCGAAAAGACTTTACATATAACATATCAGGAGACCAAAAATAGGTACTAACGTTACTAGACCAGAAACGTAAACTTTACAGGTCCACCCAGGAAATATAAAAAATAAAAAATAAATATTTAATACTTTATTGTAAATTTTCTACATAGCCTCTTTGATTAATAATAAAATGTTGAATAATTCTTATCACTTTTTGTGCTCATGCGATTATCGTTTTCATGGCTACCTTGATGTTTCATAGAATATCAATATCAATTTAAGTTTTTAAAACTTTTAAACGCATATATTTCCAAAACTAATAAACAAAATAATCCCAAGATATATAATTTTAAAATCAGGAAGACAAGGTGGTCTATAAATAAGTAGTAATATACAGGTTGTTTCATTTAAGGAAACCGTCGACTTGTTTTGATTATTAAATTAAATAAATTAATTTTTTTGTAACATTCCTACCCAAAGATTCTTAATCTTAAGCCATTGGATTGTTAGCATGCATTCAAAAGGCCGAGTTTTGCATTTGCCTGTTCATCTTATACTCTGTTTTACTACGTATCAACGTTCTAAGTAAATATTTTCAGAGTGAAAATGCTACTCTCAGTCAAGCAATTTCCATTATAGAAAGCACGTTAAAATCTTTGGAAGAGACCAGAAATAACTTTAAAGAAATTTATTCTGACATCCAAGACTTTGCAAATACACATGAAATTTCATTAGAACCGATTAAAGTATCGAAACGAACGCCAAATTCCCACACGAAATAAGGATTACATACTAGAAAGTACTCTTGGCCATGACACGTTTATAGAATTGCCATCCGATGTAAGTAGCCTAGAATACTGGAATATAAACATTCATTACCCAATAATGGACAACTTATCCTCCAGTTTTAGGGAGAGGTTTTCAAATTTACCCTTAGCTCGATCGGTAGATGGTTTATTTAATTTAGAGTTTAAAGAAAGTCAAGAATTTATTGAAAATTACTCTACTGTTGCAAATTTAGATTCCTCCATATTTGAGGCAGAGATTTCCGTATTAAAAAATATGCTAATTTGTAAAAATTTGGAAATAAATTTAGAATCGTTTAAAAAATATATTAGCCTGGACTTTTGTCCAAACCTGTACAAATTAATCCAGATCGCGGTTTCCCAATTAGTTCTGCTGGCTGTGAACGCAGCTTTTCTGCAATGCGCAGAATAAAACATTGGACTAGGACTACAATGGGTCAATTGCGATTCTCCTATATATCAATAATAAACATCGAAAATTGATAAAACATGACATAACAGCATACCACATTTTGGAGATATTTTCAAAACAAGCGAGAAAGTTGCACTTGATTTAAACGATTGTATTTATGTATTACATATTAAAAATTATTATTACCATATTAAACAGCTTTAAAAAAATGTCACGGATTTTTATTATAGTTTTACTAGCTTAAAAGAAACCGGTTTCGCCGATTATCCTGACTTGCATACGTCCAAGCGTAAAAAACATTAAACAGAGAGAATAGCTCATGAAACATGCATGCCAGTTTCGTTAAAATCGGTTAAGTAGTTTCTGAGATTAGCGGTAACAAAAAAGCCCTGTTTCCTGTTCCTTTGTGTATTGATGACGATAATTGATTGATTGATGATGATGATTCCTTACAATCAACCGCTTTCAGCCAGGCCCCTTCTAGCCCCCCCACCAAGTCAGATGGCTAGTTACGCCGGTGTCTGTCCGTCGCGTCGCTCACTTTGTAGCCACGGAAACTCAAAAACTCCTGCGTCCACAATAACGAATTTTTTTTTGTTTTTAAACTTTTCTTCATTATACCCTAAAAATTTTCTTTTAAAAAAGCCTATAAAAATTTCGGCATATTATCGCTAAAATTATTAACAACATTTATTAATAGCAAATAAAAAATGCAAAAAATTCAATTTTGTATGCTATATGACTCTAGATCCCTTTAGTAAATTACAGCTTTAGTTTGCAGATATTTGGGTTACCTGGTGCTAGGAGGACTAGGCTTTTCTTAAAATTTTCGCCTGCGGCGCATCGCATCAAAACGCGCTTTCCCTATAAATGTATTCAAGGATTCATGTTGTTGCTGTATAGGATAAAAATAGGTATTTTTTTACACACTTTTTTAACTTAACGTAGGTCCATTTAATTATTTTTTTTTGCATTTTTGACGTTCTTCAATTTGGTATGCTCATTTTATCTAATTTGATCAACCTTGTAGTTCTTATTGTAGTCACCGAGGTAGAAATATTTTTCTGTAAAAAATTTTGGATATGCTAGTCAGGACCCCCCTAGGCCCCCCCCAGGTCAGATAGCTAGTTACGCCGGTGGGCGGAATTCGGGAGGGAATGGGTAAGGTTCTTAAAAAATTATAGAATTAGAAACTTCAAACATGGTAGTTGGAGGTGTTTTTTAATGACGTGTGGGTAAACATTTGGGCGCAACACCCCGATTTTTTTTACTGACTCAAAATTCTGGCACTACCATGTATTGAAAACTAGAGATTTCAAAAAACCGTATCCCAAAGTTAAATTCGCCCCGTCTTGGAAAACAAACGCTTATTGAACTAAAACAAAGGAAAAAAATCGGCAACACGCTAGAAGCTTACCTTCTTTCATTTAACAGCAGTTTCACTCGCGGCGCCGCGGACTTTCTTGTGGATGGAATTTTGGGGTAATTTTTTTGTGAAATCTCTAGTCTTCTCCCCTTCAGGCATTCAGCCGTCTATTTGGTCCTGCGGGCCGGATAAAATCGCCCGTGTCGTGCAAGTAAAAACCGCGAAAGGATTACTTGACCATAGTTTGGTGGAGGTATATCCGTTACCCAGCCAGTAAGCAACCTTCAAAGCCTTGTGTAGCGTAAATCATGCTTATTTGAATTAACTTGAGTATGACGTCCATAGTTATTGCGATAAAATGACTGTTGCAAAAATGCTAATTTATTGAATTCCTCAAAGGGTCTAAACAATAACAAAAACAATGAGACGCGACCAGCAATGCTTTTTACTGCTGACATAGCCCATATCAAAAAAACTCTACGTCTTCGCTAAGGATAGAACCGGCATCGTGTAGAAGGGCAACTGACGTTTACGCACGATGCTAATTGTCGACTTCAACTAAAACACACATTCCTTCCGCCACCGCTCGAGAACATCCACCCACACCCTCTCTGAAATACGAGTGAAATTGAAACCTTGCCCCACGCGGCGGTGCCGGCTTGTAATTATTTACGCTAAAAAAGTAAAAAGTTCACCCAGTTAATCGCTTGATGTTAACCACAGATAATAAAAAGAACTAGACAATCATGTCGTAAGGGAAGATTTAACTTTTTTAAAATAAATCAATTAAAAATACTGTTTGTTGTCTAGTTTGGGGAGGGCACTGCCCCCCCTCCCTGTAGGAGTCGCCACTGGTCGGACATTACATAGGATCTCCTCTAAGGATTTTCATTTTTTTTTTCTTATGGGGTGTTATAATATATTAATATTAACTGATCAGCTCTTCTGGCATCAAGCATGTCAGACGGGCTGAATTTCGCAATTTTCACAATTGTCTTTCTTGTAAAATAAACAAACATTTGTATATTGTAAGTTTCATTTCTAAATTGTAAAATAAAGACATTAATTATTATCATTATTTTACATCTGAGTGTTTTAACGTAGTGACTTATTTTATAGAATGGAAAAACTGAATTCTCTATACCAGTGCCAACCTATCTTACTGAAGGAGAATCAGATAATAGTTCTGGGCTTAGTGGAAATAAGGCGGTGTCACCTATGCCAGGAGTTTTGGATAAAGTCTTGGTAAGATGCTTAGTTTTTTTAATGTTGAATTATGTTAAAAATTATTTTAAGTTTATAATAAAGGGCGATGTTTTTAGCATGGGCGGGCCCGGGCCCCCCAAGCCTTAGCTTTTTTACATATTTCATGATAAAACACAAAAAATAGCTTAAAATTTGACATCATGAGGCTTCGGCCCCCCCCCCCCCCTCAAGAGGCCTCGGGCCCCCCAAGACACATTCTTGGGTGCGCCACTGTTTTTAGGGGTTTTAGGTATTTCTAGCCGATATAGATAAAAAGGAGTGAAAACCGCGGGCTTTATCATAAAGGACAATTAAAAAATTGTCTAAGATCATAAAGGAATTATCAAAAACGTCATTCTTCAAAACAAGACAAGACCCAAATCGAAGTTCTGTCTAACGCCTTTTATCTTTATCTATCTGCGCCTAGCTTGTGACGCACAGTGGTCGATTTTGATTATTTAGGGGAACATCAGAAATCTTTTACGGAAATAGCCGAATTACATTATTTTAACCCTTTGTATATAAAATACGCTTATTTTAGAATAATATGAATCGATAACTATTATTTTTTACTGTCTATAAACAAAATATATTTTAAAAAAATATACTACAAAAATAACAATTTTTATATTCATAAATATCATTCAAAATTCTCATATTCATCTTCAGAGTCCTCAAGAGATTCTCTACTCTCGCGCAAAGAAACTCAAATAGTTCCATTCTGGTGACTTCCAACAAATGAATAAAAAATAATGTTTCGCACTTCTCCGCACATTGACGCTACTAATATTTTAAAGAAAATTGATGAAACTTTAAAATAAAATTTAATTTGGCCCGTTCGAAAGGGGACTTTTTTTTTCACATCCCACAGAAGTTTAAAAAAAATTAGAAATTTCACTACTATACAAAACGTATTTTATTTTGTACTTACTTTTAATTAAAATTAAAAAAAAACTTACCCAAGGAATCTGAAGCCATGTCTAAACAATACCAAAATATAACAATAATATAAACTGTTTTAGGGGCCTACAGACACGCGAGCATTTCTTGAGATTAGTACGCGAACTAATCTCTAGAGATTAGTACGCGCGAACTAATCTCTGGGAATCGCCTACACACACGAAGACAAAATTAAACGTTCTAAACATAAACACGATATTATCAATGCGTTTTGCCTAGACACCGAGCGATTTGCTCGCGTACATTGTGCGCGCGAACTAATCTTCGAGAGATATTTTAGGCGGATATTGTCTACACACGAAGAGATTAGTATGCGCAAACTTGTACGCGCGTACTAATCTCTGGAAATGTTCGCGTGTCTGTAGGCCCCTTTTTCGAAGCAGGCAAAAATAGCAAGCAAACATCGATGAAAAATTCTCACTAAATTGATGTTTTTGATACCAATAACTTGGACCATCTTCTTATCAGTCATTTTTTGTGCTACGAATTTTTTTTTGTAGCTTTAAGGTGACCAGTTCTTATAGTTTTAAGTGTAAATAATTACTGTATGGAATAAGGCATTATGACCCAGTGTCCTCGTAAATCAGCAAGATCTACCATTGTGTGACGGTCACCTAAAGAAGAGCTGTTCTGATATTGCTATTCAATCAAAGCGTCCTTCACTGCAATTTCCTTACTGCCATGCCTAAAGAAAACGCCGTATCTTCATAGGGATTGGTAACAATAGCACAAACGACATTTTCATTAAACAATGCCCATCCTTAAAAAAGGTCAGGTTTTGAACCCTAGGTTAGGATTCATATGTAATTAATGGACCAAGAGGTTCGGTTAAAACCGATTTCGACCTCTCAAAAGAAGGACAGGGGCCTAATTAAAGGAAAAAGAGACATTGTTTTAAATGAATTTTTGGGTACAAAAACAACAATATTATTTGTTCCTGATGTGTGACATCATAAACCGAAGCTTTTTTCATGTTTTTTTACAAACTTTGGCTTGTAGCTAAATTAGTTTAACAGAAAATACTGCACATTTATTTTGTGTTTGCAATAGAACACCATTTGATGATGATTCATATGTGAGTGGGCCTTGCAGCCCTTCCACTGCGACCACCAGTGGGTCTATTGTGGCTCACTTTTGAGTGGTTTCTCACCACTGTATGCCTAATCCTCCAAAAAGGCCGGCGATCAGTTTGGGTGAGACACTGTTCAGATCTTCTGAGTCGATCTGAGGTTTACCGAAAGTATTCTGACGTAAACGTGCAATAGCCGGACATTCGCACAGTACATGTCTGACTGTTTCGTCATCCTCCATACAGAGTCTACATTCGGTCTCTTCTGTTAGTCCCATTCTGTGCATGGGCAATCTCAGTCGACAGTGACCCGTATAAAGACCAGTCACTATACGTATCTCCTGTCTGGTAAGTCCAATAATGTTCCTGGCTCTGTTTCTACAAGGTCCTTTAATGAACTCTTTAGAGTGAGCCAGTTCTGGTATATTTATCCAGTATTGTTGGAAGCTATTCTCCATCCATTTTAATATGGTTGATTTAGCAGCATTGTATGATATCCCCAGGGCCCTCAGAACATCATTTAGGTCAATAAAGAAATCAGCTCGATATCTTAAGAAGTAACAAAGATGTTAATTTTTAAAAAAACCCAAAAAAAAATTGAGGAAGGAAGTTGTACCTTTGGTGGATTATTGTTTATTTAAAGAAAATGTTAGATGAGAAGCTAGCCCAAATCGATTGGTTAGGAATTACTCAATATTAAGTCGTCAGGTGTTTGCCTCAAATTTGTGTGAGTGTGACGTCATTAATACAAGATTGCGATTTTTTTTATGTTTTTTTCACAAACTTTTGCTTTTAACCTTTGCCACCTGACCTCATAAATCCAAACTTTGGCTTATAACTTTCGTTAAATTAGTTTTACAGAAAAACTGTCAATGCGTTGTTTATTTTCAAGAGAACATTAATTAATGTAGTGAAGAAATTAGCTTGATATCTCAAAAACTAATAAAGGTATATTTTTTTGGGGGTAATAAAAGTCCGAGAGGTGAGAGTTGTGCTATTTTATTTTTTTATTCTTGAAACATGCCAAAAATGCTTTAAACCCTGGGTGCATGGACGTAGTCAGGGTCTCGCGCAGGGTGGGGCAAAAAAGCAAAAGAATGTACAATCAAATAACCTAAACTTAATTTAATATTAACTTGCGACGATTGCGAATAAACCTTGATAAAACGTCTTACTAAATGAGCTAAAGCCAAGATGGGGCAGGTGACAAGCCACTTGCTTGATTACGCCCATGCCTGGGTGTACCCATGGGTTAAAGACAAATTTACCTTCGACCTTTTTTTAGGTAAAAGTAGGAGATCTGGTCAGAAAAGGCGATCCACTTTTTGTTCTCATCGCCATGAAAATGGAATACGTAGTAAAAGCCCATAGAGATGCAAAAATTTCAAATGTGGCATTTAATGTTGGAGATTTTGTTACCAAAGATGCAAACATAGTTCAGTTTGAGGAGACCAAAGAATAAAAGTGCGGTTTGTTTATACTTATGCATGCGATGTAAAGAGTACCTCATCGAAAAAGTAGTTAAATTACTAACCACTAGTAGTTAGTAGTTAAAAATTTAACTACTTTTTTTATTACAAGCTATATGGAGGTAGCTAATTTAAATGGAACGCTGCCTGCTCTATTTTTTTTCTGCATGAAATAATCACAAAAATTACTTCAAAAAGTAGTTAAGTACATGGTTTTAACTACTTTAAAAGTAGTTAAGACAACTGGTAGTTAAGTATTTTTAAAAGTACAGTCGAACCTCTATAACTCGAACCTGAAGGGACAACCAAAACAGTTCGAGTTATGGAGAGTTCGAGTTATAGAAACTCGAGTTACATAGGTTAAAATACATGTAAAAAGTGCAGGGACCGCTTCAAAGGTTCGCGTTATAGAGGGGTTCGAGTTATAGAGGTTCGAGTTATAGAGGTTCGACTGTAATGAAAACCCAGAAAAGTAGTTAAGTTACTAAAAGTAGTTAAAAATAAGTAGTTAACTACTTGTAGTACTTTTTGTGATGATTTTATGCAGAATAAAAATAATCGAGTATAACTACTAGGAGAAAAAAGTAATTAGAGTAAAACTACTTTTACGGAAAAAGTAGTTAACTACCCACATAGCACAAAATCACATCAACGTTAAATTAAGGTACTTGAAAACAACCTCATACCATGTAATATTTATTTTGGTTAATCTACATGCTTAAAGATAACTTAAAAACAAGGAGAAATCAAGCTATAAAAATTTACTTTTTGCTGAAGTTTCTTGTGCTATGTATGTAACGTGTTTTTTACCCTCGTTATTTTCATGTACCAAATTCACACTTGAAAAGTCCTCCACAATATGTTCTACAACGCCACTAGATTAAGACTTCTCAAACCTACTAACTTTCTGCGTCTTGGTCACGTTTTTTTAATAACATTTTTTTAACTTAAAAGAGACGCGAAAGGAAGTTATAAGAGTTCACTAGTTTAAGACTACAACACTTCAAGACAATTTTAAAGATGGCGCTCAAGGCAAGACAAAATATTTATGTATCTATCTATATACATTATATTTTTTTTAAAAGCTAAACAAAATTTTTGAACAGTAAACACTTTCACAGAATATTAATATGTCTTTATCAGGGTAATAACAGATGCTTCGTGATCGTGGATCAGGGATCAATCCCTTAACAGGTTTTTGGAGTTTAGAGGCCAAAGCACTGCCTGATAGATTTCGTCAAAGTGAAAAATCCCGACTATAGGTGTGGCGATGCTGTTAGTAAAATCTCTAAAATATTCGGTAGAAAAGCCATGCAACTCGCGTTTTTAAATTCGTGTAGAAAAGGCGTGATTCTAATGTGATTTTAACGTTGATAAAAATCACTTGAAACTAACGTAAAAACATTGCTGTTTTAATTTGATAAAGGCGTTATTAAAACGCAGTTTTTAGCAACGTTATTTTTTATATCGTTAATGAATGACCTATTAAGCTTGTTTTCATATATGAAATAAACGTTTTTTTCTAGCAGCTTTTAAAATCACCGTTTTTTTTCTCACGCCTTTTTTACGTGTTAAACACGTGATTGTGCTATGTGGGTACTTGCCCAACTCTGGTGTACAGCGTGTCCCATTTTCTATGGGATGGAATGGGAAATTCGCTTATTAATAAAGATCGCGATCTGCTCGTCTTTCAGGCTCCTAAATATGGCATTATGACATTCTTGATCTTTATTAATAACTTTATTAATAACTGATTTATTATTATTTAGTCCCATCGAAAATGGGACACGCTGGGGGCACAGGTTTTTTGATAACTTTTGCTAGGGCCATTATTTATGTATTCATTAAGCTTTGTTGCCATGTTTGGCCATTACAATGCCTTTTGGTGTACAAAACTTGGCAACCAAGCCACCCCTTGATTAATAACTTTTTTCTACTAGTGCCATATAGGGGAAAGGGGGCAAAATGGGATACTCGACTCGAATTTTGGGCCTATTTTTTGCAAACCAACATAAAATACAACTTTCAATGGTACCAAAAAAATTAAAAAAGTATTTTTGGGACAAGAACTAGGTATAACAAGGTACCCCTTTTTGCCCCCATGAAAGCACCTGTTTGAATTTTCACAAATACAGCTTTATATTATATTTTAATATTAAGGTAAAATATAGCTCAAAGGATGATACAAAACGGATGTTAAAATATTTATTTGTTAAAAATATATAATTTTTTTTCCAAAAACACAGTAAAGGCCCTTTTTTTACATGTGCAACGTGCTTGGATTAGCACCAGTTTCAGACTCATCATGGCCCCGTAGAGCAACCTCAAAAATCCCACAGAATTTTAAACAGTCTATTAACCTACTAAGTATATGTCTATTTTTTGCCACATTTTCATTATGTTCGGTAATGTTTTGCCTATAGGCAATATTCAATTGGCACCTAATATCAGTCTTGCCTAGCATAGAAAATTCTATGGGGTTATTTAAATAAGTGGCACTTACTTTGTGTCTTTAACTTTTCACTAAAGTGCTTGATATCACACACTCCTTTTGCCACCCACGCAGAATCACTTCGTGGATTTTTTATAAAAGGACAAGTAAACCAAAAAAAAATCATTTCGTTTTTCACAACCGCACAACCAGTTTTCAGCATCATATAATTTTTTATTGCTTGCACTAAAATTTTGGTTAATTTTTAGGATTTTTAGGCCCGGTCTATGTGGCCCTTAAATTTGCACAGTTAATTATGTAATCGACGGTATTTATTTCCATTTTATAAACAAACGATAACAAAAATAAACAATGACACGCGACCGGCAATACTTTTTACTACTGAAATACCCCAAATCAAAACAAACTCATACGTCTTCACTAAGGATAGAATCGGCAACGTGTAGAAGGCCAACGGACATTTCCACACGATGATGATGGCCGACTTCAACTAAAACAAACACTCCGCCCGCCCGGCCCCCGCTCGAGATCATCCACCCATATCCCGCTGAAAAACGGGTGAAATTAAAACCTTGCCCCGCGCGGCGCTGCCGGCTTGTAATTATTATAATCATGTCTTAAGGGAAGATTTTTTTTTTAAATAAATCATTTAAAAATACTGTTGTCTAGTTTTGGGAGGGCGCTTACCCGTAGCCCTCCCTGTAGCAGCCGCCACTGGACCAGACACATTAGATATTTAGAATACATTGGAGATTGATGACGCAACAAACAAAGAGTATATAAAACCAGAAACGAAGTTAGTTTATGATAAAACTATTAGACGTTTTTGCATAGTCGGACTGGGTACGTAGAGGCTTCGGCGCCGGCGGGAGAGCAGAGCCAAGGGCCCCGTAACCAGTGACGGATCCAGAATCTCCGGGCAAGGCGGATCCAGAGGTGCTTCTCGGGGGGGGGGGGGGGGGGTACACTTTAAGTGACATTCTCTGTTGGTAAAAAACGGTATATATTTTTTTAAGCAGCATTTTATTGAATTAGTCAGTGGTTGTAATTTCGATGATAATAACAATAGACACTTTCATGCGCCGCAAGCAAAAATTTTGAATTTTGATTAGCTAAAACCTTACTTTTTACTCATTTTTAATAAATAATTCAAAATACTGTAACGAGCTGATTAAATGTTGGTTAAAATCCATTAATGCTAACGACAGTGTTTTAACAGTTCAAAAATTAAAAAATGCTAACTAGACTATTTCTTTAAAATATATCATACATAAAGGGTCTCTAGTCATCGCTATGCATATTTGCAAAGTTAAAAACTCCACGCGTACAATTTTATCTTTGTATATATATATATATATATATATATATATATTTGGGTGTAGTTTGACCTATCCGGGTGTGTGTGTGTGTGTATGTTTGTCCGGTCCACCATAACTCCTAAACCGCTGAACCGATTTTCATGAAATTTTCTGGTAAAATAATTCAAATACTGTAACGAGCTGATGGTTAAAATCCATTAATGCTAACGACAGTGTTTTAACAGTTCAAAAATTAAAAAATGCTAACTAGACTATTTCTTTAAAAAATATCATACATAAAGGGTCTCTAGTCATCGCTATGCATATTTGCAAAGTTAAAAACTCCACGCGTACAATTTTACCTAATTCTGGATCAAAAGCAAAAGTTTTAAGCAAATATATTTCAATTGCAGTTAGAATAAATACAGCATGTTCAAACAGACTGGGATCACAGCTTTCTGCGTGCAGTAAATAGCATATAAATTTAAAAGCGGGTCCATCTAAACGTGGTTTGATGGAGAATGGGGATATTGTTAATATACCGGGTGGGCCAAAAAACACCGGACAATTTTTTTTCATTATAACTTTTGAACTATAACATGGATTTTAATAGGATAAACTTTTAAATAATCCGAGCAGGCTTAAAACCTAATTTTTGCTCCTAAAAGGATTAAAAAATAGATTTTATCCCCGATAAAACAAATCAACAACTATTTACGTTTGTGGGGTAAACTCAGATGGAAGGTAAGCCAACAAGAGGTCGGACCAGTCTTCTTTAATGATTACTCTCGCAAGCGATTGTTATGACAAGGAAACTGCAATTAATTCTACTTGCGTAAGTAACCCCGAAAACAAGTTTCCCTCCTTAATCAGTTTTCTTATTTTAGCTCACACATATACTATACTATAGTAGTGTGAGCTATGGTGATCCTAATTTTTTCGAGAAAAAAAAAGTTGCTCCGATTTCAAAAATTTTTATATATCTTTGCGTTTCAGATGATTTTGAAACTTTTTTGTTGCGCCGTCTGTCTGTCTGTCTGTCTGTCTGTCTGTCTGTCTGTATGTCTGTCTGTCTGTCTGTCTGTCTGTCTGTCTGTCTGTCTGTCTGTCTGTGTGTCTGTATGTCTGTCTGTAACGACCAACGCGCATAACTCAAAAACCGCTTGGCCGATTTTAATGAAATTTGGTACCTGGGCTGGGTCTTGGGTCGAGATGGTCCCATTTAAAAATGAACAAAATCCACCGAACACAAACCAAATAAAAGGGTGGGGATAGATTTCAAAAATTAGAGTTTATGTGAAAATATGGCGTGTGTGATATCAAACGAAAGGTAATTGAGTCTGGAGTTAAACAAAATACATTTTAATTTATTTACAAAAATGGGTGGGGGTATATTTCAAAAATTAGAGTTTAAATGAAAATATGGCGTGTGTGATATCAAACGAAAGGTAATTAAGTCCGGAGTTCAACAAAATACATTTTAGTTCTTGTTTTTTTTAAGGGTGGGGGTGGATTTCAAAAATTTGAGTTTAAGTCAAAACATGGCTTGTGTGGTTTCAAACAAAAGGTAATTTAGTGTGGAGTTGAATAAAATATATTTCAGTTTTTAGTTATATTAGCTCATATAACTATAGTACCTAGTGTGAGCTTAGGGGCCCATATATTGGCAGAGTATTTTAATGGTTTTTATTTCAAACAAGCAATAAATGTTGTACATGTTGGCATGAAAAATAATTAAAGCTACGCTAACCTTGTCTGTGTAGCCTGAACTAATTTTATTAAATACTACTTACATTATTCAACTTGGAGGGAGCACTTTCGGCTCCCATCACATGTAACTTTCACTAAACCCAAAAACTCTGCAGTCGAGGCTCCCATTTGCCCTGTCCTCGATTTAATTTTATTATTTAAACAATTAATGTTTTTACAAGCTTGAAAATTATTATTAAATTGATCATACAGGGTGCTTCATAACAATATATTTTTTTGTCCGACATCTCAAAATCCAAGATGGCGGACGAAATTAAAATGTACCCTTCAAAGATGCTAATTTATTCTTGTGTTGCGAACATGTTTTAAACATTTTTTTAAATGAATTAAAAAGCTGCATTCTTGCCATGCACAACAAGGTACGAACCAGCAAAATCAGTTCGGTGGTTCTAAAAAAATATATTTTTGTTTCAACCATTGTTTTGAATATTATACGATTGCCTTGCCAATCAAACATTTCATTATTACTAATCCGATTTTAGTACGTTATCGTTAAAGAGCAATCAATTCTCACCATGTTTTTTTTTTTATTTCATTAAAATCGGGTTAGTAAAAATCAATTTATAAGGAAATGAATGCAGACAGGATTGGCAATGCAATCGTATAATCTGTCAAGCAATGGTTGAATCAAAAATAGATTATTTGAGACACACCGATTTTATTAATTAGTATCTCGTTGAGTGAAGGAAAAGTAGTGCTTTTCTGTAAATTAAAAAAAATAAATAAAGCATTTTTGGAAAATAATCTTAAATTTTAAGATGGCGATAAACTTTGATCAGGAAGTTTCATTAAAAGCTGTTCCTTAGTAATGAATTTATAAGGAAATAAATGCAGACATGATTGGCAAGGCCATCGTATAATATGCATAACAATGGTTGAAACAAAAATATTGTTTTTTAGAACTACTGAATGGATTTTGCTGATTCGTACCTTATTGTGTGTGGCAAGCATGCAGCTTTTTTACTAATTTAAAATAATAATTAAAACATGTTCGCAATACAAGTATAAACGAGCATATTTGAAGAGTACATTTTAATTTCGTCCGCCATCTTGTATTTTGAGATGGCGGACAAAAAAATAAATCTAATTAATTCTCTGCCAAATGTAGTTTGTCCTATTAAAATAGATGGTATAGTTCAAAAGGTATAATGAAAAAATTGGGTTAAAACAAATAATTTTAGATACCTAGTTTAAAAATACTCAATGGTGGATAACAATTAATTACAAGCAGTCTCACTGTTTTCTTTAAGAATAAACTAATTAATCAATGCGTTAAAATAATGCTTAGCAAATTATTGGAATAAAGCCAGGCGATAGTAGTGCCAGGCAGTATTTTGACACCTTCACCTTCAAAAATAGGTAAAATTTTTTAAAAAATCAAAACTTTTTCTTTTTGTTTATGTACAACAAAAATTATTAATGACATGTTCTTGTTATTGTTATGGAAAAAAGAACAAAAAAAAAAGGGGGAAAGGAAAAAAAAAGAAGAATAGTAAAAGCAAAAAAGGTTATTGGAAGTCTTAACAGTATTTTATGGAGCAGAGAGATAAAATAGAATGTAAAATTTAACATATATGAAACAATGGTGAAAAGCTCGCTATTGTATGGAATAGAGACTTGTCGCGTAGCAGAAAAATACAAAACAAAAATGGAAAGTGTCGAAATGGATGCAATAAGAAGATCAATGAGAATATCTAGAACAGATCACATAAGAAATGAGATCATAAAAGAAAGAATGGGAATCGAAGGAAGCATATACTTAAAGACAACTGATATGGTACGGCCATGTACAACGGATGAACGACGAAAGATTATCAAAGCAGGTCCTAGAATGGCAACCAATAGGGCGCAGAAAAAGAGGGCGTCCTAAACTAGAATGGCAACAGTCAATCCAAAGATCAATGAGTCAAAAAAATCTGACAGATGATTTTCAGGATCGAAGGAGGTGGAGAATAGGCGTCGGACAACGTAGAAAAACGTTCTAAACCGACTAAATAAAAAAATATTGTTATGTCTACCTAGAGACTAGTTTCTAAAAACATAAAACATCGACAAAAATATTGCGTTTAATATGGTATTATTCAGTGGCACACCCAGAAATATGTCTTGGGGGGCCGAGGCCTTTAGGGGGGGAGCGAGCTCTCATGATGTCGTATTTTATGCTATTTTATCTGTTTAATCATGAAACATGTTGAAAATGTCTAAAAAAATCTTAGGTTTGCCACATCACTCATTTAAATTTGTTAACAAAATCTACTTATGTTTTGAACTTTTGGCGCTAAATTTCAGAACTCAGACCCATGAAAAACCACAAAAATAAATAGTTTGGTGCTTGTTGCCACTTTGGCCCCTTCCTCCAGGAAATCCTGGTTCCGCCACTGCATAAATTATTTCTCGGTATGAATGTTTCCGTATAGACTGTAAAAAGAGAAAGAAAACAAAATATCCTGTAATACCCTTAAAAGCAGGAATAATAAACAAATAAAAATTTAAGAGGCACTTCCAGCCTTGGAACAATACGGAATGCATCCACCTGGACTGATAAAATTACTCATTTGTTTTATTTTCATTTTAGTATCCGGCTGGGGATTATTTCGGTTTATTTAGGGTTGCCAGACTTCGTACAGGGCAATAGACAGCATATTTATAGTTTTTACCTTTCCGACAAAAATAATTTTTTGAAATAACGCTGAAATTGTGTTATTGGGTGTATTTTGACCTTTCTTAGCAATGTCTGTTCGTGTGTGTGTCTAGGTGTGTTTGTGTGCAGTGGCGGCTAGTGACGCAGTGGTGTAGCGTGGGGGGGCGCGGGGGGTTTATCTCCCCCCACGCCCATAGGATACTGGCGCCCTAAGCTTTATTAAGTAGCAGGGCCGGCAACGGCAAATTGAGAGGGCGGCAAAGCTGTCGCTACGAAACTAAAGACATGGATTTTTTTTTTGTTGCAAAACTGGAAACGGAAGACATGATGAAGCTTTTGTTTTTTTTGATCGCAAGATTGGAAACAAACGAAAGACATGATGACCTTTTTTTTTGGTCGCAAGGATGGGCGCCCTTTTTATATGTCGACCTCCCCCCCCCCCGCCCCTTCAGGCACGCTACGCCGCTGTGGTGACGTTATAAATTGGGGGGAGGGGGCAGAAATTTATATTGCATGGAAAAGGAGATAAAAAAACTTACCAAAACAATTTTATTTTAGCATTTTACAAACAAGCTGCTATTTGGTGTAGTTTTTAGTTTACTTGTTTATAGATAAAATCTATTCGCCCTTTTTTTGCATGCGCAAAGTGCTTGGATTAGCACCAGTTTCAGACTCATCATGGCCCCGTAGAGCAACCTTAAAAATCCCACAGCATTTTAAACAGTCTATTAACCTACTAAGTATATCTCTAAATAGAGATACCGAACCGAACCGGCAACGAGTAGAAGGGCAACGGACGTTTTCGCACGATGATGATGGCCGACTTTAACAAAACAAATATTCCTCCCGCCTTCGCTTGAGAACATCCACCAATACCCCGCTGAAAAACGGGTGAAATTGAAAACTTGCCCCGCGCGGTGCTGCCGGCTTGTAATTATTTACGCTAAAAAAAGTTTACCCAATAATTAATCGCTTTAAACAACAAGTGAAATTAAAGAAAGAAAAATAAGAAAACATTTTTTTGCTTCGGCCGGGACTTGAACCCGGGATCTCTTGCTCTGTACGCAAACATTCTAAACATTGAATTAATCGCTTGATGTTAACCACAGATAATAAAAAGAACTAGACAATCATGTCGTAAGGGAAGATTTAACTTTTTTTAGATAAATCAATTAAAAATACTGTTTGTTGTCTAGTTTTGGGAGGGCACTGCCCCGTTGCCCTCCCTGTAACAGCCGCCACTGAAAGTAACACCAAAATGGGACACGGTCGACTGTCCCCCCTAATCGGGGAAGAATACAAATGGTCACCGTAGTTTATTTAGGTAATTAAAATTCCTCTATCAAACAAGGTTAAAATTCAACTTTCTAGTATTTGAAATTGAGTTTCCTTCCTGAATTTTTATCCAAGTTATTTGAAAAAACTGTAGTTAACAGACTCAATTCTTTCATCTATTGTTTCAAACTCCTGTCTCTTCATCAACACGGATTTCGCTGTAATTTCTCCACTTCTACTGCGGCCTTTGATTTAGTACAGTTTATTTACGAATCCCTTGATTCGAACAAACTTACATTAGCCATCTTTCTAGATCTGACTCGAGCTTTCGATTGCATTCGTGGGAATAAGGGGAAACATAAATGATTGGTTAGAAAGCACTCGAACCGAACCGAACCGAACCGAACCGAACCGAGAAAAATATTTGTGAAATTTCAATAAAATATATCTTAAGAAGCTACTCCTAATTTTGGGATTCCTCAAGGTCTTATCGCCTATAATTTTTATACTTTTTATAAACGACATGATCAAATACATTATGGATCAGTGTAAAAACATAAAGATAGTCTTATATGCAGACGACTGCACTATAGTAGTAACTGCAGAAAACTTAGAAGATCTTGAAAGTATGTCAAACTTTATTCTTCAAGTCTTTGGCAAATGGTGTGAAAAAACAAGCTCTTGGTCAATCGCTCTAAAACTCACTACATTGTTTTCCGTAAAAGGAAACTGATTAGTGATATAAAACTAAAATTAAAAAACAATGACATAATCAAATTAGAGAATTGTTCTTTTTTAGAACTTCAAATTGATGAACAGATAACTTGGGAAAAACATTGCAGTTTTGTGGCAGGAAAACTAAACTCTACTTTTTTGCAATTTTGAACCTGAACAAACTTACTCTCAACTAAACAGCTTATTAACGTATACTACTCCTTAGGATACAGTCATATAAGATACCAAGTTATGTTCTAGGGTTAATGTAGAAACTTTGAACGCATTCTTCTATTCCAAAAAAGATTACTGCGACTTGTATTTAAACTAAAACATCAGGACTCTTGCGGACCTGTGTTTAGGGAAAATAATCTAATGACAGCTCCATCTATCCTAATTTTTGAAGCAGGACTTTTAGTGAAAAAACAGCAACAAAAATTCCATCCGTAAACACACTTCATACTCATAATACAAGGTGTAGTTCAAATATTACAATCCCTAATTACAATCTGTCATTATATGCTAAGAGTCCGTACTGCTTTTGTGAAACTTGAAACTGTGAAATTTGTCATGCAATTCCAAATACCATAAACAGCTTGCAAAGCTTTAAGGCTGCTTGACATGGAGCAATACACTTGCAGTTGCATGCAAGATTAGTGTCCCTGAATGACATATTGGTTTGTTTATAGAATCGATGTCATATCAGGCACCCTAATCTTGCATGCAACTGCAAGTCTGCATTAACTGTCAAGCAGCCTTTAAAAGATTACGAGGGGAACTTAAAAAACTGCTTATAAATAAAGCATACCACTCAGTAAGGGAGTTTTTAACTTCGAGAGGAGGTTAAATCCGAGAAGAGTGAAAAAGAAATACCACCTATATACTCTAAAATTTGTAATTTGTAAAACTTATCTTTATTTATGTTACATAGATTAATTGCATAAATTAGTTTGAGGAATTATTTTCTTTTATGTTAGCCTTTACCTGACACTGTCTATATTTACCATGTAAATCTTATGGCAATAAAGTACAGGGTGTCCCAAATTGGGCACTTTTACAGAGTTTAAGGTATTTCTAGGGGAGACAGAGAAAAACTGACCACGCATTGCGAGGCTCAAATTTCAAGAGAAGACTTATAGTAAAAACCGCATTTTGAAATATCGTCTCGTCTTTGAGCTACGGGGGCTTTTTGAAAAGTCTGCATTTTTGAAGGGGGTCTATAACTTCGTTATTAGTGGAAATATTGATTTAGAGCAAATTGCAATTTTATAGACTTTGTCACGAGGAATTCACCCGCTAAATTAAATTTTAACTGTCACTTTTAGTTTTTGAGATATGACATAAAGTTGCATTTTTTCTAATGGAATGGCCTATATTTTAATTAATTTTAGAATTCGTCATTGAATTCTTTTCAAAATGATGTATCATATCTCATAGTTTGATTGGGCGGTTTCGGAGATAATTAAAGTTTTTTATTTTTGTCTAGTGTGCGTGCAAATCAAGTTGGCCTTGCGTCTTGTCGTTTTGTCATTATTTTCAATTGTTTAAACAATTTGACATTACGCTTTGATATGAAATTATTTTGCACAAAAGCGTTTTAATTTTATTTTGAAATATGTATTATTTTTGTTACTTTTTATAACTAGGCTGTGAGGGCCGTCAGCTGAATTATAACTTTTCCAAACCAGCCTTACTATATTTTTGACTGTGTAAAATAATAAAAATACTGGAGTGCCTTGACCTGCCTCAGCAGGAAATCATAGCGCATTAGAAATAAGTGAAAAAGCTGAATATCTCGTAAACCGCTCAATGAAACTATGACATATGATCTCGCATATGATACATCGTTTTGAAAAGAATTCAATGACAAATTCGAAAATTAATTAAAATATAGGCCATTCCATAAGAAAAAATGCAACTTTATATCATATCTCAAAAACTAAAAGTGACAGTTCAAATATAATTTAGCGGGTCAATTCCTCGTGACAAAGTCTATAAAACTGCAATTTACTCTAAATCAAAATGTCCACTAATAACGAAGTTATAGACCCCCTTCAAAAATGCAGACTTATCAAAAAGCCCCCGTAGCTTAAAGACGAGACGATATTTCAAAATGCGGTTTTCACTATAAGTCTTCCCTTGAAATTTGAGCCTCGCAATGCGTGGTCAGTTTTTCTCTGTCTCCCCTAGAAGTACCTTAAACCCCCTAAAAGTGCCCAATTTGGGACACCCTGTACATTGAAAATCGATAAATTAATTTAATTTTCACATCTCTGTAAATTCGCTGAATTTTTTGAAGCGAGTTTTAGCTTTCCCCAAGCAAAGGTTAAACTCGCAGTTTTCATGCCGCGTGTGTTCCAGAAATTTTACGCTCATTAAAAAGTACGCAAATTAATGATTCTAACAATATCTCTCAAACAAAAAAATCTACACTACAATCAATAGCACGCAGGTCATTTGCGGGAGACAAATAGCGGCGAGATGCGCGCGGCGTGATGCACGCAACCACTAGCGGGATATCAATAGCGCATTGCCGCAGCCTTCGTAATTAGTTTACGAAGGCTGTGGCATTGCGCGCACGTATATGGATCAGAGTCCTAACTAACCTATAACTAAGTCGAATTGAGAGTAAGTAAATTACCAATATTGTAAGGTGAGATTTATACACCGTCTCTATAGCTTTACAAAAGTTTCACAGTGACCATGCAGTGTTCTGAAGATTAAATTTATTTTAGGAGGACGGAACAGTTAACTTGGACCCCCGTGAGTGTCCTGCTTTCGAGCTGCCCACGGAAAAATACAAGAGAAACAAAATCTTTTTATGCCCGCTTAGCCACAAAAAATTGTTGTTTCTTTATTCACGGGTACTAAACTTTACGTTTGTAGTATTTTTGGCTCACACTCCGCTGACTCGACATAAAACGTCGCGAAGGCGGTAAAAATGCAAAATGCATTGACCCGACCTGAGGGACAAATTATGTCACGGTCATGGGTACTGTTTTTCATTTGATCTGCCTGCCTTTAGGTTTTACTCTGGTAGTTTCTTTTATATTTCCAGATGTCGCCACTTTTGTGAAAGCATACGGTGTCGCAGGCATAATTTTTTTATTTCTCTTACCAATAGCGTAAGATGAGATTTATACACTGTCTCTATAGCTTTACAAAAGTGTCACATTGACCATGCAGTGTTCTGAAGAATAAATTTAATTTAGGAGGACGAAACAGTTAACTTGGACCCCCGTGGGTGTCCTGCTTTCGAGCTGTTCACGGAAAAATACAAGAGAAACAAAATCTTTTTATGCCCGCTTAGCCACAAAAAATTGTTGTTTCTTTATTCACGGGTACTAAACTTTACGTTTGTAGTATTTTTGGCTCACACTCCGCTGACTCGACATAAAACGTCGCGAAGGCGGTAAAAATGCAAAATGCATTGACCCGACCTGAGGGACAAATTATGTCACGGTCATGGGTACTGTTTTTCATTTGATCTGCCTGCCTTTAGGTTTTACTCTGGTAGTTTCTTTTATATTTCCAGATGTCGCCACTTTTATGAAAGCATACGGTGTCGCAGGCATAATTTTTTTATTTCTCTTACCAATAGCGTAAGATGAGATTTATACCCCGTCTCTATAGCTTTATAAAAGTGTCACATTGACCATGCAGTGTTCTGAAGATTAAATTTAATTTAGGAGGACGAAACAGTTAACTTGGACCCCCGTGGGTGTCCTGCTTTCGAGCTGCCCACGGAAAAATACAAGAGAAACAAATACTTTCTATGCCTGCTTAGCCACGAAAAAATTTCTTTATTCACGGGTACTAAACTTTACGTTTGTAGTATTTTTGGCTCACACTCCGCTGACTCGACATAAAACGTCGCGAAGGCGGTAAAAATACAAAATGCACTGACCCGACCTGAGGGACAAATTATGTCACGGTCATGGGTACTGATAAAAACACAATGTTTCCTTGATTTCCTTTTATAGAAATCGCGAGTGAAATAAATTGAAAATTGTTAATAATAATTCGAAATAAAATATTATCGACGAATGACCCCTCAAGTTATAATTAAATAGGGGCCTACCCTCAGAGTAATAACATATATTATTACTCTAAGGGCCTACCTTATGTGCGTTCTAGGAAGTAAGGAACGGCAAGCAGGTTTTCAGTTCTCCACTCAGCGTTCCATATACAGCAAGGTAGAGTGGGGATCGCCGTGTACACACGCGCGAAAGCATAGCGGACTTGGCCTTTATAAAACCCAAGGACTCATGTAACGCGAATTTAAATAAATAATAACGCGTTTGAGCAATTAAAAATAATAATAACAAGGAATTGGAAATAATATTGGATTTATACCAAAGAAAATAAAAACAACTATTCTAGTATTACAAAATAACCCAAAACGGAACAGGCACTATTTTTCGTTTCATCTGCCTGCCTTTAGTTGTTCTATCTAACTATCTATCAAATCTTGTGAAGCGTTTTTGACACACTTCCCATTATCCGATTTGGATGAAATTTGGTACACACATAGTGGTCCCATGACAATACAACATTAAGAAAAATACTCTGCCAATCTATGGGCACCTAAGCTCACACTGGGTACTATAGTTATAGTGTATCTACGTGAAAGCTAATATAACTAAAAACTGAAGTATGTTTTATTGAACTCCAGACTCAATTACCTTTCGTTTGATACCACACAAGCCATGTTTTGACTTAAACTCTAATTTTTCAAATCTACCCCCACCCTTTTTTTTTAAACTAAAATGTATTTTGTTTAACTCCAGACTCAATTACCTTTCGTTTGATATCACACACGCCATATTTCCACTTAAACACTAATTTTTGAAATTTACCCCCCCCCCCCCTTTTTTTTAAATAAACTAAAATGTATTTTGTTTAACTCCAGACTCAATTACCTTTCGTTTGATATCACACACGCCATATTTTTTCATAAACTCTAATTTTTGAAATCTACCCCCACCCTTTTATTTGGCTTGTGTTCGGTGGATTTTGTTCATTTTTAAATGGGACCATCTCGACCCAAAACCCAGCCTGGGTACCAAATTTCATTAAAATCGGGCAAGAGGTTTTTGAGTTATGCGCGTTGGTCGTTACAGACAGACATACAGACACACAGACAGACAGACAGACAGACAGACAGACAGACAGACAGACAGACATACAGACAGACAGACAGACAGACAGACAGACAGACAGACAGACAGACAGACAGACGGCGCAACAAAAAAGTTTCAAAATCATCTGAAACGCAAAGATATATAAATTTTTTTGAAATCGGAGCAACTTTTTTTTTTCGAAAAAATTAGGATCACCATAGCTCACACTACTATAGTATAGTATATGTGTGAGCTAAAATATCCTCCCACCCCTACCCCCACCCCTTCTATAGAAAAATGTGTTTTTGACACACTTCCCGTTATCCGATTTGAATGAAATTTGGTATACATATAGTGATCCGATGACAATACAATATTAAGAAAAAAATATCCTCCCACCCCTACCCCTACCCCCACCCCCTTTAATAGAAAAATGAGTTTTTGACACACTTTCCATTATCTGATTTGGATGAAATTTGGTATTCACATAGTGGTCCGATGACAATACAACATTAAAAAAAATATATCCTCCCACCCCTACCCCCACCCCCTTCCATAGAAAATGCGTTTTTGACACACTTCCCATTTTTCGATTTGGATGAAATTTGGTATTCACATAGTGGTCCGATGACAATACAACATTGAAAAAAAAATCCTATCACTCCTACCCCCACCCCCATCTATAGAAAAATGCGTTTTTGACACACTTCGCATTATCCGATTTGGATGAAATTTGGTATACATATAGTGGTCCAAAGACAATACAACAATAATGAAAAAAATGTCCTCCCATCACTACCCCCCACCCCCTTCCATAAAAAATGCGTTTTTGACACACTTCACTTCAAATGACTTTTATAAAATTTGGTATATGCATAAAAGTCCGATGGCAATACAGCCCAAACAAAAAATATATTTCTACCTCTACCCCCCCCCCCTCTCCTTCTCCCAATAGAAAAATGAGTTTCCAAACAACTCACGATCAGCGATTTCATTATAATCTAGAATAAACACTTCTGTTCTGTTATTGAACAAATATTTTCATTTAATAGAGTAGATTGCTGAGACTAAAAAGTAGAAAATAAATTGGTAAATTTTTTTTTAAGTCACAAGCTTTTATAATATGCACTAAAAATTAAAAAATAATTTTCTGAAATTCTAATATTATCATAATAATAAAAGCGATGGCCGACTGATGGAAATTTTGACGATGTTAGCACGATAAGATATCCGTATCAATTAAATATCACTATTTGCAAGAATTAATCTAGCAGAAAATTGCAGAGGTACCAAAACCACCCAACCCGACCCTAGATACCCCAACATTTTTCTGACATAGGTATGGTAGGTAAACATATCTTTGATGACCTACTATGTTGAATATTCTTTAAGTGTTTAAATCACAAATTTAGATTAACTTATGCTTTGATTTGCGGCCATCGCTTTTATTATTATGATAATATTAGAATTTTAGAAAATTATTTTTTAATTTTTAGTGCATCTTATAAAAGCTTGTGACTTAAAAATTTTTTTTAACCAATTTATTATTTGTAGATGTCGCCATTTTTGTGAAAGCATACAAGGCGAAATTAATAATACTGGCCTTCATCTGCATCATCATATCGCTCGCTGAATGTTCCTCTCACAGTTAGTCGACTCGAGCCGACTTCACCCGAATGAGTGTTACATAGCCGAGCCTGACTACTCAGTTCAGTTCACTACCCACAAAAACTGCTAAACGCGTCTAAGGAAGTTTCAACAAGGCGAAATTAATAATACTGGCCTTCATCTGCATCATCATATCGCTCGCTGAATGTTCCTTTCACAGTTGGTCGACTCGAACCGACTTCACCCGAATGAGCGTTACATAACCGAGCCTAAAGAAGTTTACACTTCAAAAATCTTTCTATGCCGGCTTATCCATAAAAAATTGTTGTTTTTTTTATCAACTATCCTCGGCCGCTGATCCCCATCGGCTGGATCGACTTGTTAGCGCATTTGCAGGGGCGTTTGTATGGGAGCCTGTTATAAAAATGTTATAAATAAATTTAGAAAAAAAAACTTTTTGAAAACAAGCTTTTATAAAATGGACTAAAAAGCATAAAATAATTTTTTGTGTTCTGATATCATAATAATAAAAGCGATGGGCGTATTAAAGGAAATTTACCCGTTTTTGTTTTAGCCTTGTTAACTCAAAGTTTAGTGAAAATCCAAATTCATTAAATTATAGCAGAGAAATGTAAGGGTAGATAATTTATACCAAACCCAACCCAACCCTACTCAAGCTACCCTTACATTTTTCGGATATGGATGGACATTATTACGCCTGCTTCATTTTAGGCAGATCATCCGCGACCGGCAGTGTGTCGATTTATTTTGTCACATTGAAAAAGAAGAGTCGGTTGTGGACGATCCACCAAATGCGCATGGAAAGGCATTTACCTAATATTAAATACGCCTATCGCTTTTATTATTAGGATATCAGAACACTCAAAAAATTATTTTATGCTTTTTAGTCCATTTTATAAAAGCTTGTTTTCAAAAAGTTTTTTTTTTTAATTTTATTTTAAAATTTTTAGATTTGTCTAAGTCTATGCATTTCAGCTAGCGCATCGTATGTGAGCTTTGAAATCAATCAGATACCTACGTGGAAGTCAGTTGAAAGTAATCAGAAAAACTCGTTATTAAATCGTCTATTTTGAATCCGCCATATTGAATTTTTGTAATCTGATAAAAAAAATCGTAATCCTCATCCTCAAAAACCAAACGATACCATTTTTGGTGGAAATCCGATAAATTAAAATTTTAACCCCTCTACGCCCTCACCGTTAGGGGGGAGGTAGGCAGTCAATGATACCACATTATTGGATTGTCATCGGAACTATAACGGTATGCGAAATGTGAAGTCAATCGAGTACGTGGAAGTCAGTTAAAAGCAATCAGAAAAACTTGACATTAAATCGTCCATTTTGAATCCGCCATATTGAATTTTTGTAATCTGATCAAAAATTCGTAATCCTCATCCTTAAGAACCCCCAGATACCAATTTTGGTGGAAATCCAACAAACTAAAATTTTACCCCCTCTCCGCCTTCCAGGTCACGGGTGAGGTAGGCAGTTAGTGATACCACATTATTGGATTGTCATCGGAACTATAACGATATGCGAAATTTGAAGTCAATCGGATACGTGGAAGTCAGTTAGAAGTAATCAGAAAAACTTGACATTAAATCGTACATTTTGAATCCGCCATATTGAATTTTTGTAATCTGATCAATAATTCGTAATTCTCATCCTCAAAAACCCCCAGATATCAATTTTGGTTGAAATCGGACAAACTAAAGTTTTACCCCCTCTCCACCCCCCGTGTTAGGGGGGAGGTAGGTACCCGATGAAACCATGCTATGCGAAATTTTAAGTCAATCGGATGTTTGGAAGTTTTTCAAAAATGAGTTGCAAGATTTGATTACATACATACATACCCATATGAAGTTAAATAAAAGCTTGTAAAAAAAGGCTTTATATTTTGCGTTGTTATTCGTCCGCGCTAATGGTTGCCCGCAATTGGTTGCGCGCTAACGGTTCCGCACAATTGGTTCCGTGCATTCGTCCGCGCTCAATTTTCCCGCGCGCAAATGACCCAGCGCCTAATTAGGCCGGTAATGACATATGGATGCGAATTATTGACACCTACATAAGGAAATGAAGAACTAAAATTTTTTGAAAGAAAAATTTTTCATTCGTCTTAGGACCAATGCAAAAACAGAAGATGTGTGAAGAAAAGTTAACACAATTGATGTGACATTCTAAAATTCGCTAAATGACGTTTTGCCGAATCTTAACTCAAGGTGTGGTTTTTTCTTATCTCTATCGCCCCACCATATTGCAACTCGGTGCTTTTATTGATAAACTGTATAGGTTTTGAAATATGAATTTTTAAAGTTTGTCCATTTTGGTCTTATGGTATTCCTTACCCTAAAATTCGCTAAATGACGTTTTCCCGAATCTTAACTCAGGGTGTCGTTTTTTCGTACCTCTATCGTCCCACCGTCCTGCAACTCGGTGCTTTTGTTGATAAACTGTATAGTTTTTGAAATATGAATTTTCAAAGTTTGTCCTTTTTGGTCCTATGGGATTCCCTACCCTAAAATTCGCTAAATGACGTTTTTCTGAATCTTAACTCAGGGCGTGGTTTTTTCGTATTTCTATCGCCCTACCATACTGCAACTCGGTGCTTTTGTTAATAAACTGTATAGTTTTTGAAATATGAATTTTTAAAGTTTGTCTATTTTGGTCTTATGGTATTCCCTACTCTAAAATTTGCTAAATGACGTTTTTCTGAATCTTAACTTAAAGTGTGGGTTGTTTGTATCTTTATCGTCCCACCATACTGCAACTCGGTGCTTTTTTTGATAAACTGTATAGTTTTTGAAATATGAATTTTCAAAGATTGTCCATTTTGGTCCCATGGGATTCCCTACCCTAAAATTCGCTAAATGACGTTTTTCCGAATCTTAAATCAAAGTGTGGTTTTTTTATCTCTATCGTCCTGTCGTAAACTGTATAGTTTTTAAAATATGAATTTTTTAAGTTTGTCCATTTTGGTCTATGGTATTCCCTACCCTTAAATTCGCTAAATGACGTTTTTCCGAATCTTAACTCAAGGTGTGGTTTTTTCGTATCTCTATCGCCCCACCATATTGCAACTCGGTGCTTTTGTTGATAAACTGTATAGTTTTTGAAATATGAATTTTCAAAATTTGTCCATTTTGGTCTTATGGTATTCCCTACCCATAAATTCGCTAAATGATGTTTTGCCGAATCTTAACTTAAGGTGTGGTTTTTTCGTATCTCTATCGCCCCACCATATTGCAACTCGGTGCTTTTGTTGATAAACTGTATAGTGTTTAAAATATGAATTTTTAAAGTGTGTCCATTTTGGTCTTATGATATTCCCTACCCTAAAATTCGCTAAATGACGTTTTTCCAAATCTTAACTCGGGGCGTGGTTTTTTCGTATCTCTATCGCCCCACCATACTGTAACTCGGTGCTTTTATTGATAAACTGTATATTTTTTGAAATATGAATTTTTAAAATTAGCTAACTGACGTTTTTCCGAATCTTAACTCAGGTTGTCGTTTTTTCATATCTCTATCGCCCCACCATACTGCAACTCGGTGCTTTTGTTGATAAACTGTAGTAGCATTACTAATTCTAACTAATTCTAATAATACACATTTAATTAAAAATGTTAAATTATGGCGTAAATATAGGGTGACCATACGTCCGGATAAGCCGCACAAGTCTGGCTTCTTGAGCAAAATAAAAATGTCCGGCCGGCTTTTGACTTCGTCTGGCTCTTTGGCGAACCAAGAGACCTTATGTTTTTGGTGATTAAGCGAGGGGCATCTAGGGGGGGGGGTTAGAGCTCCACGCTTAAAATTAATTCCCCCAAATGACCCACATAGCACGATCACGTGTTTAACACGTAGAAAAGGCGTGAGAAAAAAAAACGTTCATTTTAAAAGCTGCTAGAAAAAAAAGTTTATTTCATATATGAAAACAAGCTTAATAGGTCATTCATTCACGTTATAAAAAATAACGTTGCTAAAAACTTCATTTTAATAACGCCATTATCAAATTAAAACAGCAATGTTTTTACATTAGTTTCAAGTGATTTTTATCAACGTTAAAATCACATTAGATTCACGACTTTTCTACACGAATTTTAAAACGCGAATTGCATGGCTTTTCTATTTTTCAGATTTTACTAGCAGCAGCGCCACCTATTGTCAGGAAAAAAAACTTTATTATTTTTGTTCATGTTAATTTAACGTTGATGTAATTTTTGTGCTGTGGGGAAACGAGCACAATTTATCAGAGGCTTCAGCCCCCCTTGCGTACGCCACTGATTGACATCATCTAATACAAATAATTAAATCTTAAACTTTTCTAAAGGTTAAAATTCATCTTATACATAAAGTTAAACTAATTTCGAAAGACTTTTAGAACGCAGATTGCCTTTTGGACTAATATTCGGCTATATCTCTAAGTAGGTAAAAAGCTTTTCGCTTTAACTAAATGCTAATAACTTTTATGCTGTGTAAACACCATACAATTCTTATCTTTGTACGTCATTCCAGTTTCAAAGATGAACCCAATCATCAAAAGGCCGAGAATCATTCGCAGAATTAGAAAATATCCATCGAGAAAACATATTCAAGACAGGGTTCGAAAATATCATGATATTTATATAAATATCATATCACATGATATATATCGGATATATATCAGATGTGAAAATTGTGCAACATCTGCAGCATCTGTTGATTTTTTTGCAAGAGCCTCTTAATTTTTATTACTAGGGGACTGCGATGTTGTAGGTATACCACATGGAAAAAAGCTATACTGACCATAGGGTAGCCTGCTTGGAAAAAGAAAAACTAGTTTAGCAGATGATAGATGTGTTGATTTTCGTTTCTGTTGAATACTCGTTACTAAACGTTACTCAACTACTAAGTAATTATATAAATTTTTTAATTACTGTAACTGTATCCAATTCAATCAGACAATTAGTGCAAAATCCTCGGACTGTCGTTAATTCGAAGATCATTTACTTGTAGGTATATTTTTGTTGTTAATATTATGGAAATATTCAATTAAAATTTTAAAAATGCGGGCTAAAATTTAAAAAATAAAGGTAGGAACATTGGCGTAGCTAGGAGGAGGCCAGGGGGGGCCTGGCCCCCCCTGAAGTCCCTCAGGCCCCCCTAAGATATTTTAGGCCTCCCCTATCGACTACTAGTAAAAGAACATGACGCTGAAAATACATACTTTTCTATTATTATTCGGGAAATATTCAAATAAAATAGGTGCATTAAAATTTAAAATCATTCAGATAATGTTTACATTTCAGGAAAAAGCCCTTGTCTTGCGGAATTAGGCTTTTTCTCTTTAAATTATCGGTAACTTTTCTGCACTTTTTCAATTTCCCGAAAATATTTTTTAAATTTAAACATAATTATGCATATTGAATATTTCATACATATTGGCGACATCTTTGTAATTATAGAAGTGTAAGTTGAATTTCGCATTTAATAAAGACAGCGACCTTTGCCCCTCTGTTTCCGAAATCGGGTTGTAGATGTCGTAAGGTTATAAAAGACCTTTTTAAACTGTTTTTCTAAAATAAATATAATAATCTTTTTAGTTTTTTTGAGGTTAGCGTTTAGTGTCTTATGGAAATTTTCCGATTTTGGTGACAATTTCATAACCATTTTCATATTAAGTTTTCCCACGTCGTTAAATGGAATAAATTCGTCGAGCAATACCGGGAAATTTTTAATATTAATACTTCTGCTCTAAGAGCAGAAATGACCGTTTTAAAGAATTGGTTCGGTTCGGTTAAATCAAACTGTTGGTCATGATTCTATCAAACAACATATAGCAGAAAATACCTATCCAAACCTCTATCAACTTTTTAAAGTTGCGAGTATTCTTCCAATTTCAAGTGCAACTTGCGAGAGGTCTTTCTCTGCCATGAGGAGAGTTTTTAATTGGCTTAGAACAACTATCACTCAAGAGAGACACTCAGGTTTGTCATTGTTATTCATAGAAAAAGATGTTGAGGTCGACTTAGACAGTGTGGTAGACGCTTTCAGTCAGCGACGTAGAAAACTTTCTTAGTAGAATTGCTGAATTACATACTTCCTGTGTATACAAATTTGTTATATTAAAATATTAGAACATTTAATGCGCGTATTTTTTTTTATTCATTGCACACTTTGCACGACTCTTTAAAACCTATGTTTGCTTTTTGTTCAAGATAGACCGGGGCCACGGCCCCCCCTGAAAAGCAAGGCTAGCTACGCCAATGGGTAGGAATTACGTAGAAACTGTCCTGTGTACAATTTTGTTTTAAAAATCTAATGCCTTACATACAAAGAAATACATAAAATATAAAAATAAATAAAAATACTAAAATATTCGAAGGAATTAAAGTAATCAAAGTAACATAAGTAATCATTTAATTTTCGGATCGGTCTTCGTTACTCCGTTAATTGTCGAGTAAAGAGTACTCGAGTAACGAATAGTTACTTTTTCAACACCTCTAGCAGGTGATTGGATAGGAATAGAAACATAAGGGTTTACCCTGATCGCAGCAAATCCCGGTGACCTGTGAACTAAAAGTTAAAAGAAGAGGGGTAACACCGGATGTGAAATTTTAGACCAGATTTGGCGGAAGAACAAACGACTTCGCTTTAAGGCATCGACATTAAGGTCATTAACTATATATACCTACCAAAGTACAAGCTACAAAATATGATTTTACTAACTTCTTAGAAGTATCACGATCTCTATTTCCTAAAATTGAATAAAATCGCAAAAACCTTGTGAATATTAAGGCTTTCTATAATATGTAGGTAATTTCACAAATATTTTGTAAAAATCAAATTACAAAATAAAAATTATTTAAATATATAAATTTTACATAAAACTTGTGATATTAGAAAAAATAATTACAAGTTTCGCCCAAAAACATGTGCTAATGCAAGTTCGTTTTAATTTTTGGAACATTTAGTTTATTAGGCAGTCTGTAGTGGTTTATAGTTTGTGAAAATAAATTAAATTAATGTAATTTTATCTGCATTTTAAAGAACTAAAATTCAAAATATATTATGATAATCCTATGTAATTGTGTAATCATTTCTGTGTATAACTTTAATTTCGTGCTCTCGAATTCATACGTTGCCTTCGATTTATCCTTATGCCAGACGGCCAAACCTACTCTTTCTTTTAGTCACGTGCCTGAAGTAAATCGAATAGCATTCGGTTTTTGGACAGTTATTTGGTCGTTCCATCTAACCAAAACCGTTTTAAAACAACATTGGGATTTTTTGGACGGTTTTATGACCGTCGAACGGGTTGATGGAACACTGCTATTATCTCATTTCGCTATTTGTTCGTTCGGCACCGTCCAGAACGCGTTGCGGTCATCTTTTTCGCTCACTGAGCGTTTTCGATGTTTGGGCGTAACATATGAATAAAATCTGACCCATAGACTGTTAAATATTATAAATTGTTCTGTTAATATTCGTATAATACTGCGGAGTAAAATTTTAAATCTAGAAACAAATAGCCTCTTTCAGAAGGAAGCCTTTCTTAATTTGTTCATAATTTGTAGATTCTTTGAAAATATTTATGTTAATTTTTAAACGTCAAGATAACTTTAACCAGATGCCGCATTATAGTCTGACCTTTTTTGCAATTAATTGCATAATTTGCGAATCCTGGAAAAAACACTACTTATAATCATTAGCGTACGAAGCGAAGTGCAGGGAGGGGCATTCCCCCCCTAAATGTTGAAAATAATTTAATACGTGCCTAATTTCCAAACAAAACAATCAATCAATTTAATCAAGTTAGAACTTTGCCCGGGGACCCCCAATATATTGGGCCCCCCCGCGTGGCGGGGTCTGCGGGGCCTTTTGACCTGCGCCTGCTACAGCCCCTGCACTAATAACCGAACAAAACTAGGGTCCAACACGCTCCGCCCCACCTGTATCATTTTAAGAATTAGCCTTGCTTAGTAAAAAGTATTATTACCATGGGCGCACCCAGGGGGGGGCCGGGGCCAAGCAAGCCTTAGATTTTTTAATATATTTTCTACATATTTGATGATAAAACATGAAAAATACCTTAAAATTTGACATCAGGAGGCTTCGGGCCCCCCTCCCCCAACCTCAACCGCAGTGGCGTAGTTGCGAAAAGACATGATGACCTTTTTTTTTTTTGGTCGCCAGTTTTTACGGCTCAGAAGTATGGCCAATCAAGGATAGAACAGAAAAAATGCTTTCCGCTACGGAGATGGACTATTGGAGAAGAGCAGCAGGGAAATCAAAAAGAGAAAGAGTTACAAATCAAAGAATAAGAGAAATTAAGACATTGGGTGAACGTACTTTAGTGGATGATATCAGAACAAACCAACTGGTGTGGTACGGACATGTACAAAGAATGGATGATGGAAGACTACCTAAACAAATATTACAATGGAAACCAACTGGCCGAAGAAAACGAGGAAGGCCGAGGAGAAGCTGGAGAGAAGGAATAGACAGTGAAATAAGAATAAGAGGCCTAGATGATGAATTATGGGCAAACAGAAACGAGTGGAAATTGGGTATCGGAAGACGTAGAACGTTGTGAAACCGATAAATATATATATTAAAAATGCCGTATCTACGATAACAATCCCTTTAGATCGGTTTTATTAATAAGCGTGGCGGCTATCCAAAAATAATTTTTGAAGTGTAAACTTCTTTAGGCGCGTTTAGCACTTTTTGTGGGTAGTGAATTGAGCTGAGCCGTCAGGTTTGGCTATGTAACGCTCATTCGGGTGAAATCGGCTCGAGTCGACTAACTGTGAGAAACATTCATCAAGCGATATGATGATGCAGATGAAGGCCAGTACACAGAAGAGTTCGGTCGGTATTAATTTCGCCTTGTTGAAGTCGTGATTTTTTTTTATTAATAAGCGTGGCGGCTATCCAAAAATAACCTTTTTATAAAGAATGACTTTTGGTTGTAAATTGCTCTATTGTCGACTTCATATTTATACACACACCATACTTAAATGTAAAACAAACCCCAAGGGCAAATAAAACAAATAAAAGACAAAGAGAAAAATCGATACCTACGCGAAAACGCAATTTGTTTATAAAGTGCGCAAACACGCTTAGTTAGTTCCTGCAAACATTTTAATTTGACTCATATTTGGGAGTTTTAGTATTTAATTTGATAATACAATTAAAAAGTAGAAGTAGAAAAAAATATATTTTCATTATAAACAAATTCCACATTAATATTTAAAGGTAATAGTAGCAGTGGCGGCTCGTGACAGTAAAGTTTGTGAGTTCTGCCGATAGGGTATAAAAATGCTATTTTTACGGTCTCCAGATCACGTGTCTATTATAAAAAGTAAAAAATTGCCAAGTTTGGTTTGGCAAAACTGACAATGCCTTGGAAAAAATAGCGTTTTTACAAATGATTTAATTAAATAATAATAATTAAAAGATAATTATTTTTATTGCATCCGCATATCCAGTCGTTTCTGGCATAAATTTCTCTTGTAAAAATCCTTTTATACGATTTTGCCCGGCTTGAACAACATTTTTCTATTAAATATCGGGTAATGGCCGTCCTTCTTTCAGTTTTAGTTTTTCTTCATAAGTAGAGAGAGAATTTTTTTTACATTAATTAAATTATCCACCACATTCATTGTGACACAATTATACAAAAACAAACAACAAACACGACCATTACCTCCCGCTCATGCGTTTGGCGTCTTCTAAATAAATAAATGCGCCCGCAAACACGCAACGCTGAGCCCGCCCGCCCGGAATTGTACTGGAACTGCAAGTTTTGCAGCTCTATTTTTGCCTAGATTTCGCTATCTAAACCCAGGAGCAAGTGCGGTGCGGGGCGAAGGAAGGGGTTCCTAGCCGAGCACAGATCTCGTTAGCCGCCCAGCTACGTTGTGTTGCAATTTAGCAGCGCAACAATGCCAATAACTTCATTTGACCGACTATGAAATGCGGCCTTCGGCGACGGCGCGCGTCATACTCAACACACGTACGCGATTTGAAGGCCTACTATACCAACACCGGATCGAAAATATACTGCTATTCCAATAATTTTAGAAATAAAATAATCATATTAAAAAAATAGCAGCGGCTGAAAAATAGTCAAATAATGTGAAAATTTTGGGGGTTCTGCAGCTCTGCAGCCCTTATGCACTAGCCGCCCTGAATAGTTGTAGTAGTAGTAATAGTGGTGGGGAGACCATTTTTGGTCTAGCGACTAGGCACACGGCCCGCCCTTTTCGCAAACTCCGATTTGTCCTCACATCATATTTCAAACTGATGCACGTGCTCCTTAGGATGTAAGTTTTCTTTTTCTAAGAGGACTTAATTTTGCCTGACACCTCTTTGTCGAGGACAAGGATCTTTATACTGCGTAGCAAGTATACACAGTGGACCCACGCTTTTACACCCCTTCCGAAAGGTGGTCCTGCTACATGTTAGACTTTCATCTATCTAACACCCCTATCGTCCCAGCAGAACTTATAAGGGGTATTTTCGGAAAGTATATTCCAGGCCTAATATATTAATTAAATAATATAAGGAGCATCCAATTTACAAAAACTATAAATTTGAGCGCCTGTCAAATACGGTAAACATCAGGAATAAAGTCAAGATGCAATTTAAAAGTAAACATTTCGCGAATTCGAACACAATTTCTTTTATATTATTAATGGTCTAAAAGGGTGGGAAAAAATATATATAATGAGACACCCTGTATATAGTCACCCCAGTTGGCTAATAATGCAGAGGCCTTAGAGGTATATCTTTGAGCCAAAGTGTTAAGCCTAAATCATTTATTGTTGTAATACACAGAGTTTTTTCATGTACTGGGTGGAAAAAAAATATGCCACTTTAGTCAAACTCAGTATGTAGGTACGTGGGCACAATAGATCCATTTGTGGTCGCAGTGCATGGAGGTCCAGTAGAGCCTACCACCACTTTCGAATACATACACCCTGTTTGGAAAAAAATTATAAAATAAATTATATAGTTTTTGTAGAAAAATTAATAAATGCCAAAGATAGGCTTTCCTAATGATGATTTATTGATCATTTTGCTCAAACTTATTTTATCATCTTGCTCAAACTTTATAAAATTTTACAATTTATATATTGCCAATACACCTCTATAAAATAACTTTCTATAAAATCTTCCCAGTTTATACCAGTTGACCTACAAACATCAAAATTTGGGAGCATTTCGGATGTCTAAAAAAGATCCTTTAAATATTTTTTCCTACTTGCGAGCGTAAAACGTGTTTTTCCGCATCAATTTTCATGTGGAAAGTTCAACTTCCCGCATGCCGTGCGTAAAAAAAATTTTTCACGCACGGCGTGCTTAAAAACTGAATTGAAATAGAAATTATAATAACAATTAAAAATTACTTTTTTATAATCGGTATAAATTCGAGCCAAATTTTTTGGTTTTATATCAGTATATAATTATAATTTTATTTAGTAAAAATAACAAATATTAACGTTGGCAGTTCAAAATCTTCATTTCCAGCACAAATTCCAAAATCCATTTTGACACCGCCAAGAAAAATCAAACTAAAAACCTGAACAAGACGCTAGCCCTACCAAGTCCACTTCAAATCCCTGACTTCGCATGCGTAGATCTACCAATATTATTTACCTCATGTATTAGAATAGATGTACAGGGTGATTTTCACTTGAATGATTCTAACCACATAAAAATAGAAAGTTTCAAAAACCTAACCTAACAAAACCTAATCAGATCTAACCGAACCGAACCAAAGCAAACTAAACCAATATTAAAAAAAAAAAAAACTTTCCTAACTTCCTACCCGGGATCCTAGAGGATGTGAATCCGAACCGAACCGTACCGAACCGAACCTATCCAAACCTAACCCTACCCAACTAAACCTAATTAGCAGTACGTGTTGTAGTTTAGTTTGGTTAGGTTAGGTTTGGTTCAGTTTAGTTAGGTTCGGTTTGGTTCGGTTCGGATTCACATCCTCTAGGATCCCGGGCAGGAAGTCAGGAAAGTTTTTTTTTCGAAAAAAATTATTGGTTCAGTTTCCTTTGGTTCGGTTCGGTTAGATTTGATTAGGTTTTGTTAGGTTAGGTTTTTGAAACATTCTATTTTCATGTGGTTAGAATCATTCAAGTGAAAATCACCCTGTATTCATCTATTCTAATATATGAGGTAAATAATATTGGTAGATCTGCGCATGCGAAGTCAGGGATTGAAAGTGGACTTGGTAGGGCTAGCGTCTTGTAAAACCTGATGCCTGACGGTAAATATCAAATAAACTTGTCAGTGTCATCTAGTATATCAAGTGACATAAAAGCAATATATAGAGTGACTGTAATTTATATAAAACTTTAATTATAAATTAACATGCGTAAAAGTAATTACTTTTACGCACGCCGTGCGTGAAAAATACTTTTACGCACGCTAAATTTCAAATTGAGTTTTAGGCCTAATTAGATTTATTGACCCATTTATAAACTCAATTAAATAAAAAATGAAAACAAAATTTGTTTTTTGCTGTTTTAATGTAAAAAATACCAAATATATTAAAATGTAAAACCAAGCTTTTTATGCAACTAGGAAAAATTTTGTACCTAGCTCTTTCGGAAAGTGCCATTTCCGCCCTTGACGGCATGCCCGAACTCCGCAAAGCGTCGATCGGGCAACTGCCGTCGCGTGCGTAGAAGTATCACTTTCCGCACTAAATAAAATCTATATGTTTGTGGCGGATTCATTTTACAAACACAACTTTTTCTGGGTATTACGCCACTAGTAAGGAAAAATTACTTTAAAAAATTATAAAAAACCACTGCGTTTCTCCTAGAAAAATAAAAATCACTAATTTGTCAGTGGCTTTCTATAAAAATAAATAGTTGCCTAGTAAAACCTAAACCACTTATCTTTTAATTGAATTTGAATATGCTACGTTTCGATTGTCAATCTACAATCGTTTTCAAGCTTTTTATTTATATTTTGTCTCAAAATCTTAAATGTTTCTTCTTCAAATATATTTTTTAAAAAATATATTTGAAGAAGAAACATTTAAGATTTTGAGACAAAATATAAATAAAAAGCTTGAAAACGATTGTAGATTGACAATCGAAACGTAGCATATTCAAATTCAATTAAAAGATAAGTGGTTTAGGTTTTACTAGGCAACTATTTATTTTTATAGAAAGCCACTGACAAATTAGTGATTTTTATTTTTCTAGGAGAAACGCAGTGGTTTTTTATAATTTTTAAAGTATTTTTTCTTTCCGCACTAGTTAGGTAAATAACTATTACCTACTCGCGTGCGGTAAAGTACTTACTAAAGTAATTACTTTACCGCATACTGTGCGGTAAAATTACTTTACCGCACGTGCATTACTTAGAAACCTTAGCTCCGCGTTGTTAGGCCAAATGCCGTCTCCTGCGGTAAAGTATTACTTTCCGCACTAGTTAGGTAAATAACTATTACCTACTCGCGTGCGGTAAAGTACTTGCTAAAGTAATTACTTTACCGCATACTGTGCGGTAAAATTACTTTACCGCACGCGCATTACTTAGAAACCTTAGCTCCGCGTTGTTAGGCCAACTGCCGTCTCCTGCGGTAAAGTATTACTTTCCGCATTTGTTATATAAATAACTATAATCCTAAGAGGGTAAAAATAGGGGTTAAAATTTTAAAAACAAATTCTGTATTTCAATAAAAACGAGAAGCAACAGAGGTCTGTAAGTTACTAGAAAAGGTCTACTAAGAAAATAAACGAACATCTGTTTCAGCGGTTTGTTAAATTTTTACGGCTGTATGAGAAATAGGGGTGATGGTCCTCATTTGGAAATCGAACAAACCATATTGGAATGTACAGTGAAACCTCCTATAAGCGGACACTCACTTGTTGTTCGATTTTGTCCGCTTATTGGAGGTGTCCGCGTATGAGAGGGAACTGCGAAATTTTGTTATATATTTGAGTTTTTCCGATATTAAATTTTTCAACGATCTTTCGTGCTGATAGATGTTCCTTCTCCGAAATGTTAACAACTTCCATTTTTTCAAGTAAACTAAGAAGCTTTTTACTGGGCGCAATCAAAGAGATCTATTACTAGCCAGCTGAACAATAAAAATAGAACACTACACTAACACAAATATTTTGTAAATACTACAGAAGCATTTAGTCTACGCATTAAAACGGAAAAAGGTAATTCCCCGGCACCAGAGTGCGTTCTTGCCAACATATTCCATAATATATATTTTTTTTTTATTTCTCAAACACACTGTGTTTATTGTATTACAATCTAGTCAGTAAGACTAATTAGCAATTTGGTTTTAACTTAATTTACTAGAAAAGTCAGATTTAAACTTAGGGTTCACTCAACAGTTCTCCCCGCTTTGTTTAGTCTGTAACTCACAATTGTGTTGTGTTTATAGCATTATTTTGTTTTATGTGTAATTCACTTAGTAAATATTGCGCTAAAGAACCACGTTGTGCAAAATGCACGGCGAAACATCTTACTGTAGAATGCCCCAAACCAAAAGAATCTGAGCCAAAATGCATCCACTGTGGAGGCAAGCATCCTGCTAACTACAGAGCCTTGTTGCTAAGGAAATACAAAAATTGAAAAATAAACCTAAGAAACCGAATCTCATACCAAACGTGAGTACAAATAGACAAAACCAACAGACAAGAAACACAGTCACACAAAACTCTGTGACAAGGACATACAGCCAAGTAGCAGCAACAGCTACTATACCTGATATTAATATCAGTAGTCAAAATACTATGAAACAAACACTACAATTAATTTTGGAGAAATTGAACAAACTTGATGAGCGATTAACTAAACTAGAGAGTAGCAATAACGGAGCTACCAATATGCCTCAAAATGGTCAGTAATCTTAGAATCATAGCTTGGAATGCCAATGGTCTCTTGCAACATCAGCAAGACTTGCAAGTTATTCTAGACATAGAAAAAATTGACGTCTGTCTTGTGTCAGAAACTCATTTCACTAACCAGTCTCACATTAAATTTAAAGGTTATAAAGTGTATCATACAACTCACCCTAGCAATACTGCACATGGGGGAAGTGCTGTAATAATTAAAGAAAATATATCACACTATGAGGAGATGGGATATAAAACCATAGAGATTCAAGCTACATTAGTAAGTGTAAAAACCAAAACATATACATTAGTCATAAGTGCTGTCTATATACCACCAAGGCACTTACTAAAGAAAAATCAATATCTTAATTTTCTCAGAAAATTAGGAAACCGTTTTATAATTGGAGGTGACTTTAATGTAAAAAATACCTACTGGGGATCTAGACTCACGAATTCTAAAGGAAAAGAACTTTTGCAAGCTATTAGTGAATATCAATGTGAGCCGATATCAACTGGTAAGCCCACATACTATCCAACAGATCCAGGAAAAATTCCAGATCTAATTGCTTTTTTTATAGTAAAAAATATATCTTTAAGTTTTGTAGATATAGAAGAAAGTTTTGATTTACACTCAGATCATTCACCTATTATTCTAACTCTTAGTAAAAACATAATAAAGAAAGAAGCAAATATCTCACTAGTTAATAAACTGACTGACTGGATTAGTTTTAATCAAAGTCTGTCAGAAAAAAGAAACCTATCAGTACCATTGCAAACGCCAGAACAAATCGATAAAGAAGTTGAATATTTTGTTACAAATATTCAACAAGCAGCTTGGGAAAACAGTCCAAAACCAAAGAGAATGTTTAAGGGAAAAAACTATCCAAAGGAAATTAGAGACCTTATATTGGAAAAAAGGAAACTAAGAAGAAAGTGGCA